>CM069457.1:39922744-40316627 GCA_035610835.1 Ophiura sarsii | reverse complement strand
TGAAATGAAAATTATATGTTAAAATCAAGTTTTCTTCACAGCATGTTATCACATTGTACTAATATTATAAAAGAATGTCTTATAATGTACAATATCTATATTAACATAATGTGTATTATTATTTAACGTGATATTATAAGTTAACACTTGTTGAGATGAAAATAAAGACTACACTACCTCTATGAGGTTAAAAGAGAAAAAACCCAAACAAACATGTTATTAAGGAAGTGAATAGAATACTATATATACATTTCTATGGGGTTCCGAAGGGAAAAATTCAAAGGAGACGAGTTCACAATATATGGGTAATGGATGTTTACACATGACAGATATTGAATGTCAGATAAATGCTCTAAGAATCAGATAGGTATCACAGATGTTAGATACATATAATACTGAAATGTGAAATGAGATTGTGAAATATTAGTCAAACCAATTAGGGGCATATCCTTCTTACTCGAACTTAATTGCAAAATTAAAGGTCTTGTGACACATACGACGGCGATCTGGCCAGCGATTGCACTGCGCTCAAAAAGTATCCAAATATGAATAACACGCAATAAAAATTATAGTAATTATAGTAACATACATAGTAACAATCATAGTAATTATAGTAACATACATGTAATATAAATAATACAGCAACATAGCTAACATAACGATTATTATAACAACGATTTATCAACTATTTAGGAACCTGTCTCTCTGGGATAAAGCATTGTAAACATAAAAAGCAAGTGATTTAATTGTGCGTGAATGGTTTGAACGCATCAATGAATTGAATTTATTGCGATTAGGATTAACTGCAGATTCACTCGAAGATCAACAGTGTAGCGAGTTGGCAGATTCACTCGAAGATCAACATAAAAAACCCTGGCACATCTTCGATCTTGCTTTTCGTGGTCAAACAAGCATATATATGGACAAACTCGAGTAAATTTGACAAACAGACAGCATATGAAAGGTTATTTAGTTATATTGAAGCTCATACAGACATCAAATCAAAATACGAAGCGTTTAATGATGAAAATGACACATTCCAAAAAACCATATTTTTCTAAAAGTGGCACAAGCCCGATTTTAAATGCTCGTTGTTGATCAAACATATCCGTAATTTGAGAAATTAAAGTAAATATAATCAAATAAACGGCATTTGAAAGCCAAATATGTTTATCTTTACGATTATATAAAGAGTACAGCAAAATACTGAGTAATCAAGGAGGGCAATGACATGACGTGGAACACGTGCACCCTTTTTTAAGTCAAATTTTCACACAATTAGCATGCCGTGAAGTTAACTGTTGAGTTGGACCAATGTCTATTAAACGTAGCAGTAGTAACAACTGTCATCATTGTCATTTACATTTTCAACGCACGCCAGCCGCGAGAAAATGCTGTGCGTGGCACTTGAATAGCCGGGAATGAAATGTATATTGATCACACAGTGCAACTGCGTTGGGTCGTGCCTGAGCGAGCGGGCTATTTGATTATGAACAGGTAACATGTGGTCTTTTCTTCCCGCGTAGCATATTGCAAATGTGACTTTTGAAAAGCCGGGAATGAAATGTATATTGATCACACAGTGCAACTGCGTTGGGTCGTGCCTGAGCGAGCGGGCTATTTGATTATGAACAGGTAACATGTGGTCTTTTCTTCCCGCGTAGCATATTGCAAATGTGACTTTTGAAAAGTGACTAATTTTCTTTAAACGGTGCTAATCATGGTTTATCTTTGTTGTTAGGTGGCAACATTGGTATCAAATTGTGCCTAAAAGATTCATCCAAATGTCTATTTAGTCTGTTTGGTCAAAAAATAATCGGAAGTTACTCTAAAGGACCTAAACAAAGTATATTACTTTATTTTGTTGAGCACTTTAATTTATTATTATTATTAACTGTACAAACACTGCCAAATAGAAAGACGTAACCATTTTACTGTACAAACACTGGCAAATAAAAAGACGTCGGTCTCTTATATCATAAAGGGGTCAAAAAAAGTAAGCCCCCCACCCCCCTAAAATTAGATTACTTTTGTTTACATAACTTCACACACAATTAGACGTTTTGAAAAATTGAAACGATTATGAAAAGGGAAAACGCTTGGCTACCAATAGAGAATTTTACATTTTGGATATCATGTTTACTTTTCCCAAAACAGTCACATTACCTCAAAATGTTGTTTTCAGAAAGAGTGGCACTTACTTGTATTGGATTTTGACAAATTCTATGTTAACGGAAACATCATTTTGGGGATATTTGACTTTTGTGGGAAAAGTACACCCGATATTGAAAATGGGAAACTTTGTACGGATAGCTAAGCGTTTTTCCTTTTCAGAAAAGTTTAAATTTCTTAAAACGTCTAAAATTGTGTGGGGGTGTTACGCAAACAAAATATATGATTTTGAAATTTTCCACTGTTTCTGAGAACATCGTTTTGGGAAAATGAGACAATTTTGGGAAAAGTAAGGAGAAACTTTCTGTGAGAAGCCAAGCCTTTTTTCTTTTCACAAGTTTTTAAATTTCTCAAAATGATTAATCCTGTGCGGAGTTATGCAAATAAACTTGGTCTAATTTTCGTACAAAAAATCACTAGAGAGAGTTTTTTAAATTTACTTGTATGGACCAAGTGCCACTTTTTCTGAAAACATCATTTTGGGGAAATGTGACTGTTTTGGGAAAAGTAAACATGATATCGAAAATGTAAAACTTTCTATTGGTAGCCAAGCGTTTTCTCTTTTCATAATCGTTTCAACTTTTCAAAACGCCTAATTGTGTGTAAAGTTATGTAAACAAAAGTAATCTAATTTTAGGGGGACTTACTTTTTTTGACCCCTTTATTATGATTATTTTGAAAAGTGTTTTATTTTATTTTGAGCAATAATATTCCATTCCGTTTAACATGTTACCACGGTTCACACAAATAATATCCTTAGAACCTACCACACAGTGATTAATAATCAATGGATACTCAGACGGTCACAATAGTCAAGATGTTATTTTGATCAAATTATATCATAGATTTATTAAATATTGAAAAAACAACAACAAACAATTGTATACATATAACAAGTATTGCAGTACAAGAAAATTAATGAACGCGAGCCGGCAATCGTAGTCGTGTTTCCCGTGATTTCAGGATATCAACATGTTTATTGTTTAGCTCACGGACTTGTAATTGTCTTGCGTCTTGTCTTGTGTCTTGTCTTACGTCTTGTCTTGCGTGGATGTCTTGAATATATGGCCATTGTTGTTTCTCGTTGTTCTCAGTGTCGTGGAAAATACGTCGTCGCCGTCGATGTCAAAACTCGAAAATATAACTCTCTCCAAAACTCCGAAACGGCTGTATAAATTACAAGACGGGAACATTCACAAATACCAGTTCGCTTGAACTAAATGTTCACATTTATATGCATTGGCATAATATAATCCACTGACGAATAGTCTGTATATCTACATTATTTACTGTCCATTGTAATGTAAATTTAACCATTTCTTTGATGTATCCACATAGCCTTTTATCATAAACACATTGACAAACTTGAATATTTCTCAACTCACAAGAGCTTAACCTAATGATGAACAATACCACAATCAGATTGAATAATGTATACCAAATGCTATCAAGTTGATGAACTCCAAAATGAATCGGTTTTGGATATGATGCCAAAATCTTACTAGTTTAAAATACATTATCAACACAACATTAAATACAAGAGTGTTTCATCTCTTGCTTTAAATAACATCACTCTGCCGAAAATTAATAACTAATAATTTTCCAGAAACAAAATTTGTTGTATATAATATGATACTGAAATTGACTTAAATGTCACCTAATCGTAATATTATTATACACTCAGAATAAAGATATTTACTTACACGAAAGCTCCAAATAAACTGCACCATGTCGTAAGCTGTTTAAGTCATCCTTTTGTCTTCCCTCTTTTGGTTACAGCACACAATTTACATCTCCATAGCACAACATTCTTGGCGGTTCAACAGCATGTAAGAAGTCCTGATTTGACTTCAACTGAAAAATGCCTAAAATGGCCCTGCGGAATGTATTTCTTTCATGGAAGAAGGTGGCTTGTAGGTAGACTTGACTTTATAAACTATTTGACATAGTGTACGTTTGGTGGCGCATAAACTTAGCCACAATGACAGTGTTGTGATGTGAAATAACACTGATCATTGCCTGATCCATTAGAAAATCAATAAGGTTTGTCCTCATTGGTCATGGAGCAACAATTCATATTATTTTATTATTATTGTTTTCTTTTACAAGACTGGTTAATGGAAAAGCTTCGTCATAATCATAATTGTTTCAAGGTTTTTAGTATGGGAGTTTGATTGCCTCAGTTTAAATTGAAGCAATCAACGTTCCATGGAAACAAATGATTTATATTTCATATATATTCCGTTTCTTGCCGTAATAATTTTTCCTACATAACTTAAAGGGGCACTGAGAGATATGTATGGGAGTGCGCCCTCAATGTTTCAGGAAATCTGGTTTGTTTGCACTTACGTAATACTTAGCCATATACTATTATTAACTCAAAGATTAAAGATGACAACACTTATTTCTTGCATAAGGTTGGAAATACGTCTATCTTGTCTTGTCTTGTCTGTATTTGTTTTATTACTGGGTCCTCCCAGTAATAAATTTGTTGAGCAGCTCATGCCGGAAAAAATGTCCCAACATACTCGCTCATCTGTACTAAGGTCACTATCATTGCACTATCAAGTGTGTTATGGATATCGAGAGAGAACTTTATTGGAAAGACGCGATTATGACAAAGCTGTTAATTCCTATTTTATAAGTTTGTCGCGTTGGAACTTACTCAAAAAATGTCGGGAACATATTTGAATCTCCTCTATTACACGTCGCTGTGCGTGCGTTAAGGTATGTCGAAGGTGAACTTTGGCTCTTAGTTTCGAGGTCATCATCAAAAGGCATCGACCTTGAAGCTGAGAATTCGCGCAGTCCAAATAACTCTTAACACAGGGGGTGTAACCTATATTAACCTCGGTACCAGGCCCCAGTATACACTATATTAGGGATTCACCATTATTCTTTAAGTGGGACTGTAGGATGTTGGGTTCAGGTGGAATTTGTATTAGCCTCAAGGCGAGTCTAATATCCATTCCATGGTAGGTAGTACATGTAGTAAGAGCTTACTACCTGCCATGGTATTTCTTTTGGGTTGGGTGGGCAAAGTTTTTTAATTTTTTTTATCAGTACTATAGGCGAAGTTTTTTGTGCTGGTATTTTATAACAAACTTCCTACAACCCTCACCCCTTGGAAGTCTAATGGAATATTCAGCTTTACAAATAAGTTACATGCTTACAAGAAATCAGGATATGTGACAACAGTGTTGATGGAATGTTTAGAAGCCATAAAGCAAATATAATGCTTGAAGTTGAAGACAATAGCGGCGTGTTAGCCCAAATACGCACTTGAGTGGTTTATTGGAGCTCATCAATTGACGGGTAAATCTAGCTGACGAATTGGTATGGCTTACCGAATTGACTACATATCACAAAATGCGCCCAACATCGCGGAAGCGTTCTTGAAACATTCATAGGCAGATGGGCTGCACGTACAGCTATCATATTCAATTTAGATCCGTATGATTCTTTACTATTGCCATTTATACTTCTGTATATTGATTGCATATTTTATCATTTTATTTTATTTTTCATAATTGTATTTTATAGCCGAATTCGCCAAGTTTAGCGTACAGTTGGGCGCATGGGTATAGCAACACTGATTGTATCGATTGTAGTCAATAGTCTGATACTCGAGCCGACGAAATTGACTCATACACAAAACGCGCCCAACATAAGCGGTCTGCAGGGGTTCTTGAAACATTAGGCTAATTTCGATCTTTATGATTGTTATTAACATTTATATTTCTGTATACTTCTGTATATTGTTTCCATATCTTATGATTTTATATTATTTTACTTTCATTTTTCATAATTGTAAATATTTTATCGGCCGAATTCGCCAAGTTGGCGTACAGTTGGGCGCATGGGTATAGCAACACTGAATGTATCTATTTGTAAAGTACTTACAACTATGAACATTGTCAAGCACGAGAAGCTATCACCATTTTGAAGGCCAATAAGAATAGTCTTAGAAATTCGGAACTTAACTGGTATTTTTAATTGATTGGCAAAAAATAATACAATATACGAAACCAGTCCCATCTGCCTAGTGGCAAAAAATAGGTTAAAAACTGTTTTTCTCGATAAAAGAACTGACTTTCTCAAGAAAAAAATAGGTCTCAAGAACTGGGTTTTTTTCCTCCTCAATCCAGTCATTCATTGTTGTCAAGGCCTACTGCTTTCCAATAAATGTTTGTACACCGTACACGTCCAGAGAGTGGCGTGCTTTGCTCCGGGCAAACGGGAACAAAGATTGGGACTAAACCATCCATGCTATTGATGTTTAATCCATACATGAAGCTAGAATTCCTCTTTCCGTTCATTTGTTTTAAAGGGTAGGCTACGTACATACATGCTAACAGTTTTACCATGACATTGTTTGTACACAGTGTGGCGTTTTGCTCCGGGCATTATTGTCCCGGGGAAGTTTTGGCTGGCGCCCCCGGAGTAAGAAAGTTTTTGTTTACGGCCCTATGTTCAACTACGGAGCGTTTAAAGTGCCATTAGATGGCTACATAATTATCTTGACAAGTCGACATAATTATTATCAACGATATGTTGACTTAAACAGTTTTATTAGGCGTCATGATGATATAGACTATCTTGTCAAGTTGACTTTACAAAACATAGATGTCGTCATGGCGAGATAGGTTAACTTGAAGAGTCAACTTCACAAAAAGTAGATGTCGTCATGGTGAGATACAATATCTCGTCGAGTCGACTTCACAAAAAGTAAATGTCGTCATGGTGAGATAGATTAACTTGAAGAGTCAACTTCACAAAAGGTAGATGTCGTCATGGTAAGATACAATATCTCGTCGAGTCGACTTCACAAAACATAGATGTCGTCATGGCGAGATAGGTTAATTTGAAGAGTCAACTTCACAAAAAGTAGATGTCGTCATGGTGAGATACAATATCTCGTCGAGTCGACTTCACAAAAAGTAAATGTCGTCATGGTGAGATAGATTATCTTGCCAAGTTGACTTCATAAAAAGTGAATGTCGTCATGGCAATATAGAAAAATCACAAATGTTAAATAACCTACCCATCAATTTTGCCTTAAAGAAATCCTAACAATATGTAGAGCATATAATGTTAGTTAATATAGTGTTTAAACATGATTATTAAAACAATCTCAATACGTCAACCATAACTATTTCCATAATTGCATTAGTTGTTATTACTTAATTTTGAGTAACAAAATCAATTCAATTTTGCTGTCTATTCAGCTGTATATGGTCATATTTTTTATGTGTTGCACTATCATGACTATATATAGGTCATATAAATATACCTCCTATCGCAAATTCATCAGAATCTAATTATCAACAAGATGTCATCTCAAGTGTATAAAACCATACACAATTAATTCCTGTTAAAATAAGCCCACACACAAATCAATCTCATGGTTACGCAAATACAATAATCTAAAGACACAAACATACATGTCAGGATCACGACACGCAAAGTCAGGTCATTTCAGAGTATTGACTTTTCTGTGATAAAATAAACAATCTCAACGACCGTTGGTTTTTATTGACACAAATCCGTATCGTCAACAATTTACAATGAAAATGGGAGGAGTAGTTTTTTGATTGATTGGAAGCAATTGGATCCAAATGCTCCAAATTAGATGACTCAAGTTTGCGTGTACCGGTTCTGGCATGAGCCTGAGCTTGGAGAGGCAGACGGGAGTATGCAAAACTGAATTCTACCTTAACTATTTGGTAAAGATCATTAGTGTCAATTCCACGTGGTTTATACCCGGGGTTTATAGAACCGGAGATGTATCTTTAGTGACATTTCTGAACACTTTAGATCCCGTGCCGTACCGAGAAGGGGGGGGGGGGGGGGGGGGGAATATGCAGAACTTAATTCAACCTTAAATATTTAGTAAAGATCATTAGTGTCCGATTAACACTTTCTACGCGGCATGCGTCTGTAGACGACATTCCAAAAGTTCACAAAATGTCTAAACTGAAATAACATATTGTATCACTTTTCCACGTTGGAGATGTATCTTTACTAATGACATTTTCGAACATTGTAGACCCCGTGTGCCTTACCGAGAGAGAGAGGGGCGTATGCAGAACTTAATTCAACCTTAAATCATGTAAATATTTAGTAAAGATCATTAGTGTCATTAACACTTTCCACGCGGCATGCGTCTGTAGACGACATTCCAAAAGTTCACAAAATGTCTAAAAAATGACATATTGTATCAATTCCACGTGGAGATGTATCTTTACTAAATGTCAATTCCACGTGGTCAAGAACCGGAGATGTATCTTTACTAATAACATTTTAGAACATTTTAGACCCCGTGCCGTACCGAGAAAGGGGGGGGGGGGGGCGAAAGTAGACAGAACTTGAATTTTTATTTTCATTAAATCTTAAACCATTTAAAATTAATTGTTTTGTTATTTTTAAAATAAAATTTTACTCCGAATTTTGTTCTTACTAGCGAAATTAAAACCCTCATATATCTGCCATTTCGATAAATAAACATGTTAAACTTTAAATCGTTTAAAGCAATCATTTACGTCTATGGCACGTGTCTGAGAAGTCTTATATCGCAGGGTCTTGCATTAAAAGACAGTGAGGTGGAGAAAATGAGCTTTTATACAGAGCTCTATGGAGAAAAAATTACATAATCGTCGATATCTCGAAAAGAAAATCATTAATTGCACATTTTCTTTTTTTAGATTAACATTTTCGGGCAACCTATATACGAGTAAAGATCATTAGTGTCATTAACACTTTCCACGCGGCATGCGTCTGTAGACGACATTCCAAAAGTTCACAAAATGTCTAAAAAATGACATATTGTATCAATTCCACGTGGACATGTATCTTTACTAATCCCCGTGCCGTACCGAGAAAGGGGGGGGGGGGGGGGGGGGGCGGAAGTATGCAGAACTTAATTCAACTTAAATATTTAAAGATCATTAGTGTCATTAACACTTTTCACGCGGCATGCGTCTGTAGACGACATTCCAAAAGTTCACAAAATGTCTAAAAAGGATATATTGTATCAATTCCACGTGAAGATGTATCTTTACTAATGAGATTTTAGAACAGTGTAGACCCCGTGCCGTACCGAGAGGGGGTGGGGGCTGAAGTATGCAGAACTTAATTCAACCTTTAACTATTTAGTAAAGATCATTAGTGTCAATTCCACGTGGTTAAGTACCGGTTCTGGCATGTAATTACAATGTAACAAAACCACCTTTATGGAAACTGAAGTAATACAACTTGACCATTTACAAATACAAACCAACATTCGATCTAAACAGTACTTACCTTTCAAACGGTGTTATGCATATGACTGTCGTCCATCATGACAATTAGACTAAAATATTAACATTTGCTTTACTTGTAGCACACAGATTCCTTAAATTGCAATATTGTTCATGTAAACAGATTTAGAATATAGTTATAAGCTATAGTTTAATTAGTTCCATCATAGCAAGATATAATTCAGCTATTATCAATCCGCGCACAAAATTTATCCAAGCCTATAAGAACGATGTTTGCAAACAAAACAACAAAAAGTATTTTAATTGCCTACTCTTCCAAATTCAATCACATGTAAACAGTTTTCGCCAATTTGGAATTAAGTAAATTATAGCACTAACAAATAATCGCAGAAGGATATATCCTAGAAATTTCGTTTTTAATGAACAAACTAGAAATATTTTTATAGTAAAGATGTTGTATGTGTGCATAATAAACATTGTTCGGCAAAAAAAAAATCATAGTGAGCTGTCGACATTTGACACCACGTTAGTCAGAAAGTTGAGCACTTTTTGACTAACTTACTTCCGAATGGTTTCACATCATTTATTAGTATTTTGTCTGCAGCGTAAATAACAAGCATTTGATTGAAAACACCTAGAATCGGGGTTGATGCGGAAAGACTAGTTGTTTGGAAGTATTCTGAGAAGCTAATTAACAACCATGGCACGGCTTAAATTAAAATGAATTGATTTTATGGATGACAATTTTGTATTCTTGTTAACTCTGAACCAATGAGCTGGATACGCCACTGGTCTGTAAAATGTAAAATACAGACTGAGTAAAAAAGAGAGGTTATATTGCTTCTACTTTTGTAATTTTGACAACAACTAATAATAATGGTTGGTTGATTCTATTAGATTAGAGAAACTTTCATTTAGGTGTTTGGTGCATGCAAAGAAGCGTGCACTGTCTTTCATCTGATTTTTTGACAAAATCTTGTAAGCTACATTCTTTTCACTTCGCGTGCGTTACCACAAATAGTCTTGTTTTGCAAAGTATTGTCACACTTTGCGTTTATTAACTAATGTTATTCTTATTTTATATCATTAAATCATGCGCCGAGATTCCATTTTTCTATGATACTGTTATAAAGCCCTTTCATTTTACATCCAATTTTGAAAACCAAATAAATTGAAATTTCATTTGCAGGTCTTTTAAAAAACCCATGGGCCAGTGGAGCCTATAGGACATGAAAAAGATTGTATTTATGAAGTTGTAAAGTCTACAAAAGACACCGCCAACCACTTAGTGGTGACGAATTTGGCCATCATTGACGAATCCGGCCATCAGTCATTGTGGTACATTTTCGTTATTAAGCTTCTATTGATATTCCATAGTTGTGGAGGGGTGATAATCTTGATGAAAGCATGAAAGTCATTGAAGTTTCTCTTTGATTTTCACATATTTCCCTTTCTTATCAACTATCATCCTAATTCTTTTCATTCCTCTCTTTTCCCTTCTCTTTCCTTTTAATCTCCCTTTTTCTCTCCTCTATTTCTTTTCCTGTCCTTTCCGTTTTCCTTCCCTCTCTTCTCCCCTCTTTCTCTTCTTCTTCTTCCTTTCTTTCCCTTTCCTACCCCTTCTTTTCTTTACCTTTCCTTCCCCTTTTCTTTTCCTCCCCCTTTTTCCTTTTACTCCCGTTCCCTTTCTTCCCATTTCTTCACTTTTTTAGCCCGACAGTTTCAGCTGTGCTTCCCGGTCAAATCCGCCCCCGCCCCCGAAATACGAGATACGCTACTGCGGCAATAGAGTCATTTCAAGTTTTCCTAAACGGAAATTCCACTACGCTCTTAACTTCATGTTTGATTAGAATGCCTAAATAATTTTTTTTGATCTCGTTACTAATCAAATTGAATAGAAATCCTAATGATTTTTTACAAGATTCATACCAAATTACCAATTTTTAATAATGCACCTCATCAAACATATGACAAGGCACCTTTTATCAAATACGTCACCTGCAATGAATCAGTTTATTAGTAAATCCATGCTGATGTCACCGCATATCGTGATAGGCCTATTTTCCAGGGGATTGAAACTTCCAATTGGCAAAATTATTAGAAAGTTGGCCGAAAGTGCGCACGACATTGTATAATAGTTTGTTTGCAGAGATTTAAAAGCGGTGTCACTCAGCACCGTGGCCTATAATAGCGGGTTCACATGTATCCATGTGAGCTGGGCGGCCACTTACCGTCTTATACAAAAATAACAGAGTCCAACACGGTGAACAATAAGCAAAAAATGTCAACGGCAAAAAATGTCATACCGTTCTATACCGGGTCCTCATCGGCCTGGAACTGGGTTCATATCACCTCCTCACCAGGTACTTACCGGCCGGAACGCCTGGGTACCGGCCGAACCGCCTTGATAACGTCACCAAACGCCCTTTATAAGCTGAGCGCTCAATCTCGCCGTTTCACTTAGATTCCGGGAAACTCTGTATTACTCACATGTATCCGTGTAACCTGGCCGAACCCTTACCGTGTGACAAATGGGTGTAGACGGCGGTACACGGTGAGAACACACGGTGGTCCGTTGAACACGTTGCCGGGGACATTGCCGGCCATCCGCGCCTGGCAGGAATTTTAAGCATGCTCAAAACTCCTGCCGGGTGAGTAAAAGCGGCGGCGAACGGTCAGAGCCCGGTTTGAGGACGGTATAAAGACGGCGCACCCATTTCGCGCCCGTTCACAGGGCGGAGGTGGTAGGCGGCCACCTTACCGTCTAATAAAAAAACAGAGTCTAAACAATCAGTATAAAAATGGCAACGGGTGCATTGATTTTTTTGTTGTGGTCACCGGGTCCATACCGTTATAAACTGGGTCCTCACCGGCCGGGTAACGGGCTCACCGTCCTCAAACATTTGTAGCTTACCGTTCTCACCGGGTGTATAACACCTCCTCACCATGTCCTTGGTCGATACCGTTCTACACCGAGTCTGTACCGGGTTATCACCGGTCGGAACGCCTGGGTATCGGCGGAACTGCCTTGAAGGGCCTCCTCAGGCTTTCTTTTTTTGAAATAGTCCAGACGCTAAACATGTTTTGTTTTTTGCCTCATTCACTTTTTGTGAGAGTTCGTTCTGTGAACGGTTAACCAGTTGGCATGCGCCCGTTCGCAGCCCATCGCTGAGTGGTCTACGTCCACCACCGTTCATGCGAACGGGCGCGAAACGGGTGCGCCCTCCGTATACCGTCCTCATACCGGGCTCTCATCGTTCGCCGCCGCTTTTACTCACCCGCCAGGAGTTTTGAACATGCTCAAAACTCCGGTAGCCGGCAAAGTCCCCTGAACTTGTTCAACGGACGGGAAACGGCCCGCCGTGTGTGCCGCCGTTCGCACCCATTTTTCACACGGTAAGGGGCCGCCCAGCTCACACGGATACATGTGGGGCCCATCAGCGCGCTCACTTCAAACCGTTCACATGGCTTTATGTTCTCAGGAGTCAGGTCTGGGGTCCGAAATATTTATATCCATCAATGATTTTCTGTGTGTTTGTGTACTGTATATGATTGATTATAATCTCCGCATCACAAATTGTATTGTACTGTCAGTCTCAATTTGATTGATTAGAGTATGTCCCCCTCCCCCTGACACATTCTAAACCAATTTGATAAGTCTATAACAATTTTTGATGACTTTGTTTTAAGAATGGCTGTGCTTAAAAGCCATGGCCGCGGAGACAATGTATGAAACCTGACTCTGTCTCTACTGCAAAGGAAGCCTAAAAATGACAACATAGCTAATATGGCAACAATTATAGCTTTGGTACCGAGCTGCGAGCGTAGCCAGGAAAAAGCCAGGTGCAATGTGTGATAAACGCTTCTTGTACTACGGGAGTTGATCAAAAATCTTCTTTACAAAATATTAAACAACAAATGTTTAAAACAAATGACCCTAGATTTTCATATCTTTGGGTTGGTCGCAAAGTAGAGGTCAACCTGTTTTACTTTCTGCCTTAGAAAACATAGGTCACGCTACACTGGAAGTAGGACACTGATCATTTTAATTTTTAGAAAACCCAGTATAATCAGTGCTATTCATGAGGGGGAAATGCATTAAAAAGCACCTGGGATAAAGGCCGAGATTGTTCAAATAGTTCACCACAAATCTCCATTTATTATATACAAAATTACAGGTTCTTGACAAATATACGTTTTGAACTGTCGAAGTAAAGTTATATTTTGAATAAGCACTATGGTGACGAGTGACGCACCAACACAACTCGCATGTATGCGCAGATGCTGTACAATATGAAATTGTATTGCTCAGTCATTGGTCAGAGATGACATCATGGAAAATATCACACCTTTGGTGTAAGTTTATGTACGACCAAATGGAAATTTTGCACTGTGATGTAGTGACTCACCAACTCGTATGTATGCGCAGATGCTGTAAATATGAAATTGTATTGCTTATTCATTGGTCAGAGATGACGTCGTGGAAATACCACACCTTTGGTGTAAGCTATTGAAAGAATTTGTTTCTGTACGACCAAATAAAAATATTATGTTCTGTTTGACAATGCTCATTGCAACAGAATATATTGCAGGGAAAGGATGTATTTAGCTAGCCTGGCGATATATGGGAGATTTTGAACCACATGTATACTTACCTGACTCATTGTATATAATGTAGGTATCGTATCTCGTAGTGATGAATTCAGCTAAACCAATACACATTTCATTGGCCGAGATTGAATAAGCACTGTGATGTAGATTGTACGATCTCGCATGGACGTTAGTTTAACTAGTATGCATCATCCCTTCACCAACTCCAATATAGGCATTCGCTGTCTCAATGTACTGTGTGGACACTTGCTACCTCAGTAGCGTATTGTGTGGACACTTGCTGCCTCAATAGCGTATTGTGTGGACACTTGCTGCCTCAATAGCGTATTGTGTGGACACTTGCTGCCTCAATAGCGTATTGTGTGGACACTTGCTGCCTCAATAACGTATTCTGTGGACACTTGCTGCCTCAATAGCGTATTGTTTGGACACTTGCTGCCTCAATAGCGTATTGTGTGGACACTTGATGCCTCAATAGCGTATTGTGTGGACACTTGCTGCTTCAATAACGTATTGTGTGGACACTTGCTGCCTCGATAGCGTATTGTGTGGACACTTGCTGCCTCAATAGCGTATTGTGTGGACACTTGATGCCTCAATAGCGTATTGTGTGGACACTTGCTGCCTCAATAGCGTATTGTGTGGACACTTGCTGCCTCGATAACGTATTGTGTAGACACTTATTTAATTAATACACTGCACACAACTGATAACGGGGATTGCCTTGCCGCAGCACCTCAGATCATACCCACTTCATCCTACGAATATTCTCTCACATGGCAGATTAGCACTGATTATAACATGTGAACTAAAAATTATCTAAAAGCTTTTGAAAATAGCTATATATATTCAAACAATCTATTGTTTATAAAGACATCATCGACAATCATGGCCGATCATATTATGCTCAATTTGATCTTACGGAGGTTCTTTATTTTAATATTGGTTGTTTCTCTCCACAATGTGGCAATGAACAGAGCAGTAGCTTCAACTCAAATATTTGTAAAGCCTCTGTGGGATATTGCTGACAATGAAACCCAACCATGCCGTATTGAAGAAAGAAATACCAGTCTAGGAGCGATTGCCTTATGGGGAAGTGCCCATCATAACTGCAGCATACAAGTCAATGTCTCACTAGGATATCGCACGCATGTAGAAATACCAGAATTTGACAAGGGATCTTTTTTCCTCTATATCAAAAGACAAGGCGAATTGAGTGACTGTCAAAATAAGTATGTAGTTTTAAATGGACAAAGTAAAAAATGCGGTGCTGATCTTCATCAGGAGAGTCTCCAACTAAATCTGCAAGGTAATGTCAGTATCTTAGTCAGTGGGGGATTACTATTAGAGTCACTGCCTTCTTGTAAAGAATCTAATTTTGATATCTTGCCTAGTCTCGCAGAAAATCAGACACCTGTTTGCACTAACGTTAAGGGATACAAAAATGCTATTATGTGCGATTTAGATATCAGTCATACTTGTAGAATGGAATATCCATCGAATTGCAATGCAACACTTGGCCAGAGAGAAATGAAATCTCAATGTATTGATAATGATCGGCTTAAACAAAAACGCACCTTGATGTTGATAATATACCCAACTAATATGTTAACTTTGGATCTCAGTAGCAATAATGTAGTAAACATTGAAGAAGGTTCATTCGAGACTCTGAATAATTTACAAACTCTTTACTTGGAGAAAAATTACTTGACCACCCTCAATGAAGATGTATTTATTGGACTACATACACTTACAAAACTTGTAATGTATGCAAATCAATTGGTTGAAATTCAGATTGGCATATTTCAAGATTTAGGTATGCTAATATACCTTGATCTTACAGACAATCAGCTGACCACATTGAAAGTAGGATTATTTTCGGATCTGGGAAACTTAAATTCACTGTTGCTGTATGATAATCAATTGAGTACATTACCTGATGGGTTGTTTGTTGGATTAATACATTTGAATATACTTTCGTTAAATGGAAATCAACTGATCAAATTAAACCATAATTCCTTTCAGGGATTATCTAACCTAACATTTCTCAATATGCGTGATAATAATTTGATAACGCTACCGGTTGGTTTGTTTTCGGGATTGGTCAATTTGAATAGATTGTACCTAAATATAAACCAATTGATCACCTTGAACGAGAATACCTTTCAGGGATTATCTGACCTAACATATCTGACTATGCGTGATAATAATTTGATAACGCTACCGGGTGGGTTGTTTTCGGGACTAAATAAATTGAATAAATTGTACCTATATAGAACCCAACTGATCTTCTTGAATGAAAGTACTTTTCAGGGATTATCCGAACTAACATATCTCTCTTTGAGTGATAATAATTTGATAACATTACCGGGTGGGTTGTTTTGGGGATTAGACCATTTGAATATATTAAGCTTGTATGGAAACCAACTGATCACCTTGAATGAAAGTACCTTTCAGGGATTATCTGACCTAACATATCTGACTATGCGTGATAATAATTTGATAACGCTACCTGGTGGGTTGTTTTCGGGATTAAATAAATTGAATGAATTGTACCTATATAGAACCCAACTGATCACCTTGAATGAAAGTACCTTTCAGGGATTATCTACGCTGACATATCTCGATATAAGTGATAATAGTTTGATAACACTACCGGGTAGGTTGTTTTGGGGATTAGCCAATTTGAATGAATTGTACTTAGATAGAAACCAACTGATCACCTTGAATGAAAGTACCTTTCAGGGATTATCTAAGCTGACGGGTCTATATCTGTATAATAATAATTTGATAACATTACCGGGTAGGTTGTTTTGGGGATTAGACCATTTGAATGACTTGTACTTACATACAAACCAACTGATCACCTTGAATGAAAGTACCTTTCAGGTATTATCTAAGCTGACGGGTCTATATATTTATAATAATAATTTGATAACAATACTGGGTGGGTTGTTTTCGGGATTAGTCAATTTGAATGAATTGCACCTTTCTAGAAATCAACTGATCACCTTGAATGAAAGTACCTTTCAAGGATTATCTTATCTATTACGTGTCTTTTTGGGTAATAATCAACTGATCACTTTGAACGAAAGTTTGTTTTGGGGAATGAATAAGCTAACCTATCTTAGTCTACATCATAATAACTTGACAATACTACCAGATAGATTGTTTTGGGAATTAAATAACTTAAGAAGCCTGTACTTATACGAAAATCAACTGCATACACTGACGAATCTCCATTTCAATAATTTGAATAATCTTAGAATCCTTGACATCTATGACAATAAGTTGAAAACATTACCTGATGGCATTTTTAATGGCCTAGGTAATCTACAGTATCTCTCATTGAATGATAACCAATTAAAATTGGTGAGTGAAAATATGTTAAAAGAGTTATATAATTTGCAAGGTCTATTTCTGCAAAATAATGAGCTATCAAAACTTGATTTTGACATATTCAAAGACACAGAAAATATTTTAGTGATTGTGTTAGCACAAAATAATTTAACAACATTTCCAAATATCAAATACTTAAATCAATTAAACATACTTAATGTGATAAACAATTCATTGACATATATAAATCATGATACATTCTCTGCTCTTTCTAGAAATTCAAAGTTGTTTGTAAGTCAACATGAGATATGTGAATGTTATGTGCCTGATGGTGTTATATGTAGCGCAGCAGATGATAGGTCCCCATATCTCACATGTGATCGGCTTTTATCAGATACGACTTTGGTCACCATGATGTGGATCGTTGGTATTAATGCACTCTGTGGGAATATATTTGTTTTGATTTGGAGAAAGACAAATACTAAAAAATATAAAGTACAGGATTTATTACTGGGCAATCTGGCTATGTCTGATTCACTGATGGGTGTATATATGTTAATAATAGCAAGTGCGGATATCTACTATGGGGAATATTTCCCAATGCAATCCAAAACGTGGAGATATTTTATTATCTGTAGAATATCTGGATTCTTATCAATAACATCAAGCGAAGCCTCTGTCTTCTTTGTCACATTGATTAGCATTGATCGGTTTATCAATATTAAGTATCCATATTCTGATAAAAAATTAGGGAAACAATCAACAATTGTGACTGCTATACTGATATGGATCTGTTCATTTGCATTGGGCATTGTCCCATCAGTCTTAAGTGGAAAAAATTTCAAGTTTTATGATAATTCAAACGTGTGTGTCGGTCTGCCATTATCATTAATTAAACAATTCTCAAATGAAAAAAATTTAACAGAAATTAATCCCCCCAACGAATATAATTTTTTTTACATCCAGGATATCTATACTACATTACCCTTAGGTTCGGTTAGTGGCTTGTATTATTCAATAGCTGTTTTCCTTGGTCTCAATTGCTTTTGTTTTTTCATAATCCTTTTGTGTTATATAGAGATAATACGAGCTGTCATAAAATCGTCACAACAATCTGGACGCACTCCTGATATGAAAAAACAAATCCGACTCACTATCAAGGTAGCCGCAATAGTGGCCACTGACTTTGCATGTTGGAGTCCATTAGTTATACTTGGAATGTTAGTTCAAACAAGGGTAATTACACTGCCCCCATCAGTGTATGCATGGTTAGTGACCTTTGTGATACCACTGAATTCTGCAATTAATCCATATTTGTATACTATTGCGGAAATCATATCAAATTTTCGAAAGAAAAAAAGGGATGAGAAAATACAAAAGAAGTAGACACACCAGATGTCAACGATGTGACATCGGAATGCTTATGGTTTTTCGCTTCTTCCATATTAGGGGTTAGGTGGAGTCGTAGGCGGCCATACACGACGACACAAATATGGTACAGCCTATACCTTATAAGACCATCGTATATAGCAAAACAGCTAAGAACTATATTCTATTCTCATTCTTATTTAGTTTATTGGTTATTTTGATCTTTTAGCATGCAATAACACAGTTTGTTAGATTTATTTCAATCAAACAACAACAAATTTCCCCTTTATAAAATCGGCGATTCCAGCGAGCTGTTTACCAACTTCCTGCTTCGAATTAATCGCGTTCTTTAGCACACACGCACATGGTAACGCTGAGTTATACGCACAACGCATACGCCGGCTATTTTATTATTATTATTCGAATGAATTAAATCCCGCCCCAAACTATACACCATTGTCTCACAATGTATGGGCGCATCGGTTGAAAATCAGCCAAACAAAAAATGAAAAAAATGAAAATCAGCCAAAAAACAATCAAATTATCGGCTGACATCCCAAACCACACCCACTATATAATAATAAATCGTATTGTTACGATCAGTATGACCAAAGCAGGATTCGCCACGAGTTCGCTTAAATATAAATAATATAAGTGCACTGTATATTTAAATTCACAATAATAGATGACATTATTTAGATGGATTTTAATGTAATCAGAGTAAATTATCAAATTTTAACAAGGATATTTAGTACATGGAGCTACAAATCCTTATATAACATTACGTAATAAGGATCCTAGCCTGTGACCTGGTGTCGCGTCGCGATAGCGTCAAGATTTCACAGTAGTAGGCCTAAGTAGTAAGGATAATCACTCCACATCCCCAATTATAGCTAGTAAATTAACATTCTGCCAAAAGTGTCTCAAAATCAGCCTTTTTATATCATGACTAAGCATTCTGATAGATTCCACGTTCCAGAAGTATCTGTAAGTTAGTATATCATGCCACTTCTATCTAATCGGCATGTCCACATTGCTCCACTGCATTGGCCTAGTGAACATTACTACACACACGTAACCTAAGATTGGCAACTTACCAAAGTCCTATACACTAAGCAATTGATTTCTATTAATAATTCTTCGCTTCTTTGGAAGTTTCTCCATACCACTAGGTCACCACCAGGTCTAATATTATATTGTATGGTTTCTATATTATGTAAACTAAAACTAAATTAAATGTAAATTACTTAATAATAATTCAGGGGCTGTAATAGTATCACAATAAGCATGCTATTTCCTGGTAAATTAAGAAGTACTTCATGTAAAAAAAAGGAAATTGATCCAAAGAAATTCAATTTCCCCTCAAATAAGAATAACAATGAAAGTTAGAGCATCTCCAAATAGTCAGTCATTTCATTAAACCATTATTAGTATTATTATATGAACTGGCTGCCATTTAGGTTGTGTAAATGCAATCAATTTTAGAATTCATTTTACTGAACATTTATTTCCCACTAATTCTGCTTGTTTTACCATATTACTTGTATATGTAGGCTATTATGTTACCTAGATTGTGCAGCCATAATAAACAATGCACATTAATGATAAAACCGGTATAAGACATTCATAACCTCATAAATATGAACTCAGATATGAACCGATCAAATGACACCAATTTGTGAGTAGACGTACACAAATCTACGTATATAATACTAATAGAAAAATGACAGTGACCCGCGCTGGTATTATGTACACGTTTATACAAATGGTCAACATGACATGCATGCATTACTATGTGTACATGTATGTTGTACCAAGAAAGCACATTGATAATGTGACGAAGAAATAAATATGTTAGGCTATTCTAGTAGGAATCTATATACCCCCACATGGAAGACATTACCTTAACACTGTCCACGCGGCAGGCGTCTGCAGACGACATTCCAAAATGTCACATAAAAGTGTTTCATAAATGTCAAAGTTGTTGAATTTCTCTAGGGGGTTAGTTTGCAAGTACAGTTTCCTAAATCTGTCTGATGATTTGTGGGTAGAAGTGACATGGATTGAAAAAAGGAGCATTACTGTATGGTTAGCCAAGTGCATGCCTTTACTAATACCCCTGTAACACAACGGCGATCAGGCCTTGCGCTTGCGTTGCGCTGAAAAAAGTATCAAAGCGCCAGGCAAACGAGTAAGAACCGATTGGGCACGCAGTGGACACTGGCTAGAGCGAGAAAGGGTCCCCATGTAACACGCAGGAAGATCGCGGAAAACTGCTCAAAATTGTCATTTTAAAAAAACAAGGTAGCTCTTAGTACGCTCATATCCCGCTTATAACATTTTCACGGCGCTCTTATTACGACCCATTGCGTTTCTACTTTGAAGTCTCATGGGCTCTAACTGCGCTCTCACTGCTGCGAAGTAAGCGCCTCATTGATCTTCTGCAGTCGCAGAGGACAAGTAGTTTGTTTGCGTCCTTGCTACGTCAGCGGGACGCTCACGTCGCTCGTTTTGCGCTGCCGTGGCGATACTACTGAGTCATTATAGCGCTCTGAACAGAACGCCGATCCTCCACGCTTGTACGTTGTGCATGTGCATGCACAAAACAAGCACGGTGCACTGGCGCTTGTGATATTACACGTGAAGATTGAATGAATATGTTAATATTCATTCAATCTTCACGTTTTGTTATTTGCCTAAAGCCAAAACAAAGTCCGTTTTTCATTTTAACATTTTGTTCGCCTACACGCAGCCACGGACTACATGTATCAACAGGCAGATTATTGATTAACTCATGGGTCGATAGTAATAAGATGAGGGTTTGGGATGCTTCAATTAATCAATGCAGCCCATACACATACCTGTCACACTGTCACGTGTGTTCAAATCCCAAGTGTGAAAATCCCAAATCCCAAGTGTGAAAATGTAAACTGCACTTTGTTCAATCCTTCACAATGTTGCGCTCGTAATTATTAACCGACAGTCGTGAACAATATCTCTCGAATTAAAGAGAAGTATTTTCTTTACTAGGCCTACTTCATAATTTAATATGTTTACGTAGGAGCTATAGTGTTGGACTGTATAATTTCTACCATTTCAATGTTTGCATTTAATACCCTTCGTGCACTCGTTCTGTACTCTCCGCGCTGACGCAGAGAACGTTATGAAAACGTGTTGAGAAGGTGTAGTAACGCAGACAGCGACTTATAAGCGCAATACAAGCAAGCGCTGGCTTGATCGCAGCAGAGCGTGAACAAGCGCGGCGCTTTGTATGGCGATCATGCGATCATGGGCGATCATGGGAACCCTACACCGCTCTAGATGGTGTACACTGCGTTCCCAATCGGTTCTCGTTGACCTTAATGCGTTTTGCATTTGATCCTTTTTTCAGCGCAACGAGAGCGCAAGGCCTGATCGCCGTATGTGTGACAGGGGTATAAAATGAAGGTCAATAAACTCTTTCACATTCTGCGATCAGGCCGGCGCTTAGATTACGCTGAAACATTATCAAAACGCCAAGCCAACGCATCAAGATCTTCATGAACCCCTCGGTGACGCAGTGGGAACTGGCTGGGACGTAAGAGTGTCGTGAGAGGGTCCCCATGGTCGCCCATAAGCGCCAGTGTACTACGCTTGTTTTGGGCATGCTCAAAACAAGCGTAGTACACTGGCGCTTTCAGACCGCTGTCCTGTCCTGTCATCCTGTAGTTGTTCACTCGTCAAACTCCAAGCACATACTGAGCATCCTTTAGACAAAGACATCCATGGATGGAGTCCATTCACTTGGATTATTAGTGTAACAGGTGTTTGGTATTGCACTTGGGCAGGGAGTCAATGACTTGGGGCAATGATTTGAATAATGACTTTGATCAGCTGATTAATCGGGTTCTATGCAACGTTAGCTCGGATTTCTTTGGTACCAGAGTAAAATGTTCAGATTTCCCATAGTTTCCTTTAAACACTGTAGGGGAATATGGGGTAACTGGTCCATGTGGTAAGTGGTCCAAAATGAAGGTTTTTGTAATGGCATGTGTATACTGGCTTCTTTTGAACAGTGCGACTTAAGTAAGTTGAAACTTGACATAATATGTACCTTCTATATGCCCGAACATTTGAAGCTATCGGATAACTTGACTTGTGATTTTCTCAAGATATTTGAAGCCATCTCCTTCTCCTTCGATGACCGATTGGAAATTCATAGATAGTAAGGGCGATTTATGAAAGATGAGTTCAGATCATGTTTGATGTATTATATGATTGATAGATATGCAACAGTAATACATTTCTATGCAGTAAAGTTGTCTTAAGACACTAACTGCATATTGCAGTTGATTGGTACCATTTTGTAGTGTGTTCAGGGACTTTCCAATTATGATTAAAACCATAGGTTGCGGTTGAATCGATCACAAAATGGCATAGTGGCTAACTTGGGGTACTGTTGGTTTGGATTTGCGGTAAACATTATTATTTAAAGAATGCTACAAACTAAATCATTATTATGGGAATTTGTTCACTAGCGTTACTTCTTTAAGTATTTGCAAAGAACAAAGTAAACAATCTCTTACTTTAATTGTAGACTCGTCCTATTGTAGGGCACAAGCGCCGTAATAATTGTGATTGCAAAGATGCTCGCTGGTACAGAAATCTTCGAAATGGCTACAAAAAAAAAAGCAGTGTTGCCTTTTTTTCCTGAAAAGTTACCATTTTACCAGCATGTTTAATAATTTTTAATCTTGACGAACTGCTGACTAATTGTTTAGGGGAAGCGGTCCAAGTGGGTAAGGGGAAGTGGTCCACATGTAGAAACTCATTAAAATTGGTAACATTCAAGTTGAAAATCAGTTGTTATTGTCAATGAAGTTTTACTGTGTATTGAAATTGCATAGAATTTCAAGAAATTCATATTATTTCTTGGTTTTAGACAATTTTGAGCATTTTGTGCCTTATACCACGATTTATGTCATTAAATAAATACGATATGACATGAAATTACTTTAGAATGGGCTTAAACCTGAGTAATGGTCTATACAGATATCTGTAATGAAGAAATAACATGATTTATGTATTTTTATTCACTGTATGGTGTGTATTAACCTTTGGGTCGGCGTGGTCATATTGACTAATTTCCCCAATAATATAACAAGCTTTATAATTATCGAGATAGTTTGTTATAAGAACTAGTGATGATTATATGAAATAGTTAAAAACATATAAGAAGGTTTTATATCGTCGCTGTTCTGACATACCGGCACATCTCTTTACTTATTTCTGTTGTGATGTGCCGGTATGTCAGAACAGCGACGATATATAGAATGATATATGGATGATCTGAACATCGCAACTGAGTAAACATTTTATTAGAATTATAACTTTTTTATCGCAAAAATGTTGAGTCGAAATCTGCTTAAATTTACACACCTTAGTATTACTATTATTACACATCAACCACGAAATTGTATAAAACACTGGTTTCATGAGATATGTATCGTTTTCACACGTTATAGATAATGTGTAAATATGTTTGTTAAGAAAAAGTGCATAATTTCTATGCTGTCATTCACTGATTTCTATGTATGTTAACCGTTGGAACATATTGGACCAGTTACTACAATGATGGGGCAAGTGGTCCATGTCAAGTAGAGTTTTTAGTTAGTTGTAATTGACTATTTTTTAACACAAACTATGTGTCATATGTAGATAGTTGTATGGGTGATATTTTAATACAGCAATTTGGTAAATATTTTCCTGCGCTGAAACATGTTGATACCCTGAAATACGCTTAACTGTACCACTTACCAAATTACCCAAATAATAGGGCACAACCAAGCAACAGACTAGGATAGCCAATAAAAATTATATCGTATTAACCATGAAATCATAGCTATTTTGTTCACGAGGTGGAGGTGATGATTAAAATCTTTCCCTCGTGATGGTCGAGAAATTAAACTTCATTCCTCGACGGGGATTTGAACCCGAGACACCCTGTGATATGATATCTTTAGGGGTTCAATAAGGTTTCGGAGTTGTTTATCTTGAATCTGGGTACCGACCGTTTCGGCTAAAATTATGGCTTTAGGAATGGTCCGTGACATATGGCCCTCGCCAAAAATATTTTCCTCAGGGATATAGCTACATTTTGGTATATAAAGCTGTTTGCTAACTTTAAGGATCGCATGGCGAAATGCATTTATACGCCGAAAAAACAGGCGAAAGAATGAACACATTTTGCGAACATTTGTTGTTTGTTTACAATTTTGCATCGATGCATGGTTTCCAAAATAAGGTTCGCCATCCTATTAATTTGCATATGAAGTGTGGGTTTATCTCAAATCAACAACGCTTTGTTACTGTACTTAAGGTATGGGGGAGTTGTTGAAGTAATAATAACTTACAGCCGCACAGCCGCCACTGTCTGTGATCAAGGTCTGTCAACTGAAACGTTGGTTTTATTTCATAATAAAATCGTGCATCTCTACTAATGTAGAGCACTGTTGACTATTTCATTTTTCACCTGCCTGTATTGTTCTCATATAGACACTTTTGAAATATTTTAAAGAAAAGCCAAAAGACATTGCTCCCCCATAATCACTCTCCTCACGCCGCTGAACACTGTAGAGTCCTCACACCATTACCTGCTCCAAAAACCTTGTTTCAACATTGAATCAGGCCAAATTAATTTAATAAGGTAGAAGGTGTTCCAACTAAATTAACTGAGATTGTAGATAGGACTTCTTTGTACCGGTACATGTAGTACTATCTATATACTAATTTTCGGTCCCTCGCTTTATTAGATAGTTCAATAATAATTTTACACTCGCGTCCCTCTTCAACTGAAAACGCGTGGCAATTGCGCCTCTAATACACGAGCTAATTAGATAGTTCAATGCCAGTATTTTCCCGTTTTCAGACATGCGCAGAAAGGATCACAGATGATAATCCGAAATATTGAATTTCTTTTACTCGGGTAGCTACTGTTCGGACAAAAATTGTGGTTTTCGGAGTTAGTGATGACATATGGTCTTCACCCAAAATATTTTCATCAGGGATATAGCTACATTTCTGTATGTGCGGCCGTTTGTTATTCTTAAAGATCGCATGAGTAACAAGCATTTATACGGGACTATACGTCCAACAAATACAAATATTTTACGACGTTTTCTAAATGTAAACAAAAACTCTTACACAGATCTCTTTCACATTAGTAACCAAATTGGCTGAGATTGTAGATATGACTTCTTTTTTTGTACCAGTAGTACTATATTCATGATTTATTAGACCCAACAAAATTGCGATTTTCAAACTCAATTGGCTGAAAATGTTTAAGGCATATCATGTTTTTCTATTTGTGCAACATTACCAACACATTGCGATTTTCAAACTCAATTGGCTGAAAAATGTTTGAGGCACATCATGTTATTCTATTTGTGCAACATTACTATATATGAATAAGTATATATAATATAGCAAATGTGTATTGCGGTGTTTTAGATAATTGGTGTTAAAGTTTGTGTTGATATATGATTGTTTAAATGTAAATTATGCTCTGTTTTAGTTTTAATCTCGATGTACGTTTTAATCCTATTGGCACATGTGTAAATATTTGTGTGCTTTTAAATAATTTGTATTGTACAAGAATCTTTGGATTTTACTACCCAGAAACAAATCATACAAAGCTGTATTGTTCAAGATAGTACCCCAATGATATGAGGAACAACATATTAAAAGTCCCCAAGTTTCCCATGTGTGATAATATTTTTAGAGCCAAAAATTTAAAAAAACGTCGCCATACAGGGGTCAAATATTCATATTGCTTCAATTATTAAGTTGACAAGCATACCAAGTTGTTCGTCTTGGTATGAGGATTCTAAAAATGTATAGTTTGCCTAACTTCCGATGTTTTGTTACGGAGATTAACATTTGGGGTCAAAAATTCAACTTGCTCCGATTTTGATCTCAAATAATTGTTCGTCTGATCACAAGGCTCCCGAAATGGTAGTTTTTACTGCCTGGGGTAGTTTTTGTGCCTTATATAGGGTCAAAGGTCCACTTACATATGCCTATATATGTAAATTGATCTTTTGACCCCTGTATCAGACACATTATCTATTTTAGACGGTAAAAACTACTATTGCTGGTATCCGTTTGATCTGACGAACAATTTGAGATATTGTTTGTCAAAATTAGAGGAAGATCACATTTTGACCCCAAATGCAAAGGTCAATTTTAGAATCCTCGTGCTGAGACGAACAATTTGATATGCTTGTCAGTTTAATTGAAGCCAGTGAATATTTGACCCCCTGTATGGCGGCCATTTTGGGTTTTGGGCTCTAAAAATGTTAGCACACACGGGATTCTTGGGGACTTTTAAATGGGATTGTACACATTTTTCTGGACCTACCCTGAACAAATCAGCTTGTTAACAGCTATTCCCAGGGTTTGGGCAATACATGTATGATGCTAACTTTCTTGGACTACAAGTATATTGTATTATGCGCTTTACAATTGTAATTTGATAAGTATTATTCAATCAATGTTTTTTATCCTCTCAGACTACAATCATAGAAAAAAGGTATTCGAACACTGACCCTAATTGCCACGCTTATTGGATCATAACAGGCACGCTATTTGAGTCACCTACAAATCGAAATTTGTTTCTGGTAGCCTGAAGTATCCCCTTACTCATACCCTCCCCCTTCCCCCGATCGATGTCGCGAGAGTCTGTGCTGATGGTGGGCCAATTGCGGGATTCAACATTGATCAGGGGGGAAGGGAGAACACTTTACATTATACCTACAAAGTGTTCGAACACTTTTTTCTAACATTGTAGTGTTGGGGGTGGGATATTTGGGTTGGGATATTAAGCTATTCATAAGTTAAACCATTGGAACTGTACTTGCTTCTCCGATTGTCACGCTTGTGCGATCATCAGATAACTGGTTTGCTATTCTTTTTCTGTTCACAGAACAGAAACTCGCAGTAGCAACTACCATTCCAATGGTTCAACTTATATTTTCTTTCTGAATCGCATTGAGCACTCTGCAAGAAAATTGCTTCTTTATCAGTATTAAGGTAATATTTATATATATTTAGATGCTTGGATATTGAGGTTTAGATATTAAACTATTTAGCTTTTTAGCAGCTACATGTATATGGATAATTAGGTTTTGGTTATTAAGCTATTTAAATATTTGGATATTATTAAATGTTTTTCAGATATTTAGATATTTAGGATAATTTGGACATTAGGTTTAGATATAAAGCTATTAAAAGGGCACTAAGAGGTCTTTCATGGAGGGAGCCCATCATTTTATCAGAAGTTGGGTTTTTCACATGTACGAAAACTACCACCTAAAATTATTTTTTGACTTTCGATGAGATCACATCGAAACTACCTATAAATTCATCTAAAAGGCCACAGATGGCTTCTTACTTATTTGATTCGTGTTTATTCAAAACAACCTTAAAGACCACACATAGCTTGCTGCGTGATGCATAGTCATGACCTCCCTGATTCAATTGGCGGTGATTCTTAACCGAAATAGACAAAAAAGTGAAAAGCAATAATATACCTTCGGAAATGCTGTGAAAATGTCTTTATTTTTCATTTTTACTGATTTTTCTTTGAAGAAATCTTACATGAGATGGTTTCAATATGTATATCATCTATCTAAACAAGGTAAAAATGTAAAATTTCATTTTTTGAGAAATATCTCTGTGCCCCTTTAAGGTGTTCCGATTTCTGGCCCGTTTTTCGACGTGATGTTTTCTATTCTACATGAAGGGTCATCCTTAAAATAGTCATATTCCAAAGATTGATTTACATACCTCCAATGGTTCTTATTTTAGAAGCTCAAGGTTACATGAAACCATATTATTCGATTGGTCTTATAATTTTCCTAATTAATGTCAGATATATTACAGACGACGGTGGCTACGAACGGCCGTTAATTTTGAATTTCCGTTGGTTTCAATGTAACAATGGATTTTGATTATATGACCCCATAAAATTCATCATAGGTTAGAAGAAAATTTTTCCAATCCAAAACCGTTCGGGATGGCTAATCATCCCAATTGTAAATGCTATTTTTTGAATTTAAACCGTTGTTAAGCGGTCGTCCCATTCACTTGATCAGGTAACCTCGTTCGCATATTTTAACCTGAATACTCGTGAATACGCGTATGTCCAGCGTCGTCTGATATATTAAATTAATAAAATATGAAGCAGCTATGTTTCCGACATTTAGAGTAAAAGACCGGAGAGCTTATAAGCTCTCCGGTCCTTTGGGACACGCTGTATGGGCATACCTTAAGCTATACATGTATACGCAATATTAATCAAATCAACCAATCCAAGATGTCCATATTAAAACACGTGATTTTCTTGTGTACGCTTTGTGGACTTAACACGTTTTGCAAATAAACTCTTAATATGTTCATAGTGTGTTGGAAAGCTGATGTGTACATATTTCCAATGATAACAAATTTGTAGCAATCACTTGTTTTACAGTGCTCAGCTAGCAACTTGCTTGAGAATACAGATCTCAATCTGAATGTGCCAAAATTATCATTACTTTTATCATGTTAATTGTGTTCAAATGTCAATAGATCATTACTCTACATTGTGCAACTTAGGTGTCAATGTAACACTTCATGAAATAGACCTCGGGTAAGGGTGTGCCATCGAGGGTCTCAAAATCGGGGGCTTTGGTGCGGATTATTGACGATTGGGTCTTATCACTTTCCATGCTGCAAGCGTCTGCAGACGACATTCCAAAATTTCACAAAATATTTCAAAAAATTCAAAATTGTTGAATTTCATTACCATATTTGGAATCACCATGTGAAATGCATTGAAATAAGTACAAATATGCTTAGTATTAGTTCAGTAATCCTTGAAATTGACCGTAAAAGTTGGGAAAGGTTTCATAAAAATTGGTTTTGTATTTGGTAAAACCAATAGCCGCGTTGAAAGTGTTAAGAACTGATTTTCTCTAAAAAGGAGGGTCTTACTTACTTACTACTTATGTCGATCTCGATCGGTCTTTGTGATGGCTCGCCATATTACTCTGTCTCCTCATCAGGGGGTTATATATAATATGGCTGGTGTTTTTATAACAGATGAGCAGTGATGGAAGGGAGTTGGACTGGGGTGCAGATCGGTATTCCGACGTGTAATTGATCCGAAAGGTTTTCATTTCCGAACGGTTTTTATCCCGAAGATAAATATTCCGAACGGTAACTGTTCCTAAGGGTCATTTCTCCGAAAGTCATTATTCCGATAGGTTATTATCCCGAACGTTAATTGATCCGAAAGGTCATTTCTCCGAAAGGTTTTTTCTCCTAAAGTTCGGAATATAGACCTTTCGGAATAATGAACCTTCGGAGTAATGACCGGTAGGAGTAAAAACCGGTTTCAGATATTTTTCGGAGAAATGACCCTTAGGACCAAAACCTGACGGAGCAATGGCCTTTCTGAGAAACGACCTTCTGGTTAGGGTTAGAGTTAGGGTTAGGGTTAGCCCTAACCCTAACCGACAGAGCATAACTCCTAACGATTTCTTCTTTCAACGGTTTTTGTTCCGAAAGGTAAATATTACGAATTTTCGGAATATTGACCTTTCGGAATAAAAACCGTAAGGAGTAAAAACTGTTCGGGGCAAAAATCTTAAGGAGCAATGAAGTTTCGGAGTAATGACCCTTAGGATCAAAGAACTGTAGGATAAATGATTGTTGAAATAATAACCGTGAGGAGTAAAAACTGTTCGGAATAATGAACTTTCGGGTTGAAAAACTTCGGACAAAAACCCATAGGAAGAAAAATCTGTCGGAATTTTGAACTTCATTTGAATAGCGTGTAGGAGAAATGACCCTTCGGAATAAAAACTATCGGAGAAATGACATTTCGGAATAAAAACCGTGAGGAGAAATAACACTTCGGAATATCGATCTGACCCCGTTGGACTGTGGGAAGTGTTTTGGTATACGAATTAAAATAGGAGTAGGTCTACATTAGCAATTTATGGTATAGCCTCGACACGTGGAAGGAAAGCAAAGCAATACATGCAGGTAGGAATTTTTATCTTTTCATAATGAAAATATGAAATGAGCACGCGTCATGGTTAAAAGAAATATCATGGTCAAGGGTGTTGGTCAGAGTGACCGGAACCAGGTAAGGTTTTGGTGATTATTGAAGGGGAAAAAGCTTCAATCTTTAGTACTGAATATTAATGACCCTTTAGCTACATTTGAAATTCAGTGAAAGTACCAACAAAGTGAGTCCAAATTGTCAAGAGTTTGCGTCCATCTTGACCATTGAAATCACAGAAGTAAATTTCATTATTTTGGAGTCTTGAGTCTTTCATATTTTTTTTCTCAATAATTACATCATAATGCCATGAAATTATATTTGCATGTTGAGGATTACATGAATTCATTGGACAAAACAAAAGTAAACAGACTCCAGGAAACTTAGTTTCTTTAGTTTTGTGATTATAAATAATCTAAATATAAAATTGTCTAAAAAATAAAATACTACTAGGATAAAATATTCGATATCAAGTTATTCGGGGATTGAGCAAACCTGCATTTTGTTATAGCACTTTTCACATTATGCTATTACCATATAATCCCATTTTCAAAATGTCAAGATGTTCATTAAACTCTTTTCGCTCTTACACATGCGTAGTAGTTCAACCACAACAAAATGACGCAACCTGATTGGAAAACGGTGGTCAACGCTAGCGCTCAGCGATCAATTTGCAACAAAAAAAAAGAAGAAAAAAAAAGAAAAAAAAGAAAAAAAGGAAAAGAAAAAGATGTTCATTGAAGTTAAAATGCATAAATATACAAATCAAAATAATATTCTTTTCATCTGTTTTTTTATTGGAAGCTATAAAGGGATTTTTTTGGATTATTGTTGCAACCTGGTCTCCTTGTTAAACTGCATTATATACGCAGTTTACAATTCGTCTTAATCTGCAGATATAGTGCAGTTCAAGAACCCGATGCGATTTATTCCGTTAGCGCCCTCAACGGAATAAATCGAAATAACACCGACAATGACAGTATACGTACAAATATAAAATACGTACAGTATACGTATTTTATATTTGACACCTTGGAAATCATATTGATACATTATTGTATGCCAAAACTCTCAGGGGGTTGGTGGTCGGGAAGGTAAAAACAAGGATGGCTCAATCTAAAACTATAAATTGGATATCCTACAATCTTAAACTATAAATATTGGATATCCTACAATCTTAAACTATAAATATTGGATATCCTACATTCTTAAACTACTTTGTCAGTATTATTTCGATTTATTCCGTTGAGGGCGCTAACGGAATAAATCGCATCGGGTTCTTGAACTGCACTATATCTGCAGTTTAAGACGAATTGCAAGCTGCATATATAGTGCAGTTTAACAAGGAGACCAGGTTGATTGTAGAGAGAGATAATGATCATAATATCATCGTGCATCTTAATTGCAATTACAACATGGGTTCAGCTGTATATCTTCGATGTTTATTCCTTATTCTTAAGTGCATGGTGGGAAAAAACTCTAGTTGGCTAGTGCTCCCGTAATGCATTGTGGGATATTGTAAAATCTTATTTCAGAAATATAATTGTTATTATCGAGTGGCCCGGTCAATGTAAACATCGGTTTTATTTTAAACAAACATCATTGATGAAAGACACCTACATGTGAGATAGCTGACATGCTTAGTATTTGATGATAAGATTATCTTATCAAAATCACTATTATAATAGATTTATGTTATCAATCAGCAGCTATTAGTATTTGTCCTATTTATTACTGTTTGCAAAGAATGATGTTTGCCGAACATGGTCATCACCTGTTTAACACTTTCAATTGCACAAAGGTCAAGAAATCATTTCAGATTTGTATGCGCTAAAGGTTTTGTGCATTTTGACATGCGGTCACATTTCCTGGTGAGACGTACAGTGTAAGATACTGTTTTCCAAAAGGTCATTCTTCACCTTTATAAGAGGCGCCGCCGTAGCGGGCGCCCAAGCCTATATAAAAGATTAAAGCGCGGGAAAATACCGAATTGCAATGATAATATCACCCATGTAACTGTTTACATATAGCATATAATTAATGTTAAAAAATATTTAAAGAAGTCAATTACCGCTAAAGTTTATTTGGCGTGGACCACTTACCCGATCATTGGGGCAATTGGTCCAATATGTTCTAATGGTTAAAGTACACAAAAATCAGTGAATGACAACACACATATGATTAAATCTGTAAAAACGATACATGTCTCATTAAACGTTTAATACAATGTTCGTGGTTAATGTGCAAAAAGCAGTAATACTTAGCTTGTGTAAACCAAGTGACGTTTTCGACTACTCGTTCTTTAGATAAAACGTTACGAATCTAGTAAAATAGTAACATAGTTGCGATGTTCAGATAACTCATACGAGGGTCATTCAATAAATAATGAAAGTGATCATGGTGTGGGATGCATGAGTGATTCTATTGTTAGATAGTGTGATCAATACAAAGTATGAGCCTTTGTCTTTCACACAATACACTTTTGGATTTCTAAGTACGAACAATGACGGCATGGCATTAGCTTAAAGTAAGTACACTTGGGACACTGCGAAATAACTTACTTGGCGGGAAATTTGAATTGTTTGTATGAGACATGTGGTAAGAAGATTGCATAACATGACCACAGAAGCAGGTAAATCCCAATTATTTTTTGCATAATTATGATACCTAAGACAATAACTTTAATCGCTATGTAATTGGAAATATGTAGTATAAAAGGAAAATTAAGGGGAAGCAATTGAATAGAAATGGTACAAATATCAGTATTTCAAATAGCCCATTTTCACTGACAAATTTCCAATCAGTGAACCACTAATGTTGCGGAAAATCCAATACATTAGGAAAATCTAAGAACTTTAACCAGTTTGGGCGATTCCATAGGATAGGTAACTAATTAGCTGAACATGCGCATGCGCAGACGGCTGATATTTTTAAACTGGGCCAGAAATTGCTAAAATCATGATATTTGCCAGATAAAAGCTTACTGTGACTTCAAAATCTAATCAGAAACATCGAAAAATTCTTAAATCAATGTGTATACTCATTTTGATAATCAAAATGAAGATATACATGAATGTATCAATCAAATATGGCTGCCACAACATCTCTTATTACTGCTATCTTTAGAGCTACTAGGTGTGTATTGTTAACATAATCGTCACATAATTCCAACGGTTTGAGGACATTTTATGATCAGCTCCTCTTGAAATCCCCACTATTATTGCTTGACATCCCACAACAATTTATTAAATTATAATCCCTCCTTTGTTCTTTATCCGTTGTCGTTTTCTATGGTTTATCGTTGCGGATTTTCCTTAATAAAAGCTTATTTGAGATGGTCCCTTCTTGCTTGTTTTAAGGAATTCGGATCTCAAAAAGAGTGTCAAACAGAGATTATTGTGTGTTCTTACTATTCACCAAGTGCTATCTGTTTCAATGCTTGCATTATTGAGATATACGCAAATGAATCAATAAACCCATATTTCAACTTATTACATATCCAGCCAAATATTGACATATTTCAGGCAGTGTCCAGAGTGTAGTTACTTTAAGCTAATGCTGTGACGTCATAATTCATACCTAGAAATCCAAAAGTGTATTGCTTGAAAGACAAAGGCTAATACTTTGTATTGATCACACTATCTGTCAATAGAATTATTCATGCATCTCACACCATGATCACTTTCATTATTTATTGAATGACCCTCGTACATTTGTCTATATATAACACTTTTGTTTAATTAATGTTTTTAATTACTTCATATAATCATCATTTAGTACGTATGTAACTTGATAATTGGCAAGCTTGTCATGTCACCGGGGAATTAAGTAAATATAACCATGATGACCCAATGAATAATATGCACAAATGGCAGTGAATACAATACATAAATCGTGGTATTTCTTCTTTACAAATATTTTTACAGACACAATTCAAAATATAATAAAGATATCACTCATAATATGCCATTCTAAAGCAAATTCATATCATATTGTAATTATTCAATAGCGGAAATTGTGGTATTATGCCCAAAATGCCCACAAATGGCTAAGACCCAGAAAGAATATAATTTGTATCACATTATATGTAATTTCATTTACCGAGTCAAGTTTCATTGACACTTTCAACTAATTTTCCAAATTAATTCTACAATTTCAAAAACATTTTGTCGAAATTAAAAATTATTCAAGCCCGCTTTTTACAGAATAAATTTAATATCAACATGTTTCGAAACATACAAGGTTGGGTATCAGGGCGCTCTGTTTTTGTACATGTTCAATAACAAATTTACTTCAGTGGGTATTTATAATGCCGATTATCTATCCAAAATACCTGTAATTTAACATTTTTTAACAACATTTCGGACACTTAACGCCATGCAGGGAAACTTGCACACAACGCACAGATGCTACGCATGCACTGTTTTGTACATATATAATAGCCGCGTGAACAAATCATAAATTACAACAACAACAACAACAACAAAATTGAAACAAAATGCATTCCTTTTCCAAAGATTTTCAAAAAAAAATGAAAATTCGAACATGGGCCGAAAATATGCAATGAAGTACACATCTCACTAATGTGCAAAATGGCCACACACCATGAGAAGTATAAATAGTATAAAACCTTTCGTGGCATAATTATATAATTCCCTGCACACCAACATCGGTAGAGCGACACCTTTTGACGTTATCCATGGATGAAATTAAAACTACTGAGTCTTTAACTCTACATGTAGATGGCACCCATCATACCTGTATAGAGCGACATCTGTTGACTAGGATGGTTAGTTGTCGGGAAACCCACGTTCCCCTAACGATGGGGGAACGCTCGGGCTGTAAGGAACGATCAGACGACGGTGGACACGAACCGCCGTACATTTTGAATCTCCGTTGGTTTCAACGTAAACGTGGCTTTTGATGATACGAACCCCGGAAATTCAACACACATTGGAACTAAATTATTTCATCCTAAAACTGCTGAAGTTGGATAACCAACTCCAGTGTCTGTATCAGTGTTTTGAATTTACTCCGTCGTCTATGGCAGGTATTTTGCAAAATGAAAGAGATAAACATTGTTTTTCGATCAATAAACTTGGTTTTTGGCGAGTAATATGTAGCGGTTTAAACCATTATAAAGCAAGTTTATATCATATTGTAATTATTCAATAGCGGAAATTGTGGTATTATAAAATGCCCAAAAAATGTCTAAGACCCAGAAAGAATATGATTTTTATCACATTCTATGCAATTTAATTTACCGAGTCAAGTTTCATTGACACTTACAACACATTTTCACAATTAATTCTACAATTTTAAATGAGTTTCTGCAGGTGGACCAGTTACCCCATACCCCTTTGGACCACTTACCCATTGACTCAACACTTTGTCGAAATCAAAAATTATTCAAGCACGCTTTTGACAGAATAAATGTTATACCAAAATAATTCGAAACATATATACAATGTAGGGTATAAGGGTGCTCTAAAAGTTGGTCTGTGTTTGTACATTTTCAATAACAAGTTTACTTCAGTGGGTATTTCTTATGCAGATTATCGATCCAAAATACCTGTATAACATTTTTTAACAACATGAGACATTTCGGAATTAACACCATGCAGGGACACTTACACACAACTCACAGATCCAACGCATGCATTGTTTTGTATATATATAATAGCCGCGTGAACAATCATAAATTACAACAACAGCAACTAAATTGAAAACAAAATGCATTAATTTTCCAAAGATTTTCTATAAAAAAACATGGGCCGAAAATATGCAATGAAGTACACATCTCAATAATGTGCAAAAGGGCCACACACCATGAGAAGTATAAGAAGTATAAAACCTTTCGTGGCATAATTATATAATTCCCTGCACACCAACATCGGTAGAGCGACACCTTTTGACGTTATCCATGGATGAAATTAAAGCTACTGAGTCTTTAACTCTAGATGGCGCCCATCATACCTGTATAGAGCGACATCTGTTGACTACATGTAGGATGGTTAGTTGTCGAGAAACCCCAGTTCCCCTACCGATGGGGGAATGCTCAGACGACGGTGGACACGAACGGCCGTAAATTTTGAATCTCCGTTGGTTTCAACATAAACGTGAATTTTGATGATTTGAACCCCGGAAATTCATCACACGTTGGAACTCAATTATTTCATCCTAAAACTGCTGAAGTTGGATAACCAACTCCAGTGTCTGTATCAGTGTTTTAAATTTACTCCGTCGTCTATGGCAGGTATTTTGCTCAATGAAAGATATAAACCTGGTTTTCGATCAATAAACCTGGTTTTTCGACGAGTAATATGTAGCGATTTTAAACCATTCTAAAGCAAGTTCATATCATATTGTAAATATTCAATAGCGGAAATTGTGGTATTATGCCCAAAATGCCCAAAAATGTCTAAGACCAAGAAAGAATATGATTTTCATCCCATTCTATGCAATTTCATTTACCGAGTCAAATTCATTGACATTTACAACTAATTTTCCAAATTAATTCTATAATTTTAAATGAGTTTTTGCATGTGGACCAGTCACCCCATACCCCTTTGGACTACTTAGCCCAACAATTGACTCAACACTTTGTCGAAATCAAAAATTATTCAAGCACGCTTTTGACAGAATAAATGTTATACCAAAATAATTCGAAACATACAAGGTAGGGTATCAGGGTGCTCTAAAAGTTGCTCTGTTTTTGTACATTTTCAATAACAAGTTTACTTCAGTGGGTATTCATATTGCCGATTATCGATCCAAAATACCGGTAAGTTAACATTTTTTAACAAGACAATTCGGAGGAATGACACCATGCAGGGAACCTTGCACACAACACACAGATACAACGCATGCACTGTTTTGTATATATATGATAGCCGCTTGAACAAATCATAAATGACAACAACAACAACAAAAACAACAACAACAACAACAACAACAACAACAACAACAACAACAACAACAAAATTGAAAACAAAATACATTAATTTTCCAAAGATTTTCCAAAAAGAAAAGAAAATTCGAACGTGGGCCGAATATGTGCAATGAAGTACACATCTCAATAATTTGCAAAATGGCCACATAAAATAAAAAGTATAAGAAGTATAAAACCATTCGTGGCATAATTATATAATTCCCTGCACACCAACATCAGTAGAACGACACCTTTTGACGTTATCCATGGATGAAATTAAAGCTACTGAGTCTTTAACTCTAGATGGCGCTTATCATACCTGTATAGAGCTACATATGTTGACTAGTTAATAAAAAGAGGTGCTACGTTGCATCTCATTGTATAGGTGAGAATAAAAAACTACAAAGTAGGTGTTGGTTTGAAGATGCACACAATTTTATTACAAAATCCGACTTTTCGGTCGACAGACCTTGGTCACGGAGTGGAGAGTGTATGCGAATACGAAGTAATAATAACAGAAGAAGAAATACGCGCGTAAGCGTCAGACAATAAGCAGAACGCGGCACACTAAGGGAGCGTAAGCGCGGCAATGTGAAATACGAAGGCGCAGACACTCTCCACGTAAAGATGAAATTCAAAAGAGAGAAAGTAGAAGAGAAGAGAAAAGAAAAGAGAGAAGAGGGAGAGTAATAGGATAAGAGAGGAGTAGATAAAGAAAAGGAGGAAGTTGAAAACAATACCTGAAAGGATTAAGTGATAACAAAATATAAACATGATTAAGGCGAAAAGTCATGGTTAAGACTCGAAAAATAAGTTCACCCCATACTAGCCCCCCCCCCCCCCACTCCCCCTTAGAACAACAGCAAACGCTATATGCCCAATATCAACTTAGAAGAACATTATAACAATAATAATCATTACAAAACACCTTATACCAAATGAATACCAGTGTATGTAGTGTAGGCCTAAGTAAGTTAGCTTGCATTTTCTCCACTTTTGTTATTTGCTTCAACTACATGTATTATTACCTCCACAGCACTTCATACCCGGATCATTTTTATCATAATCATTATTTTAAAACATAATGGGGGTATAATATGTAATTATGTAGTTTGCATCTTCTCTAAATTGGTGTGTTACTGCCCATAATGAACAAAATGATGCAATAGCATAAATTATTATCTTTTTACGAAGAAAATCCCCAAGAACAACATCAACAACATCTCTCACAACAACAATAATTACATCCACACCACCTTACACCAAATCATTATCATCATAATTGTACATTTATGGGGTATGACATGTATTATGTAGTTTGCATTTTCTCCAAATTGGCTGTTTGATGCTCACAATGAACCAAATGATGCAATAGCATAAATTATGATCATTTTTACAAAGAAAAACCCCCAATAACAACAACTCTCACAACAACAATAATTACATCCACACCACCTTACATCAATTCATTATCATTATAGTTTAACATTATGGGGCATTACATGCATTATGCATGTAGTTTGCATTTTTCTCCAAATTGGCTATTTGATGCCCATATGAAAAAAATTATGCAATAGCATAAATTATGACAACAACAATTCTCACGACAACAATAATTACATCAACACCCTTAATCACACCCAATCATTTTCATTATAATCTAACATATGGGGTATGATATGTATAATGTAGTTTGCATTTTCACCAAATTGGTTATTTGATGCCCATAATGAACAAAATGAAGCAATAGCATAAATTTGAGGTTTGATGATGATAATTTTTACAGTGTAGTTTGTTCAAGTACTTAGCCAAGTTAATATGTTTAAAAAAGGCTTATTTATTTGATGCCCATATGAAAACAATTATGCAATAGCATAAATTATGACAACAACAATTCTCACGACAACAATAATTACATCAACACCACCTAATCACACCCAATCATTTTCATTATAATCTAACATATGGGGTATGATATGTATAATGTAGTTTGCATTTTCACCAAATTGGTTATTTGATTATTTGAATTTTTAACAAGTAAATATGTTTAAAAAAGGCTTATTTGACTACTTAATATATACAAAATATAAAATTCTGGGGAACAATCATTTGAAATGTCGCATTTTTACACCATCAAATTCACAAATTGTGAAAAATCGTCCTCCATATAAAACAAGAATTCTTGTATTTGAACATTGTCTAGAAGTAAATTTGGCTTTAATTAGTATTCCTGAGTGTTCCAGGGACTACTTATTATGAAGGCAATAACATGTTTGTGTTTAATATTTGTTTAAATATTGTTTGATTTATTGGATAAAGGCGTAACGAAATTTGTCAATTTAAAGGTATATTATGTGATCTTTCAAGGGAATGCCCTCAACATCGAAAACAACATTGAAAGTAGATTTTCTTGCAGATTTACATTTCTGATCATAAATCGTACATACGTTCCAAGTTACATTTCAACAGGATTTCAACAGACGACGATGGACACGAACGGCCGTTCATTTTGAATTTCCGTTGGTTTCAATGTTACAATGGATTTGGATAAATTATTTCATCCTAAAACCGCTGGAGTTGGGAAACCAACTCGTTCGCATATTTTAACCTGATTATTCGTGAATACGCCCGTGTCCAGCGTCGTCTGGATTTCAACAGTATCGCTATCACGCCCTCTACGTGACTCGGGTTACGGCTAAGTTCAATAATGTATCTTAAATAGTCATAACGGCTTTGTCAACGTTTAATATTTAGAGGACGAGTTTAAATAAGACCAGGGCCCGCCGGACAATCCAAATTAAGTTTCAAAAGCTGGTATCCCGATAAATAGATTTTGAGGAGCTATTTTAGTAGACTCAGCCATCAGTGAAATGGATCTTTCCTTTCCAGATAATATTTTAGGGGATTCAGTCAAACCTTGTCCTTATTAACGTGTATTTATGAAAACCTCCTATTTCTGCTCAAGCTGGTCACATTCTTTTATATAGGCCTATGCCACATTTGAAAGTTTATTTCTTCGAGTATTGAAAGGCCTGGTTTTACCGTTCATCCCAGTAGCGAAGCCAATCGGGTGATAGTATGTACATGTAATAAGTGTTTGGCCAAATGTTTGTTACGCGACGGTTAATATCCCCCCCCCCCCCCCCCCCTGGCTACGCTACTGCTATCCCCATTGGTAAATCCCTTTCTTTCACTATATTCAATCCAATGCTATATATCCTTTTTATATTCAATACAAGTAACCTATTTTTCATTGTTGCGACTTGTCTCGAGTCAATTAGCAATGACATTTTTGTATGACTCCGTTAACTTGACTTGACTCAAGTCTTAGTGTTAAATTATAAGCCCATTTGACAGTTACAATTAAAATTATTATATAATATTATAAATATATATATTATGAATATTTTAATTTGGTTCAAAACATTTTTGGATTTTGGTGTTGCAAATTCGTGATGTTTGTTGTTGAGATGTTTGAAGCATTATCAACGTATATCAATCATTGTCAGGATTTTCTATGAAAGTTAATCCTCAAAATCCCTATTTTCCACAATAAATTCAATGTCAATAAACCGAAAAAGTGCACAGTTTCTGGCAACACTGCTCTCCGGTACAACAATTACCAACACTTTTTTTCCTTGAAACATATAGACCAACATCTTGTCTATTAACCCTGAAAAAGCAAATGAAAAACCCTGCCACTTTGGGGGTTATGTCATTTTTTACGACCATCCCTTTTTGCATAATTTAAATTAATTAAAACACCCCTATTCTACAATATGGTTTCACCCACATTGAAAAGATGCATGTTAATGTTTATATCATTTTTGGAAAGGACAAGGTTGGTTGCTTCACTGTAGGAAAGAGGGGACTGTAATGTATGTTCTTCATACAGAAATATGACCTAATATTTAAGCTCTTTTAAAGTTGTGAAATGGGTAAAAATAGTGAAAATTGGCTAAATTTCTATATTGGCCGTTGCCATGGCCACCAAAGGTATATTGGTATTTTTTTTAACCAAATATATACATGTTGACCAAAGGTCTAAACATGTGCAAAGTTTAAAGGAAATTGATATTTTAAAATCTGCCACCACTTTTTTGATATTTACAACAACCAAGTCTTAACCCCCTGAGAACTACTGGCCGATTGCTTAAAAAGATGGATGCATCATTTACTGCACCAATGAGAGACATTGTTAGATTGTATCCCTGATAAAGATGGGAGTGAAATATATTCTTTCCAAGCTGCATTTTAATTGGCTATTCAAATGAGTTGCAATAAACCAATCAGAACCACTGTAAGATAGGCTGGTAGTGCCCAGGGGGTTAAGAAGCATCAATTTACATTAATTGTGCGTAACAATGAGATGCGTGACTTAATATCATATTTTGAAGATACATATAGAAGATAAAAGTAATAGTAAGAATATGTAATAGGTTTGTAATTTAAACTGAACATGTTTGATTTGCCATACGTATGTGATTGTGATAGAAAAGAGTGACGATTTTGTAATCATGAAGAATTTGTAACTGATGAACGAATGGTTATTAATAAACTTAAAAGATTAAAGAAACAATTATACGAGAAGGAGACATATCAGAATATACTGCACATAGTAGACAACATGTTTGTATCACAATGACATTTGAACAAAATAAGTGGTTGTGGAAGCTGTACAAACGCTGTATCGTGCTGGAGGGGAGAGGTTACCATGGTTAATTTGGCTCAAAGAATGCCACTAGAATTGCACGATATTGCGTTGCGCGTGTTTAGTAAAATTGCTTTTGGGGTATAAAGTCCGTTACATGCTGGCGTGACCAGAAAGGTCACGATAGCGCTCCTGAACTTGAAAACGAGGTTAATTAAAATGATTCTGTATGATTTATCGGAGCACATCACTAAGTCGGTCCCCATTGACTTTACACGCTACGTACTACGAATTCAAAAGGCTGTAAATTCAGAGTACTAGTGACTAGATCAATACAATTTTGATATGTTTTAGAACCATCCGTGTTTTTTAACATATCTTAATATGAAGTAATAATCACCGTCAAGATTTTTTGCTAGAAGTCGTTGAAATTAAATGTTTTGATTACGCGCGTCAATATTCGGTTCTTACCCGTTCATGCTCCATGTGTGTAAATCGGCCCGTTACTTATATTTCAGCTAAAATCATCGAATTTTCTGTTGTAAACATTAAATATATAGTCCATAAAATGCAAAAAACGCAAATCTGATATCATTACCCGTAAAATTGATGCCAATTTTGCACATTCATTTGGTCAAATGGAACTATTACTGTACTCAAGTTTTGCCGGAAGTGCCGCGCAAAACCGACTTAGTGGTGTGCTCCCTTATAATGTATATTTAATTGTGTCCAATAATCGTCTTTAATCCTGTTATTCAGCGGCAATCACGCTACAATCATCATCAATCATGTAATACGAGTTAATCAAGAGTATAATGGACAGCATCGAATCATCTATAATCATCGTCATCAATCAAAATAAGTACTTTTAATATTATGTTACCAATAATCATCTAATCGAGATGGACATCCCGTGAGACTTCTACCGTCTCACCGAACCTACGGCCAAGTAAAGAATCTACGAAACATTACATGCGTACTACTGCGTAATTATACCGTGGTAACGCGTCGCTTGCTTGTTGGCGCAAAGCGCGATGCCGCGGCACTATATACATGCATGTGCTGTAGGGTATTTATGTGGTTTCCGATGTAGTGGGTTAATAATGTCATGTGGCATAACCAAAGATTTATAAATATATATTGGTATAACGTATGGGAGGGCCATGGGATAATTAAATATAATGTGGTTTCTCAATTACAACTGCAGACATGGCGGGGTTGCTTCAAAAATAAAGAACCCACAGATATGTGCGCGTTTCAAGTCGTCAAGGAAGAATGCGTACCGCCTATCAGATGCGGAGTTTGACATCCCCCTGTGGCGCCGCGTTTTAAAATTATATATTACACCGGAGTTTATTTACAACTCATGACCTCAAGTTTTCAAGCAATTGATAACTCATGAACTTAAGTTACAACTCATGAATCTTATTTGCTCATCTAGCGGGGACCCGCTAGTAGGATATAAATAACCAAATGGGGCCATATACATGTAGTCTTAATATAATATATAGCCCTTAATATCAATAACACTCATTCTTGTACACATTTGTAATGAAAAATCTCATTTTATAAATCAATTATGTGTGAAAGGGGATACTTTGTGTCAATTTGCCATTTAAGCCCGCCAAATTCGGCAGCCGTGATTTGAAAACTTTCAGAGGCCATGTACAGGGGGTTGCCGTAGTCATTTTTTTCTTCTTTTCTTCACATATCAATTTTACCTATGTCATACCATAAAAAATGGTGTTAAATAGCAACCCTCCTGCTATAGTATCTCTTTATTATTATCATAATATGTATGCTTCATCTACCGATAATACGAAACTATTCATGCAGAATACCGTATCTATCTCCTAGCTCCAATGCAGCTAGAAGCATTGCTAAATACAGTTAAAGTAATAAGATTACCAGACCATACATTTATTTTATGTTATACGGTTTTCAGTATTTTAGACAGAACGACTGCTGACTGCCCCATCTCATCGACATGAATTTGAGAAAGTTGATGTTGGTTTCATTTAAAATTGAGAGTTTAAACGATACTTTATTTTACATCTTCCATTTTTAGGTTTTAGGATTAAAGTATTTGAGGACACGCTGCATATGGTTTTCCGAGGATTGGTTATAATTAGTTTCATAGTTGGAGTTTTCCTTTAGTGATTTTTTAAGATCACATTGAATGGAAGAACATTTGGTATCAGATAATAAATGTCATACAAAGCAAAAACTTGTAGCTATAATTGTTTTTTTCTCGCGCGCGTTGATGCATGAGATATAACGTCACAAGACATGTAAGCAAAATGTCTTGATGAATTTCGCAATAAACACGACACGCATGCAAGGAGAACAGAGTTGCCGGCCGAAAATTTCCACTTCCGGGATTTTCCCGCGGTTTGTTTCGGCTGATCTCAATCTGATCATCGTATCAGCCTCATTCGCTTTTTGGCTGCCGTCCACAACGTAGGTCCGGTTGTAAAAAACACACAGAGGAAACGTTATTGGCATCAATCAAAAGTGCTCGCGTTGTTCTATTCTCAATTTCAATCCAGCCAAGTTTTTTCTTCTTCCAGTCTGGACATCTGTGCTCTCATCTTTTCATGTACTTTTGGCTGCGATAAATCGTCAGTGTTTCACGGTTCATCGTCAAAACGTTAAGTACGGTACTTTAATAATAGTATTTTGGTCGGATTTCGGTTCCGGTCGGAATCGATCGTGTCATAGAAACGCGATATCGAAGTGGGAAGATGGATCCCGTAGTTTCTCTGTGCTTTACAGCCGGGCTTCGGACCACAAATCAAGAGTTTTGTAACGGGCCGAGGGTGACAGATGGAACGTCAATGGTAGCGCATGGCCGTTAAGTGGAGATCGAACAACAGATGGTTAAACGGAATATTTTCCCTAAGTGTCAAATACCAAAGATTTCACCACTAATTATAAATTGAAGCACAAATATCTAAGTCCACACTAGCTATAGACACATGGAGAAATAAAGAATTTAGGAAGCTTCCAATTTTAATTACCGTTCAAGATTTCACTTCACCACAATGAATAATGATCACATAATCAGACTCACAATTTATAAATGTATGTAAACAAACCAGAAGAAATCTATCCTCCCAATTTTATTTAAACCAAGAGGAAATTTGTCCTCCAAATTTCACCTGAATGGACTAGAGGAAATTGGATCCTCCAATTTTATATAAATAAAGACGAGGACATTTGTCCTCCAAATTTCACCTGAATGGACTAGAGGAAATTGGGTCCTCCAATTTTATATAAATAAAGACGTGGACATTTGTCCTCCAAATTTCACATGAATGGACTAGAGGAAATTGGGTCCTCCAATTGTATATAAATAAAGACGAGGAAATTTGTCCTCCAAATTTCACATTACAGCGAGGAATTATACTCCAAATTTAATGTGAACGGACCAGAGGAAATTTGGTCCTCCAAATTTCACATGCATTACGTCGAGGAACTTCGTCCTCCAAATTTCACATGAATTACAGCGAGGAAATTTGTCCTCCAAATTTCACCTGAATACAGCGAGGAAATTTGTCCTCCAAATTTCACAGGAATTACAGCGAGGTGAATTACAGCGAGGAAATTTATCCTCCACATTTTTCACTATCGGTAACAATCAAGAATGGGTTTTGGATACTTTCCTGTACCCAAATGTATCATTAACCTCTCAAACTTCAACCCTCAACTACTTGTTAGAGAAATGGCAACACACTTTCTTGAGACAATGCCTATCAAATTATTATGTCAGCAAAGTTGAATTTCCTAATTAACCTACACTTGTGAAGAGCTAGGAAAATGTCTCTTTGTCAAATATGATTTTTACCAGCGAGTGGTGGAAGTCAAAACCTTGAAACGTTTCAAGAGAGCCAATGCATTGAGCCTGAAATGCCGCACATTCCAAACTGGGAAACAAGTACAACCCACTGTCCCCAAAACAGCTCAACCAGGAATGGAAAGCTTACCAAAATGTAGTCAAATTTAACCTTCCTTCCCCAAATCATGCATTAACTGGTCTCTCTTTATTCAGTTTCTACCCCAACTCATTTACTTCCACCAACTCGTACTTCTAAAGGTGCGTTCATACTCACGTCGTTGCGCATCGGCCGACGTCGACGGATATCGGTGCGCGAGTTGAAGCAATGCCAACTTTTTTCCGTCGATGTCGACCGATACGCAACGACGCGAGTATGAACGCACCTTAACTCGTGCAAAGGTATAAGATTAAAACATGAACCAAATAATTCAATGGTCAGCCATCCACAGGGGATCCACCTCAATCCTGCTGCACAGAGTCGTTATTAACCTGTTTACACCAGTGAAAATTAAGACCAAACAATTTTAAAATATCCAAACATTTGTAAAATAAAACATGGCCGCCCAATTTAGGAAGCACATGGTTCAGAATCTCACACAATCAAAAATTAGCTCAATAAACAGACCCCCCCCCCCAAAAAAAACATGCAGTATTAAAATTCAATACAATTATTTATGCTAAAGCATCATACAGGAATAACAACTCTTCATAGCAGAACTCAGGTGAAAATAAAACTTGTCCCTTACCAATCAATATGGAAAGCATCAAACAAAGATGACTTGCAATGGAGGAAGCCAGGCAGCAATCTGATAACATGTGCCTAAAATGTTCTATTCAAAAAAACCACCCACCCATCCCAGCCAGCGAGGGCAGCAAATCAGTTGCCCTACTGGTCCAAACAGGGAAGGACCAGCTTTATAGTTTACTAGATTTGTTACAGTTTTAATGCATCATCACAGCCACTGTCAGTATCCGGTGATCAAGACCAAGTTACGGAATATGCAAATCAGGCAATAATCAGGCAGGCTAGCGGTCAATGGCCGAATCTATTCAGAAGGAGCGTATTACATGTTTTATTAACAACCAGCTAGGTGAGAATTATGTTACTTAATCGTTCGGTAAACATGGTAGGCCTATAATACACGCAATACTGGGTCACTTCAACAAGCTTAGCTGTTTACTGAATATCGAGTGTGAGTGTTCGAAAGGTATTTAAAAGTAAGATCCCGGCTAATCCAGGGGCTATTTTTTGGATCGCTGCGAGGTTGTTGATCTTGTTCCGCGGCCAGGCCAATTCATTCATGCTAAAATGTATCAAGAAGTTGCGCACGATATTTACATATTTTGTACTTCTACGATTATCATGCAGGATTTTTTACAAATCATGTCGCGAAAGCCGTGTGTAACACGAAAGGAGGCGAGCTTAAAACACATGACCATATGGCCATGTGTTTTGAACTCGCCACCCTTCCCGTTGCATTTCCAGATTTTTACATTTTACACCATCTGAGATTCGAATTAGCATATCGCAATAACTACTTATTCTATCGCATAAAAAATATATATTTTCTGAACGGCTATCTCACAAGGAATCCAAATATGCGATTGAAATTTGCATAGGAACCTAATGGTAACATCTTGTGATTAAGAATGTTCAAAGAATATCGATTTTTCTTCTTCATATTTTGATTAAAGCTCAATATTTTTTTATTCCTATCCCAATCATCATTTTACTGTGCACATTAGTTCCTCATGCAATTTACTCTTCAGAACATAATGGTTGCCAAGGGTAACTTGTTGAAATATACTATATCGGGAAGTTAATGAGCGCAAACGTTTACATTTCATATTTATTAAAGTTTTCACATTGTTTGGCTATTCACCCTATCCTGATTTAAGCGGGATTTGTGAATTCCTCTATTTGAGAGCTTTCAAAAATGTATAATTTTGCTATCATCGGTTGAATAATTCTGTTGTTATAGTCATGTATGTAAAACCGATGAATCAGGGCAAGTTCACTGTGTAGTGAATAGGGAAAAAGCCAAGGACAATGCAATCGATTCGTGATTACAATTGTTATGTAATAGTTGACACGTTTGTTGAAACAGAAACTTATAGAATATAAAACATACTTTAAAATGAGAGGAAAATCATGTTTGTACCATACAGAGATGAGGAGTTATTGTAATTTGAACGTACAATTGGGAAAATTTTCTATATTCCCCATAGAGATTGTACACAACGCCACCGCCACCGCCGCAACCGCCACCGCCGCCACCCATGACTGCACGAAGCCTGCACGAAGCCTGCGACAGGCTTGTATTTTGGCCGAAATATGTAAATTAGCGCAGGCCTGTCGCTGTATGACAGGCCTGCGACAGGCTACAGGCCTGCATAGCGACAGGCTTGCATGACAGGCCTGCAATTTTGTATAGTTATTACGCATAGCCATCAGCCTGTTACAGGCCTGCGAAAAGCATGTTGCAGGCCTGTGAATGAATGCAATCATCAAGGACCTCAATCGCCATATTTCAAATCCTTATATGATACGTATTCATTCCATTCCCTTCCCCGGGCATAAAGCCTGGGGAAGCACTGACATTGGAAAGGGGTATAGGCATGTGCCGCCCTGAAAACCTTCTTTTTCGGCCTCTAATTCTGCTCACTCTTAAGACCCCCTTTTCAGCCTGCATCAGCTGTTCTAACAATGACGCGGGGTCTTGATTTGAATACCCTTAGTTCTATCAGTGACGTGGGGTCTGGTTTTGAGTGCCCTTAGTTCTATATCTGACGTGGGGTGTGAATTGCGTGCCCTTAGTTCTATCAATGACGTGGGGTCAGGACTTAATAATTAAATGTGGTTAAAATGGGAGCGGTATCATAACACAGGTTGGGCGGTTTCCCCTTTGATCTATCAATGATGGGGGTCTTGATTTGAATACCCTTAGTTCTATCAGTGACGTGGGGTCTGATTTTGAGTGCCCTTAGTTCTATCAATGACGTGGGATCTGAATTGCGTGCCCTTAGTTCTATCAATGACGTGGGGTCAGGAACAGGTTGGGAGGTTTTCGTTTCCTGGCCAAATAATAGTCTAAAATTATCACTTTAGTCAAATTAAATTTGCATTTTCAAGAAAAAATCCCATACAGTGGACAACATAAAGTTGCAGTTTGAAAATTTTAATTATTTGTTTATGTCGGATGTTTTACATAGAGCTTGAGTTTTAGCCGAAGTTTGTTACATAGAGCAAGTTTATACCGTTACTTCTGTCCAGAAGCAGGTTCCGTCCAGTGCCCTCCGCTTTTTTATTGTTTTCAGGACCAATTCCAAAAATGTCAGTGACAAGGTGAAATCTAGTTATCCAAAATTCCTGTTATTTTTATGCGGGAGTCCATCCTTACTTAATGGTAGGTTGGCATTGCAATCGGGACAACCAATCACTGTTAGTGTTATTGTCATCAAATTGTGAATCTTTGTATGTTATTTCACGCATCACGCACAAGGCTCAGAGCCAATTTTGTAACTCATTATATAGATGATCTTGTCAAATCGTTATAAAGGTGGCCGTGGCCGATGCTCGTGCGAATTTAAATATGCTACTGTTTGATATAAATAAATGATAAAAGAGTTGTGGTAGGCAGCCACATTGATACCAATACCAGATCGGTGTGTTGTCTCTCCTCAAACTTTTCTGCGGGCAAGTGTAAATGATGATTAATGTAGGGGTATTACATACAAATGACAAGACTGACAGATTTGATTTGTTGAACTAAAGTTCAGATGGGAAAAGTCGACAGGTGAATGGAATCAATTAATAGTACATAGGCTTATGTAAACGTTCGGGCATTTTATAAACAATCTCCACACATTTTATATTTATATCAACATTTTGTGTAGATTTCAAAAATTCTAAGTCGGAATTTTCTAAGTGGTGTCTTAGGCGCTTTTTGGGCTACTTCTGGCGGCCACCTTGTTTTTGACTTTTTGATGGTATTGAAATTGATAAAATGGGAGTACCTCTTATGATAGAATTAGAAATATGTGATAAGTAAATCTCTAAAAATAAAATTAGCAGTCATACTATGGTAATTTTGTATGATTTTGGGGCTACTTTGGGTGCTTTATGTGTGCTTTTTGGGCTCATTTTGCCATACACATGAATTTAGACGTTTTAGTGGTAATTGGTAATTTATGTTTGATGTATTTGTATTTATTTTCTTGCCACCGCATATCTGACGATGGGATATGTCAATTGGAACTGTGTTATCTGCTATTAGGCCATCACCGGGGGGGGGGGGGGGGGGGGGTGGGGGGGGGGGGGGGGGGTAACTTAAATATAATACTTTTTTCAAGACACACCCTAAATGCGTATTTCACCTTAAATACCAGTAAAACAGGCGTCTCTTCTGAACGAGGTTTGTTTCGTAAAAAGTTTAAAGAAATGGTTACATCGCAATCAAATAAATTCCTGGTTATAAAAAGAACTTTCAAGTATGATATAGACACAACATCAAAAGTAAGTCCCCTCTCACCAGTTCGTCATAACATCGTAAGGTAAAACATTTGACTAATAAAACTTACTTAGAAATAATCCTAAAAATAGTGTTGTTTGAAAATGAAAGATCCATGACTTCATGGCTGAATGAGCTCAAATGGAAGACAAAATCTACCCTTCTCAAAAGTCACAACTCACTGTGCTAAGCTGAGCCAAGAAGGGGATGTACATGGCTAAATGATCATGAATTGATTAACACATTACAGTAATATTCACTGAACCACAGGTGTTTTTCCATTAGTAAAGAAGCAATTCATAAATTGTTATGACTTTTGAGAAGGGCAGTTTTTGTCTTCGATTTGAGCTCATTCAGCCTTGAAGTCATAGACATCTTTCATTTTCAAACAACACTTAGGAAACAGTCGAACTCGCCGAACTCCTACCCCGGGGCTATGACACGGCCACAGTGGTAAGGGATCAAATTCCGATATAAGATTTCTGCATTTTACAACACAACTGGTTGATATCAATTCTAAATAATTCAATTTATCAATATCAGATTTCTGAATTTTACAAAAAAAACAATGGTTGATGATATAAGGCAAGCTAATATTGGACAATGCCCTTGGTCCTAGCGCTAGGCGGCGACAGGAGAACCACCTCTATATAATTCAATTTATCAATAGAACATTTCAGACATTTACAATAACAATTTTTGATATCAATTCTAAAAAATTCAATTTATCGATATAAGATTTCTGGATTTTACAAAAGAACAATGGTTGGTGATATAAGGACAAGCTAATTGGACCTTGCGCTAGGCAGCGACAGGAGAATCACCTCTCAATAAATCAATTTATCCATATGATTGGTAGGCCTAATTACATGGAATGATGTGACATGATTTATATATAAAATTATTATAGGATTTGTGAGCCCAAAACACATGGAAGCTATGCATTATTCACTAGTTTGTCAAAAGGAAAAAAAACTATGCCAAACAAGGAAAGGAGAACTTGCCCCCCCCCCCCCCCCCCCCCCCCCCCCTTAGGCACAAACGACACCTAATTCTGTGAAACTATGGGCAAAATTGGCATATTGTACTGAACACATGCTACGGTCGATCCAATTATTTACGGATGGACAGTGTGGATGAGAAAGGTGCTGAATTTTCCAGGCTCAGTTTTTGGGATAAGACCAATTGGTGAGATAATAAGTCTATCTAAAGGCCTATTTTTGAAGGGACTTGCAATTCGACCCAACCCTATTTCCTTGGATAGCTTTTATCAACAGCTTATGAACAAGTTGGGAGCACCACGTTTTTCAACCAACATGCCAAGCCAACGGTGCGAGAAATATTTGAGAATTGTACATGCAATTTAAACTTAAACAAAGAGGGCCATGAGAACAACTAGAAACACCTGATGGTGATGAGGTAAGTGCCGGTGATATATTGAGCTACTGTTTACAACTTTGGCCCCATGACCGAGAACTTTGCACTTTGAGCATTTGTGCAAGTATTTGCACTGAGAACGAGTGCACCCTGTACCATTGAAGGAAAAACACAGTGACTGAGAATTGCCTGTGGAGACGCGACTTCGGAATTTGATTCGTCCGGAAACTGTTGGGATAGCCCTTGTTGGCCTTGGGGCTGAAAAATATGTTGATTGGGAGGTGAAACCACACATAATGTCCAAAGTTCGCCATCTATAATAGCCCATGATCTCTGAGCAGGCCGTCAGAAGGGGGTGGTGCGTTGGGTGCGGACGCACCCCCCTTGAAAATCTCTTCTTTTTTGTTTAGGTAAAAATTGCGTTTTTCTTAGTTTCAAATTTCAATGATAGTAAAACTACTCATAAAACATTGACTACAGTGCTTTTTGGACTACGAAATTGTGTGTCCGTGCGAATTTTTTTGACTTCATCCCCCCCCCCCCCCCCCCCCCCCACTTACGTGAAATTCACGAGGTAACTGACTCGGAAAGTTTTTGGGGCAACCTTTTACGAGAAAAAAAAACCTAGCTACGCCACTGCTTCCGGTAAAAAATCGTGAAACGCACAAAAGCTGCTGACGGCCCTGCTGAGGTTGCTTGTTTAAGGCGAAATTGATGGTCGTACATGCCACCCATACCCATTGTAGCGAGATGCCGCTGTGCGTATTAAACTCGCATATTTCAATAACTCTAATGCCCTATGGGGGTGAGCTGTAAGAAAAATGGACGAAAAAATGAGGAAGGAATCAGTCCGCCCGTGAATGGAATTAATAGTGCGTTTTGGCTTGCTATCATACCACACCATCCTCCCATCGTCATTCACTGATAGAACCATTCCCCCGACATTATTGTGACCAGAAATGAACCCGTTTCTGTCGGTAAGGGAGCCACATTCAACACTGTTGATGATTTTGTTGATTGTGGCCCGAGTTAAATGATCACCGAGAGGGCTACACACTGATATCAGAGGTCCACCTGACTGTTGATTGGCGTTTAAAACCGGAAAATAATTTATTATTGAGTTCTCACCCGAACCTTGCAACAACAGCGGAGAATACGGACCAGAGTTCATCATAACATTGCCGCTTTGCGAAGTCACAGCTTCTGAATTCTGCTGATTTTGTCGTGATGATAGTTCATTCTCGAGTTCGTCAACTTGCGGTCTATGTTCAGTTCGACCAAATGATGATTGGGCCAACCGTTCACCTACTGACTGCATAGAGCACAGGGGGTTGGACAGGACGTCCAATACTGCTAGACGGCGGATTTTCTGCATCTGGCTCAAATCCTGCTGCTGCTCTCATTAGTGCGCTGCCTGTCAACTTCATGCTGGATTGGATTGTTAACTGGGCCTGGGAAGACGCTTGAACGGGCGTGGACGAGTTTGTATTAGTGTTCGTATCACGGCCGTCTCTTGCAATCGATGCCACTGGATTTGTGTTATTGTTCGTAACACGGCTGTTTCTTGCAGTTGATGCCGCCCCTCGTGTAGAATTACTTGTAGTATTACCCGTTGTATCACTTGTAGTCACGGCAACAGCCGGAGTCAATTGGGCCATCGCTCGTGCCTGATTCCGTGTTTGTCTTACGGCAAGCCGAGATACATGGCCTAAATTAGCGTTAGTTGCATTCCTCTTTGTTCCCCTTCGTTTTCCCGGCATTTTGCTACTCACGATTTATAAACACAGCTAGATAACAGAGTTAGAAAAGGAGTCATGGCTTCTAACTAAAGCAAATTCGGAAATGTACCGTATACCGTACAAATGGTGAAGCTGTAGCCGCTAGTAATAATAACAATTCTAGTTGTAGTAAAACGGGAAGATGAACGCCAACAGTTAATAATTTCAGCAAACCACTGCAAATATATACCAAAGTGTAGTGATGGATTTTCTAATGGTGTCTGATAAACATAAAAAAAGAATTTATGTCCAAGAAGAGAACGACCACTTTGAATGCCGACAGCGGAGGTTATGAATCAGTAAGGAAAACTGATTGCTGCTCGCAAAGCACGCAGGGAGAGACGCACACAAAAGGAATGGCCTATCTATTGTTACTGTGGAATCAGGCGAGGAAAACCCGCGAAACAGAGACTCAAGTTGACAGAGGGACGCTGCGCCGTGAGCAAAAGCGATTTATTCAGATTTCAGCTGAATAAATCGTCATTATACACGCGTAGTGCACATTAATGCCAAATCTCACAGGAAGATTGCTCTCCCAATTTTTCCAGTGACACGTTTCGTTAAATTGTGAGAATTGTAATCCTCATTTTTTATTTTGGAAATGGTCAAATGGAAAGGGTATATTGTTGCGCAATCTTTTTATACAAAAATATGGCTAACACATTTCGGGCCAGACGGACAAAATGTGTTTAAAATAATTAATATTCTCCATAGACCGCTGTGTAAATTTCCGTTAAAATACATGTTAAAAAATGCTTAAAAACGAACATGGTGATCACCATTTGTTATTATAGAAATGATTTGTACATCAATGGAACAACTACTGCACGATTTACGTACCAAAAAAGTTAGAATTCATTGCTCTAACTTCTAACTTCTCACTGTAGAAGTGCGCCCCCTAGTGGTAATAGTACTACCAGCAGACTACATCATGTAGCAGTCCAGCGCACAGCTTTGACAACAGCATCATCATGATCGTTGCTGTTAGTTTACATACATTACAACCCGGGATTACAACTTGAGTTTGGCCTTGGCAAAGTGCCGTGGTCGTCAAATGAGGTAAATTAGAACATATTTTGTGTATTTCTTTTGATAAGTCGCTGGAGCATATTCTATGGGGGTTCTTGCATGCTTACCTTCGCTGGAGCAGAATTCTATATAGCACTCTCTCTTGCCTCATGAGCCTAACTTGTTAGCGCATTATTGTGTCCACCTATAATGCCTTTAAACTACCACTATAACAAATTGAAAATATGTGATGGGTATATATTTTGTTCTTACAAAGGTCGGTGTCCCTATTCACCCAGATGTAGGGGTCAATAGGGACATCATTATTCTGGGTAGGGATGAAAACGAACTCCATAATGATCTTCAATTTGCGTACAGGCAACACCATTCGACAGAGACAGCATTAATACGTGTCCAGAATGACCTTCTTCGCGCTGATTGATGAAAAACAAGGAAGTGGTTCTTATACTGTTAGATCTTTCAGCTGCGTTCGACACCATTGATCATGAATTGATGTTAGCACGGCTCAAGGATAGGTACGGTGTAACAGGAATTCCCCACAAATGGTTCAAGTCATATCTTTGTGATCGCGACCAGTCAGTTGTCATTGGCAGACTTTATCTCAGAAACATTCGCTTATCTATGGAGTACCCAAGGGATCAGTTATTGGTCCAATCTAATTTATCTTATACTCTGGTCCCATCCAAGATATTTTGAAGGCTCATGGAATTGAAGGAATGGTGTACGCAGATGACACACATTTGTATAAGGTGTTTGATCCTTCATCCCAGGCTGAGGCCATAGCATCAATCGAAGCTTGTGTTACTGATATCAGATCTTGGGCAACGTCAAACTCAAAATTAACGATGCAAAGACTGAGATTGTGTATATCAGATCACGTTTTCATAATGACAGAGCTATTCCAAGTGTCAAGATCGGAAATTCGGATATCAAACCTGTGGATGGTGTACGAGATCTTTGGTGTATTCATTGATTGCCAGCTCAAATCACATTAAAAATGTGTGTCGCATGGCCCTTATTTCATTACGGACTCTCGGTCAATTACGCAAATACCTTGATCGTTCTACAACAGAGCGTCACGCCTACATTGCATCGCGACTGGACAGTTGCAATTGTCTTCTTTATGGACTCCCGGATACAGACATTTTAAATTCGGCTGCACGTCTGGTTACCGGTGCCAGAAGACGGGATCATGTGACGCCAATTTTAAAGGATCTACATTGGCTGCCAATCAGAATTCTTTTTAAACTTCTCCTTGTTGTATATAAGTCCCTGCACAATCTTGTACCTACCTACATCAAACAACTCATCACACCTTACCATGCTTCTCGGACTTTAAGATCAAGATCCAAAGGGCTCCTTCAAGTACCACGTGTGGCCATATCTGCTTTTTCATCGCTGCACCGAAGGAATGGAATGCTCTTCCCGAACATGTCCGACGTGCTACATCAGTGCAATATTTCAAAGCGTCATTGAAGACATATCTTTTTAATTTATGAATTGTGCATAGTAGACTGTGTTTGTACTATTATTATAAGTTGTTGTTGTTGTATTTGTACTTTAAGTTATTTCTGATGTGTAATCTATGATGTAATGTTCTTATATTTGTTCATACAGGTATGTTATGCGCCTCGGGGTTGTGTGCACAATGTGAGGCGCATTATGAATGCCCTTTTATTTTATTTTTTATTATTATTATTATTATTATAGGGAAATCACTATTTAAAGAGTTTTTACCTGTTTTATTCTACATGGGTGAATATGGATAATGAGTGAGTTTTAAAAAACCAAAACAATTTAGTTCATTATTGTAACAATCGATCAGTTTTTACCTCGATAACTATCCAACATTATGTATAACAATATATCTTGGACATATCAGTGAACAGGGAAATAAATAGTTGACTGATTTAGGTAAAGATTTATTTAGGTGCTTGAAGATCATAAAATATCGAGGGCTCGTAAACACAAGGCCTCATCTCCATTTTTTTCAAAAATGAGATTTTGGTATCACAATCTTCAGAAAGAAATTCTCTTTCCAACACCAGCCTTATCTCCATAACACAACCCCTTTCAAAGTTATAGCCAGTATCACAAGGCCTCATCTCCATCTCCCCAATGTGTTTAAAAATCTTCAATAGTCTTCTTCTCAAAATTGAGATAAAGGCCCTGTGTTTCTGAGCCCTCGATATGTTATTCGTTGAATGATTCAAATTGATATGTAACAATTCAGTATCAAATATTCATCTTTTCTACAAATATGAAGATAAATATTATGTGTCATTAAATGTGAAAAATACTAATGAACAATAGCACCCTCATCTCTCGAACTCGTAATATTAGTATGAAGTATATCTGGCACACTTTTGGAGTTGGTTTATGACATATTAAAGTTATAGTATCAGTTTTAACAAGAAATATGTGCATTTCTTGTCAACAATGGCAACGTAACAGCTCAAAAATTGAAGCTTTCAATCAAGCGTTCATAGAACATGTAGAACTGGGTCAATAGGGACATACACTTGTGGGCATGTGTGGCGCAGTGGGTAGAACACCGGACTCTTGATCTAAAGGTTGTGGGTTCGAGTCTCGCTGTGGTCAACATGTTGTGCTCTTGAGTAAGGCACTTTACAGCAATTACTCCCCTCTACCCAGGTGTATTTAAATGGGTACCGGCATTCTTCAGTGCTGGGAAAGTAATAGACTCGCGGTGGAGGAGGTGTAGCGAGCCCCTCACAGCAATATTATAAAAAAGGAGCGAGTATAGCCCTATCGCTTTGAAAGAGAGATGGGCACTCCGCTCCTAGAATTACAGGATCGACCGCCTTTTTATATACACTTATCCAGACCATATATTTTCTTGTACCCAAGTGAGTAGAACTTTTGAGATGATATTATGTCCACATAATAAGCCTTTAAACTAAACTGGGTATCATGTTTTCATTAAAAACGTTGGTGTCCCTATTGACCCCAGATTTTACAAATGTTACGGAAAAAAATGCAAAAAAGCTTGAAATGTCAGAGTGTGTTGAAGAACCTTAAAATGTATATAGGTCCTGGTGCATTTCCAGCTCATTTGCTCAAATTATGCAGTTAGGAGCAGGACAGTTTTGACCACACCGTTTTTTAGTGGTTTTGTTTTCGGCTCCACATTTGTTCTTGCTCTTTAAACATTTGGAAAAAAGAAAATAACTAGTGTACATCAAAATATACAAACAATTGACATTTTAACAACTTTTCCCATTTTTGTCCCTATTATATGTCCCTATTATATTCACCCCGTTTTACGGTAGATTGTAAATCAAAAGGTTCTTGAATGGTAGTTATAGTATTTGTGTATGTGTAAAACAGTTTTAGAATAGTTAACTGGCGGGTACCCTCGGTAGCTGAAGTGTTATGATCTAAATAAGATTCCCGGCAGATAATTTTTTTGTTGAGAAAGACTTTGTTTGTAGAAATCAGAGTTTTGTGTTATCTTTGAATCTCGAACCCAATTTCAATACCCCACTGTTGGGAAAACAATGTTGTAGTTACCCCATACACACCAAAATGTTGTACATACCCCCAGATCCCCCACGCCCGTATCCAGATTATCAAGTAAGGGAAGCGCGGATGTGCCCGCTAGAAGATAGTGTGCAGTCATCAAAGCGTATACACGTAGGCGATTGTGATATAGCAAGAGTTTATGTCCTTGATCATGTTGATACTCCAGCTGCCCATTAAATACAGTTAATACTAATATCAGGGAACACTACACTAAATCCTTGTGCGTTTGGTGTATGGTTCGGAGAATATCAATTTGATCATCGTCCCAGGGTAAGCAAATAGAAGTAAATCTTGCTGATTTGTTATGAAAACGATAGAATAGAACCTCAGCATAGCTCATTGCTAATATGTAATCAAAAATCGTCGGAATCGTATATGCACAGGAGCCTACGATGCAACAGGCCATAAACCTACCGAAAGTGATTAGACCATAGTTTAAATTAGTCGTATAGCATAAGTCTCATACTTTATTTTAATATATATGAAGTAAAGGTCTGGCAATATGAATACTTGAAATTAGACAAAAATATCAATATGTATAGGAAATTAATGAACAAACATTAAAAACCATGGAAGATAACAGTAAACTGATTTCAAATAGTGTCTATGATGGATATGGCCGATAATTCTGATTGAGCACTTTTTGAAAAGTTATCTCGTTTTGGAAAAATAAGCAAAAATCCTATTTTTACTTTGCTATGCCTATGTTTCTTTTATCTGTAATTGAAAAGGTAAATAGGCAATTGCATTTGAAAGCTGACACAAAACATTATATTGATCAGGGGGCTAATACCTTGTTCAGTTCTTTAGATAACAAAAAGAGTAAATATGAGACATTTGACCTTGGCGGCCATTTTGTTGATTTTGCCCCAAAAATGAGATTTCTAAAAAGTGTTCATATTGCCAGACCTTTACTTCATATTATATTAAAATTCTGAGACTTGTGCTATATGACTAATTTAAACTATGGCCTAATAATTTGACTTTCGGGAGGTTTATGGCCTGTTGCACTGTAGACTGCGGAAGGATATTGTTGTCGGAACCGGCGAGGAAGCGAAAATATCGGTTTAAAATGGCGAGGGCGCTTTTAGGTGCCTGTTGCGGAAAAGTTTATCTAGATTGGTCCAGAAAGATCAAGTTTAAAATAAAACACATAGGGAGGATGGGGCAACTGATCCGGTTAAGCATATTTCATGATATAAAAGATTAAAGCTCGTGTAAATATTTATGGAATCGTTTTGAAAATATCACCAATGTAACTGTTTACATATAACATAATCAATGTTTAAAATATCTAAAGAAAAGGCCAATTACCACTAATTGAAATGTTTACTTGGCACAGACCAGTTACCCCATCATTGGGGTAACTGGTCCTGTATGTTCCAACGGTTAGAATACACAGAAATCAGTGAATGACAACACGGAAACTAGGCAGTATTTCCTTTACAAACACATTTCCTTATTATTTAACATGTAAAAAGGATACATGTCTCATGAAACCCATGTTTTTTACAGTTCTCGCGGGGCACTAAAAGATCCTTCATGGAGGGTGCCCTCATTTTTTTCAGAAGTCGGGTATTTTACATATACGTAATGCTTATACGTACTAACCACCCAAAATGATAGAGCTTAATTTGCAGTATTTCATGTGAAATTCATGGATTTGCTAGCATTTTGAGTTTCTATGTGATCACATCGAAACTACCCATATTCATATAAAAGGCCACAGATGGCCGTCTGGCCGTGGCATGCCATTGATGCGTAGGTGATTTGAGAACCTTTCTCGATGCGTAGACGGAAGAGTTGAGAGTTCTTATACTTTGCAACTGCTGCGTAAACAACCAACGCTATTCTTTGCGTAGAAGGGACAGGGGACAGGGACAGACGTATGACGACAGGACAGCTACTGCAGTTCCAACTTAGAGATCCGTGACCAGTTTTAGGATACCCTGTTTTCTTGATGGATTTGTCAAGATGGACTAATTATAAGAAAAATTAGCTCCTATATACCTCCCAGAAGTGCGGGCAATCGTTTTTATACGGGGTCAAAATTTAAATTATTCGACAACTTTATAAATTATTATTTTTAGGTAGGACATATTTTTAGAGAAGCCCATTTATTACCTGTGTAGTTACTTTTGTTGATGACTGTTTAACCGTGGATGTATCATGCATGGTTACACGCGCATTTTAAATTTGGCCTACAATAATAAACATGTTGTTATACGCTTATCATCAATTTGATTTGATTCGATGAATCTGCGTCGTGGTCTGAATCCTCAAATAATTTGATGATAATTTGGGGAATGACAATATCACAAAATGATATGATCTTTTTGACGAATTTTCAATTTCCCTGACGTGCCGACACATGTTTCCAGTCTGATGGGACACTCTTCCCAATGCCTTATCGAATACATTTTGAATGTCATTGATGTTGAAAGTTTTGTTGTGCTTTGCAACATGATGTTTAAAGTTTCAATCACCTAAAACATGATTTTAGTAATCCTACATGATTACATAGGCCAAGGAAATAACATCATCCTGCCTCTTTCCTCCAAGTAACACACTGAAATATATGTTTGGCCTAATACTCACCTGTTAAAGTAACCATGAAGTAGGTCATGTGTTTTAAGCTCGCCTCCTCTCGCGTTACACACGGATTTTTGGCTTTCGCGACATGATTTTAACTTTACACATTTATATTTGCTTGTATTAGTAGTTTTTTATACCTACCCCTATCATTTTCTTTTTTACATATTTGAATTCCTCATGAAATTACCCATTAGATGATATATAATTGTCAAAGTTACTACGTCGGTATGGTAATTATACCGGCTAGTGAATATCTCCAATTTTATTAGAATTTTCAGGAATATTTGTTTAAGGATGAACCCTTCCCTGGTATAAACTGCATTTCTGAATTCCTCTAGTTGCAAGCTTTCCAAAAATGTATACTTTTGCTATCATAGGTTGAACCCTTTTTCTGTTATAGTCATTATTATAAATCCGGTAAATTGAGGCTGATTATTCATGTTGACTGTGTAGCGCAGAATAGGAAGAAAGCTGATGATCATTGTCTTATCCATAATTAATTAGTTGTTATAATAGTTGACAAGTCTGTTGAACCACATACTTAAAGACTACTAAATATCCTTTGAAATGGGACCAAAATTGTGTTTGTAACATTAGGGGATGACTAGTTATTGTAAAAAGAACAAAGCATGGGATTATCCCCATTGAGTTTGTACAGGCAGGCAGCACCCCTTCCAGTGGCACCCCGTCCAGCACCACCCCTGGTCCCCAAACATCAAACAGCTGTCTCTTTCTTTCTGTATTAGCTATACCAATGCCATTTGGCAGGCAGGTAGCTTGTTATTAGGGTTTTTAAATGATACCAAATTTGTTGAGATAGCTTTTGTGGTTTTAAAAATATTTGAGGAAATGACAGCATGAAGCTAAAAAATGTAACGGCACCACCCTATTGGGAGGCGAGTTCATAACGCGTGACCAGTAACATTCTGAGTATTTTTCTGAGCTTTTATCTTTCATAAAGACGTATTGATTAATGGATACTCTAGCGCAATATTTAAGAAGATTAAACTGGGTAATAACATGGCAAATAACAATTTACAACCAGTACATCCCCATCAAATCAACCCTGCACCTCCCCCAATATGCAGGAGGTAACACATTTGCTGAAACCGATTATAGTACGCGCTATTATTTAGCAGTACATCCAAAATCGAGTTTTGTTGAAACATTGCATGTGAATATTTGTATTCAGTGTCATCTCCGAACGCTATAGAATCAATTGTAAATATGTATTCGTTGGATTTTTAGGATTACTGGTAAAATAAGAGTAGTGACCACTAATGATACCCGTGAAGTAGACGGCTAGACATACTTTTCCGGCGAAGCTATACCGGCCCAAAACTTAAAATCGTCATCTCCGTCACATCATTTCCGTCACATTTTCCGTCATCTCCGTCACATTTTCATTTTCGTTTTCGATTTTCTGTGTGACGGAGATGACCGGGCACCGTGACGGATATGACTTTACATGCAGGTCATCCCCGTCATATGAGTATTTGATACTCATAATGTGTAAAATAATACAGCATTGAACACGATTATCAGTTGTAATTTTTAAATAAATAGTGTTCTCATACTTAACTGAAATGTATATTCTCTAAGAGGGTGTCGATGAAAAATAATGTGACAGTCAACATTTTTTACCAAAAATCGGTACTTTTGGGGGGTTGTACACTTTTGCGAAGTTTTAAAGTGGGTATGTTATACTGAAACACTAAAATAGTTGAATTTATTTAAAGAGAATACTCTTTATTTTATAGTTTGGGATATGTATGTCAATTTCTAGTTTGGAATCATGTACATTTTCTAATGAACTTTTTATACTGATAACGTGACGGAGATGACTCCAGCGTTTGACCACCCATTAAAAGACAGGGAAGAAATCAAGTAAATATCCGTAAAGATTGCGTCAAACATGTTTTTGATATGTTACAGATGTTTAGAAAAGCTAGCAAAAAACGGAATTTAAAACCGAGTTTCTAGAAACTCGAAATGTAAGTCAATCGAAGGCGCGGAAAGGGGAGAAAATCCCAGGACAAGAATTGGCAACTCTTTATTATATTATACTATAAATCTGGAAACGATGTGTGTTTGTTTGTTTGTTTGCTATCCATATTTTTCAGTTAAAAAGTTAGAGTTGGAACTCAAAAGTTAGAGCATTTTCTTTGTTTTGTATTACAAAGTTAGAAGTTAGAGCTTGAAATCCTAACCGGCTAGATTTTGTTCTCGATTTCTTTGTTTTATATTAAAAAGTAAAAAGTTAGAGTTGAAACTCAAAAGTTAGAGCATTTTCTTTGTTTTGTATTACAAAGTTAGAAGTTAGAGCTTGAAATCCTAACCGGCTAGATTTTGTTCTCGATTTCTCTGTTTTATATTAAAAAGTAAAACGTTAGAGTTGAAACTCAAAAGTTAAAAAGTAAAAAGTTAGAGTTGAAACTCAAAAGTTAGAGCATTTTCTTTGTTTTGTATTACAAAGTTAGAAGTTAGAGCTCGAAATTCTAACCTGCTTGATTTTGTTTCTCGATTTCTTTGTTTGATATTAAAAAGTAAAAAGTTAGAGTTGAACCTCAAAAGTTAGAGCATTTTCTTTGTTTTGTATTACAAAGTTAGAAGTTAGAGCTTGAAATCCTAACCGGCTAGATTTTGTTCTCGATTTCTCTGTTTTATATTAAAAAGTAAAAAGTTAGAGTTGAACCTCAAAATTAGAGCATTTTCTTTGTTTTGTATTACAAAGTTAGAAGTTAGAGCTTGAAATCCCAACCGGCAACATTTTTGTCTCGATTCCTTTGTTTTATATTAAAAAATAAAAAGTTAGAGTTGAAACTCAAAAGGTAGAGAATTTTCTTTGTTTTGTATTACAAAGTTAGAAGTTAGAGCTTGAAATCCTAACCGGCTAGATTTTTGTCTCGATTTCTTTGTTTTATATTAAAAAGTAAAAAGTTAGAGTTGAAACTCAAAAGTTAGAGCATTTTCTTTGTTTTTTATTACAAAGTTAAAAGTTAGAGCTCGAAATTTTAACCTGCTTGATTTTGTTTTTCGATTTCTTTGTTTGATATTAAAAATTAAAGAGTTAGAGTTGAAACTCAAAAGTTAGAGCATTTTCTTTGTTTTGTATTACAAAGTTAGAAGTTAGAGCTCGAAATTCTAACCTGCTTGATTTTGTTTCTCGATTTCTTTGTTTGATATTAAAAAGTAAAAAGTTAGAGTTGAACCTCAAAAGTTAGAGCATTTTCTTTGTTTTGTATTACAAAGTTAGAAGTAAGAGCTTGAAATCCTAACCGGCAAGATTTTTGTCTCGATTTCTTTGTTTTATATTAAAAAGTAAAAAGTTAGAGTTGAAACTCAAAAGTTAGAGGATTTTCTTTGTTTTGTATTACAAAGTTAGAAGTAAGAGCTTGAAATCCTAACCGGCAAGATTTTTGTCTCGATTTCTTTGTTTTATATTAAAAAGTAAAAAGTTAGAGTTGAAACTCAAAAGTTAGAGCATTTTCTTTGTTTTGTATTACAAAGTTAGAAGTTAGAGCTCGAAATTCTAACCTGCTTGATTTTGTTTCTCGATTTCTTTGTTTGATATTAAAAAGTAAAAAGTTAGAGTTGAACCTCAAAAGTTAGAGCATTTTCTTTGTTTTGTATTACAAAGTTAGAAGTTAGAGCTCGAAATTCTAACCTGCTTGATTTTGTTTCTCGATTTCTTTGTTTGATATTAAAAAGTAAAAAGTTAGAGTTGAACCTCAAAAGTTAGAGCATTTTCTTTGTTTTGTATTACAAAGTTAGAAGTTAGAGCTCGAAATCCTAACCGGCTAGATTTTGTTCTCGATTTCGTTGATTTATATTAAAAAGTAAAAAGTTAGAGTTGAAACTCAAAAGTTAGAGCATTTTATTTGTTTTGTATTACAAAGTTAAAAGTTAGAGCTCGAAATTCTAACCTGCTTGATTTTGTTTCTCGATTTCTTTGTTTGATATTAAAAATTAAAAATTTAGAGTTGAAACTCAAAAGTTGGAGCATTTTCATTGTTTTGTATTACAAAGTTAGAAGTTAGAGCTTGAAATCCTAAATGGCTAGATTTTGTTCTCGATTTCTTTGTTTTATATTAAAAAGTAAAAATTTAGAGTTGAAACTCAAAAGTTAGAGCATTTTCTTTGTTTTGTATTACAAAGTTAGAAGTTAGAGCTTGAAATCCTAACCGGCTAGAGTTTGTTCTCGATTTCTTTGTTTTATATTAAAAAGTAAAAAGTTAGAGTTGAAACTCAAAATTAGAGCATTTTCTTTGTTTTGTATTACAAAGTTAGAAGTTAGAGCTCGAAATTCTAACCTGCTTAATTTTGTTTCTCGATTTCTTTGTTTGATATTCAAAAGTAGAAAGTTAGAGTTGAAACTCAAAAGTTAGAGCATTTTCTTTGTTTTGTATTACAAAGTTAGAAGTTAGAGCTCGAAATTCTAACCTGCTTGATTTTGTTCTCGATTTCGTTGATTTATATTAAAAAGTAAAAAGTTAGAGTTGAAACTCAAAAGTTAGAGCATTTTCTTTGTTTTGTATTACAAAGTTAAAAGTTAGAGCTCGAAATTCTAACCTGCTTGATTTTTTTTCTCGATTTCTTTGTTTGATATTAAAAATTAAAAATTTAGAGTTGAAACTCAAAAGTTGGAGCATTTTCTTTGTTTTGTATTACAAAGTTAGAAGTTAGAGCTTAAAATCCTAACTGGCTAGATTTTTTCTCGATTTCTTTGTTTTATATTAAAAAGTAAAAATTTAGAGTTGAAACTCAAAAGTTAGAGCATTTTCTTTGTTTTGTATTACAAAGTTAGAAGTTAGAGCTCGAAATTCTAACCTGCTTGATTTTGTTTCTCGATTTCTTTGTTTGATATTAAAAAGTAAAAAGTTAGAGTTGAAACTCAAAAGTTAGAGCATTTTCTTTGTTTTGTATTACAAAGTTAGAAGTTAGAGCTCGAAATTCTAACCTGCTTGATTTTGTTTCTCGATTTCTTTGTTTGATATTAAAAAGTAAAAAGTTAGAGTTGAAACTCAAAAGTTAGAGCATTTTCTCTGTTTTGTATTACAAAGTTAGAAGTTAGAGCTTGAAATCCTAACCGGCCAGATTTTTGTCTCGATTTCTTTGTTTTATATTAAAAAGTAAAAAGTTAGAGTTGAAACTCAAAAGTTAGAGCATTTTCTTTGTTTTGTATTAAAGTTAGAAGTTAGAGCTTGAAATCCTAACCGGCTAGATTTTGTTCTCGATTTCTTTGCTTTATATTAAAAAGTAAAAAGTTAGAGTTGAAACTCAAAAGTTAGAGCATTTTCTTTGTTTTGTATTACAAAGTTAGAAGTTAGAGCTCGAAATTCTAACCGGCATGGTTTTTTTCTCGAAATTCTTTGTTTTGTATTAAAAAGTAAAAAGTTAGGCCGACTGTTTAGAGCAAAAAAGTTAATCGCAACTTTGATCATCGATCAATATTTTTTGACTTATTACCTTTTGAAAATGACAAGTCATAAAAATGGCAATTTTTAGCAATTTTTCACAAATTTGGCCAAAATTCCACATTTTTCTCCTTTAACAAAATATTGTTACTCATTGAGAAGTGATAAACCATGTTTGAAGGTTGGTCAATCAACTTGCAATAAAATGACACACCTCTACTGACTGTTTTGTCTAAATGTTCATGACGACACTTGACCCCAATTTTCAACCAATTATTGTGAGCTAACTGGTCGTATGATTTTAAAACAAAGTCAGTCAAAATTAAGTTTAATATCTCCTCTTTATGATTATGCTACTCATATAGGTCGACTTTTTTTTAGATTCAGTCGACTTTAAGCTCAAAATTGTGTATTTTAAATGTTGAAAATGAACCCTCACTATACTCCCCACCATGGCTGTTAGTATTGATCCACTCAAGTGTCTATTCACAACCCAATTAGCACCTATTGATGGAGGGATTAAGAGCATGGTCGTAAAATTGATTTGACTTCACCGCTGCTGTGAGGTCAAGATTGGTTGACCTTCTGTTCACTATTTTTAAAATTATAACAACATTTATTTTAATATTTTAATAATTGTGATGTGGTGTTGGAGGCGTATGCTACGTATCGTATGGACAATGAGAAGGACCAATGCGCCAGTATTATTGAAGAAATAGGGGTGTCTAAACGACTTCTTCATGCTATCAACACCCAAATGCTGAGCTTCTTCGGCCATATCTCACGCCGCAAGGGTAATAACCTGGAGAAGATGATCATGCAAGGCATGATTGAAGGGAAGCGCAAGAGAGGCAGACCTCGTTCCCGGTGGATTGACCAAATAAAGTTGATTACTGGAAACCCGCTCCGTGATTGTTACTCCTTTGCTGAAAATCGTTATTTGTGGCGCAGTATCTGTAAGGTCACGAGCTGTCAGTCATGACAGGACCGAACCAACCAACCAACCAACCAATTGTGATGACTCTAAAATGTTTATTCTTGTAAATTAAATATGCCCATAAATAATCATTTTTTTACTTTATACTTGTACAAGTAATGAACATATTTTGCTGTATTTAAATTGTAAAGTAGTTAATATTGGTGTACGAGCCTAGTAGATTTCTTTACTGATAGTATACTGACTAGTTATAGTGTGATGTACTTGATATTAAGATACATTTTGAACATCAATGGTTTGCTGTTGTCATGGCAACAGACTTAAATGGCTTCCAAAAACGTCAACAATTGGACAAAATGGAGGAAATTTAGACATAAATGGTGGTTGCTATGGAAACTGCATTGCCGGTAGATTTTATAATTGTCTTAAAATCAAAGTAGGTCTATTAACCAGCAATATTAGATGTATTCCAATAATATTTTGAAAATAATGATTACATGTCCTTTTTGGCCAATTTCGTGAAAAACGGTAAAAAATGGCCGATTTTGCTGACATGTCATTTTCAAAAGGACATAGGTCAAAAAGTATTGATCGACAATTAAACTTGTGATTGACTCTTTTGTTCTAAACAGTCAGCTGAACAAAATTATATACTTTGCATGGTCAATTTTTTTTTTTTTTTTTTCCCATGTTAAATTAAAGTGTTGACGTCCCATTGAAACACATGTGAACTTTGACCCTAAATCGAGGTCAAAGGTCAACTAAACATCCGAGTTGGCAAGGATGTCCACCTAGGTTGTATGCTACATATGTCAAGGAACATTTTGGTATATGTGTCCCTGTGCCAGCACACCGGGACCAAAAACACGTTATAGTGAAAATTAACGTTTTCCTGTAAATTTAATACTTAGCTTTGATACTTCATTAGTTAATGCAAAGTGACTGGATTTGATCGAAATTGTTGCTATTTTTTACTTTTCATATTGATAATTTAAAACGTTCCAACAAAAAATCAATTTGTGTTTGTGTTTATATGAAAATTAACACGTTAAAGTGAAAATTAACGTTTTCTTGTAAATTTAATGCTTTAAATCAAAGCTTTAAGAGGATACTTCATTAATTAATGCAAAGTGACTCGATTTGATCGAAATTGTTGCTATTTTTTACTTTTCATATTGATAATTTAAAACGTTCCAACAAAAAATCAATTTGTGTTTGTGTTTATATGAAAAATAACACGTTAAAGTGAAAATTAACGTTTTCTTGTAAATTTAATGCTTTAAATCAAAGCTTTAAGAGGATACTTCATTAATTAATGCAAAGTGACTCGATTTGCTTGAAATTGTTGTTATTTTTTACTTTTCATATTGATAATTTAAAACGTTCCAACAAAAATCAATTTGTGTTTGTGTTTAAATGAAAAATAACACGTAAAGTGTTTGAGTGCTTACGCTTTCAGGTAAATTTGCAGAAACCTCTAAATCGCGTACTTATATAGTTGTGGTTATTGTTTTGTTTGTTTTGTTTGTTTTAGATATGCTCCCATATACACTTCTACTATCTCTACTACTTTCTTTAAAATAACCCCGCAAAATATGGTTTAAACTTTATTCAAACTGCGCATCCCCAAAACCAGTAATCATTTGAATCGCTCTAGGTGGTTTGTGACGAAAGTGCTGCTGGGATAGCCACAGAGATGTGGCAGTCTCGATTTATTTTTCTGAAGCCGATTTTGTCTAACGCGGCACTATTAAACTTATGGATGTGATCGGAATAGAAATAATCTGAGAGCTAAAGTGCCATTGGCACGGATTTAATTTACGCTATGGATACAACGGGGAGACGGTTGTCCCGGGACGGTGTTGTCAGTAATGTTTTGGTTTTTTTTGGTGTGTGTGTGTTTGTTCAATGTTTTTTTGAATTGTAATAGTTATTATAATAAAGTTCTCCTATCATTAGCTAATTACTGGATACGCGTTGGTATACAAATTGAAAACTACAATGCAATAGCTTGTTCAAGGCTAACCCCGTACGAAACCCAAATCCTGGTAGGCCCAGTTGGATTGTATGGATTTGGGTCGGACAAACCTCAACCGTGGTAGGCCTAGCTCAGTGCCGGTGAGGGCGGTATAACGTTTCCCTGGTGTTGTCCTCGAATTTCGGTGGTTCCCGTCAAACACCAAATGTTTCAATTGGGGTTTGCACGTTTAATCAGAGTAAATCATGACCCGGGTTCAGTGTCTGAGCCGGCTCTTTGGTAGTTGGTTCTATCTATCAACCACTCTTTGGTTGTAGACATATTAGCGGATGTTTAGTCTGGTCTTTAAAATTAGGAAATTTCTGTGAGTGCCCTCTGATCCTCTGCCTTTTTGAACATTGTGTTAAGGTCTATCTTGTCTATTTGATCCATTAATCGATATGTATTTGGATGGGATCTGCTCTTTCTCTTCTTAACACTTTCCACGCGCAGGCAGCTGCAGACGACATTCCAAAATGTCACAAAATGTTTAAAAAATGTCAAAATTGTTGAATTTCATTACGATATTTGGAATCACCATGAGAAATGCATTGACATAAGCACAAACATGCCTAGTATTGGTTCAGTAATCCTTGAGATAGACTTTAAAAATTGTGAAAGGTTTCTGAAAAATCTGTTTTGTGTATGGTAAAAATATAGCCGCGTGGAAAGTGTTAATGTATTTATGTTAGAGTAGCCAGGTGCAATTTGTGATAAATAATGCGCCTCGTACTACGAGAGTTGTTCAAAAATATTCTTTAAAAACAACAACTACAACGAATTTAAAAATAAATAAAAAGACATCACTATTTTTTTTCAGATTTTTGGGTTGGTCGCAAAGGCAAGTCAATTTTTGTTTTCTGTTTTTGTTAGAAAACGCAAATCACGCTACACCGGAAGTAGGACACTGATCATTTTAATTTTAGAAAACCCAGTACAACCAGTGCTATTCATGAGGGGAAATGCATTAAAGATACCACCTGGGATATGATCCAGGTATTGACAAGGCCGCGAGATCGTTCAAATATATAGTAATAACGCCACCACAAATCTTCATTTATTAAATTAAATATACAGGTGCTTGACAAGTATACTATTTGAACTGTCGATGTAAAGGTGTATTTTGAATAAGCACTGTGGTGACGAGTGACGCACCAACTCGAATGTATGCGCATATGCTGCAAATACGACATTTTATTGCTTATTTATTGGTCAAGGATGACATCATGGAAATATCACACCTTTGGTGTAAGCTATTGAAAGAATTTGTTTCTGTACGACCAAATAATAATATTATGTGGAGTTCTGTTTGACAATTCGCATTGTCAAAAAATGCATTGCAGGGAAATGATGCATTTAGCTAGCCTGGCATATATGGGAAATGTCGAACAATATGTATACTTACCTGACTCATTGTATATAATGTAGGTATCGTATCTCGTAGTGATGAATTCAGCCAAACCAATACACATTTCATTGTACGATCTCGCACGGACGTTAGTTAACTAGTATGCATCATCACTTCACCAGTATTGTGTGGATACTCGCTGCCTCAATAACGTATTGTGTGGACACTTGCTGCCTCAATAGTGTATTGTGTGGACACTTGCTGCCTCAATAGCGTATTGTGTGGACACTTGCTGCCTCAATAGTGTATTGTGTAGACACGTGCTGCCTTAATAGCGTATTGTGTGGACACTTGCTGCCTCAATAGCATATTGTTTGGACACTTGCTGCCTTAATAGCGTATTGTGTGGACACTTGCTGCCTCAATAGTGTATTGCGTGGACATATGCTGCCTCTATAGCGTATTGTGTGGACACATGCTGCCTCAATAGCGTATTGTGTGGACACTTGCTGCCTCAATAGCGTATCGTGTGGCACTTCCTGCCTCAATAGCGTATTGTGTGAACACTTGCTGCCTCAATAGCGTATTGTGTGGACATTTGCTACCTCGATAGTGTATTGTGTGAACACATGGTACCTCAAATAGTGTATTGTGTGGACTTGCTGCCTAAATAGTGTATTGTGTGGACTTGCTGCCTAAATAGCACATGTTGACATATCGACAATCATGGCAAATAATATGCTCAATTTGATCTTACGGAGGTCCTTTATTTTAATATTGGTTGTTTCTCTCCACAGTGTGGCACTGAACAGAGCAGTAGCTACAACTCAAATATTTGTAAAGCCTCTGTGGGATATTGCTGACAATGAAACCCAACCATGCCGTATTGAAGAAAGAAATACCAGTCTAGGAGCGATTGCCTTACTGGGAAGTGCCCATCACAACTGCAGCATAGAAGTCAATGTCTCACTAGGATATCGCACGCATGTAGAAATACCAGAAGTTGACAAGGGATCTTTTTTCCTTTATATTGAAAGAAAAGGCGAATTGAGTAACTGTCAAAATAAGTATGTAGTTTTAACTGGACAAAGTAAAAAGTGCGGTGCTGATCTTCATCAGGAGAGTCTCCAACTAAATCTGCAAGGTAATGTCAGTATCTTAGTCAGTGGGAGCTTACTATTAGCGTCACTGTCTTCTTGTAAAGAATCTATATTTGATATCTTGCCTAGTTTAGCAAAAAATCAGACACCGGTTTGCAGTAACGTTAAGGGATACAAAAATATTGTTATGTGTGATTTAGATATTAGTCATACTTGCAGAATGGAATTTCAATCGAATTGCAATGCAACACTTGGCCAGAGAGAAATAAAATTTCAATGTATTAATAATGATCGGCTTGAACAAAAATACACCTTGACGTTGATGATGTACCCAACTAATATGTTAACTTTGTATCTCAGTAGCAATCATATAGTAAACATTGAAGACGGTTCATTTGAGACTCTGAATTATTTACAAACTCTTCACTTGGAGAAAAATTGCTTGACCACCCTCAATGAAGATGTATTTATTGGATTACATAAACTTACAAAACTTGTTATGTATGCAAATCAATTGCTTGAACTTCAGATTGGCTTATTTCAAGAATTAGGAATGCTAATACACCTTGATCTTACCGACAATCAGCTGACCACATTGAAAGTAGGATTATTTTCGGGACTGAGAAACTTAGATGAACTTTCGCTGTATGATAATCAATTGATTGCACTACCAGGTGGATTGTTTGTGGGAGTCGAAAATTTGACTAAACTGTGGTTAAAAAGTAACCAATTGATCAACTTAAACCAAAGTTCCTTTCAAGGATTATCTAATCTGAATTATCTCTCTTTGCAATATAATAATTTGATAACACTACTTGATGGGTTGTTTTCGGGACTAGACAATTTGAATGGATTGTACCTACATAGAAACCACCTGACAACCTTGACCAAGAGTACCTTTCAGGGACTGAGAAACTTGTATCATCTTTTGCTGTATGACAATCAATTCGTTACACTACCAGGTGGGTTGTTTGTGGGATTAGAACATTTGAATCATTTATTCTTGTATGGAAACCAACTGGTCACCTTTAATGAAAGTATCTTTCAGGGATTATCTAAGCTGATATATCTCGATATGAGTATTAATAGTTTGAAAACACTACCGGGTGGGTTGTTTCAGGGATTATCTAATCTGACGCGTCTAGATCTGGATGATAATAATTTGATAACAATACCGGGTGGGTTGTTTTGGGGATTAGACCATTTGAATGAATTGTACCTTCATAGAAATCAACTGATCACCTTGAATGAAAGTACTTTTCAGGGATTATCCAATCTGACGCGTCTAGATCTGGATGATAATAATTTGATAACACTACCGGGCGGGTTGTTTTGGGGATTAGATAATTTAGATAAATTGTACATGTATGGAAACCAACTGATCACATTGAATGAAAGTACTTTTCAGGGATTATCTAAACTGACAAAGCTTAAGTTGCATACAAATAATTTGATGACGTTACCGGGCGGGTTGTTTTGGGGATTAGATAATTTAAATATATTGTACCTATATGGAAACCAACTGATCACATTGAATGAAAGTACTTTTCAGGGATTATCCAATCTGACGCGTCTAGATCTGGATAATAATAATTTGATAACACTACCGGGCGGGTTGTTTTGGGGATTAGATAATTTAGATGAATTGTACATGTATGGAAACCAACTGATCACATTGAATGAAAGTACTTTTCAGGGATTATCTAAACTGACAAAGCTTAAGTTGCATACAAATAATTTGATGACGTTACCGGGCGGGTTGTTTTGGGGATTAGATAATTTAAATATATTGTACCTGTATGGAAACCAACTGATCACATTGAATGAAAGTACTTTTCAGGGATTATCCAATCTGACGCGTCTAGATCTGGATAATAATAATTTGATAACACTACCGGGCGGGTTGTTTTGGGGATTAGATAATTTAGATGAATTGTACATGTATGGAAACCAACTGATCACATTGAATGAAAGTACTTTTCAGGGATTATCTAAACTGACGCGTCTAGATCTGGATGATAATAATTTGATAACAATACCGGGTGGGTTGTTTTGGGGATTAGACCATTTGAGTGAATTGTACCTTCATAGCAATCAATTGATCACCTTGAATGAAAGTACTTTTCAGGGATTATCTAATCTGACGCGTCTAGATCTGTATAATAATAATTTGATAACACTACCGGGTGGGTTGTTTTGGGGATTAGGCAATTTAGATCAATTGTACATTTATGTAAACCAACTGATCACATTGAATGAAAGTACTTTTCAGGGATTATCTAAACTGACAAACCTTAAATTGCATACAAATAATTTGATGACGTTACCGGGTGGGTTGTTTTGGGGATTAGACCATCTGAATGAATTGTACCTAAATAAAAATCAACTGATCACCTTGAATGAAAGTACCTTTCAAGGATTATCTTATCTATTACGTGTCGCTTTGAGTTATAACCAACTGATCACCTTGAACGAAAGTTTGTTTTGGGGATTGAATAAGCTAACCAAGCTTAGTCTGAGTCATAATAACTTGACAATACTACCAGATGGATTGTTTTGGGAATTAAATAACTTAAAAAGCCTGTTCTTATACGAAAATCAACTGCACACACTGACGACTCTCCAGTTCAATAATTTGACTAATCTTAGAATCCTTGAAATCTATGACAATAAGTTGAAAACATTACCTGATGGCATTTTCAATGGCCTAGGTAATCTACAGTATCTCTCATTGAATGATAACCAATTAAAATTGGTGAGTGAAAAAATGTTAAAAGAGTTATATAATTTGCAAGGTCTATTTCTGCAAAATAATGAGCTGTCAAAACTTGATTTTGACATATTCAAAGACACAACAAATATTTCTGTAATTTTGTTAGCGCAAAATAATTTAAAACAATTTCCCAATATCAAACACTTGAATCATTTAAACATCCTTAATGTGATAAACAATACATTGACAGGCATATATTATGATACATTTTCTTGTCTTTCTAGTAATTCAAAGTTGTTTGTAAGTCAGCATGAAATATGTGAATGTTATGTGCCTGATGATGTCATATGTAGCGCAGCAGATGATAGGTCCCCATATCTCACATGTGATAGGCTTTTATCAGATAAGACTTTGGTCACCATGATGTGGATTGTTGGTGTCAATGCAGTCTGTGGGAATATATTTGTTTTGATTTGGAGAAAGACCAATACTAAAAGATATAAAGTCCAGGATTTATTACTAAGCAATCTGGCGTTGTCTGATTCACTGATGGGTGTATACATGTTGATAATTGCGTGTGCAGAAATCTACTACGGGGAATATTTCCCAATGCAATCTGAAACGTGGAGATCTGGCATTACCTGTAGAATATCTGGATTGTTATCAATAACATCAAGCGAAGCCTCTGTCTTCTTTGTCACATTAATTAGCATTGATCGGTTTATCAATATCAGGTTTCCATACTCTGATAACAAATTAGGTAAACAGTCAACAATTGTGACTGCTATACTGATATGGATCTGTTCATTTGCATTGGGCATTGTCCCGTCAGTCTTAAGTGGAAAAAATTTCAAGTTTTATGATAATTCAAACGTGTGTGTTGGTCTGCCATTATCTTTGACTCCAACATTTTCAAATGAAAAAAATGCAACAGACATACAACCCCTCAATGATGATACATTTTATTACACGCAGGACATCTATACTACATTACCCTTAGGTTCGGTTAATGGCATGTATTATTCAATAGCTGTTTTCCTTGGTTTCAATTGCTTTTGTTTTTTCATAATCCTTTTGTGTTATATAGAGATAATACGAGCTGTCATAAAATCGTCACAGCAATCTGGACGCACTCTTGATATGAAAAAACAAATCCGACTCACTGTCAAGGTAGCCGCAATAGTGGCCACTGACTTTGCATGTTGGAGTCCATTAGTTATACTTGGAATATTAGTTCAAACAAGGATAATTACCCTGCCCCCATCAGTGTATGTATGGTTAGTGACCTTTGTGATACCACTGAATTCCGCAATTAATCCATATTTGTATACTATTGCGGAAATAATTTCAAATTATCGAAAGAATAAAAGAGATGAGAAAATACAAAACAAGTTGCCTCAGCAGACGTCAACAATGTGACAACATCACAATGCTTAGGGGTTTTCGCTTTATCCCTATTTTGGTGTTTTAAAGTGGTGAAAGTATATTGAATCGATTTCCAAGCGATATTATAAAATGCATGCTATTTCCTAGTAAATTAAGAAGTGGTTTACGTTATAAAAAAACGAATAGTCAGTCATTTCTTTTAAACATTATTCTCTTGTCGTATAACCTGGCTGCCATTAGGTTGTGTAAATACAATAAATTAGGAATGTATTGACTGAAAATTGTTTTTCCACTAGTTTTGCTTGTTTTGCCACAGAACTTGTATATGTATTATGTTACCTAAATCTTGATATTGAATCCAACCTCGACAGAAATTTGAACCCGGAACACCCTGAATTATATCTGTAATAATAACTTGTAGGTAATATATATTCGCACAGCCGCCACTAGCCGTGATCAAGATCCGTCGACCGAAACGTTGGTTTTATTGCCTAATAAAATAGTAAGATTAAACGAGAAATTACCTTAAGTTCGATGTTTGAAATAATAAGAAGAAATGGTAGTGGAGGAGTAAAATGAGAATAGAAACGCTGAGTGTAAACCAACCTTCAAAGTAATGAGGCTAGAGTGATACATTAAGTGCATGGATACACCACATCACATCTCTTTAGAACTGCAATATTAACTGATACTACATGTACTCTATGAAGAAATATGGGATGGGAGGGTATATTTTAGGGCATTTTACTCCTCCACTACAATTTCTTCATAAAATAGCGAACTTAAGGTAAGTTCTCGTTTAATCTTACTATTTTATTACGAAATACGTGTATTTCGTAAAATGAGGCTTTAAAGCCTCTCTAGCCTCATACAAACTCAACACAAACATTTGATCAGTATTAAGAATAATATCAAGACAATAAATGTTTTTCTCATAATATCATGTATTAAAATACACAAATATATAACAATGCTTGAAGATCAAGTGTATCTTCAAGACACAACAGCGTCTGTTTTATACACCATTATTGATGTAATGTAATAGTTTTAAAACTATTCCTGCAAAACTGCACTTGCGAAGTTACTTTCCTTCGCTACTGGTTTGTTATAATATAATAGAAAAGTCTTTTCACTAGACCATCCTGCTGCAGCTAATATATGTCTCCCATGGGAATGTTTCTCTTATTTGCTGCAGAAGAAGCTGCTGCTCTGGTAGAATGTGATTTGAACACTGAAACATCCACCCAGCTTGTTTTATAATCCTTTTAAGCCAGTTGGAAACAGTGTCCTTTGTTACTTTCTGGTGGCTTTCTAAAGCTTATTAGTAACTGTTGCTCTTCAACTCTCAAATATTTGGTAACACACATATAATGCTTCAGAACAGTATAAACACATAGACGTGTGTCAGGCACATATGCCTTAAACTTCATAATATGGCCAATATTTCCTGGCCTAGAATGTTTAAGCAAATCATTAACATAAAATGTTATAGAGTCCTTGTCGATTCAGTCTAGATGCAAACAAGTCAATTTCAGGTTGCCCATGCATTTTCACTAGCTCGTGGAAAACATCCACATCTAACATCCACTCTGTCTGATCTTGAAATTTTCGAGATTTTTGATCTGCAATAATATTCTCTATGCCTGGTAAATATAACGCTGATAACCAAATTATTTGATCATTACACCATTGCCACAAATCTTTAGCCAGGATATTACAAACAACTGACTTTGTACCCCCCCATATTATTTCTAAAGGTCACAGTTGTTTTATTGTCACATTTCACATGTACTCCCTTAGCATGTTTATAAAATGCTCTCACATTGAATAATACAGCAAGCAATTCCATGAGATTTATCCCATGTTGTTTAAACAAATTCAGTTAATGGGCATTACCATCTGTACCACCCCATCCTAGGCCACTGGCACCAGTTTCTAACTGTATTTGAGGGTCAGGTAACTGTAAATTAGTCAACATAGTTTCCTTTTCAATATTCGAAATCCACTAGTCCACATCATCCCTGGCCCTTTTCCCTTTCAATTCAATTCAATTCAATTCAATTTATTATAAAATAACATCGTGGCCAAAGGCCAAATTGCGCATTTTGTATAATATAAAAACATATAATATTATCATCAAAAATACATATAAATATAATATAATATTATCATCAAAAATACATATAAATACATGATAAAACAGCGATAACATATAAAATACATAATTATGATTGCAAATCCCCACACAAAAATTATTTAAGAATCCAAACACACACATTTACAAGCAAATGAAACAAACATCCTCACACCACAAGTGTACACTCACCCTTCCACACATAAACACCCTATACCACACAATACGACAACACAAGTATCCACTAAGCATGCACTCATACACAAACTCACAAGCCCACCTACCAAACAAAATTGCACATGAAAATTACTATTAGCCCCCTCCCCCCCCCCCCCCCCCCCATAATGACCTAAAATTGCACATTTTCAAATAATCACAACATGCAAATGTTAACGGTACATCAAATCTCAATACATGTATACTGGGCAGTAAAAATGGATTGTACAAAAGATTGACAAAAAAAGAAAAGAAAAAGGGCACACCCCAACCCCCTTTACCACACAATTTGAGAGCACATATATCCACTAAGCATGCACTCATACATCCCCCACTATGATATTGACCTAATATTGCACATTATCAAATAATCATGTAAATGTAAACAGTACATACAATCTCAATACATGTATACTGGGCAGTCACCTAAAATGAATTGTTCAAAATAAGGCAGAGGGCTGTTCTGAAAACGGGATGTTCTAAATGATAATTGTGAAACTGAATCTGCATTGCGTAATCTTCTGCCATGAACTTCAAATCTGGTGTTGGGAAGGAGATGTTTTGTTCTAATATTGTCGGCCAGGCCTGATGCAAATTTAAGACACTGATGTGTTCTTCTACAAGCAAGGGATTCAAGTTGACAAGCAGACAAAGCATCATCATAAGATGAGTAATCACGGCCAAGGATGGTTTTACATGCCCTTTTCTGAATTCTTCCAATTTCACACCTTTGTTTTGCTGTAATACTTGAGTGCCAAAGAGGGGCAGCATATTCAAGTACCGGTCTGAGATCACTTTTGAAGACAAAATTTAATTCGCTCTTATCAAAACCAACTTTTTCAGTGAACGAAGCATAAACAGGCGCTGGTTAGCTTTCACAAGCATGTTGCTAACCTGTGTGTCCCCTTTTAAATCATTCTGAAGCCAAAGGCCAAGCACTTTTGCATTATCAACAAAAGGGAGGGACTCACTGCCAATTTTCAGCTCAGAAGTAGGCTTAGATTTGCCAAAATTAATTTGCAGAGCCTGACACTTGGTGGGATTAAGTTTCAAACAGTTTGTTTCAGACCAATCCTTGAAATTATTCAAGTCATTTTGAAGGTTACCAATGACTTTCACATTGTGATTTTCTGCAAATGTTAAGTCGTCAACATATTTCCAATACAATATTAGAACAAAACATCTCCTTCCCAATGACAAGGTCATTTTTTGAACGAAAGATCTCGTAAGACCCTTTGCACCGCCCTTATACAATGCCATTTTGATTATTGTTGCTCTTCATGGTTTTCTTCACTTTCTGCTCAGTTGAAAAATAAGCTGCAAGTTGTGCAAAATAAGTTGATTCGCTTTATTTTGAAGCTGGAGCCCAGGTCCCACATTGGTGATGTAGAATTTAAGAAGCTGGGAATGCTGAAAGTTGAAGATAGAGTTAAACAACTTAAACTCAATCATGTTTTTAAAATATATAATGAAATAGCACCTGAGTACTTGAATTCTCAATTTACCAAATTGTCCAACACTCACAGATACAATACCAGGGGCAGTGCAACAAATTTTCTGGTTCCCAAAGCTAAAGGTCAGCAGTGCAATACATTTTTCTTTACTGGTATTCGGGAATGGAACTTGCTACCAACTCAGGTTAAAACATCCAAAACCCACGGGCAGTTCAAAAAGGCAGTAAAGAGTCACTTTCTATCTTGATTTGTCATCCATTTTTATATGCAGTTGTTTCATAAAAAGTGCAATATTATTTTGTGTGCAAATATATATGATGTTTTTATAATGTGCTGTTTTAATAAGGACCCCAATGGAAATAAGCCCTTTTTAGAGCTTTCTTGGGCTATCCTTGGCATTATATGTTTTCTTGTATTAATATGTTGTGTTAATTTTGTAAGTTTTTAAGATTTGTATATTTGATCTGATGTATTGTATCTCTGTGTCTTGATATGCCAAATAAAACTAAACTAAACTAAACTCTGTACTTGCATCAGAGCTCAACCTTCCCCTCAAAGTTTCCATGGCTGACTCTTAGGCCTCCAATTTTTGCCATCTCTAGGCCCCTATAGTGTAGTTTCCCATACTGCACAGCAGAGGCAACTATTTTACCAATAACTTCTGCAACCTGCCTAATAGTGGGTCTCAATTTCCTAGAAAGTGCACTGCACTTTTCTTTAATATCAGCTCTTTTGGCTGGCGATAGAGTGACTGTCATATTACAAGAATTTACCACAAATCCTAAATAGGAAATCTCTTGTGTTGGCTTGAATATTGACTTTTTGGGGTGAATGACGAACCTCAACTCTGACAACACTGTTGCCGTGAACTGTACAGCCTTTTCTGTCTCTGATTTATTGGGTGCTATTATTAGTGTATCGTCAATGTATCCAATTACACAATAACCTAGACTTCTAATTTTTGCAAAGGGTGCTTTTAATATTTTAGTAAACAATCTAGGTGCAGATAATAGGCTCTATATTGATACAATTACCCATTCCAAGCACATATGCTCTATGGCAATGGGTACTGAGTAGTATGCATCTTTGAGGTCGATTGATGTCATGTAACAATTGGGTGATACACATTTTTGTGCCACCTCGAAAGTGTCCTTCTGAAAGTGATGGTATATCAAAGATAGGTTTTAGATAGATCCAGTATCATTCTTCGGCCCCCATCTTTTTTCGGGCGCGAAAATATATTTGACCAAAAATCACCTTGTTCTGGAATTGGGGGTTCAATTTACCTGTTTTTGAAGAAGTGACATAATTTTGTCATCAATTTCCCATGTTTCAATTTCTGATAATTTGTAAGGGTGTGGTGTTACCACCTGAATTGGTGGCATATCATCTATAAATTGTAACCTGTATCCTTGTTGTAACCTGTATCCTTGAAACGCCTCAATGATTGATGGATCGGATGTATATTTATACCAATCATTAATACATGACTTCAATCGACCCCCAATCACATTTGTTCTATTATCTGAGCAAATCTCACCTACTTCATGCAGGTTTACTGACTGGGTCTTGTTACTGTTGATGGGGCTTTCCGAACGATGTTGGCCTCTTCTTGGGCTATAGCGCATGTATGGCTGAAATCTTTGACCTCTATAATTAGGGCCTGGTCCATAGTTCTTTTTCCATGGTTTTGTACATGCCATGACAGCTTTCTTTTCGTCAGAAATGTCCTTGACATATTTCTGCAGGTCGTCTCCGAAGAGGGAGTCTATGCCTGTTGGCTTTTTGCACAAGTGTGCGAATGCTGAATTGAGTTTAATGTGATCCTTTCTTGCTACATTCAACTCATAAATAGCGTTGCACATTAACGCCATGGCCTGTTCTTGCTCTGGTGAGGGTGTGCCATCAATAGAATGCACAAATGCACTCAATCCTCCATTCAGTGATGTTTGCACTCTTTGGAGTCTAACATCAAATGTTTCCCAAATTGGTGGATTGACCTTTGGTGTTTTAAGTCTTGGCAGATTTGACGGCGTCAAATATTGTGTCAAGCAATCAGCTATCTTGGAGTCTTGTAGTCCGGGATAGCATGTAATCAAGCTCTTTAGCCATGGTCTCATCCACAGGAGGACCTACTCCTCCACATCTATAATTTACTAGCAAAACATAGTGCCATTTTCTTTTTGGGATCTATCTGTACGGACGATGCATCTTTGGCATTAGTGTCCGGTATCAAATCACTATATGTTATCATCTGCAGGCTCACTTGCCTGCTCATCATCTTGATGATCATCCATCATCATTTTATAAAGACGTTCTGAAAGCTTGGTATGTTCGATGAAGACGGTGCTGTTCATAAGAACGATATTATATGGGAAAATAACAATGTTAGGTATAAAGGCCAAATGCTGTATTATACAAAATGGATTAATGCTGGTATTATACATGTTCATGATATTGTAACTGAAAACAGGTTTATTAATTTGACTGAACTTTCAAGAAAGTTAAATGTCCAACAGATATATTTAAGCTGCACACGCTTATGTCTGCAATTCCAAAAAATGGAAACACGAAGTAAAAAAGAACAATTTGTGTTCACACAAGAAACAAAGTTGTACATTTTTTAATGTTAAGAATAAGGTCAAACACAATCGCATTTTACAGACTAAAGATATATATAAAATGTTAAATACTCACTCAGAAGATGCCTCTTGTATACAGTATTGGGAAAAACAAAATATCAATAGTAATGATTGGAGTAAAATATTTTCTTTCAAAATTAGAAACAGAATAGTTAACAAGATAGGCCATTTTCAATATAATCTCATGAACAATCTTATTTACTGTAAAAGGAATTTATGCAAATGGCAACTAAGTGTCTCAGACACATCGTCGGTCTCATCACATACAGATCTATTCGACGCAACACGCTTTTCGAGAAAATCGAGATTGAAAATCCTGTCGTCAGATTTGGATTCAAACTTGCTTATTTCTTAACCATTATTCCTAGATAGGATATATACATGAAGAGGACCCTTGGTACTTTCTATTTATGTCATTTTTGTGTGCTAATCTTTTGAATAACATTGATTAAAATGGTACAAACTTATAGCTCTGTATGTGAAAATATTGTTTGTCATTATTCTCGTATAGAACGCATATAGATCTTTATGGAATAGATCTGTATGTGAAACGCGTAGAATTTGCGATGTTCAAATAGCTCATGGAATAGATCTGTAAGTGAAACGCGTAGAATTTGCGATGTTCAAATAGCGTGATGTGTCGTCCACGTTATATCCTATTCTATATGGAATAGCGCTATATGTGAAACGCTGAAATGTAAAAAACAGCAAATACACCAAATTCAAGGACTTCTATCTCATTAATTAAACAGAATTGAGGTCTGTAACTTGGGTTATTGAAAGAGCACGATACAATATTACTAAAACACGATTTTCTCAAACATTCATAATCTCTCGAATAGATCAGTATGTGATGAGACCGACGACATGTAATGTATGCAATTGTTTAGATAATTATGATCACTTTTTTTGTAAAATGAAATTATAATAAAAAATTCTGGATTAAATTTTCCAAATATATACGATTCTTGATGAAGGAATCCGATTTTGATATATCTTCGGAAAAAATCATATGCGGCTGGAACATCCGTAATTCTAAATTTGATTTGACAAATATGTTAATTGAACTAGCATCTTATGCCGTATATAAATCCAGAATAGTGTATTATGATACAAATAAAACAACACCTATTTCAATTCTGTTTATGTTGGAAATTAAGAAAATTGACGAAATTATTGCATTTTCGAAAAGAAAGGTAAAAATAGAACAGCAAGATTTAGAACATTGCAAAATATACTGGAATACAAAATAAATGATAATTTATTCTTGAAATGAAAATTATGTTAAATCAAGTTTTCTTCACAAGTATGTTATCACATTGTACTAATATTATAAAAGAATGTCTCATAATGTACGATATCTATATTAACATATGTGTATTATTATTTAACGTGATATTATAAGTTAACACTTGTAGAGATGAAAATAAAGACTTCACTACCTCTATGAGGTTAAAAGAGAAAAAAAATTCTTGATGATCATCACTATTAGCCTGATCACATATACTGGTTATAGTACCCATAACCTTTCATATTGTTCACTTGTACCCTCACTATCATTATTATAGGGCATCCCTTGATGATAGTCTGTTTTTTCTAGCTTTTCTAGCCTAGCATCCATTTCTTTTCTTTGTTCTCGGTTATCCCGATGCATTTGCATCAACAATTTTTCAATGCCATCTAATCTACTATTTTTCACTAATTTCTTGCCTTTGGCTTTAGTAGTACTAGTACTAAACTGCGCCAATAAAGTATCTAAACACTTACAAATGGTCATATTTATCGAAATCTGAAATAGTATGCAAAAAAATAATTAATTAATTCGATTTACAGTTATCTTCTGCGCATTTTGACACCTCTTTTGTTGCGCTACGATGTTGTTTGGCGGATTTATGGGCACTTGAGTGGCTTAAGGTCGAATTCAAAAGTTGCGAAAGACAAAACGTTTTCAAAACGTTTTAAATTGGGTTTAATTAGGTTTCGTTTTTGTGAAACGTTTTTAAATGTTTTTAAACCGTCACAGTTTAAAAGCGTATTGTTCATTGCTAATTGTTTTATCAAAACGTTATAAAACGTTAAAATAACGTTGTAAAAATACTCATAAACAAACACATAATTGAAACGAAATCAAAACATTTATAGAACGATATAATTATTATAACCTAAATTAAACCAAATATTCTGGACCATATTTTCGTTTTAGGAAACGTTTTAAAAACGTTTTTAAAACGTGGGCAATTCTACGCATGCGCACTTAGCTTTGTTATATTGATTTCCTAAGGGCGTACATCACTAATTCGGCCCCCATAGACTTTACATGCTTTGTAGGCTGTGTTAAAATCGCTGTAATTTGAGTTAGCTCGCGAAGATTTCTATGACATTTTGATATGTTTTAACACAAACGGTATTTTATAACATATCTGAAACTCAACCCCGGGTCATCAAGTAAAATGTTTAGCTAGAAGTCGGCACGTCAGAGTGTACTGATTTTGTTACTATAAGTCGGCTTTTACCCGTGCATGCAACGTGCGTGTAAATCGGTCCGTAAAATTAGGTTTCAGTTAAAATCACGTATTTTCTTTTTAAAACATTAAATATACATTCTTAGGAATACGCAGAACACATATTTGACACAAAAACAATAATGATTAGTTTCATTTGCTACCATTCTTTCTGTCAAATAGGAACTATTATCGTACTCAACTTTGCCGGAAGTGCCGCGCATTACCGAATTAGTGGTGTACGCCCCTAACACTATGGATAGTATAGTTATACATTTTATACAGTGATTCGATCTGCATCATGCACCATTTTATAATTAAATGGCAAGTAAGAACATTACTTCACAGAAAACTGTACACATGAACAATTTTGTTGGAGAATGTTGATAAAAAGGAGGAGACTTAGTATTCACCTTTGGCATTATTTTCTTTACCGAAGGAAAAGTTGATTTCATATTTTTCATATGTTGATATTTGTTCTCCTCAATCTTTCTAATTCAAGATCTTGTTTTCACATTAATAATCATGTTTTTCAACAATGAATTATGATTGCGCTATATTTTCCCCGATTTCTGGAAATATTAACGGCACACTCTGCACACATTAATTGATTCAATTCACCTGTCGACATTTCCCATCTGAGCTTTAATTCATCAAATCAAATCTGTCAGTCTTGTCCTTTGTATGTCATAGCTCTCTATGATTTAGTCCTAAATTAATCATCATTTGCACTTATTCTAGCATTATTTATCATACACGTTTAACGTTGAAGGCGATATTCATTTTGCGCGCTTGTGTTGTGACATATCCGCTACATTATAACGCACAAGAAACAGTTATTGCTGCAAGTTTTTACATTGTATGAAAATGAATGTATGGTGCAATAGCTCCCTTTATTAGAAAATTCATTACTGAAAAGCTCAAACTATGAAAACAATCATAGTAACAAATGCTCGTAAACTCATATACAACGTATCCTAAAAAAATGGGTCCAAAAACTATAGATAACTCGATCTTGCTCTGGTCAAAGACCAATCCACCTTGATTTTTTTCTCGTTCCTGACATTTTACCCCAAGGTTATGATTTACTTTTTCTTGTCTTATTAAAAGAGATAAGATGCATCAAGCCCGATCACAATCGGAGCATGTTTTATATTTTACCCGTGTATAGGTCAATGACTCCTAGTGACCCCATATGACATGTATTTCAGATGTTTCACATTACCATGGAAATTGAAACACAGTGTGAAAGGACACTGAGGGGAGAGGTTAGCAGCACTTCACCCTCAGGAAATATTGCACAAATGTTGATGGCTATACGTAGCAATGAAGCAATATCAATATTTTACTGTATTATATCTGAACAATTATATTAAAGATTGAAAATGTGTCAAACATCCTCATACAGAAGATAAGTGTATGTATTTAAGATGTACGGATAGAGATGTTAACACTTTTACGCGGCAGGCGTTTGCAGACGACATTCCAAAATGTCACAAAATGTTTAAAAAATGTCAAAATTATTAAATTTCATTACCATATTTGGAATCACCATGACATTGACAGAAGTACAAACTTGCCTAGTATTGGGTCAGTAATCCTTGAGATAGAGTTTGAAAATTGTGAGAAAGGTTTCTGAAAAATCTGTTTTGTGTATGGTAAAAATAATAGCCGCGTGGAAAGTGTTAACATAGATAAGATAACAGTAAAAACCTTTAAAAAAGAACTGGTGAAAAAAGTTTCTGCGATTCCAATGTGCCAACATTTCTGGCAGAGAGAATATCCCAACATGATTCTGTATGATTTATGGGAACACGTCACTAAGTCGGTCTCCATTGACTTTACACGCTACGTACTACGAATTCAAAACGCTGTAAATCCAGAGTGCAAGTGACTAGATCAATACAATTTTGATATGTTTTAGAACCATCTGTGTTTTTTAACATATCTTACTATGAAGTAATAACCACGGGCAAAATGATTTGCTAGAAGTCGTTGAAGTTAAATGGTATGATTATTATAAAGTAATAATCACCGGCAAGAATTTTTGCTAGAAGTCGTTGAAATTAAATGGTATGATTACGCGAGTCAATATTCGGTTCTTACCCGTTCATGCACCATGTGTGTAAATCGGCCCGTTACTTATATTTTAGCTAAAATCATCGAATTTTCTGTTGTAAACATTAAATATATAGTCCATAAAATCCATAAAACGCAAATCTGATATCATTACCCGTAAAATTGATGCCAATTTTGCACATTCATTTGGTCAAAAGGAACTATTACTGTACTCAAGTTTTGCCGGAAGTGCCGCGCAAAACCGACTTAGTGGTGTGCTAATAAGTAAATTACAGGGCAGTTATGTTGATTAGTTTAGCAAATTATGATGAAAATATCATTTAATACATATGTGATGCGATCTGTGAAAGCCCGCCACATGTCGGGATTTTTCATATTGGAGATATTTATATCATAAGAAAGCTGAATCTGTGCTGATTACAGAACTGTTTTGATCATTTTTCTACGATCACTACAAAATAAGTTATGAGTGAATGATGGTTGTAATGTCATAAAAAGCTACAAAACAAGAAATCATGAAAACAGGCCATAAAAGATACATAGTTCAATAGAATAACATTATAAGGCTCATTAGAAAAGCGACTTAAGTAAGTTTTTGAAGGTGAAATTTCATAAAAGGTGATGATACAAAGTATTAGAAATTAATTGTCTAAGGGACCGATCATTATTTATGGTGGAGGCGGGGTTGGGTAAACTATAGAGGGGGGTCATATAACTTTCATATGTTGAAATAGGGGGGTTATGTAACTTTTTATTCTTGAACAGGGGGGTTGTGTACATTTGTTTAAACTATAAAGATGGTGGTGATTGGAGTGATTTTAGAGGCTATTTTGGAGTGTAAATGCCATTTTTTTCTGCGCTTCGCGCTTATTTTCTTAAAACCTATCGACTTCAAAAACTGTTACTATGCGACGACTTCTGGACAGCAAATCGATGAAATGGTGGAAAAATATCTATATAATCATCAACGGTCGAGACATTAGAGCCACAGGGTGTATAATGTTACAAAATCCAATTTCATGATTTAAAAATGTGATTTATTGCATGCTTTTCATCTCATCTCTGCTTTGTACCAATGCTCACAAAAGTAGAACGTTTCACTGGATTATACGTTTCTGCTCAGAATGTTCTAACTTGAAAAAAATTCCAACTCGCTACGCTCGCCATTACTAATTTCACACAATAAAAAGAAGGGGCATCATAAAATTATTGGCCGTTCAGATAGGGCACAAATACAATTTGCCAACGTATCCATGAACAAAATTCCAAAGGTAAAGACAGCCCCTTATAGGAGTGCTTGTTTTTTCCGAGGGGGGGGGGGGGGGGGGTGGGGGGGGGGGGGGGTGTAAAAAGCTACTGGTTAGCAGGGGGGGGGGTCATGTAATTTTCAGTTTCAGCTGTAGGGGGGTTAGATCATTTTAACTTACGAGTCTCGAATTTGTCCCAACCCCCCTCCACCATAAATAATGAACGGTCCCTAAACAAAATATTAAAAATAAAAAATAAGAGTTTTAATTTTATTTTAATTTTATTTTTTTATTTTACCCATAATCCCTATTTCACATTTTGCGACATCCGACGGTTTTCACAGATCGCATCACATATATTCTCAACATAAAACAATATTTTGAAGAAAAAAATTTAAATTTAAAAAAAAAGAAAAAAGCATGGGGTTTTGAGATTTTATGGGCGGTCGTTTTAGACAAACAAACTTATTTTATTTACATGGTTTTAAAAGCATACTTCATTTAGTACGCGCAAAATGATTCGATTTGCTTGAAATTTTGGCTAGATTGACAATTTAAAACGTTGCAAAAAATCAATTTGTATTTGAAAAATTACACGTTAAAGTGAAAATTAACGTTTTCTTGTAAATTTAATGCTTTAAATCCTAGCTTTAAGAGGATACTTCATTAGTTAATGCAAAGTGACTCGATTCGCTTGAAATTGTTGCTATTTTTACTTTTCATATTGATGATTTAAAACGTTCCAAAAAATCAATTTGTGTTTAAAAAATTACACGTTAAAGTGAAAATTAACGTTTTCTTGTAAATTTAATGCTTTAAATCATAACTTTAAGAGGATACTTCATTAGTTAATGCAAAGTGACTCGATTTGCTTGAAATTGTTGCTATTTTTTACTTTTCATATTGATGATTTAAAACGTTCCAAAAAAATCAATTTGTGTTTGTGTTTATATGAAAAATAACACGTAAAGTGTTTGAGTGCTTACGCTTTCAGGGGATTCGATTGCTTTAAATGTCATCAAAAAGGCCAGCGGGAGACTCAGATTTTTATACAGGCACGCTGATTGTTTAAATTTAAAAACCCACAAGACACTGTGTTTAGCATTGATTATGTGTTATTTTGATTATGCATGCTCTTCCTGGTATTTTGCTATTTCTCAAAAATGCAAAAAACTTTTTCAAACCATGCAGAACAAAATTGTCCGTTTTATTTTGGGAGTCAAAAAGAGTTGGACATGGTAGGGATGTTATCAAGTTATAGGGTTGTGCAACTTAAACTTAACCTTGTTTTTAAGATTTTTCATGATTTGTCTCCTGATTATATGAAATTGTATTTTACTAGTGTCATCTTTGCATAAATATAGTACCAGGGGTAGCCCATTCAACTTTGTTGTTCCTTCTTCAAAGGGTCAAGCTAGATTTACTTTTTATAATACTGCTATTCATCACTGGAACTCATTGCCGAGCGAGATCAAGAACACCAATAATTTTAGTTTATTCAAACAATTAGTAAAAAGACACTTGGCGAGTTATGATTCAATTGATTTATGAGTTGGTCTCACCTTGTGCTCGTGCCCTGTTTTTATTTGTTTGTTCTTATTTTCGTTTGGCGTTTTGTGCTTCTTTCGTGCCTTTCTATGCTTGTTAAGGACCCCAATGGAAATAAGCTTTGTATAAGCTTTGTGCTCAAAGCTTTTTGGACTATCCATGGTACTTTTGCTCATATTTTATTATGTCTATATGTTTTTAAATAAGTTTGTGCAATCTTTTACATGTTTGTATGTTTAGATGTTTCTCTATATGATGTTTTGAGTACCTAATAAAATAAAATCAAATCAAATCAAACGGTTTCAGGTAAATTTGCAGAAACCTCTAAATCGCGTATTCAGTTGTGGTTATTGTTTAGTTTGTTTGTTTGTTTTAGATATGCTCCCAAACCATATACATGTGTACACTTCTACTATCTCTACTACTTTCTTTTAAAAAAACCCGCAAAATATGGTTTACAATTTATTCAAACTGCGCATCCCAAAACCAGTAATTATTTGAATTTGCACTAGGTGGTTTGTGACGAAAGTGCTGCTGGGATAGCCACAGAGATGTGGCAGTCTCGATTTATTTTTCTGAAGCCGAATTTGTCTAACGCGGCACTATTAAACTTATGGATGTGATCGGAATAAAAATAATCTGAGAGCTAAAGTGCCACTGGCACGGATTTTATTTACGCTATGGTTACAACGGGGAGACGGTTGTCCCGAGACGGTGTTGTCAGTAATGTTTTGGTTTTTTTGGTGTGGAGTGTGTGTTTGTTCAATGTGTTTTTTTAATTGTATTATTTATTATAATGAATTTCTCATATCATTTGCTAATTACTGGATACGCCAGGATACGAGTTGGTATACAAATTGAAACTACAATGCAAAAGCTTGTTCAAGGCTAACCCCGTAGGAAACCCAAATCCTGGTAGGCCCAGTTGGATCGTATGAATTTGGGTCGGACAAACCTCAACCGTGGTAGGCCTAGCTCAGTGCCGGTGAGGGCGATATAACGTTTCCCTGGTGTTGTCCTCGAATTTCGGTGGTTCCCATCAAATACCAAATGTTTCAATTGGGGTTTGCACGTTTAATCAGAGTAAAACATGACCGGGTTCAGTGTCTGGGCCGGCTCTTCGGTAGTTGGTTCCATCTATCCACCACTCTTTGGTTGTAGAAATATTAGCGGATGTTTAGTCTGGTCTTTAAATTAGCAAATTTATGTGAGTGCCCTCTGATCCTCTACCTTTTTGAACATTGTGTTATGGTCTATCTTGTCTATTTGATCCATTAATCGATATGTATTTGGATGGGATCTGCCCTTTCTCTTCTTAATGTATTTATGTTAGAGTAGCCAGGTGCAATTTGTGATAAATAATGCGCCTCGTACTACGAGAGTAAAATATTCTTTAAAATCAACAACTACAACGAATTTAAAAATAAATAAAAAGATAACACTATTTTTTTCAGATTTTTGGGTTGTATTTGTTTTCTGTTTTTGTTAGAAAACGCAAGTCATGCTACACCGGAAGTAGGACACTGATCATTTTAGTTTTAGAAAACCCAGTACAACCAGTGCTATTCATGAGGGGGAAATGCATTAGAAATACCACGTGGGATATGATTCAGGTATTGACAAGGCCGTGATCGTTCAAATAGTAATAACGCCACCACAAATCCTGAACGCGCCCCCAGGAGACAGCAAAATCCAAAATGGCCGCCGTACAGGGGCCCCAAAATTCAAATGGCTTCAATTAAGTTATAAAGCATACCAAATTGTTCGGCTGAGCACAAGGATTCCGAAAATGTATAGTTTCCGTGGTCAGGTTCCGTATAGGTCAATATGTAACCTGACCTTTTGACCCCTTTATAAGGTACCACAGACACGCTAGATGGTAAAAACTACCATTTTTAAAATCGTTGTGATCATACGAGCAATTTGAGATATTGTTTTTCAAAATCGGAGCACGTTTAAATTTTGACCCCATATGCAAAGGTCAACGACCTTTTAACGTTTTGCCCGACAACTCGTTAACCAAACATCAGAAGTGGGACAAACTATACATTTTTGGAATCCTTGTGCTCAGCCGAACAATTTGGTATGTTTTTCAACTTAATTGAAGCCATTTGAATTGTGGGGCCCCTGTATGGCGGCCATTTTGGATTTTGCTGTCTCCTAGGGGCGCGTTCAGGATTTGGGCTGATTACCAAAGATATTCTTATTCCTCATGAAATTCTGGTCTAGAAAAACCACATGAGATAAAGAACGCCTCCAAGTGATACCTAGCTCATTTTTAGCCTGGTCTATTACGGCTACGCTGAAAAAATGATCAAAACGCCAAGCCAAGCGCACCAAGGTCTCCAACAGGGCCGTCAGCAACTTTTGCCCAAGGGGGATGCGTTTTCACGATTTTTTACCGGAAAGGGGGTGCGTTTTCACGATTTTTTACCGGAAAGGGGGTGCGTTTTCACGATTTTTTACCGGAAAGGGGGGTGCGTTTTCACGATTTTTTACCGGAAGCAGTGGCGACGCAAAATTTCGCAGTCAAAAAAGCACTGTAGTCAATGTTTTATGAGTAGTTTTACTATCATTGAATCGAAAAACGCAATTTTTACCTTAAAAAAAAAAAAAAACAAGGGGGGTGCGTCCGCACCCAACGCACCCCCCCCCCCTTCTGACGGCCCTGTCCAAGAACCCCTCGTTGACGCAGTATGAACTATATAGCTTGGACTTGAGAGGATCCCCATGGTCGCCCTTGCGCATGCACAGAACAAGCGCGGAGGTTCGGCGTTCTGATTAAAGAGCACTGCCCGTGGGTACTGAAGCCGTGCCTTTGAGTCTTCCCATGGTGTCTATGTCGTGCTATGTATATTGTTCACTTGACAAACCCCCGAAACAGACTGAGCAAGCAGGCTTTTCTCTTTATAGGGCGATTGCACGGGGATCATTAGTTCAAATAATATTTAGACGAATACATGCATGGATGGAGTCCAATCACTTGGATCAATACGTTAAACAGGTGTTTGGTATTGTACTTGGGGGGGGGGGGGGGGGGGGGGGGTGATTTGAATCTTTAACTTCGTGCAATCGCTCTGTACTTAGAGAACGTATTGAGAACGTATTTGCACACAAATTAATGATTTCCTATGCCTGCAACTTTGCTGTTGGTTATGCGTGGTCATTGAAATCGCCGTAACTTTAAAAGTATCCATCCGATTTTTTTGAATGAGGTATCAAACTGCGGAGAAGAAATTTGCTCATTTAATATAGGGGAATATAGGGCAACTGGACCGTGGGGCAAGTGGTCCGAAATGAAGGATTTTGTAATTGTATGGGCATACTGCTTTCTTTTGAACAATACGACTTTTGTTGATACTTGACATATATCTTTACCTTCTACAATCCAAAACATTTGGAACTTTAGGGTATTTACACATGTGATTTTTCTCCATATCTTTGAACCTAACTCCTTGAGTGACTGATTGAAAATTCACAGATAGTATGGGCGATATATGAAGATGGGTTTAGATCATGTTTAATGTACTTTATATGATTGACAGATATGCAACAGTAAATATATACATGCAGTACAGTCGTCTTTTAAAAGATACTAGGTGCATATTGCATTTGAAGGGTGCTATATTGTAGTGTGCTTAGGGACTTTCCGAAATATGATTAAAACCATAGGTTGTGGTTGAAATGACCGTAAATGGCGCATATTGCTAATTTGGGACATTGGTGGTTTGGATTTCCGATCAATATTATCATTTAAAGAATGCTTCAACTTAAATCATTATCACGGGCATTCATTTGGTAGAGTTATAGTTCATGAATTTGCAAATAACAAAGTACATCATTTCTTATTTATCTAAAGACACTCGTCTACTTGTAGGACCCGAACGCCGTAATATTTGCGAATTCAAAGATAACCAAAGATACTCACTGGCTACAGAAATCTGTGTAATGGCTAAAAACAAAATGCAGTTTTGCCTTTTTTCTGAAATGTATTGGAGTTATTGATTATTATGACAAATGGTGGTATGTTTTAAAACATTTTGGCGTAAAATGTATTACGTCACAGGCGTGTTTTAATAACGTTTCATCTCGACAAAGTGCTACGTCATTTGTTGGGGTAAGTGGTCCGAAGGGGTGTGGGGCAACTGGACCGCCTGCAAAAACTTAATCAAAATTGTAAAATTCATTTTGAAAATGAGTTGTTAGTGTCAATAAAACATGACTCGGTATTGAAATGTGAATAGAATATGAAATAATTCACATTCTTTCAAGTTCTCAGACATTTGGGGCATTTCGGGTCTAATACCACTATTTCTGATATTGAAGGATTACAATATGACATGAAATTGCTTTAAAATGGTTTAAAACCTCGGTATTATGAATTACATCTTTATTATATTTTGAATGGTGTCTGTAAAGGTATTTGGTATGACGAAATATCATGTTTATGTATTTTATCCACTGCTTTTTGTGTATATTAACCGTTTAGTCATCATTGTCATATTGACTAACTTCCCCTGTAACATGAAAAGCTGGCTAAATATCAAGATGGTTTATTATAAGTACTAAATGATGATTATATGAAGTAAATAAAATCATTAAAGAAAGGGGTATATATAGGCAAATGTAAGGGGCGTCTGGATATCACAACCATGTAACCATTTAACTAGGTTCATACCGTTTTATTTAATAAACGTGCAGTCGAAAATTGCGCTTGCTTTGTACACCATTAGTATTACTGCTTTTTACACGTTAACCACGAAAACTGTATAAAACATGGGTTTCATGAGACCTGTATCATTTTTACACGTTAAATAATATGGAAATGAGTTTGTAAAGAAAATACTGCTTAGTTACCGTGTTGTCAATCAATGATTGCTGTGTATTCTAAACGTTGGAACATATAGGACCAGTTGCCCCAACGATGGGGTAACTGGACCGTGCCAAGTAAAGTTTTTAGTTAGTGGTAATTGGCCTTTTGTTTGGATATTTTTTAACATTGATTATATGTTATATGTAAACAGTTACATGGGTCATATTTTCATAGCAATTCCATAAATATTTACACGAGCTTTAAGCTTTTATATCATGAAATATGCTTAACCGGTCAAGTTGCCCCATCCTCCCCTACACTGTATATTCTATTTCACAATAATACAATGATTTTTATTGATTTAGATGGATTTCAATGTAATCAGAGTAAATTATCAAAATTTGAATAAGAATATTAAGTACATGGAAACTGCAAGTCCTAATATAACATTACGTAATAAGGATCCTAACCTCTGACCCGGTGTCGCGTCGCGAGGGCGCCAATATTTCACAGTAGTAAGTCCAATCATTCTACTTCCCAAATTAACATACTGCCAAGAGTGTCTGAAAAATTAGCCTTTCTATGTCTTGACTTAGCATTCTGGAAGATTCCACGTTCCAGAAGTATCTGTAAGTTAGTGATATCATGCCACTTCTATCTAATCGGCATGTCCACATTGCTCCACTGCATTGGCCTAGTGAACAATAATACACACACGTAATCTAAGATTGGCAACTTACCAAGGTCCTATACACTAAACAATTTATTTCTATTAATTATTCTTCGCTTCATTGAAAGTTTCCCCATACCACTAGGTCACCACCAGGTCTAATATTATCTAATGTATTATTGTATGGTTTCTATATTATGTAAACTAAACTAAATTAAATGTAAATTACTTAATAATAATTCAGGGGCTGTAATAGTTCTTCCAATAAGCATGCTATTTCCTGGTAAATTAAGAAGTACTTAATGTAAAAAAAAGGAAATTGATCCAAAGAAATTCAATTTCCCCCCAAATAAGAATAATAATGAAAATTAGAGCATCTTCGTCGCTGTTCTGACATACCGGCACATGTGCCATTTTGGGCAAAATGAGTTAAGTTGCATTTTATGATCTACAAGTGAAACTCTTTATTCTCCAAAAAAATTGAGACAAAAAGGTAATTAATTAATGAGATACCGCACTAATTAGTGTCATATGCCAGGGTTAAAACCTCATTTTGTATTCTGACATACCGGCACATCACAATATTCTGCCATAGACCACCGTGTAACTACATACCGGCATATCACTGTCATATCACTGTAGAACTGTCTGACATACCGGCACATGACTTTATGACATAATTACTCCTAATTAATAATTGCAATTTGTTGTTGTAACATGCTCATAACAAACATAAGTATTATATATATTAGTGTTCTTTGACAATGATAGTGACATTTGATGTAAATGCTCTCTAACAAGTCTTTAACCATTGGAAAATGTTCAAACACGATTTTCTCAAAACGCTGTATTTTGTGATGTGCCGGTATGTCAGAACAGCGACGATTTCATTAAACCATTATTAGTATTATTATTATATGAACTGGCTGCCATTTAGGTTGTGTAAATGCAATCAATTCTAGAATTCATTTTACTGAACATTGATTTCCCACTAATTCTACTTGTTTTACCATATTACTTGTATATGTAGGCTATTATGTTACCTAGATTGTGCAGCCATAATAAACAATGCACATTAATGATAAAACCGGTATAAGACATTCATAACCTCATAAATATGAACTCAGATATGAACCGATCAAATGACACCAATTTGTGAGTAGACGTACACAAATCTACGTATATAATACTAATAGAAAAATGACAGTGACCCGCGCTGGTATTATGTACACGTTTATACAAATGGTCAACATGACATGCATGAATTACTATGTATTACATGTATGTTGTACCAAGAAAGCACATTGATAATGTGACGAAGAAATAAATATGTTTGGCTATTCTAGTAGGAATCTATATACCCCCACATGGAAGACATTACCTTAACACTGTACACGGGGCAGGCGCCTGCAGACGACATTCCAAAATGTCACAAAGTGTTTCATAAATGTCAAAGTTGTTGAATTTCTCTAGGGGGTTAGTTTACAAGTACAGTTTTCTAAATTTGTCTGATGATTTGTGGGTAGAAGTGACATGGATTGAAAAAAGGAGCATTACTGTATGGTTAGCCAAATATATACCTTTACTAATACCCCTGTCACACAACGGCGATCAGGCCTTGCGCTTGCGTTGCGCTGAAAAAAGTATCAAAGCGCCAGGCAAACGAGTAAGAACCGATTGGGACGCAGTGGACACTGGCTAGAGCGAGAAAGGGTCCCCATGTAACACGCAGGAAGATCGCGGAAACTGCTCAAAATTATAAATTTAAAAAAAAAAGTAGCTCTTAGTACGCTCTTATCCCGCTTATAATATTTTCACGGCGCTCTTATTACGAAGAAATTCATATTATTTCTTGGTTTTAGACAATTTTGAGCATTTTGTGCCTTATACCACGAATTATGTCATTAAATAAATACGATATGACATGAAATTACTTTAGAATGGGCTGAAACCTGAGTAATGGTCTATACAGATATCTGTAATGAAAAAATAACATGATTTATGTATATTTATTCACTGTATGGTGTATATTAACCTTTCGGTCGGCGTGGTCATATTGACTAATTTCCCCAATAATATAACAAGCTTTATAATTATCGAGATAGTTTGTTATAAGAACTAGTGATGATTATATGAAATAGTTAAAAACATAAAAGAAGGTGTTATATCGTCGCTGTTCTGACATACCGGCACATCTCTTTACTTATTTCTGTTGTGATATGCCGGTATGTCAGAACAGCGACCATATATAGAATGATATATGGATGATCTGAACATCGCAACTGGGTAAACATCTTACTAGAATTATAACTTTTTATCGCAAAAATGTTGAGTCGACATCTGCTTAAATTTACACACCTTAGTATTACTATTATTATACATTAACCACGAAAATTGTATAAAACACTGGTTTCATGAGATATGTATCGTTTTCACACGTTATAGATAATGTGTAAATATGTTTGTTAAAAAAAGTGCATAATTTCTATGCTGTCATTCACTGATTTCTATGTATTTTAACCGTTGGAACATATTGGACCAGTTACTACTACAATGATGGGGCAAGTGGTCCATGTCAAGTAGAGTTTTTAGTTAGTTGTAATTGACTATTTTTTAACACAAACTATGTGTCATATGTAGAGAGTTGTATGGGTGATATTTTAATACAGCAATTTGGTAAATATTTGCCTGCGCTGAAACATGCTGATACCCTGAAATATGCTTAACTGTACCACTTACCAAATTACCCAAATAATAGGGCACAACCAAGCAACAGACTAGGATAGCCAATAAAAATGATATCGTATTATCCATGAAATCAAAGCTATTTTGTTCACGAGGTGGAAGTGATGATTAAAATCTTTCCCTCGTGATGGTTGAGAAATTAAACTTCATTCCTCGACGGGGATTTGAACCCGAGACACCCTGTAATATGATATCTTTAGGGGTTCAATAAGGTTTCGGAGTTGTTTATCTTGAATCTGGGTAGCGACCGTTTCGGCTAAAATTATGGCTTTAGGAATGGTCCGTGACATAAGGCCCTCGCCAAAAATATTTTCCTCAGGGATATAGCTACATTTTGGTATATAAAGCTGTTTGCTAACTTTAAGGATCGCATGGCGAAATGCATTTATACGCCGAAAAAACGAGCGAAAGAATGAACACATTTTGCGAACATTTGTTGTTTGTTTACAATTTTGCATCGATGCATGGTTTCCAAAATAAGGTTCGCCATCCTATTAATTTGCATATGAAGTGTGGGTTTATCTCAAATCAACAACGCTTTGTTACTGTACTTAAGGTATGGGGGAGTTGTTGAAGTAATAATAACTTACAGCCGCACAGCCGCCACTTACAGTGATCAAGGTCTGTCAACTGAAACGTTGGTTTTATTTCATAATACAATCGTGCATCTCTACTAATGTAGAGCACTGTTGACTATTTCATTTTCACCTGCCTGTATCGTTCTCATATAGACACTTTTGAAATATTTTAAAGAAAAGCCAAAAGACATTACTCCCCCATAATCACTCTCCTCACGCCGCTGAACACTGTAGAGTCCTCACACCATTACCTGCTCCAAAAACCATGTTTCAACATTGAATCAGGCCAAATTAATTTAATAAGGTAGAAGGTGTTCCAACCAAATTAACTGAGATTGTAGATAGGACTTCTTTTTTTGTACCGGTACATGTAGTACTATCTATATACTAATTTTCGGTCCCTCGCTTTATTAGATAGTTCAATAATAATTTTACACTCGCGTCCCTCTTCAACTGAAAACGCGTGACAATTGCGCCTCTAATACACGAGCTAATTAGATGGAAGTGACTATATACACTCCCGTCTTGTAGCGATTTTCTATAGACTATATACACGACGTCTTATAAATCCACGTAAATTCTCGCGTGATTCCTGTTTAGAGGGTTTGCGACTGCGTGAAAGACGGTAAGACCGTCGTGTACGAGATAGACTTGGGACCAGTCCTTGTGTGACTTAATCTTGTTGTCCGTTTCGAAAGCCCGAGGGCCGAGAGTGGGTGCCGGGTGGGAATGAAGCTAACATCGTCCAATCAAGGAGTTATCATATGATAACTCCTTGGTCCAATATAAATAATCTAATTTATCAAAAAAACCTAATTACTATTTTAGGTGCACTGAAAGCAGAATGCTGTGGCTTGAGGGTAAAATACTCCTAACCCCCTCCCTCCCCCCACCCCCCCCCCCCAAATATCTTAGACTGCGGCTTACACAATGTGACATTAGGTCTAGTCGTGACATTGAACACATGCAGTAGTGATGACATCGATTTCCTTTGTGTAAAACGGAATGATGTTGAAGTTTATTGAAGTAATTGTTTAACAATCGATTATTTGGCTAAGAGCTAATATAGGGCCATATAAAAGTAAACATGTTTAGCGTCCCCGCCCCCACATATTTTTTTGACTCGCTTCAATTTTATTGCTTTGATTTCGCTACACGACTGTCTGTCGTCATATAATGTATCACTCGATTTTTAGCGTTCAGGTTGAAGACCGTCGTGTACATAGTCTGTGCAATTTCGCTACACGACAGTCTTTTATATTAAATTTGCATCTGCGCATGCGTTAACGACTGTCGTGTATATAGTCTGCGCAATTACGCTACACGACAGTCTTGTATATAGTTTCGGCCTAATTAGATAGTTCAATGCCAGTATTTTCCCGTTTTCAGACATGCGCAGAAAGGATCACAGATGATAATCCGAAATATTGAATTTCTTTTACTCGGGTAGCTACTGTTCGGACAAAAATTGTGGTTTTCGGAGTGAGTGATGACATATGGTCTTCACCCAAAATATTTTCATCAAAGATATAGCTACATTTCTGTATGTGCGCCGTTTGTTATTCTTAAAAGATCGCATGAGTAACAAAAGCATTTATACGGGACTATACGTCCGACAAATACAAATATTTTTCGACGTTTTCTAAATGTAAACAAAAACTCTTACACAGATCTCTTTCACATTAGTAACCAAATTGGCTGAGATTGTAGATATGACTTTTTTTTTACCGGTAGTACTATATTCATGATTTATTAGACCCAACAAAATTGCGATTTTCAAACTCAATTGGCTGAAAATGCTTGAGGCATATCATGTTATTCTATTTGTGCAACATTACCAACACATTGCGATTTTCAAACTCAATTGGCTGAAAAATGTTTGAGGCATATCATGTTATTCTATTTGTGCAACATTACTATATATGAATAAGTATATATAATATAGTAAATGTGTATTGCGGTGTTTTAGATAATTGGTGTTAAAGTTTGTGATGATATATGATTGTTTATATGTAAATTATGCTCTGTTTTAGTTTTAATCTCGATGTACGATTTAATCCTATTGGCACATGTGTAAATAGTTGTGTGCTTTTAAATAATTTGTATTGTACAAGAATCTTTGGATTTTACTACCCAGAAACAAATCATACAAAGTTGTATTGTTCAGGATAATACCCCAATGATATGAGGAACAAGATATTAAAAGTCCCCAAGTTTCCCATGTGTGATAATATTTTTAGAGCCAAAAATAAAAAAACGCCGCATACAGGGGTCAAATATTCATATTGCTTCAATTATTAAGTTGACAAGCATACCAAGTTGTTCGTCTTGGTATGAGGATTTTCAAAATGTATAGTTTGCCTAACTTCCGATGTTTTGTTACGGAGATTAACATTTGGGGTCAAAAATTCAACTTGCTCCGATTTTGATCTCAAATAATTGTTCGTCTGATCACAAGGCTCCCGAAATGGTAGTTTTTACCGCCTGTGGGTAGTTTTTGTGCCTTATACAGGGTCAAAGGTCAACTTACATATGCCTATATATATAAATTGATCTTTTGACCCCTGTATCAGACACATTATCTATTTTAGACGGTAAAAACTACTATTGCTGGTATCCGTTTGATCTGACGAACAATTTGAGATATCGTTTGTCAAAATTAGAGGAAGATCACATTTTGACCCCAAATGCAAAGGTCATTTTTAGAATCCTCGTGCTGAGACGAACAATTTGATATGCTTGTCAGTTTAATTGAAGCCAGTGAATATTTGACCCCCTGTATGGCGGCCATTTTGGGTTTTGGGCTCTAAAAATGTTAGCACACACGGGATTCTTGGGGACTTTTAAATGGGATTGTACACATTTTTCTGGACCTACCCTGAAAAAATCAGCTTGTTAACAGCTATTCCCAGGGTTTGGGCAATACATGTATGATGCTAACATTCTTGGACTACATGTATATTGTATTATGCGCTTTACAATTGTAATTTGATTAGTATTATTCAATCAATGTTTTTTATCCTCTCAGACTACAATCATAGAAAAAAAGGTTTTCGAACACTGACCCTAATTGCCACGTATATTGGATCATAACAGGCACGCTATTTGAGTCACCTGCAAATCGAAATTTGTTTCTGGTAGCCTGAAGTATCCCCTTACTCATACCCTCCCCGTCCCCCGATCAATGTCGCGAGACTCTGTGCTGATGGTGGGCAAATTGCGGGATTCAACATTGATTAGGGGGGACGGGACAACACTTTACATTATAAAGTGTTCGAACACTTTTTTTATAACATTGTAGTGTTGGGGGTGGGATATTTGGGTTGGGATATTAAGCTATTCATAAGTTAAAAACCATTGGAACTGTACTTGCTTCTCCGATTGTCACGCTTGTGCGATCATCAGACAGTTGGTTTGCTATTCTTTTTCTGTTCACAGAACAGAAACTCGCAGTAGCAACTACCATTCCAATGGTTCAACTTATATTTTCTTTCTGAATCGCATTGAGCACTCTGCAAGAAAATTGCTTCTTTATCAGTATTAGGGTAATATTTATATATATTTAGATGCTTGGATATTGAGGTTTAGATATTAAACTATTTAGCTTTTTAGCAGCTATATGGATAATTAGGTTTTGGTTATTAAGCTATTTAAATATTTGGATATTATTAAATGTTTTTCAGATATTTAGATATTTAGGATAATTTGGACATTAGGTTTAGATATAAAGCTATTAAAAGGGCACTAAGAGATCCTTCATGGAGGGAGCCCATAATTTTATCAGAAGTTGGGTTTTTCACATGTACGAAAACTACCACCTAAAATTATAGAGCTTAATATGCAGTATTTCATGTGAGATTCATGGATTTGATAGTGTTTTGACTTTCGATGAGATCACATCGAAACTACCTATAAATGCATCTAAAAGGCCACAGATGGCTTCTTACTTATTTGTTTTGTGTTTATTCAAAACAACCTTAAAGACCACCAATAGCTTGTTGCGTGATGCATAGTCATGACCTCCCTGATTCAATTGGTGGTGATTCTTAACCGAAATAGACAAAAAAGTGAAAAGCAATAATATACCTTCGAAAATGCTGTGAAAATGTCTTTATTTTTCATTTTTAATGATTTTTCTTTGAAGAAATCTTACATGAGAGGGTTTCAATATGTATATCATCTATCTAAACAAGGTAAAAATTGAGAAATATCTCTGTGCCCCTTTAAGGTGTTCCGATTTCTGGCCCGTTTTTCGACGTGATGTTTTCTATTCTACATGAAGGGTCATCCTTAAAATAGTCATATTCCAAAGATTGATTTACATACCTCCAATGGTTCTTATTTTAGAAGCTCAAGGTTACATGAAACCATATATTCGATTAGTCTTATAATTTTCCTAATAAATGTCAGATATTATATTAAAATTCATAAAATATGAAGCAGCTATGTTTCCGACATTTAGAGTAAAAGACCGGAGAGCTTATAAGCTCTCCGGTCTTTTGGGACACGCTGTATGGGCATACCGTAAGCTATACATGTATACGCAATATTAATCAAATCAACCAATCCAAGATGTTCATATTAAAACGCGTGATTTTCTTGTGTACGCTTTGTGGACTTTTAGCACGCTTTGCAAATAAACTCTTCATATGTTCATAGTGTGTTGGAATGCTGATGTGTACATATTTCCAATAATAACAAATTTGTAGCAATCACTTGTTTTACAGTGCTCAGTTAGCAACTTGAGAATACAGATCTCAATCTGAATGTGCCAAAATTATTATTACTTTAATCATGTTAATTGTGTTCAAATGTCAATAGATCATTACTCTACATTGTACAACTTAGGTGTCAATGTAACACTTCATGGAATAGACCTCGGGTAGGGGTGTGCCATCGAGGGTCTCAAAATCGGGGGCTTTAGTGCGGATTATTGACGAACATTGGGTCTTATCACTTTCCATGCAGCAGTCGTCTGCAGGCGACATTCCAAAATTTCACAAAATATTTCAAAAAATTCAAAATTGTTAAATTTCATTACCATATTTGGATTCACCATGTGAAATGCATTGAAATAAGTACAAATATGCTTAGTATTAGTTCAGTAATCCTTGAAAGGTTTCAGAAAAATTAACTAATTTTCTTTAAATGGTGCTAATCATGGTTTATCTTTGTTGTTAGGGGGCAAATTTGGTATCAAATTATGCCTAAAAGATTCATCTAAATGCCTAGCTAGCTTGTTTGGTCCAAAAAAATTAAATGTTACTCAAAATGACATAAACAAAGTGGTATACTTTCTTTTGTTGAACCCTTTATAAAACCTTTCGTGGCATAATTCTATAATTCCCTGCACACCAACATCGGTAGAGCGACACCTTTTGACGTTATCCATGGAGGAAATTAAAGCTACTGAATCTTTAACTCTAGAGGGCGACCATCATACCTGTATAGATCGACATCTTTTGACTAGGATGGTAAGTTGTCGGGAAACCCCCGTTCCCTTACAGATGGGGAAATCGCTCGGGCTGTAGCGAACGATCAGATGACGGTGGACACGAACGGCCGTACATTTTGAATCTCCATTAGTTTCAACGTAAACGTGGATTTTGATTATATGAACCCCAGAAATTCATCACACGTTGGAACTAAATTATTTTATCCTAGTTGGATAACCAATTCCAGGTATCAGTGTTTTGAATTTAATCCGTCGTCTGTGGCAGGTATTTTGCTCAATGAAAGATATAAACCTGGTTTTCGATCAATAAACCTGGTTTTTCGGCGAGTAAAGGCGCGTTCATACTCCCGTCGTTGCGCATCGACCGACGTCGATGGATAAAAGTTGACATTGCTTCAACTCGCGCGCCGATGTCCATCGACGTCGGCCGATGCGCAACGACGGGAGTATGAACGCACCTTTATATGTAGCGATTTTAAACCATTGTAAAGCAAGTTCATATCATATTGTAAATATTCAATAGCGGAAATTGTGGTATTATGCCCAAAATGCCCAAAAATGTCTAAGACCCAGAAAGAATATGATTTTCATCCCATTCTATGCAATTTCATTTACCGAGTCAAATTCATTGACATTTACAACTAATTTTCCAAATTAATTCTATAATTTTAAATGAGTGTTTGCAGGTGGATCAGTTACCCCATACCCCTTTGGACCACTTACACCAAAAATTGACTCAACACTTTGTCGAAATCAAAAATTATTCAAGCACGCTTTTGACAGAATAAATGTTATACCAAAATAATTCGAAACATACAAAGTTATCAGGGCGCTCTAACAGTTGCTCTGTTTTTGTACATTTTCAATAACAAGTTTACTTCAGTGGGTATTCATAATGCCGATTATCGATCCAAAATACCGGTAAGTTAACATTTTTTAACAAGACAATTCGGAGGAATGACACCATGCAGGGAAACTTGCACACAACGCACAGATGCAACGCATGCACTGTTTTGTATATATATGATAGCCGCTTGAACAAATCATAAATTACAACAACAACAACAACAACAACAACAACAACAACAACAACAACAACAACAACAACAACAACAACAACAACAACAACAACAACAACAACAACAACAACAAAATTGAAAACAAAATACATTAATTTTCAAAAAAGAAAAGAAAATTCGAACGTGGGCCGAAAATGTGCAATGAAGTACACATCTCAATAATGTGCAAAATGGCCACATAACATAAGAAGTATAAGAAGTATAAAACCATTCGTGGCATAATTATATAATTCCCTGCACACCAACATCAGTAGAACGACACCTTTTGACGTTATCTATGGATGAAATTAAAGCTACTGAGTCTTTAACTCTAGATGGCGCTTATCATACCTGTATAGAGCGACATATGTTGACTAGTTAATAAAAAGAGGTGCTACGTTGCATCTCATTGTATAGGTGAGAATAAAAAAACTACAAAGTAGGTGTTGGTTTGAAGATGCACACAATTTTATTACAAAATCCGACTTTTCGGTCGACAGACCTTGGTCACGGAGTGGAGAGTGTATGCGAATACGAAGTAATAATAACAGAAGAAGATATACGCGCGTAAGCGTCAGACAATAAGCAGAACGCGGCACACTAAGGGAGCGTAAGCGCGGCAATGTGAAATACGAAGGCGCAGACACTCTCCACGTAAAGATGAAATTCAAAAGAGAGAAAGTAGAAGAGAAGAGAAAAGAAAAGAGAGAAGAGGGAGAGTAATAGGATAAGAGAGGAGTAGATAAAGAAAAGGAGGAAGTTGAAAACAATACCTGAAAGTATTAAGTGATAACAAAATATAAACATGATTAAGGAGAAAAGTCATGGTTAAGACTCGAAAAATAAGTTCACCCCATACTAGCCCCCCCCCCCCTCCCCCTTAGAACAACAGCAAACGCTATATGCCCAATATCAACTTAGAAGAACATTAGAACAATAATAAACATTACAAAACACCTTATACCAAATGAATACCAGTGTATGTAGTGTAGGCCTAAGTAAGTTAGCTTGCATTTTCTCCACTTTTGTTATTTGCTTCAACTACATGTATTATTACCTCCACAGCACTTCATACCCGGATCATTTTTATCATAATCATTATTTTAAAACATAATGGGGGTATAATATGTAATGATGTAGTTTGCATCTTCTCTAAATTGGTGTGTTACTGCCCATAATGAACAAAATGATGCAATAGCATAAATTATTATCTTTTTACAAAGAAAAACCCCAAGAACAACATCAACAACATCTCTCACAACAACAATAATTACATCCACACCACCTTACACCAAATCATTATCATCATAATTGTACCTATATGGGGTATGACATGTATTATGTAGTTTGCATTTTCTCCAAATTGGCTGTTTGATGCTCACAATGAACCAAATGATGCAATAGCATAAATTATGATCATTTTTACAAAGAAAAAAACCCCAATAACAAAAACTCTCACAACAACAATAATTACATCCACACCACCACCTTACATCAAATCATTATCATTATAGTTTAACATTATGGGGCATTACATGTACTATGCATGTAGTTTGCATTTTTCTCCAAATTGGCTATTTGATGCCCATATGAAAAAAATTATGCAATAGCATAAATTATGACAACAACAATTCTCACGACAACAATAATTACATCAACACCACTTAATCACACCCAATCATTTTCATTATAATCTAACATATGGGGTATGATATGTATAATGTAGTTTGCATTTTCACCAAATTGGTTATTTGATGCCCATAATGAACAAAATGAAGCAATATCATAAATTTGAGGTTTGATGATGATAATTTTTACAGTGTAGTTTGTTCAAGTACTTAGCCAAGTTAATATGTTTAAAAAAGGCTTATTTATTTGATGCCCATATGAAAACAATTATGCAATAGCATAAATTATGACAACAACAATTCTCACGACAACAATAATTACATCAACACCACCTAATCACACCCAATCATTTTCATTATAATCTAACATATGGGGTATGATATGTATAATGTAGTTTGCATTTTCACCAAATTGGTTATTTGATTATTTGAATTTTTAACAAGTAAATATGTTTAAAAAAGGCTTATTTGACTACTTAATATATACAAAATATAAAATTCTGGGGAACAATCATTTGAAATGTCGCATTTTTACACCATCAAATTCACAAATTGTGAAAAATCGTCCTCCATATAAAACAAGAATTCTTGTATTTGAACATTGTCTAGAAGTAAATTTGGCTTTAATTAGTATTCCTGAGTGTTCCAGGGACTACTTATTATGAAGGCAATAACATGTTTGTGTTTAATATTTGTTTAAATATTGTTTGATTTATTGGATAAAGGCGTAACGAAATTTGTCAATTTAAAGGTATATTATGTGATCTTTCCAGGGAATGCCCTCAACATCGAAAACAACATTGAAAGTAGATTTTCTTGCAGATTTACATTTCTGATCATAAATCGTACATACATTCCAAGTTACAGGGCGATACGATTCTTAATTGCTTCAAAATCATGGTTTTAGAGTAGAGGGCGCTCTCTGGAAAAGATCACATAATATGCCTTAAAGAACTGTTTTCGTCCTGTTGGATTTCCAAGGATTTCAACAGACGACGATGGACACGAATGGCCGTTCATTTTGAATTTCCGTTGGTTTCAATGTTACAATGGATTTGGATAAATTATTTCATCCTAAAACCGCTGGAGTTGGGAAACCAACTCGTTCGCATATTTTAACCTGAATATTCGTGAATACGCCCGTGTCCAGCGTCGTCTGGATTTCAACAGTATCGCTATCACGCCCTCTACGTGACTCGGGTTACGGCTAAGTTCAATAATGTATCTTAAATAGTCATAACGGCTTTGTCAACGTTTAATATTTAGAGGACGAGTTTAAATAAGACCAGGGCCCGCCGGACAATCCAAATTAAGTTTCAAAAGCTGGTATCCCGATAAATAGATTTTGAGGAGCTATTTTAGTAGACTCGGCCATCAGTGAAATGGATCTTTCCTTTCCTGATAATATTTTAGGGGATTCAGTCACCTTGTCCTTATTAACGTGTATTTATGAAAACCTCCTATTTCTGCTCAAGCTGGTCACATTCTTTTATATAGGCCTATGCCACATTTGAAAGTTTATTTCTTCGAGTATTGAAAGGCCTGGTTTTACCGTTCATCCCAGTAGCGAAGCCAATCGGGTGATAGTATGTACATGTAATAAGTGTTTGGCCAAATGTTTGTTACGCGACGGTTAATACCCCCCCCCCCCCCCCCCCCCCCCCCCCCCCTGGCTACGCTACTGCTATCCCCATTGGTAAATCCCTTTCTTTCACTATATTCAATCCAATGCTATATCCTTTTTATATTCAATACAAGTAATCTATTTTTCATTGTTGCGACTTGTCTCGAGTCAATTAGCAATGACATTTTGTATGACTCCGTTAACTTGACTTGACTCAAGTCTTAGTGTTAAATTATAAGCCCATTTGACAGTTACAATTAAAATGATTATATAATATTATAAATAATATTATAAATATATATATTATGAATATTTTAATTTTTTTCAAAACATTTTTGGATTTGGTGTTGCAAATTCGTGATGTTTGTTGTTGAGATGTTTGAAGCATTATCAACGTATATCAATCATTATCAGGATTTTCTATGAAAGTTAATCCTCAAAATCCCTATTTTCCACAATAAATTCAATGTCAATAAACCGAAAAAGTGCACAGTTTCTGGCAACACTGTTCTCCGGTACAACAATTACCAACACTTTTTTTCCTTGAAACATATAGACCAACATCTTGTCTATTAACCCTGAAAAAGCTAATGAAAAAAACCCTGCTACTTTGGGGGTTATGTCATTTTTTACGACCATCACTTTTTGCATAATTTAAATTAATTAAAACACCCCTATTCTACAAAATGGTTTCACCCACATTGAAAAGATGCATGTTAATGTTTATATCATTTTTGGAAAGGACAATGTTGGTTGCTTCACTGTAGGAAAGAGGGGACTGTAATGTATGTTCTTCATACAGAAATATGACCTAATATTTAAGCTCTTTTAAAGTTGTGAAATGGGTAAAAATAGTGAAAATTGGCTAAATTTCTATATTGGCCGTTGCCATGGCCACCAAAGGTATATTGGTATTTTTTTTAACCAAATATATACATGTTGACCAAAGGTCTAAACATGTGCAAAGTTTAAAGGAAATTGATATTTTAAAATCTGCCACCACTTTTTTGATATTTACAGCAACCAAGTCAGGGGGTTAAAACCCCCTGAGAACTACTGGCCGATTGCTTAAAAAGATGGATGCATCATTTAGTGCACCAATGAGAGACATTGTTAGATTGTATCCCTGATAAAGATGGGAGTGAAATATATACTTTCCAAGCTGCATTTTAATTGGCTATTCAAATGAGTTTATCTTGCAATAAACCAATCAGAACCACTGTAAGATAGGCCGGCAGTGCCCAGGGGGTTAAGAAGCATCAATTTACATTAATTGTGCGTAACAATGAGATGCGTGACTTAATATCATATTTTGAAGATACATATATATATAGAAGATAAAAGTAATAGTAAGAATATGTAATAGGTTTGTAATTTAAACTGAACATGTTTGATTTGCCATACGTAGGTGATTGTGATAGACGATTTTGTAATCATGAAGAATTTGTAACTGATGAACGAATGGTTATTAATAAACTTAAAAGATTAAAGAAACAATTATACGAGAAGAAGACATATCAGAATATACTGCACATAGTAGATAACATGTTTGTATCACAATGACATTGAACAAAATAAGTGGCTGTGGAAGCTGTACAAACGCTGTATCGTGCTGGAGGGGAGAGGTTACCATGGTTAATTTGGCTCAAAGAATGCCACTAGAATTGCACGATATTGCGTTGCGCGTGTTTAGTAAAATTGCTTTTGGGGTATAAAGTCCGTTATATGCTGGCGTGACCAGAAAGGTCACGATAGCGCTCCTGAACTTGAAAACGAGGTTAATTAAAATGATTCTGTATGATTTATCGGAGCACATCACTAAGTCGGTCCCCATTGACTTTACACGCTACGTACTACGAATTCAAAAGGCTGTAAATTCAGAGTACTAGTGACTAGATCAATACAATTTTGATATGTTTTAGAACCATCCGTGTTTTTTAACATATCTTAATATGAAGTAATAATCACCGTCAAGATTTTTTGCTAGAAGTCGTTGAAATTAAATGGTATGATTACGCGCGTCAATATTCGGTTCTTACCCGTTCATGCTCCATGTGTGTAAATCGGCCCGTTACTTATATTTCAGCTAAAATCATCGAATTTTCTGTTGTAAACATTAAATATATAGTCCATAAAATGCAAAAAACGCAAATCTGATATCATTACCCGTAAAATTGATGCCAATTTTGCACATTCATTTGGTCAAATGGAACTATTACTGTACTCAAGTTTTGCCGGAAGTGCCGCGCAAAACCGACTTAGTGGTGTGCTCCCTTATAATGTATATTTAATTGTGTCCAATAATCGTCTTTAATCCTATTAATCAGCGGCAATCACGCTACAATCATCATCAATCATGTAATACGAGTTAATCAAGAGTATAATGGACAGCATCGAATCATCTATAATCATCGTCATCAATCAAAATAAGTACTTTTAATATTATGTTACCAATAATCATCTAATCGAGATGGACATCACGTGAGACTTCACCGAACCTACGGCCAAGTAAAGAATCTACGAAACATTACATGCGTACTACTGCGTAATTATACCGTGGTAACGCGTCGCTTGCTTGTTGGCGCAAAGCGCGATGCCGCGGCACTATATACATGCATGTGCTGTAGGGTATTTATGTGGTTTCCGATGTAGTGGGTTAATAATGTCATGTGGCATAACCAAAGATTTATAAATATATATTGGTATAACGTATGGGAGGGCCATGGGATAATTAAATATAATGTGGTTTCTCAATTACAACTGCAGACATGGCGGGGTTGCTTCAAAAATAAAGAACCCACAGATATGTGCGCGTTTCAAGTCGTCAAGGAAGAATGCGTACCGCCTATCAGATGCAGAGTTTGACATCCCCCTGTGGCGCACGCGTTTTAAAATTATATATTACACCGGAGTTTATTTACAACTCATGACCTCAAGTTTTCAAGCAATTGATAACTCATGAACTTAAGTTACAACTCATGAATCTTATTTGCTCATCTAGCGGGGACCCGCTAGTAGGATATAAATAACCAAATGGGGCCATATAGTCTTAATATAATATATAGCCCTTAATATCAATAACACTCATTCTTGTACACATTTGTAATGAAAAATCTCATTTTATAAATCAATTATGTGTGAAAGGGGATATTTTGTGTCAATTTGCCATTTAAGCCCGCCAAATTCGGCAGCCGTGATTTGAAAACTTTCAGAGGCCATGTACAGGGGGTTGCCGTAGTCATTTTTTTCTTCTTTTATTCACATATCGATTTTACCTATGTCATACCATAAATAATGGTGTTAAATAGCAACCCTCCTGCTATAGTATCTCTTTATTATTATCATAATATGTATGCTTCATCTACCGATAATACGAAACTATTCATGCAGAATACCGTATCTATCTCCTAGCTCCAATGCAGCTAGAAGCATTGCTAAATACAGGTAAAGTAATAAGATTACCAGACCATACATTTATTTTATGTTATACGGTTTTCAGTATTTTAGACAGAACGACTGCTGACTGCCCCATCTCATCGACATGAATTTGAGAAAGTTGATGTTGGTTTCATTTAAAATTGAGAGTTTAAACGATACTTTATTTTACATCTTCCATTTTTAGGTTTTAGGATTAAAGTATTTGAGGACACGCTGCATATGGTTTTCCGAGGATTGGTTATAATTAGTTTCATAGTTGGAGTTTTCCTTTAGTGAATTTTTAAGATCACATTGAATGGAAGAAAATTTGGTATCAGATAATAAATGTCATACAAAGCAAAAACTTGTAGCTATAATTGTTTTTTTTCTCGCGCGTTGATGCATGAGATATAACGTCACAAGACATGTAAGCAAAATGTCTTGATGAATTTCGCAATAAACACGACACGCATGCAAGGAGAACAGAGTTGCCGGCCGAAAATTTCCACTTCCGGGATTTTCCCGCGGTTTGTTTCGGCTGATCTCGATCTGATCATCGTATCAGCCTCATTCGCTTTTTGGCTGCCGTCCACAACGTAGGTCCGGTTGTAAAAAACACACAGAGGAAACGTTATTGGCATCAATCAAAAGTGCTCGCGTTGTTCTATTCTCAATTTCAATCCAGCCAAGTTTTTTCTTCTTCCAGTCTGGACATCTGTGCTCTCATCTTTTCATGTACTTTTGGCTGCGATAAATCGTCAGTGTTTCACGGTTCATCGTCAAAACGTTAAGTACGGTACTTTAATAATAGTATTTTGGTCGGATTTCGGTTCCGGTCGGAATCGATCGTGTCATAGAGACGCGATATCGAAGTGGGAAGATGGATCCCGTAGTTTCTCTGTGCTTTACAGCCGGGCTTCGGACCACAAATCAAGAGTTTTGTAACGGGCCGAGGGTGACAGATGGAACGTCAATGGTAGCGCATGGCCGTTAAGTGGAGATCGAACAACAGATGGTTAAACGGAATATTTTCCCTAAGTGTCAAATACCAAAGATTTCACCACTAATTATGAATTGAAGCAAAAATATCTAAGTCCACACTAGCTATAGACACATGGAGAAATAAAGAATTTAGGAAGCTTCCAATTTTAATTACCGTTCAAGATTTCACTTCACCACAATGAATAATGATCACATAATCAGACTCACAAATTATAAATGTATGTAAACAAACCAGAAGAAATCTATCCTCCCAATTTTATTTAAACCAAGAGGAAATTTGTCCTACAAATTTCACCTGAATGGACTAGAGGAAATTGGATCCTCCAATTTTATATAAATAAAGACGAGGACATTTGTCCTCCAAATTTCACCTGAATGGACTAGAGGAAATTGGGTCCTCCAATTTTATATAAATAAAGACGTGGAAATTTGTCCTCAAAATTTCACATGAATGGACTAGAGGAAATTGGGTCCTCCAATTGTATATAAATAAAGACGAGGAAATTTGTCCTCCAAATTTCACATGAATTACAGCGAGGAATTATCCTCCAAATTTAATGTGAACGGACCAGAGGAAATTTGGTCCTCCAAATTTCACATGCATTACGTCGAGGAACTTCGTCCTCCAAATTTCACATGAATTACAGCGAGGAAATTTGTCCTCCAAATTTCACCTGAATACAGCGAGGAAATTTGTCCTCCAAATTTCACCGGAATTACAGCGAGGTGAATTACAGCGAGGAAATTTGTCCTCCACATTTTTCACTATCGGTAACAATCAAGAATGGGTTTTGGATACTTTCCTGTACCCAAATGTATCATTAACCTCTCAAACTTCAACCCTCAACTACTTGTTAGAGAAATGGCAACACACTTTCTTGAGAAAATGCCTATCAAATTATTATGTCAGCAAAGTTGAATTTCCTAATTAACCTACACTTGTGAAGAGCTAGGAAAATGTCTCTTTGTCAAATATGATTTTTACCAGCGAGTGGTGGAAGTCAAAACCTTGAAACGTTTCAAGAGAGCCAATGCATTGAGCCTGAAATGCCGCACATTCCAAACTGGGAAACAAGTACAACCCACTGTCCCCAAAACAGCTCAACCAGGAATGGAAAGCTTACCAAAATGTAGTCAAATTTAACCTTTCTTCCCCAAATCATGCATTAACTGGTCTCTCTTTATTCAGTTTCTACCCCAACTCATTTACTTCCACCAACTCGTACTTCTAAAGGTGCGTTCATACTCACGTCGTTGCGCATCGGCCGACGTCGACGGATATCGGTGCGCGAGTTGAAGCAATGCCAACTTTTGTCCGTCGATGTCGACCGATACGCAACGACGCGAGTATGAACGCACCTTAACTCGTGCAAAGGTATAAGATTAAAACATGCAACAAATAATTCAATGGTCAGCCATCCACAGGGGATCCACCTCAATCCTGCTGCACAGAGTCGTTATTAACCTGTTTACACCAGTGAAAATTAAGACCAAACAATTTTAAAATATCCAAACATTTGTAAAATAAAACATGGCCGCCCAATTTAGGAAGCACATGGTTCAGAATCTCACACAATCAAAAATTAGCTCAATAAACAGACCCCCCCCCCAAAAAAAACACATGCAGTACTAAAATTCAATACAATTATTTATGCTAAAGCATCATACAGGAATAACAACTCTTCATAGCAGAACTCAGGTGAAAATAAAACTTGTCCCTTACCAATCAATATGGAAAGCATCAAACAAAGATGACTTGCAATGGAGGAAGCCAGGCAGCAATCTGATAACATGTGCCTAAAATGTTCTATTCAAAAAAACCACCCACCCATCCCAGCCAGCGAAGGCAGCAAATCAGTTGCCCTACTGGTCCAAACAGGGAAGGACCAGCTTTATAGTTTACTAGATTTGTTACAGTTTTAATGCATCATCACAGCCACTGTCAGTATCCGGTGATCAAGACCAAGTTACGGAATATGCAAATCAGGCAATAATCAGGCAGGCTAGCGGTCAATGGCCGAATCTATTCAGGAGGAGCGTATTACATGTTTTATTAACAACCAGCTAGGTGAGAATTATGTTACTTAATCGTTCGGTAAACATGGTAGGCCTATAATACACGCAATACTGGGTCACTTCAACAAGCTTAGCTGTTTACTGAATATCGAGTGTGAGTGTTCGAAAGGTATTTAAAAGTAAGATCCCGGCTAATCCAGGGGCTATTTTTCGGATCGCTGCGAGGTTGTTGATCTTGTTCCGCGGCCAGGCCAATTCATTCATGCTAAAATGTATCAAGAAGTTGCGCACGATATTTACATATTTTGTACTTCTACGATTATCATGCAGGATTTGTTACAAGGCTTTTAATACAGTTGTTGTTCATACCGATGTTATTATGCGCAAATCATTATACTCACATACTATAGGTTGTGGTAGGTCATTCAGAGGTTTAAAATAATCATAGATTAGATGAATCTGCCCCCATTCAACAAATGTCTATTATGTTTTGGTACTAAACCAGGTCTTAACATAATATCAATATGGTCACGCGTTATGAACTCGCCTCCAAATAGGGTGGTGCTGTTACACTTTTTAGTTTCATGCTGTCATATTCCTTACATATTTTTAAAACTACAAAAGCTATCTTAACAAATTTGGTATCATTATAAAGCCCTAATAACAAGCTGCCTGCAAAATGGCATTGGTATAGCTAATACAAAAAGGGAGATCCAGCTGTTTGAAGTTTGGGGACCAGGGGTGGTGCCGGAAGGGGTGCCGCGGAAGGGGTGCCACCTGTACAAACTCAATGGGGTTAATCCGATGCTTTGTTCGTTTTACAATAACTAGTCATCCCCTAATGTTACAAACACCATTCTGGTCCGATTTTAAAGGATATTTATTAGTCTTCAAGTATGTGGTTCAACAGACTTGTCAACTATTTGTAACAACTAATATATTATGGATAAGACCATGATCACCAGCTTTCTTCCTATTCGCTACGCAGTCAACATGAATAATCAGCCTCAATTTACCGGATTTATAAAAACGACTATAACAGAAAAAGGTTTTAACATATGATAGCAAAAGTATACATTTTTGGAAAGCTTGTAACAAGAGGAATTCAGAAATGCAGTTTAGACCAAGGATGGCTATATCCTTAAAAAATATTTCTGAAAATTCTAAAAATATGTAAAATACAAATTGGAGATATTCACTAGCCGGTATAATTACCTTACCGACATAGTAATCTTTGACAACGACATATCATATGATGGGTAATTTCATGAGGAATTTAAATATATAAAGTAAATAATTATAGAAGTAGGTATAAAAAATATATGGATCTCAAATTAAAAATTAAGAAATCTGATATTTTTCCGAACATTTTGAAACATACCATTTTAGTCTTTGGTCGTACTATAATTTCAATGGCATATTTGGTTTTCTCATGCAATTTCCCTTCAGAAAAATGTATACTTTTAATACCTCGGCCCGGGGGGGGGGGGGGGGGGGGGGGGGGGGGGGGGGTATTCAAGCAAATATTAATGTGTAAAGTTAAAATCATGTCGCGAAAGCCGTGTGTAACACGAAAGGAGGCGAGCTTAAAACACATGACCATATGGCCATGTGTTTTGAACTCGCACCCTTCCCGTTGCATTTCCAGATTTTTACATTTTACACCATCTGAGATTCGAATTAGCATATCGCAATAACTACTTATTCTATCGCATAAAAAAAAAAAATTCTGAACGGCTATCTCACAAGGAATCCAAATATGCGATTGAAATTTGCATAGGACCCTAATGGTAACATCTTGTGATTAAGAATGTTCAAAGAATATCGATTTTTCTTCTTCATATTTTGATTAAAGCTCAATATTTTTGTATTCCTATCCCAATCATCATTTTACTGTGCACATTAGTTCCTCATGCAATTTACCCTTCAGAACATAATGGTTGCCAAGGGTAACTTGTTGAAATATACTATATCGGGAAGTTAATGAGCGCAAACGTTTACATTTCATATTTATTAAAGTTTTCACATTGTTTGGCTATTCACCCTATCCTGATTTAAGCGGGATTTGTGAATTCCTCTATTTGAGAGCTTTCAAAAATGTATAATTTTGCTATCATCGGTTGAATAATTCTGTTGTTATAGTCATGTATGTAAAACCGATGAATCAGGGCAAGTTCACTGTGTAGTGAATAGGGAAAAAGCCAAGGACAATGCAATCGATTCGTGATTACAATTGTTATGTAATAGTTGGCACGTTTGTTGAAACAGAAACTTATAGAATATAAAACATACTTTAAAATGAGAGGAAAATCATGTTTGTACCATACAGAGAAGAGGAGTTATTGTAATTTGAACGTACAATTGGGAACATTTTCTATATTCCCCATAGAGATTGTACACAACGCCACCGCCACCGCCGCAACCGCCACCGCCGCCACCCATGACTGCACGAAGCCTGCACAAGCCTGCGACAGGCCTGTATTTTGGCCGAAATATGTAAATTAGCGCAGGCCTGTCGCTGTATGACAGGCCTGCGACAGGCTACAGGCCTGCATAGCGACAGGCTTGCATGACAGGCCTGCAATTTTGTATAGTTATTACGCATAGCCATCAGCCTGTTACAGGCCTGCGAAAAGCATGTTGCAGGCCTGTGAATGAATGCAATCATCAAGGACCTCAATCGCCATATTTCAAATCCTTATATGATACGTATTCATTCCATTCCCTTCCCCGGGCATAAAGCCTGGGGAAGCACTGACATTGGAAAGGGGTATAGGCATGTGCCGCCCTGAAGACCTTCTTTTTCGGCCTCTAATTCTGCTCACTCTTAAGACCCCCTTTTCAGCCTGCATCAGCTGTTCTAACAATGACGCGGGGTCTTGATTTGAATACCCTTAGTTCTATCAGTGACGTGGGGTCTGGTTTTGAGTGCCCTTAGTTCTATATCTGACGTGGGGTATGAATTGCATGCCCTTAGTTCTATCAATGACGTGGGGTCAGGACTTAATAATTAAATGTGGTTAAAATGGGAGCGGTATCATAACACAGGTTGGGCGGTTTCCCCTTTGATCTATCAATGATGGGGGTCTTGATTTGAATACCCTTAGTTCTATCAGTAACGTGGGGTCTGATTTTGAGTGCCCTTAGTTCTATCAATGACGTGGGATCTGAATTGCGTGCCCTTAGTTCTATCAATGACGTGGGGTCAGGAACAGGTTGGGAGGTTTTCGTTTCCTGGCCAAATAATAGTCTAAAATTATCACTTTAGTCAAATTAAATTTGCATTTTCAAGAAAAAATCCCATACAGTGGACAACATAAAGTTGCAGGAGAGAAAATCCTAGGAGAAGTGTTATGAAAAGGAAGACGAAATTAAAATGTATTAAAATGTATTAACATTGGTGTCGTCATAATATGTAGTCGCCGTCATGCCTTTGTTAATGTTAGGCTGGCTCATTAACAAGAATAAATTCGGGTTTTAAATTAAAGTATTGCAATAATAAAGATATTAATGATACATAAATAATATAAAAAAAGCGGAGGGCACTGGACGGAACCTGCTTCTGGACAGAAGTAACGGTATAAACTTGCTCTATGTAACAAACTTCGGCTAAAACTCAAGCTCTATGTAAAACATCCGACATAAACAAATAATTAAAAATTTCAAACTAGAAAACTCTAATGATGAAGACGTTGACATGTACAAATGTCTGGTTGATAGTTGTGTATAAGATTGTGTGAAGGCCGGCCGCAACACACAGTTAGATATTCATGACTATAATATCTTGCATTCATATATAACTGATATGAACTTATAAAGGCGGAATGACTATAAAGACTATTATAGAAAATCAAAAGCATACGTCGTTCTTAAAAAGAACAAATAAGAGGCAATTATTCAAGACTATGAACAATATCAGGTGGCTGCTTGCCACCTATGAGATATTCTGGAGAGGGAAAGATGTGTTTATTCCGTAAAGAAACAAAAACACGCGAAGATAGCTCAGATATTCAAAACTATGAATAACATACTGGTGAAACGAAGGCCCACGTGCCTCCGGAATTAAATCTGGAAAAGTGCTTTATAAAATAGTTGTATAAACTATAAAATAATGTGGAAACTGAGACTGAAATTCTCAACTGAGAATGTGCTATATACATTAACTTATGTATATATAGATAATCATAGGCCTACCACGTTCAAAACTATAATCGTGGAGGTTAATTAAATCCGTGCCTAACGGCGCAGATATAAGTCGAATTGGAGCATGCAGATATAGCTATCTAGCTATCTAGCTATATAGCTAGAGTTTTCTAGTTTGAAAATTTTAATTATTTGTTTATGTCGGATGTTTTACATAGAGCTTGAGTTTTAGCCGAAGTTTGTTACATAGAGCAAGTTTATACCGTTACTTCTGTCCAGAAGCAGGTTCCGTCCAGTGCCCTCCGCTTTTTTATTGTTTTCAGGACCAATTCCAAAAATGTCAGTGACAAGGTGAAATCTAGTTATCCAAAATTCCTGTTATTTTTATGCGGGAGTCCATCCTTACTTAATGGTAGGTTGGCATTGCAATCGGGACAACCAATCACTGTTAGTGTTATTGTCATCAAATTGTGAATCTTTGTATGTTATTTCACGCATCACGCACAAGGCTCAGAGCCAATTTTGTAACTCATTATACAGATGATCTTGTCAAATCGTTATAAAGGTGGCCGTGGCCGATGCTCGTGCGAATTTATGCTACTGTTTGATATAAATAAATGATAAAAGAGTTGTGGTAGGCAGCCACATTGATACCAATACCAGATCGGTGTGTTGTCTCTCCTCAAACTTTTCTGCGGGCAAGTGTAAATGATGATTAATGTAAGGGTATTACATACAAATGACAAGACTGACAGATTTGATTTGTTGAACCAAAGTTCAGATGGGAAAAGTCGACAGGTGAATGGAATCAATTAATAGTACATAGGCTTATGTAAACGTTCGGGCATTTTATAAACAATCTCCACACATTTTATATTTATATCAACATTTTGTGTAGATTTCTAAAATTCTTAGTCGGAATTTTCTAAGTGGTGTCTTAGGCGCTTTTTGGGCTATTTCTGGCGGCCACCTTGTTTTTGACTTTTTGATGGTATTGAAATTGATAAAATGTATTTGGCATGTAAACATTTGCACACCACCTCTTATGATAGAATTAGAAATATGTGATAAGTAAATCTCTAAAAATAAAATTAGCAGTCATACTATGGTAATTTTGTATGATTTTGGGGCTACTTTGGGTGCTTTATGTGTGCTTTTTGGGCTCATTTTGCCATACACATGAATTTAGACGTTTTAGTGGTAATTGGTAATTTATGTTTGATGTATTTGTATTTATTTTCTTGCCACCGCATATCTGACGATGGGATATGTCAATTGGAACTGTGTTATCTGCTATTAGGCCATCACCGCGGGGGGGGGGGGGGGGTAACTTAAATATAATACTCTGATTTTCAAGACACACCCTAAATGCGTATTTCACCTTAAATACCAGTAAAACAGGCGTCTCTTCTGAACGAGGTTTGTTTGTTCGTAAAAAGTTTAAAGAAATGGTTACATCGCAATCAAATAAATTCCTGTTTTTCCATTAGTAAAGAAGCAATTCATAAATTGTTATGACTTTTGAGAAGGGCAGTTTTTGTCTTCGATTTGAGCTCATTCAGCCTTGAAGTCATAGACATGTTTCATTTTCAAACAACACTTAGGAAACAGTCGAACTCGCCGAACTCCTACCCCGGGGCTATGACACGGCCACAGTGGTAAGGGATCAAATTCCGATATAAGATTTCTGCATTTTACAACAACTGGTTGATATCAATTCTAAATAATTCAATTTATCAATATCAGATTTCTGAATTTTACAAAAAACAATGGTTGATGATATAAGGCAAGCTAATATTGGACAATGCCCTTGGTCCTAGCGCTAGGCGGCGACAGGAGAACCATCTCTATATAATTCAATTTATCAATAGAACATTTCAGACATTTACAATAACAATTTTTGATATCAATTCTAAATAATTCAATTTATCGATATAAGATTTCTGAATTTTACAAAAGAACAATGGTTGGTGATATAAGGACAAGCTTATTGACAATGCCCCTTGGACCTTGCGCTAGGCAGCGACAGGAGAATCACCTCTCAATAAATCAATTTATCCATATGATTGGTAGGCCTAATTACATGGAATGATGTGACATGATTTATATATAAAATTATTATAGGATTGTGAGCCAAAAACACATGGAAGCTATGCATTATTCACTAGTTTGTCAAAAGGAAAAAAACCCTATGCCAAACAAGTTTGACAAGGAAAGGAGAACTTGCCCCCCCCCCCCCCCCCCCCCCCCCCCCCCCCCCCCCCCCCCCTAGGCACAAACGACACCTAATTCTGTGAAACTATGGGCAAAATTGGCATATTGTACTGAACACATGCTACGGTCGATCCAATTATTTACGGATGGACAGTGTGGATGAGAAAGGTGCTGAATTTTCCAGGCTCAGTTTTTGGGATAAGACCAATTGGTGAGATAATAAGTCTATCTAAAGGCCTATTTTTGAAGGGACTTGCAATTCGACCCAACCCTATTTCCTTGGATAGCTTTTATCAACAGCTTATGAACGAGTTGAACATATTTTAAGTTGGGAGCACCACGTTTTTCAACCAACATGCCAAGCCAACGGTGCGAGAAATATTTGAGAATTGTACATGCAATTTAAACAAAGAGGGCCATGAGAACAACTAGAAACACCTGATGGTGATGAGGTAAGTGCCGGTGATATATTGAGCTACTGTTTACAACTTTTGGCCCCATGACCGAGAACTTTGCACTTTGAGCATTTGTGCAAGTATTTGCACTGAGAACGAGTGCACCCTGTACCATTGAAGGAAAAACACAGTGACTGAGAATTGCCTGTGGAGACGCGACTTCGGAATTTGATTCGTCCGGAAACTGTTGGGATAGCCCTTGTTGGCCTTGGGGCTGAAAAATATGTTGATTGGGAGGTGAAACCACACATAATGTCCAAAGTTCGCCATCTATAATAGCCCATGATCTCTGAGCAGGGCCGTCAGAAGGGGGGGGGGGTGCGTTGGGTGTGGACGCACCCCCCTTGAAAATCTCTTCTTTTTTTTTTAAGGTAAAAATTGCGTTTTTCTTAGTTTCAAATTTCAATGATAGTAAAACTACTCATAAAACATTGACTACAGTGCTTTTTGGACTGCGAAATTGTGTGTCCGTGCGAATTTTTTTGCCTTACCCCCCCCCCCCCCCCCCCCCCCCCCCCCCCCCCCCCACTTACGTGAAATTCACGAGGTGACTGACTTGGAAAGTTTTTGGGGCAACCTTTTACGAGAAAAAAAAACCTAGCTACGCCACTGCTTCCGGTAAAAAATCGTGAAAACGCACCCCCCTTGGACAAAAGCTGCTGACGGCCCTGCTGAGGTTGCTTGTTTAAGGCGAAATTGATGGTCGTACATGCCACCCATACCCATTGTAGCGAGATGCCGCTGTGCGTATTAAACTCGCATATTTCAATAACTCTAATGCCCTATGGGGGTGAGCTGTAAGAAAAATGGACGAAAAAATAAGGAAGGAATCAGTCCACCCGTGAATGGAATTAATAGTGCGTTTTGGCTTGCTATCATACCACACCATCCTCCCATCGTCATTCACTGATAGAACCATTCCCCCGACATTATTGTGACCAGAAATGAACCCGTTTCTGTCGGTAAGGGAGCCAAATTCAACACTGTTGATGATTTTGTTGATTGTGGCCCGAGTTAAATGATCACCGAGAGGGCTACACACTGATATCAGAGGTCCACCTGACTGTTGATTGGCGTTTAAAACCGGAAAATAATTTATTATTGAGTTCTCACCCGAACCTTGCAACAACAGCGGAGAATACGGACCAGAGTTCATCATAACATTGCCGCTTTGCGAAGTCATAGATTCTGAATTCTGCTGATTTTGTCGTGATGATAGTTCATTCTCGAGTTCGTCAATATGCGGTCTATGTTCAGTTCGACCAAACGATGATTGGGCCAACCGTTCACCTACTGACTGCATAGAGCACAGGGGGTTGGACAGGACGTCCAATACTGCTAGACGGCGGATTTTCTGCATCTGGCTCAAATCCTGCTGCTGCTCTCATTAGTGCGCTGCCTGTCAACTCCATGCTGGATTGGATTGTTAACTGGGCCTGGGAAGACGCTTGAACGGGCGTGGACGAGTTTGTATTAGTGTTCGTAACACGGCCGTCTCTTGCAATCGATGCCACTGGATTTGTGTTATTGTTCGTAACACGGCTGTTTCTTGCAGTTGATGCCGCCCCTCGTGTAGAATTACTTGTAGTATTACCCGTTGTATCACTTGTAGTCACGGCAACAGCCGGAGTCAATTGGGCCATCGCTCGTGCCTGATTCCGTGTTTGTCTTACGGCAAGCCGAGATACATGGCCTAAATTAGCGTTAGTTGCATTCCTCTTTGTTCCCCTTCGTTTTCCCGGCATTTTGCTACTCACGATTTATAAACACAGCTAGATAACAGAGTTAGAAAAGGAGTCATGGCTTCTAACTAAAGCAAATTCGGAAATGTACCGTATACCGTACAAATGGTGAAGCTGTAGCCGCTAGTAATAATAACAATTCTAGTAGTAGTAAAACGGGAAGATGAACGCCAACAGTTAATAATTTCAGCAAACCACTGCAAATATACACCAAAGTGTAGTGATGGATTTTCTAATGGTGTCTGATAAACATAAAAAAGAATTTATGTCCAAGAAGAGAACGACCACTTCGAATGCCGACAACGGAGGTTATGAATCAGTAAGGAAAACTGATTGCTGCTCGCAAAGCACGCAGGGAGAGACGCACACAAAAGGAATGGCCTATCTATTGTTACTGTGGAATCAGGCGAGGAAAACCCGCGAAACAGAGACTCAAGTTGACAGAGGGACGCTGCGCCGTGAGCAAAAGCGATTTATTCAGATTTCAGCTGAATAAATCGTCATTATACACGCGTAGTGCACATTAATGCCAAATCTCACAGGAAGATTGCTCTCCCAATTTTTCCAGTGACACGTTTCGTTAAATTGTGAGAATTGTAATCCTCATTTTTTATTTTGGAAATGGTCAAATGGAAAGGGTATATTGTTGCGCAACCTTTTTATACAAAAATATGGCCAACACATTTCGGGCCAGACGGACACAATGTGTTTAAAATAATTAATATTCTCCATAGACCGCTGTGTAAATTTCCGTTAAAAAACATGTTAAAAAATGCTTAAAAATGAACATGGTGATCACCATTTGTTATTATAGAAATGATTTGTACATCAATGGAACAACTACTGCACGATTTACGTACCAAAAAAGTTAGAATTCATTGCTCTAACTTCTAACTTCTCACTGTAGAAGTGCGCCCCCTAGTGGTAATAGTACTACCAGCAGACTACATCATGTAGCAGTCCAGCGCACAGCTTTGACAACAGCATCATCATGATCTTTGCTGTTAGTTTACATACATTACAACCCGGGATTACAACTTGAGTTTGGCCTTGGCAAAGTGCCGTGGTCGTCAAATGAGGTAAATTAGAACATATTTTGTGTATTTCTTTTGATAAGTCGCTGGAGCATATTCTATGGGGGTTCTTGCATGTTTACCTTCGCTGGAGCAGAATTCTATATAGCACTCTCTCTTGCCTCATGAGCCTAACTTGTTAGCGCATTATTGTGTCCACCTATAATGCCTTTAAACTACCACTATAACAAATTGAAAATATGTGATGGGTATATATTTTGTTCTTACAAAGGTCGGTGTCCCTATTCACCCAGATGTAGGGGTCAATAGGGACATCATTATTCTGGGTAGGGATGAAAACGAACTCCATAATGATCTTCAATCTGCGTACAGGCAACACCATTCGACAGAGACAGCATTAATACGTATCCAGAATGACCTTCTTCGCGCTGATTGATGAAAAACAAGGAAGTGGTTCTTATACTGTTAGATCTTTCAGCTGCGTTCGACACCATTGATCATGAATTGATGTTAGCACGGCTCAAGGATAGGTACGGTGTAACAGGAATTCCCCACAAATGGTTCAAGTCATATCTTTGTGATCGCGACCAGTCAGTTGTCATTGGGCAGACTTTATCTCAGAAACATTCGCTTATCTATGGAGTACCCCAGGGATCAGTTATTGGTCCAATCTAATTTATCTTATACTCTGGTCCCATCCAAGATATTTTGAAGGCTCATGGAATTGAAGGAATGGTGTACGCAGATGACACACAGTTGTATAAGGTGTTTGATCCTTCATCCCAGGCTGAGGCCATAGCATCAATCGAAGCTTGTGTTACTGATATCAGATCTTGGGCAACGTCAAACTCAAAATTAACGATGCAAAGACTGAGATTGTGTATATCAGATCACGTTTTCATAATGACAGAGCTATTCCAAGTGTCAAGATCGGAAATTCGGATATCAAACCTGTGGATGGTGTAAGAGATCTTTGGTGTATTCATTGATTGCCAGCTCAAATCACATTAAAAATGTGTGTCGCATGGCCCTTATTTCATTACGGACTCTCGGTCAATTACGCAAATACCTTGATCGTTCTACAACAGAGCGTCACGCCTTCATTGCATCGCGACTGGACAGTTGCAATTGTCTTCTTTATGGACTCCCGGATACAGACATTTTAAATTCGGCTGCACGTCTGGTTACCGGTGCCAGAAGACGGGACCATGTGACGCCAATTTTAAAGGATCTACATTGGCTGCCAATCAGAATTCTTTTTAAACTTCTCCTTGTTGTATATAAGTCCCTGCACAATCTTGTACCTACCTACATCAAACAACTCATCACACCTTACCATGCTTCTCGGACTTTAAGATCAAGATCCAAAGGGCTCCTTCAAGTACCACGTGTGGCCATATCTGCTTTTTCATCGCTGCACCGAAGGAATGGAATGCTCTTCCCGAACATGTCCGACGTGCTACATCAGTGCAATATTTCAAAGCGTCATTGAAGACATATCTTTTTAATTTATGAATTGTGCATAGTAGACTGTGTTTGTACTATTATTATAAGTTGTTGTTGTTGTATTTGTACTTTAAGTTATTTCTGATGTGTAATCTATGATGTAATGTTCTTATATTTGTTCATACAGGTATGTTATGCGCCTCGGGGTTGTGTGCACAATGTGAGGCGCATTATGAATGCCCTTTTATTATTATTATTATTATTATTATTATTATTATTATAGGGAAATCACTATTTAAAGAGTTTTTACCTGTTTTATTCTACATGGGCGAATATGGATAATGAGTGAGTTTAAAAAAAACCAAAACAATTTAGTTCATTATTGTAACAATCGATCAGTTTTTACCTCGATAACTATCCAACATTATGTATAACAATATATCTTGGACATATCAGTGAACAGGGAAATAAATAGTTGACTGATTTAGGTAAAGATTTATTTAGGTGCTTGAAGATCATAAAATATCGAGGGCTCGTAAACACAAGGCCTCATCTCCATTTTTTTCAAAAATGAGATTTTGGTATCACAATCTTCAGAAAGAAATTCTCTTTCCAACACCAGCCTTATCTCCTTAACACAACCCCTTTCAAAGTTATAGCCAGTATCACAAGGCCTCATCTCCATCTCCCCAATGTGTTTAAAAATCTTAAATAGTCTTCTTCTCAAAATTGAGATAAAGGCCCTGTGTTTCTGAGCCCTCGATATGTTATTCGTTGAATGATTCAAATTGATATGTAACAATTCAGTATCAAATATTCATATTTTCTACAAATATGAAGATAAATATTATGTGTCATTAAATGTGAAAAATACTAATGAACAAAATAGCACCCTCATCTCTCGAACTCGTAATATTAGTATGAAGTATATCTGGCACACTTTTGGAGTTGGTTTATGACATATTAAAGTTATAGTATCAGTTTTAACAAGAAATATGTGCATTTCTTGTCAACAATGGCAACGTAACAGCTCAAAAATTGAAGCTTTCAATCAAGCGTTCATAGAACATGTAGAACTGGGTCAATAGGGACATACACTTGTGGGCATGTGTGGCGCAGTGGGTAGAACACCGGACTCTTGATCTAAAGGTTGTGGGTTCGAGTCTCGCTGTGGTCAACATGTTGTGCTCTTGAGTAAGGCACTTTACCGCAATTACTCCTCTCTACCCAGGTGTATTTAAATGGGTACCGGCATTCTTCAGTGCTGGGAAGGTAATAGACTCGCGGTGGAGGAGGTGTAGCGAGCCCCTCACAGCAATATTATAAAAAAGGAGCGAGTCTAGCCCTATCGCTTTGAAAGAGAGATGGGCACTCCGCTCCTAGAATTACAGGATCGACCGCCTTTTTATATACACTTATCCAGACCATATATTTTCTTGTACCCAAGTGAGTAGAACTTTTGAGATGATATTATGTCCACATAATAAGCCTTTAAACTAAACTGGGTATCATGTTTTCATTAAAAACGTTGGTGTCCCTATTGACCCCAGATTTTACAAATGTTACGGAAAAAATGCAAAAAAGCTTGAAATGTCAGAGTGTGTTGAAGAACCTTAAAATGTATATAGGTCCTGGTGCATTTCCAGCTCTTTTGCTCAAATTATGCAGTTAGGAGCAGGACAGTTTTGACCACACCGTTTTTTAGTGGTTTTGTTTTCGGCTCCACATTTGTTCTTGCTCTTTAAACATTTGGAAAAAAGAAAATAACTAGTGTACATCAAAATATACAAACAATTGACATTTTAACAACTTTTCCCATTTTGTCCCTATTATATGTCCCTATTATATTCACCCCGTTTTACGGTAGATTGTAAATCAAAAGGTTCTTGAATGGTAGTTATAGTATTTGTGTATGTGTAAAACAGTTTTAGAATAGTTAACTGGCGGGTACCCTCGGTAGCTGAAGTGTTATGATCTAAATAAGATTACCTGCTGCATGAATTGTAGCCAAATGGGCATAAGATTATAGACATGAGTTCAAAATTGTAGATAGCTGATTTTGTTTTTGTTTTTTGAGAAAGACTTTGTTTGTAGAAATCAGAGTTTTGTGTTATCTTTGAATCTCGAACCCAATTTCAATACCCCACTGTTGGGAAAACAATGTTGTAGTTACCCCATACACCCCAAAATGTTGTACATACCCCCAGATCCCCCACGCCCGTATCCAGATTATCAAGTAAGGGAAGCGCGGATGTGCCCGCTAGAAGATAGTGTGCAGTCATCAAAGCGTATACACGTAGGCGATTGTGATATAGCAAGAGTTTATGTCCTTGATCATGTTGATACTCCAGCTGCCCATTAAATACAGTTAATACTAATATCAGGGAACACTACACTAAATCCTTGTGCGTTTGGTGTATGGTTCGGAGAATATCAATTTGATCATCGTCCCAGGGTAAGCAAATAGAAGTAAATCTTGCTGATTTGTTATGAAAACGATAGAATAGAACCTCAGCATAGCTCATTGCTAATATGTAATCAAAAATCGTCGGAATCGTATATGCACAGGAGCCTACGATGCAACAGGCCATAAACCTACCGAAAGTGATTAGACCATAGTTTAAATTAGTCGTATAGCATAAGTCTCATACTTAATTTTAATATATATGAAGTAAAGGTCTGGCAATATGAAAACTTGAAATTAGACAAAAATATCAATATGTATAGGAAATTAGTGAAAAAACATTAAAAACCATGGAAGATAACAGTAAACTGATTTCAAATAGTGTCTATGATGGATATGGCCGATAATTCTGATTGAGCACTTTTTTGAAAAGTTATCTCGTTTTGGAAAAATAAGCAAAAATCCCATTTTTACTTTGCTATGCCTATGTTTCTTTTATCTGTAATTGAAAAGGTAAATAGGCAATTGCATTTGAAAGCTGACACAAAACATTATATTGATCAGGGGGCTAATACCTTGTTCAGTTCTTTAGATAACAAAAAGAGTAAATATGAGACATTTGACCTTGGCGGCCATTTTGTTGATTTTGCCCCAAAAATGAGATTTCTAAAAAGTGTTCATATTGCCAGACCTTTACTTCATATTATATTAAAATTCTGAGACTTGTGCTATATGACTAATTTAAACTATGGCCTAATAATTTGACTTTCGGGAGGTTTATGGCCTGTTGCACTGTAGACTGCGGAAGGATATTGTTGTCGGAACCGGCGAGGAAGCGAAAATATCGGTTTAAAATGGCGAGGGCGCTTTTAGGTGCCTGTTGCGGAAAAGTTTATCTAGATTGGTCCAGAAAGATCAAGTTTAAAATAAAACACATAGGGGAGGATGGGGCAACTGATCCGGTTAAGCATATTTCATGATATAAAAGATTAAAGCTCGTGTAAATATTTATGGAATCGTTTTGAAAATATCACCAATGTAACTGTTTACATATAACATAATCAATGTTTAAAATATCTAAAGAAAAGGCCAATTACCACTAATTGAAATGTTTACTTGGCACAGACCAGTGACCCCATCATTAGGGTAACTGGTCCTGTATGTTCCAACGGTTAGAATACACAGAAATCAGTGAATGACAACACGGAAACTAGGCAGTATTTCCTTTACAAACACATTTCCTTATTATTTAACATGTAAAAAGGATACATGTCTCATGAAACCCATGTTTTTTACAGTTCTCGCGGGGCACTAAAAGATCCTTCATGGAGGGTGCCCTCATTTTTTTCAGAAGTTGGGTATTTTATATATACGAGGGGCATTCAGTAAATAATGAAAGTGATCATGGTATGGGATGCATGAGTGATTCTATTGAGGGGATAATGTGATCAATACAAAGTATGAACCTTCATCTTTCAAACAGTACAGTTTTGGATTTATAAGTGTGAACTATGACGTCATAGCATTGTCTCAAAGTAAGTACACTTGGGACACTACTTAATCAGTTATTTGGCGGGAAATTTGAATTATTTGTATGAAACATGTGATAAGAAGATTGCATAACATGACACCAGAAGCAGGTAAATCCCATTTTTTTTCACGTAAGTATGATAAAAAGACAATAACTTAAATCCCTGTGTAATTTGATGTATGTAGTATAGGAGTAAAAAGTAAGGAGAGGCAATCGAATAAAAAGTATACAAATATCCGTATTTCAAATAGCCAATTTTCATTGAAAAATGCCCAGTCAGCGAATCACTAATATTGCGGAAAATCAAACAATTTATGAAAAATCCAAGCAATTAACCAGTTTGGGAGATTCCATATGATAGTTAACTAATTTTCTGAACTTATTCGCATGAAACCTGCTGAAAATGTGCGCATGCGCAGACGGCAGATCATTTTGAACAGGGCCACAAATGGCTAAAATCAAGAAATTTACCAGATAAAAGCTTACTGTGCCTTCAAATTCTAATCAGAAATAATTAAAAATGCTTAAATCAATGTGTTTAAATATTGTGATAGTCAAAATAAAGATATACATGAATGTATCAATCAAAGATGGCTGCCACAACCTCTCTTATTACTGTTATCTTTAGAGCTACTATATATGTATTGTTAAAGTAATCGTCACATAATTTCAATGGTTTGAGGAAATTTTATGAACAGCTCCTTCTGAAATCCCCACTATTATTGCTTTACATCCCACACAAATTTACGAAATTATAATCCCTCCATTGTTCTTTATCCTTTGTTGTTTTCAAAGGTATATTATTGCGGATTTTGCTAAATAAAAGCGCATTTGAGATGGTCCCTTCTTATTTGCGTTAAGGAATTCAGGTCTAAAAAATAATGTCAAGCGGAGATAAGTGTGTGTTCTAACTATGTGCCAAGTGTTATCTGTTTTTATGCTTGCATTGCCGAGATATACGCAAATGTATCGATCAACCCATTTTCAACATATTACATATCCAGCCAAATAATTGACAGATTTCAGTCAGTGTCTGAAACCTATTGTGTTTATGTTAATGACATTACATAACCAAAGGTATCTAACATTCCAAAAGTGTATTGTTTGAAAGACAAAGGTTCATACTTTGTATTGATCACATTATCCCTCAATAGAATCACTCATGCATCCCATACCATGATCACTTTCATTATTTACTGAATGCCCCTCGTACGTAATGCTTATATACGTAGTAACCACCCAAAATGATAGAGCTTAATTTGCAGTATTTCATGTGAAATTCATGGATTTGCTAGCATTTTGAGTTTCTATGTGATCACATCGAAACTACCCATATTCATATAAAAGGCCACAGATGGCCGTCTGGCCGTGGCATGCCATTGATGCGTAGGTGATTTGAGAACCTTTCTCGATGCGTAGACGGAAGAGTTGAGAGTTCTTATACTTTGCAACTGCTGCGTAAACAACCAACGCTATTCTTTGCGTAGAAGGGACAGGGGACAGGGACAGACGTATGACGACAGGACAGCTACTGCAGTTCCAACTTAGAGATCCGTGACCAGTTTTAGGATACCCTGTTTTCTTGATGGATTTGTCAAGATGGACTAATTATAAGAAAAATTAGCTCCTATATACCTCCCAGAAGTGCGGGCAATCGTTTTTATACGGGGTCAAAATTTAAATTATTCGACAACTTTATAAATTATTATTTTTAGGTAGGACATATTTTTAGAGAAGCCCATTTATTACCTGTGTAGTTACTTTTGTTGATGACTGTATAACCGTGGATGTATCATGCATGGTTACACGCGCATTTTAAATTTGGCCTACAATAATAAACATGTTGTTATACGCTTATCATCAATTTGATTTGATTCGATGAATCTGCGTCGTGGTCTGAATCCTCAAATAATTTGATGATAATTTGGGGAATGACAATATCACAAAATGATATGATCTTTTTTACGAATTTTCAATTTCCCTGACGTGCCGACACATGTTTCCAGTCTGATGGGACACTCTTCCCAATGCCTTATCGAATACATTTTGAATGTCATTGATGTTGAAAGTTTTGTTGTGCTTTGCAACATGATGTTTAAAATTTCAATCACCTAAAACATGATTTTAGTAATCCTACATGATTACATAGGCCAAGGAAATAACATCATCCTGCCTCTTTCCTCCAAGTAACACACTGAAATATATGTTTGGCCTAATACTCACCTGTTAAAGTAACCATGAAGTAGGTCATGTGTTTTAAGCTCGCCTCCTCTCGCGTTACACACGGATTTTTGGCTTTCGCGACATGATTTTAACTTTACACATTTATATTTGCTTGTATTAGTAGTTTTTTATACCTACCCCTATCATTTTCTTTTTTACATATTTGAATTCCTCATGAAATTACCCATTAGATGATATATAATTGTCAAAGTTACTACGTCGGTATGGTAATTATACCGGCTAGTGAATATCTCCAATTTTTATTTATATATTTTTAGAATTTTCAGGAATATTTGTTTAAGGATGAACCCTTCCCTGGTATAAACTGCATTTCTGAATTCCTCTAGTTGCAAGCTTTCCAAAAATGTATACTTTTGCTATCATAGGTTGAACACTTTTTCTGTTATAGTCATTATTATAAATCCGGTAAATTGAGGCTGATTATTCATGTTGACTGTGTAGCGCAGAATAGGAAGAAAGCTGATGATCATTGTCTTATCCATAATTAATTAGTTGTTATAATAATAGTTGACAAGTCTGTTGAACCACATACTTAAAGACTACTAAATATCCTTTGAAATGGGACCAAAATTGTGTTTGTAACATTAGGGGATGACTAGTTATTGTAAAAAGAACAAAGCATGGGATTATCCCCATTGAGTTTGTACAGGCAGGCAGCACCCCTTCCAGTGGCACCCCGTCCAGCACCACCCCTGGTCCCCAAACATCAAACAGCTGTCTCTTTCTTTCTGTATTAGCTATACCAATGCCATTTGGCAGGCAGGTAGCTTGTTATAAGGGTTTTAAAATGATACCAAATTTGTTGAGATAGCTTTTGTGGTTTTAAAAATATTTGAGGAAATGACAGCATGAAGCTAAAAAATGTAACGGCACCACCCTATTGGGAGGCGAGTTCATAACGCGTGACCAGTAACATTCTGAGTATTTTTCTGAGCTTTTATCTTTCATAAAGACGTATTGATTAATGGATACTCTAGCGCAATATTTAAGAAGATTAAACTGGGTAATAACATGGCAAATAACAATTTACAACCAGTACATCCCCATCAAATCAACCCTGCACCTCCCCCAATATGCAGGAGGTAACACATTTGCTGAAACCGATTATAGTACGCGCTATTATTTAGCAGTACATCCAAAATCGAGTTTTGTTGAAACATTGCATGTGAATATTTGTATTCAGTGTCATCTCCGAACGCTATAGAATCAATTGTAAATATGTATTCGTTGGATTTTTAGGATTACTGGTAAAATAAGAGTAGTGACCACTAATGATACCCGTGAAGTAGACTGCTAGACATACTTTTCCGGCGAAGCTATACCGGCCCAAAACTTAAAATCGTCATCTCCGTCACATCATTTCCGTCACATTTTCCGTCATCTCCGTCACATTTTCATTTTCGTTTTCGATTTTCTGTGTGACGGAGATGACCGGGCACCGTGACGGATATGACTTTACATGCAGGTCATCTCCGTCATATGAGTATTTGATACTCATAATGTGTAAAATAATACAGCATTGAACACGATTATCAGTTGTAATTTTTAAATAAATAGTGTTCTCATACTTAACTGAAATGTATATTCTCTAAGAGGGTGTCGATGAAAAATAATGTGACAGTCAACATTTTTTACCAAAAATCGGTACTTTTGGGGGGTTGTACACTTTTGCGAAGTTTTAAAGTGGGTATGTTATACTGAAACACTAAAATAGTTGAATTTATTTGAAGAGAATACTCTTTATTTTATAGTTTGGGATATGTATGTCAATTTCTAGTTTGGAATCATGTACATTTTCTAATGAACTTTTTATACTGATAACGTGACGGAGATGACTCCAGCGTGTGACCACCCATTAAAAGACAGGGAAGATATCAAGTAAATATCCGTAAAGATTGCGTCAAACATGTTTTTGATATGTAACAGATGTTTAGAAAAGCTAGCAAAAAACGGAATTTAAAACCGAGTTTCTAGAAACTCGAAATGTAAGTCAATCGAAGGCGCGGAAAGGGGAGAAAATCGCAGGACAAGAATTGGCAACTCTTTATTATATTATACTATAAATCTGGAAACGATGTGTGTTTGTTTGTTTGTTTGCTATCCATATTTTTCAGTTAAAAAGTTAGAGTTGGAACTCAAAAAGAAGAGCATTTTCTTTGTTTTGTATTACAAAGTTAGAAGTTAGAGCTTGAAATCCTAACCGGCTAGATTTTGTTCTCGATTTCTTTGTTTTATATTAAAAAGTAAAAAGTTAGAGTTGAAACTCAAAAGTTAGAGCATTTTCTTTGTTTTGTATTACAAAGTTAGAAGTTAGAGCTTGAAATCCTAACCGGCTAGATTTTATTCTCGATTTCTCTGTTTTATATTAAAAAGTAAAACGTTAGAGTTGAAACTCAAAAGTTAGAGCATTTTCTTTGTTTTGTATTACAAAGTTAGAAGTTAGAGCTCGAAATTCTAACCTGCTTGATTTTGTTTTTCGATTTCTTTGTTTGATATTAAAAATTAAAAAGTTAGAGTTGAACCTCAAAAGTTAGAGCATTTTCTTTGTTTTGTATTAAAAAGTTAGAAGTTAGAGCTTGAAATCCTAACCGGCTAGATTTTGTTCTCGATTTCTCTGTTTTATATTAAAAAGTAAAAAGTTAGAGTTGAACCTCAAAGTTAGAGCATTTTCTTTCTTTTGTATTACAAATTTAGAAGTTAGAGCTTGAAATCCTAACCGGCAACATTTTTGTCTCGATTCCTTTGTTTTATATTAAAAAATAAAAAGTTAGAGTTGAAACTCAAAAGGTAGAGAATTTTCTTTGTTTTGTATTACAAAGTTAGAAGTTAGAGCGTGAAATCCTAACCGGCTAGATTTTTGTCTCGATTTCTTTGTTTGATATTAAAAAGTAAAAAGTTAGAGTTGAAACTCAAAAGTTAGAGCATTTTCTTTGTTTTTTATTACAAAGTTAAAAGTTAGAGCTCGAAATTCTAACCTGCTTGATTTTGTTTTTCGACTTCTTTGTTTGATATTAAAAATTAAAGAGTTAGAGTTGAAACTCAAAAGTTAGAGCATTTTCTTTGTTTTGTATTACAAAGTTAGAAGTTAGAGCTCGAAATTCTAACCTGCTTGATTTTGTTTCTCTATTTCTTTGTTTGATATTAAAAAGTAAAAAGTTAGAGTTGAACCTCAAAAGTTAGAGCATTTTCTTTGTTTTGTATTACAAAGTTAGAAGTAAGAGCTTGAAATCCTAACTGGCAAGATTTTTGTCTCGATTTCTTTGTTTTATATTAAAAAGTAAAAAGTTAGAGTTGAAACTCAAAAGTTAGAGGATTTTCTTTGTTTTGTATTACAAAGTTAGAAGTAAGAGCTTGAAATCCTAACCGGCAAGATTTTTGTCTCGATTTCTTTGTTTTATATTAAAAAGTAAAAAGTTAGAGTTGAAACTCAAAAGTTAGAGCATTTTCTTTGTTTTGTATTACAAAGTTAGAAGTTAGAGCTCGAAATTCTAACCTGCTTGATTTTGTTTCTCGATTTCTTTGTTTGATATTAAAAAGTAAAAAGTTAGAGTTGAACCTCAAAAGTTAGAGCATTTTCTTTGTTTTGTATTACAAAGTTAGAAGTTAGAGCTTGAAATCCTAACCGGCTAGATTTTGTTCTCGATTTCTCTGTTTTATATTAAAAAGTAAAAAGTTAGAGTTGAACCTCAAAATTAGAGCATTTTCTTTGTTTTGTATTACAAAGTTAGAAGTTAGAGCTTGAAATCCTAACCGGCAACATTTTTGTCTCGATTCCTTTGTTTTATATTAGAAAATAAAAAGTTAGAGTTGAAACTCAAAAGGTAGAGAATTTTCTTTGGTTTTTATTACAAAGTTAGAAGTAAGAGCTTGAAATCCTAACCGGCAAGATTTTTGTCTCGATTTCTTTGTTTTATATTAAAAAGTAAAAAGTTAGAGTTGAAACTCAAAAGTTAGAGCATTTTCTTTGTTTTGTATTACAAAGTTAGAAGTTAGAGCTCGAAATTCTAACCTGCTTGATTTTGTTTCTCGATTTCTTTGTTTGATATTAAAAAGTAAAAAGTTAGAGTTGAACCTCAAAAGTTAGAGCATTTTCTTTGTTTTGTATTACAAAGTTAGAAGTTAGAGCTTGAAATCCTAACCGGCTAGATTTTGTTCTCGATTTCTCTGTTTTATATTTAAAAGTAAAAAGTTAGAGTTGAACCTCAAAATTAGAGCATTTTCTTTGTTTTGTATTACAAAGTTAGAAGTTAGAGCTTGAAATCCTAACCGGCAACATTTTTGTCTCGATTCCTTTGTTTTATATTAGAAAATAAAAAGTTAGAGTTGAAACTCAAAAGGTAGAGAATTTTCTTTGTTTTTTATTACAAAGTTAAAAGTTAGAGCTCGAAATTCTAACCTGCTTGATTTTGTTTTTCGATTTCTTTGTTTGATATTAAAAATTAAAGAGTTAGAGTTGAAACTCAAAAGTTAGAGCATTTTCTTTGTTTTGTATTACAAAGTTAGAAGTTAGAGCTCGAAATTCTAACCTGCTTGATTTTGTTTCTCGATTTCTTTGTTTGATATTAAAAAGTAAAAAGTTAGAGTTGAACCTCAAAAGTTAGAGCATTTTCTTTGTTTTGTATTACAAAGTTAGAAGTAAGAGCTTGAAATCCTAACCGGCAAGATTTTTGTCTCGATTTCTTTGTTTTATATTAAAAAGTAAAAAGTTAGAGTTGAAACTCAAAATTAGAGCATTTTCTTTGTTTTGTATTACAAAGTTAGAAGTTAGAGCTCGAAATTCTAACCTGCTTAATTTTGTTTCTCGATTTCTTTGTTTGATATTAAAAAGTAAAAAGTTAGAGTTGAACCTCAAAAGTTAGAGCATTTTCTTTGTTTTGTATTACAAAGTTAGAAGTAAGAGCTTGAAATCCTAACCGGCAAGATTTTTGTCTCGATTTCTTTGTTTTATATTAAAAAGTAAAAAGTTAGAGTTGAAACTCAAAAGTTAGAGGATTTTCTTTGTTTTGTATTACAAAGTTAGAAGTAAGAGCTTGAAATCCTAACCGGCAAGATTTTTGTCTCGATTTCTTTGTTTTATATTAAAAAGTAAAAAGTTAGAGTTGAAACTCAAAAGTTAGAGCATTTTCTTTGTTTTGTATTACAAAGTTAGAAGTTAGAGCTCGAAATTCTAACCTGCTTGATTTTGTTTCTCGATTTCTTTGTTTGATATTAAAAAGTAAAAAGTTAGAGTTGAAACTCAAAAGTTAGAGCATTTTCTTTGTTTTGTATTACAAAGTTAGAAGTTAGAGCTCGAAATCCTAACCGGCTAGATTTTGTTCTCGATTTCGTTGATTTATATTAAAAATTAAAAATTTAGAGTTGAAACTCAAAAGTTGGAGCATTTTCTTTGTTTTGTATTACAAAGTTAGAAGTTAGAGCTTGAAATCCTAACTGGCTAGATTTTGTTCTCGATTTCTTTGTTTTATATTAAAAAGTAAAAATTTAGAGTTGAAACTCAAAAGTTAGAGCATTTTCTTTGTTTTGTATTACAAAGTTAGAAGTTAGAGCTTGAAATCCTAACCGGCTAGAGTTTGTTCTCGATTTCTTTGTTTTATATTAAAAAGTAAAAAGTTAGAGTTGAAACTCAAAATTAGAGCATTTTCTTTGTTTTGTATTACAAAGTTAGAAGTTAGAGCTCGAAATTCTAACCTGCTTGATTTTGTTTCTCGATTTCTTTGTTTGATATTAAAAAGTAAAAAGTTAGAGTTGAAACTCAAAAGTTAGAGCATTTTCTCTGTTTTGTATTACAAAGTTAGAAGTTAGAGATTGAAATCCTAACCGGCTAGATTGTTGTCTCGATTTCTTTGTTTTATATTAAAAAGTAAAAAGTTAGAGTTGAAACTCAAAAGTTAGAGCATTTTCTTTGTTTTGTATTAAAGTTAGAAGTTAGAGCTTGAAATCCTAACCGGCTAGATTTTGTTCTCGATTTCTTTGTTTTATATTAAAAAGTAAAAAGTTAGAGTTGAAACTCAAAAGTTAGAGCATTTTCTTTGTTTTGTATTACAAAGTTAGAAGTTAGAGCTCGAAATTCTAACCGGCATGATTTTTTTCTCGAAATTCTTTGTTTTGTATTAAAAAGTAAAAAGTTAGGCCGACTGTTTAGAGCAAAAAAGTTAATCACAACTTTGATCATCGATCAATATTTTTTGACTTATTACCTTTTGAAAATGACAAGTCATAAAAAATGGCAATTTTTAGCAATTTTTCACAAATTCGGCCAAAATTCCACATTTTTCTCCTTTAACAAAATATTGTTACTCATTGAGAAGTGATAAACCATGTTTGAAGGTTGGTATATCAATAGTCAATAAAAAAATCATTTTGTACAGGCAAATGTTGGGCCAATCAACTTGCAATAAAATGACACACCTCTACTGACTGTTTTGTCTAAATGTTCATGACCTCACTTGACCCCAATTTTCAACCAATTATTGTGAGCTAACTGGTCGTATGATTTTAAAACAAAGTCAGTCAAAATTAAGTTTAATATCTCCTCTTTATGATTATGCTACTCATATAGGTCGACTTTTTTTAGATTCAGTCGACTTTAAGCTCAAAATTGTGTATTTTAAATGTTGAAAATGAACCCTCACTATACTCCCCACCATGGCTGTTAGTATTGATCCACTCAAGTGTCTATTCACAACCCAATTAGCACCTATTGATGGAGGGATTAAGAGCATGGTCGTAAAATTGATTTGACTTCACCGCTGCTGTGAGGTCAAGATTGGTTGACCTTCTGTTCACTATTTTTAAAATTATAACAACATTTATTTTAATATTTTAATAATTGTGATGACTCTAAAATGTTTATTCTTGTAAATTAAATATGCCCATAAATAATCATTTTTTTACTTTATACTTGTACAAGTAATGAACATATTTTGCTGTATTTAAATTGTAAAGTAGTTAATATTGGTGTACGAGCCTAGTAGATTTATTTACTGATAGTATACTGACTAGTTATAGTGTGATGTACTTGATATTAAGATAAATTTTGAACATCAATGGTTTGCTGTTGTCATGGCAACAGACTTAAATGGCTTCCAAAAACGTCAACAATTGGTCAAAATGGAGGAAATTTAGACATAAATGGTGGTTGCTATGGAAACTGCATTGCCGGTAGATTTTATAATTGTCTTAAAATCAAAGTAGGTCTATTAACCAGCAATATTAGATGTATTCCAATAATATTTTGAAAATAATGATAACATGTCCTTTTTGGCCAATTTCGTGAAAAACGGTAAAAAAATGGCCGATTTTGCTGACATGTCATTTTCAAAAGGACATAGGTCAAAAAGTATTGATCGACAATTAAACTTGTGATTGACTCTTTTGTTCTAAACAGTCAGCTGAACAAAATTATATACTTTGCATGGTCAATATATTTTTTTTAATTATTTTTTCCCATGTTAAATTAAAGTGTTGACGTCCCATTGAAACACATGTGAACTTTGACCCTAAATCGAGGTCAAAGGTCAACTTAACATCCGAGTTGGCAAGGATGTCCACCTAGGTTGTATGCTACATATGTCAAGGAACATTTTGGCATATGTGTCCCTGTGCCAGCACACCGGGACCAAAAACACGTTATAGTGAAAATTAACGTTTTCCTGTAAATTTAATACTTAGCTTTGATACTTCATTAGTTAATGCAAAGTGACTCGATTTGATCGAAATTGTTGCTATTTTTTACTTTTCATATTGATAATTTAAAACGTTCCAACAAAAAATCAATTTGTGTTTGTGTTTATATGAAAAATAACACGTTAAAGTGAAAATTAACGTTTTCTTGTAAATTTAATGCTTTAAATCAAAGCTTTAAGAGGATACTTCATTAATTAATGCAAAGTGACTCGATTTGCTTGAAATTGTTGTTATTTTTTACTTTTCATATTGATAATTTAAAACGTTCCAACAAAAATCAATTTGTGTTTGTGTTTAAATGAAAAATAACACGTAAAGTGTTTGAGTGCTTACGCTTTCAGGTAAATTTGCAGAAACCTCTAAATCGCGTACTTATATAGTTGTGGTTATTGTTTTGTTTGTTTTGTTTGTTTTAGATATGCTCCCATATACACTTCTACTATCTCTACTACTTTCTTTAAAATAACCCCGCAAAATATGGTTTAAACTTTATTCAAACTGCGCATCCCCAAAACCAGTAATCATTTGAATTCGCTCTAGGTGGTTTGTGACGAAAGTGCTGCTGGGATAGCCACAGAGATGTGGCAGTCTCGATTTATTTTTCTGAAGCCGATTTTGTCTAACGCGGCACTATTAAACTTATGGATGTGATCGGAATAGAAATAATCTGAGAGCTAAAGTACCATTGGCACGGATTTTATTTACGCTATGGATACAACGGGGAGACGGTTGTCCCGGGACGGTGTTGTCAGTAATGTTTTGGGTTTTTTGGTGTGTGTGTGTTTGTTCAATGTTTTTTTGAATTGTAATATTTATAATAAAGTTCTCCTATCATTAGCTAATTACTGGATACGCGTTGGTATACAAATTGAAAACTACAATGCAATAGCTTGTTCAAGGCTAACCCCGTACGAAACCCAAATCCTGGTAGGCCCAGTTGGATTGTTTGGATTTGGGTCGGACAAACCTCAACCGTGGTAGGCCTAGCTCAGTGCCGGTGAGGGCGGTATAACGTTTCCCTGGTGTTGTCCTCGAATTTCGGTGGTTCCCGTCAAACACCAAATGTTTCAATTGGGGTTTGCACGTTTAATCAGAGTAAATCATGACCCGGGTTCAGTGTCTGAGCCGGCTCTTTGGTAGTTGGTTCTATCTATCAACCACTCTTTGGTTGTAGACATATTAGCGGATGTTTAGTCTGGTCTTTAAAATTAGGAAAATTCTGTGAGTGCCCTCTGATCCTCTGCCTTTTTGAACATTGTGTTAAGGTCTATCTTGTCTATTTGATCCATTAATCGATATGTATTTGGATGGGATCTGCTCTTTCTCTTCTTAACACTTTCCACGCGGCAGGCAGGTGCAGACGACATTCCAAAATGTCACAAAATGTTTATAAAATGTCAAAATTGTTGAATTTTATTACGATATTTGGAATCACCATGAGAAATGCATTGACATAAGTACAAACATGCCTAGTATTGGTTCAGTAATCCTTGAGATAGACTTTAACAATTGTGAAAGGTTTCTCAAAAATCTGTTTTGTGTATGGTAAAAATATAGCCGCGTGGAAAGTGTTAATGTATTTATGTTAGAGTAGCCAGGTGCAATTTGTGATAAATAATGCGCCTCGTACTACGAGAGTTGTTCAAAAATATTCTTTAAAAACAACAACTACAACGAATTTAAAAATAAATAAAAAGACATCACTATTTTTTTTCAGATTTTTGGGTTGGTCGCAAAGGCAAGTCAATTTTTGTTTTCTGTTTTTGTTAGAAAACGCAAATCACGCTACACCGGAAGTAGGACACTGATCATTTTAATTTTAGAAAACCCAGTACAACCAGTGCTATTCATGAGGGGAAAATGCATTAAAGATACCACCTGGGATATGATCCAGGTATTGACAAGGCCGCGAGATCGTTCAAATAGTAATAACGCCACCACAAATCTTCATTTATTAAATTAAATATACAGGTGCTTGACAAATATACTATTTGAACTGTCGATGTAAAGGTGTATTTTGAATAAGCACTGTGGTGACGAGTGACGCACCAACTCGAATGTATGCGCATATGCTGCAAATACGACATTTTATTGCTTATTTATTGGTCAAGGATGACATCATGGAAATATCACACCTTTGGTGTAAGCTATTGAAAGAATTTGTTTCTGTACGACCAAATAATAATATTATGTGGAGTTCTGTTTGACAATTCGCATTGTCAAAAAATGCATTGCAGGGAAATGATGCATTTAGCTAGCCTGGCATATATGGGAAATGTCGAACCATATGTATACTTACCTGACTCATTGTATATAATGTAGGTATCGTATCTCGTAGTGATGAATTCAGCCAAACCAATACACATTTCATTGTACGATCTCGCACGGACGTTAGTTAACTAGTATGCATCATCAATTCACCAGTATTGTGTGGATACTCGCTGCCTCAATAACGTATTGTGTGGACACTTGCTGCCTCAATAGTGTATTGTGTGGACATTTGCTGCCTCAACAGCGTATTGTGTGGACACTTGCTGCCTCAATAGTGTATTGTGTAGACACATGCTGCCTTAATAGCGTATTGTGTGGACACTTGCTGCCTCAATAGTGTATTGTTTGGACACTTGCTGCCTTAATAGCGTATTGTGTGGACACTTGCTGCCTCAATAGTGTATTGCGTGGACATATGCTGCTTCTATAGCGTATTGTGTGGACACATGCTGCCTCAATAGCGTATTGTGTGGACACTTGCTGCCTCAATAGCGTATCGTGTGGCACTTCCTGCCTCAATAGCGTATTGTGTGGACACTTGCTGCCTCAATATCGTATTGTGTGGACATTTGCTACCTCGATGTGTATTGTGTGAACACATGGTACCTCAAATAGTGTATTGTGTGGACTTGCTGCCTAAATAGTGTATTGTGTGGACTTGCTGCCTAAATAGCACATGTTGACATATCGACAATCATGGCAAATAATATGCTCAATTTGATCTTACGGAGGTCCTTTATTTTAATATTGGTTGTTTCTCTCCACAGTGTGGCACTGAACAGAGCAGTAGCTACAACTCAAATATTTGTAAAGCCTCTGTGGGATATTGCTGACAATGAAACCCAACCATGCCGTATTGAAGAAAGAAATACCAGTCTAGGAGCGATTGCCTTACTGGGAAGTGCCCATCACAACTGCAGCATAGAAGTCAATGTCTCACTAGGATATCGCACGCATGTAGAAATACCAGAAGTTGACAAGGGATCTTTTTTCCTTTATATTGAAAGAAAAGGCGAATTGAGTGACTGTCAAAATAAGTATGTAGTTTTAACTGGACAAAGTAAAAAGTGCGGTGCTGATCTTCATCAGGAGAGTCTCCAACTAAATCTGCAAGGTAATGTCAGTATCTTAGTCAGTGGGAGCTTACTATTAGCGTCACTGTCTTCTTGTAAAGAATCTATATTTGATATCTTGCCTAGTTTAGCAAAAAATCAGACACCGGTTTGCAGTAACGTTAAGGGATACAAAAATATTGTTATGTGTGATTTAGATATTAGTCATACTTGCAGAATGGAATTTCAATCGAATTGCAATGCAACACTTGGCCAGAGAGAAATAAAATTTCAATGTATTAATAATGATCGGCTTGAAAAAAATTCACCTTGACGTTGATGATGTACCCAACTAATATGTTAACTTTGTATCTCAGTAGCAATAATATAGTAAACATTGAAGACGGTTCATTTGAGACTCTGAATTATTTACAAACTCTTCACTTGGAGAAAAATTGCTTGACCACCCTCAATGAAGATGTATTTATTGGATTACATAAACTTACAAAACTTGTTATGTATGCAAATCAATTGCTTGAACTTCAGATTGGCTTATTTCAAGAATTAGGAATGCTAATACACCTTGATCTTACCGACAATCAGCTGACCACATTGAAAGTAGGATTATTTTCGGGACTGAGAAACTTAGATGAACTTTCGCTGTATGATAATCAATTGATTGCACTACCAGGTGGATTGTTTGTGGGAGTCGAAAATTTGACTAAACTGTGGTTAAAAAGTAACCAATTGATCAACTTAAACCAAAGTTCCTTTCAAGGATTATCTAATCTGAATTATCTCTCTTTGCAATATAATAATTTGATAACACTACCTGATGGGTTGTTTTCGGGACTAGACAATTTGAATGGATTGTACCTACATAGAAACCACCTGACAACCTTGACCAAGAGTACCTTTCAGGGACTGAGAAACTTGTATCATCTTTTGCTGTATGACAATCAATTCGTTACACTACCAGGTGGGTTGTTTGTGGGATTAGAACATTTGAATCATTTATTCTTGTATGGAAACCAACTGGTCACCTTGAATGAAAGTATCTTTCAGGGATTATCTAAGCTGATATATCTCGATATGAGTATTAATAGTTTGAAAACACTACCGGGTGAGTTGTTTCAGGGATTATCTAATCTGACGCGTCTAGATCTGGATGATAATAATTTGATAACAATACCGGGTGGGTTGTTTTGGGGATTAGACCATTTGAATGAATTGTACCTTCATAGAAATCAACTGATCACCTTGAATAAAAGTACTTTTCAGGGATTATCCAATCTGACGCGTCTAGATCTGGATGATAATAATTTGATAACACTACCGGGCGGGTTGTTTTGGGGATTAGATAATTTAAATATATTGTACCTGTTTGGAAACCAACTGATCACATTGAATGAAAGTACTTTTCAGGGATTATCCAATCTGACGCGTCTATATCTGGATGATAATAATTTGATAACACTACCGGGCGGGTTGTTTTGGGGATTAGATAATTTAGATGAATTGTACATGTATGGAAACCAACTGATCACATTGAATGAAAGTACTTTTCAGGGATTATCTAAACTGACAAAGCTTAAGTTGCATACAAATAATTTGATGACGTTACCGGGCGGGTTGTTTTGGGGATTAGATAATTTAAATATATTGTACCTGTATGGAAACCAACTGATCACATTGAATGAAAGTACTTTTCAGGGATTATCCAATCTGACGCGTCTAGATCTGGATGATAATAATTTGATAACACTACCGGGCGGGTTGTTTTGGGGATTAGATAATTTAGATGAATTGTACATGTATGGAAATCAACTGATCACCTTGAATGAAAGTACTTTTCAGGGATTATCTAAACTGACGCGTCTAGATCTGTATAATAATAATTTGATAACACTACCGGGTGGGTTGTTTTGGGGATTAGGCAATTTAGATAAATTGTACATTTATGTAAACCAACTGATCACATTGAATGAAAGTACTTTTCAGGGATTATCTAATCTGACAAAGCTTGAATTGCATACAAATAATTTGATGACGTTACCGGGTGGGTTGTTTTGGGGATTAGACTATTTGAATGAATTGTACCTTTATAGAAATCAACTGATCACCTTGAATGAAAGTACTTTTCAGGGATTATCTAATCTGACGCGTCTAGATCTGGATGATAATAATTTGATAACAATACCGGGTGGGTTGTTTTGGGGATTAGACCATTTGAGTGAATTGTACCTTCATAGAAATCAACTGATCACCTTGAATGAAAGTACTTTTCAGGGATTATCTAATCTGACGCGTCTAGATCTGTATAATAATAATTTGATAACACTACCGGGTGGGTTGTTTTGGGGATTAGGCAATTTAGATAAATTGTACATTTATGTAAACCAACTGATCACATTGAATGAAAGTACTTTTCAGGGATTATCTAATCTGACAGAGCTTGAATTGGATACAAATAATTTGATGACGTTACCGGGTGGGTTGTTTTGGGGATTAGACTATTTGAATGAATTGTACCTTCATAGAAATCAACTGATCACCTTGAATGAAAGTACTTTTCAGGGATTATCTAATCTGACGCGTCTAGGTCTGGATGATAATAATTTGATAACAATACCGGGTGGGTTGTTTTGGGGATTAGACCATTTGAGTGAATTGTACCTTCATAGAAATCAACTGATCACCTTGAATGAAAGTACTTTTCAGGGATTATCTAATCTGATGCGTCTAGATCTGTATGATAATAATTTGACAACACTACCGGGTGGGTTGTTTTGGGGATTAGGCAATTTAGATAAATTGTACATTCATGTAAACCAACTGATCACATTGAATGAAAGTACTTTTCAGGGATTATCTAAACTGACAAACCTTCAATTGCTTACAAATAATTTGATGACGTTACCGGGTGGGTTGTTTTGGGGATTAGACCATCTGAATGAATTGTACCTAAATAATAATCAACTGATCACCTTGAATGAAAGTACCTTTCAAGGATTATCTTATCTATTACGTGTCGCTTTGAGTTATAACCAACTGATCACCTTGAACGAAAGTTTGTTTTGGGGATTGAATAAGCTAACCAAGCTTACTCTGAATCATAATAACTTGACAATACTACCAGATGGATTGTTTTGGGAATTAAATAACTTAAAAGGCCTGTTCTTATACGAAAATCAACTGCACACACTGACGACTCTCCAGTTCAATAATTTGACTAATCTTAGAATCCTTGAAATCTATGACAATAAGTTGAAAACATTACCTGATGGCATTTTCAATGGCCTAGGTAATCTACAGTATCTCTCATTGAATGATAACCAATTAAAATTGGTGAGTGAAAATATGTTAAAAGAGTTATATAATTTGCAAGGTCTATTTCTGCAAAATAATGAGCTGTCAAAACTTGATTTTGACATATTCAAAGACACAACAAATATTTCTGTAATTGTGTTAGCGCAAAATAATTTAAAACAATTTCCAAATATCAAACACTTGAATCATTTAAACATCCTTAATGTGATAAACAATACATTGACAGGCATATATTATGATACATTTTCTTGTCTTTCTAGTAATTCAAAGTTGTTTGTAAGTCAGCATGAAATATGTGAATGTTATGTGCCTGATGATGTCATATGTAGCGCAGCAGATGATAGGTCCCCATATCTCACATGTGATAGGCTTTTATCAGATAAGACTTTGGTCACCATGATGTGGATTGTTGGTGTCAATGCAGTCTGTGGGAATATATTTGTTTTGATTTGGAGAAAGACCAATACTAAAAGATATAAAGTCCAGGATTTATTACTAAGCAATCTGGCGTTGTCTGATTCACTGATGGGTATATACATGTTGATAATTGCGTGTGCAGAAATCTACTACGGGGAATATTTCCCAATGCAATCTGAAACGTGGAGATCTGGCATTACCTGTAGAATATCTGGATTGTTATCAATAACATCAAGCGAAGCCTCTGTCTTCTTTGTCACATTAATTAGCATTGATCGGTTTATCAATATCAGGTTTCCATACTCTGATAACAAATTAGGTAAACAGTCAACAATTGTGACTGCTATACTGATATGGATCTGTTCATTTGCATTGGGCATTGTCCCGTCAGTCTTAAGTGGAAAAAATTTCAAGTTTTATGATAATTCAAACGTGTGTGTTGGTCTGCCATTATCTTTGACTCCAAAATTTTCAAATGAAAAAAATGCAACAAACATACAACCCCTCAATGATGATACATTTTATTACACGCAGGACATCTATACTACATTACCCTTAGGTTCGGTTAATGGCATGTATTATTCAATAGCTGTTTTCCTTGGTTTCAATAGCTTTTGTTTTTTCATAATCCTTTTGTGTTATATAGAGATAATACGAGCTGTCATAAAATCGTTACAGCAATCTGGACGCACTCTTGATATGAAAAAACAAATCCGACTCACTGTCAAGGTAGCCGCAATAGTGGCCACTGACTTTGCATGTTGGAGTCCATTAGTTATACTTGGAATATTAGTTCAAACAAGGATAATTACCCTGCCCCCATCAGTGTATGTATGGTTAGTGACCTTTGTGATACCACTGAATTCCGCAATTAATCCATATTTGTATACTATTGCGGAAATAATTTCAAATTATCGAAAGAATAAAAGAGATGAGAAAATACAAAACAAGTTGCCTCAGCAGACGTCAACAATGTGACAACATCACAATGCTTAGGGGTTTTCGCTTTATCCCTATTTTGGTATTTTAAAGTGGTGAAAGTATATTGAATCGATTTCCAAGCGATATTATAAAATGCATGCTATTTCCTAGTAAATTAAGAAGTGGTTTACGTTATAAAAAAACGAATAGTCAGTCATTTCTTTTAAACATTATTCTCTTGTCGTATAACCTGGCTGCCATTAAGGTTGTGTAAATACAATAAATTAGGAATGTATTGACTGAAAATTGATTTTCCACTAGTTTTGCTTGTTTTGCCACAGAACTTGTATATGTATTATGTTACCTAAATCTTGATATTGAATCCAACCTCGACAGAAATTTGAACCCGGAACACCCTGAATTATATCTGTAATAATAACTTGTAGGTAATATATATTCGCACAGCCGCCACTAGCCGTGATCAAGGTCCGTCGACCGAAACGTTGGTTTTATTGCCTAATAAAATAGTAAGATTAAACGAGAAATTACCTTAAGTTCGATGTTTGAAATGATAAGAAGAAATGGTAGTGGAGGAGTAAAATGAGAATAGAAACGCTGAGTGTAAACCAACCTTCAAAGTAATGAGGCTAGAGTGATACATTAAGTGCATGGATACACCACATCACATCTCTTTAGAACTGCAATATTAACTGATACTACATGTACTCTATGAAGAAATATGGGATGGGAGGGTATATTTTAGGGCATTTTACTCCTCCACTACAATTTCTTCATAAAATATCGAACTTAAGGTAAGTTCTCGTTTAATCTTACTATTTTATTACGAAATACGTGTATTTCGTAAAATGAGGCTTTAAAGCCTCTCTAGCCTCATACAAACTCAACACAAACATTTGATCAGTATTAAGAATAATATCAAGACAATAAATGTTTTTCTCAAAATATCATGTATTAAAATACACAAATATATAACAATGCTTGAAGATCAAGTGTATCTTCAAGACACAACAGCGTCTGTTTTATACACCATTCTTGATGTAATGTAATAGTTTTAAAACTATTCCTGCAAAACTGCACTTGCGAAGTTACTTTCCTTCGCTACTGGTTTGTTATAATATAATAGAAAAGTCTTTTCACTAGACCATCCTGCTGCAGCTAATATATGTCTCCCATGGGAATGTTTCTCTTATCTGCTGCAGAAGAAGCTGCTGCTCTGGTAGAATGTGATTTGAGCACTGAAACATCCACCTCAGCTTGTTTTATAAACCTTTTAAGCCAGTTGGAAACAGTGTCCTTTGTTACTTTCTGATGTGGCTTTCTAAAGCTTATTAGTAACTGTTGCTCTTCACCTCTCAAATATTTGGTAACACACATATAATGCTTCAGAACAGTATAAACACATAGACGTGTGTCAGGCACATATGCCTTAAACTTCATAATATGGCCAATATTTCCTGGCCTAGAATGTTTAAGCAAATCATTAACATAAAATGTTATAGAGTCCTTGTCTATTCAGTCTAGATGCAAACAAGTCAATTTCAGGTTGCCCATGCATTTTCACTAGCTCGTGGAAAACATCCACATCTAACATCCACTCTGTCTGATCTTGAAATTTTCGAGATTTTTGATCTGCAATAATATTCTCTATGCCTGGTAAATATGATGCTGATAACCAAATGATTTGATCATTACACCATTGCCACAAATCTTTAGCCAGGATATTACAAACAACTGACTTTGTACCCCCCATATTATTTCTATAGGTCACAGTTGTTTTATTGTCACATTTCACATGTACTCCCTTAGCATGTTTATAAAATGCTCTCACATTGAATAATACAGCAAGCAATTCCATGAGATTTATCCCATGTTGTTTAAACAAATTCAGTTAATGGGCATTACCATCTATACCACCCCATCCTAGGCCACTGGCACCAGTTTCTAACTGTATTTGAGGGTCAGGTAACTGTAAATTAGTCAACATAGTTTCCTTTTCAATATTCGAAATCCACTAGTCCACATCATCCCTGGCCCTTTTCCCTTTCAATTCAATTCAATTCAATTCAATTTATTATAAAATAACATCGTGGCCAAAGGCCAAATTGCGCATTTTGTACAATATAAAAACATATAATATTATCATCAAAAATACATATAAATATAATATAATATTATCATCAAAAATACATATAAATACATGATAAAACAGCGATAACATATAAAATACATAATTATGATTGCAAATCCCCACACAAAAATTATTTAAGAATCCAAACACACACATTTACAAGCAAATGAAACAAACATCCTCACACCACAAGTGTACACTCACCCCTCCACACATAAACCCCCTATACACACAATACGACAACACAAGTATCCACTAAGCATGCACTCATACACAAACTCACAAGCCCACCTACCAAACAAAATTGCACATGAAAATTACTATTAGCCCCCTCCCCCCCCCCCCCCCCCCCCCATAATGACATAAAATTGCACATTTTCAAATAATCACAACATGTAAATGTTAACAGTACATCAAATCTCAATACATGTATACTGGGCAGTAAAAATGGATTGTACAAAAGATTGACAAAAAAAGAAAAGAAAAAAGGGCACACCCCAACCCCCTTTACCACACAATTTGACAGCACATGTATCCACTAAGCATGCACTCATACACACACACCCCCCCCCCCCCCCCCCCCCCCCCCCCACTATGATATTGACCTAATATTGCACATTATCAAATAATCATGTAAATGTAAACAGTACATACAATCTCAATACATGTATACTGGGCAGTCACCTAAAATGAATTGTTCAAAATAAGGCACAGGGCTGTTCTGAAAACGGGATGTTCTAAATGATAATTGTGAAACTGAATCTGCATTGCGTAATCTTCTGCCATGAACTTCAAATCTGGTGTTGGGAAGGAGATGTTTTGTTCTAATATTGTCGGCCAGGCCTGATGCAAATTTAAGACACTGATGTGTTCTTCTACAAGCAAGGGATTCAAATTGACAAGCAGACAAAGCATCATCATAAGATGAGTAATCACGGCCAAGGATGGTTTTACATGCCCTTTTCTGAATTCTTCCAATTTCACACCTTTGTTTTGCTGTAATACTTGAGTGCCAAAGAGGGGCAGCATATTCAAGTACCGGTCTGAGATCACTTTTGAAGACAAAATTTAATTCGCTCTTATCAAAACCAACTTTTTCAGTGAACGAAGCATAAACAGGCGCTGGTTAGCTTTCACAAGCATGTTGCTAACCTGTGTGTCCCCTTTTAAATCATTCTGAAGCCAAAGGCCAAGCACTTTTGCATTATCAACAAAAGGGAGGGACTCACTGCCAATTTTCAGCTCAGAAGTAGGCTTAGATTTGCCAAAATTAATTTGCAGAGCCTGACACTTGGTGGGATTAAGTTTCAAACAGTTTGTTTCAGACCAATCCTTGAAATTATTCAAGTCATCTTGAAGGTTACCAATGACTTTCACATTGTGATTTTCTGCAAATGTTAAGTCGTCAACATATTTCCAATACAATATTAGAACAAAACATCTCCTTCCCAATGACAAGGTCATTTTTTGAACGAAAGATCTCGTAAGACCCTTTGCACCGCCCTTGTACAATGCCATTTTGATTATTGCTGCTCTTCATGGTTTTCTTCACTTTCTGCTAAGTTGAAAAATAAGCTGCAAGTTGTGCAAAATAAGTTGATTCGCTTTATTTTGAAGCTGGAGCCCAGGTCCCACATTGGTGATGTAGAATTTAAGAAGCTGGGAATGCTGAAAGTTGAAGATAGAGTTAAACAACTTAAACTCAATCATGTTTTTAAAATATATAATGAAATAGCACCTGAGTACTTGAATTCTCAATTTACCAAATTGTCCAACACTCACAGATACAATACCAGTGGCAGTGCAACACATTTTCTGGTTCCCAAAGCTAAAGGTCAGCAGTGCAATGCATTTTTCTTTACTGGTATTCGGGAATGGAACTTGCTACCAACTCAGGTTAAAACATCCAAAACCCACGGGCAGTTCAAAAAGGCAGTAAAGAGTCACTTTCTATCTTGATTTTTCATCCATTTTTATATGCAGTTGTTTCATAAAAAGTGAAATATTATTTTGTATGCAAATATATATGATGTTTTTATAATGTGCTGTTTTAATAAGGACCCCAATGGAAATAAGCCCTTTTTAGAGCTTTCTTGGGCTATCCTTGGCATTATATGTTTTCTTGTATTAATATGTTGTGTTAATTTTGTAAGTGTTTAAGATTTGTATATTTGATCTGATGTATTGTATCTCTGTTTCTTGATATGCTAAATAAAACTAAACTAAACTAAACTCTGTACTTGCATCAGAGCTCAACCTTCCCCTCAAAGTTTCCATGGCTGACTCTTAGGCCTCCAATTTTTGCCATCTCTAGGCCCCTATAGTGTAGTTTCCCATACTACACAGCAGTGGCAACTATTTTACCAATAACTTCTGCAACCTGCCTAATAGTGGGTCTCAATTTCCTACAAAGTGCACTGCACTTTTCTTTAATATCAGCTCTTTTGGCTGGCGATAGAGTTACTGTCATATTACAAGAATTTATCACAAATCCTAAATAGGAAATATCTTGTGTTGGCTTGAATATTGACTTTTTGGGGTGAATGACGAACCTTAACTCTGACAACACTGTTGCCGTGAACTGTACAGCCTTTTCTGTCTCTGATTTATTGGGTGCTATTATTAGTGTATCGTCAATATATCCAATGACACAATAACCTAGACTTCTAATTTTTGCAAAGGGTGCTTTTAATATTTTAGTGAACAATCTAGGTGCAGATAATAGGCTCTATATTGATACAATTACCCATTCCAAGCACATATGCTCTATGGCAATGGGTACTGAGTAGTATGCATCTTTGAGGTCGATTGATGTCATGTAACAATTGGGTGATACAATTTTTTTTGTTTTTTGCCACCTCGAAAGTGTCCTTCTGAAAGTGATGGTATATCAAAGATAGGTTTTAGATAGATCCAGTATTATTCTTCGGCCCCCATCTTTTTTCGGGCGCGAAAATATATTTGACAAAAAATCACCTTGTTCTGGAATTGGGGGTTCAATTTACCTGTTTTTGAAGAAGTGACATAATTTCGTCATCAATTTCCCATGTTTCAATAGTTCTTTTTCCATGGTTTTGTACATGCCATGACAGCTTTCTTATCGTCAGAAATGTCCTTGACATATTTCTGCAGGTCGTCTCCGAAGAGAGAGTCTATGCCTGTTGGCTTTTTGCACAAGTGTGCGAATGCTGAATTGAGTTTAATGTGATCCTTTCCTGCTACATTCAACTCATAATTAGCGTTGCACATTAACGCCATGGCCTGTTCTTGCTCTGGTGAGGGTGTACCATCAATAGAATGCACAAATGCACACAATCCTCTATTCAGTGATGTTTGCACTCTTTGGAGTCTAACATCAAATGTTTCCCAAATGGGTGGATTGACCTTTGGTGTTTTAAGTTTTGGCAGATTTGACGGCGTCAACTATTGTGTCAAGCAATCAGCTATCTTGGAGTCTTGTAGTCCTGGATAGCATGTAATCAAGCTCTTTAGCCATGGTCTCATCCACAGGAGGACCTACTCACATCTACAAATTTACTAGCAAAACCTAGTGTTATTTTCTTTTTGGGATCTATCTGTACGGACGATGTATCTTTGGCATTAGTGTCCGGTATCAAATCACTAACTGATATGTTATCATCTGCAGGCTCACTTGCCTGCTCATCATCTTGATGATCATCCATCATCATTTTATAAAGACGTTCTGAAAGCTTGGTATGTTCTGCATGAAAAAAGATGAAGACGGTGCTGTTCATAAGAACGATATTATATGGGAAAATAACAATGTTAGGTATAAAGGCCAAATGCTGTATTATACAAAATGGATTAATGCTGGTATTATACATGATCATGATATTGTAACTGAAAACAGGTTTATTAATTTGACTGAACTGTCAAGAAAATGTCCAACAGATATATTTAAGCTGCACACGCTTATGTCTGCAATTCCAAAAAAATGGAAACACGAAGTAAAAAAGAACAATTTGTGTTCACACAAGAAACAAAGTTGTACATTTTTTTAATGTTAAAAATAAGGTCAAACACATTTGTATTTTACAGACTAAAGATATATATAAAATGTTAAATACTCACTCAGAAGATGCCTCTTGTATACAGTATTGGGGAAAACAAAATATCAATAGTAATGATTGGAGTAAAATATTTTCTTTCAAAATTAGAAACAGAATAATTAACAAGATAGGCCATTTTCAATATAATCTCATGAACAATCATATTTACTGTAAAAGGAATTTATGTAAATGGCAACTAAGTGTCTCAGACACATGTAATGTATGCAATTGTTTAGATAATTATGATCACTTTTTTGTAAAATGCAATTATAACAAAAAATTCTGGATTAAATTTTCCAAATATATACGATTCTTGATGAAGGAATCCGATTTTGATATATCTTCGGAAAAAATCATATGCGGCTGAAACATCCGTAATTCTAAATTTAATTTTACAAATATGTTATGCCGTATATAAATCCAGAATAATGTATTATGATACAAATAAAACAACACCTATTTCAATTCTGTTTATGTTGGAAATTAAGAAAATTGACGAAATTATTGCATTTTCGAAAAGAAAGGTAAAAATAGAACAGCAAGATTTAGAACATTGCAAAATATACTGGAATAAAAAAATAAATGATATTTTATTATTGAAATGAAAATTATGTTAAATCAAGTTTTCTTCACAAGTATGTTATCACATTGTACTTATATTATAAAAAAATGTCTCATAATGTACGATATCTATATTAACATATGTGTATTATTATTTAACGTGATATTATAAGTTAACACTTGTTGAGATGAAAATAAAGACTTCACTACCTCTATGAGTTTAAAAGAGGGAAAAAAATCTTGATGATTATCACTATTAACCTGATCACATACTCGTTATAGTACCCATAACCTTCATATTGTTCACTTGTACTCTCCCCATCATTATCATAGGGCATCCCTTGATGATAGTCTGTTTTTTCTAGCTTTTCTAGCCTAGCATTTCTTTTCTTTGTTTTCGGTTATCCCGATGCATTTGCATCAACAATTTTTCAATGCCATCTAGTCTACTATTTGTCACTAATTTCTTGCCTTTGGCTTTAGTAGTACTAAATTGCGCCAATAAAGTATCTAAACACTTACAAATGGTCAGATTTATCGAAATCTGAAATAGTATGCAAACAAATAATTAATTAATTCGATTTACAGTTATCTTTTGCGCATTTTGACACCTCTTTTGTTGCACTACGATGTTGTTTGGCGGATTTATGGGCACTTGAGTGGCTTAAGGTCGAATTCAAAAGTTCACCCCAATTCACCCCAATTCCAGAAGGGAACTCACACAAGCATCACACACAGACAAAATCAAGACATAGGACACCAATTTGTTTTGTTTACTTAACCATGACAATTAATGATTGATTAGTTATTGATTTATGCCTCCCATCTCTGACCCTTTTGTTTTATTATTGACAATTAATGCTGATGTTAATCGCAATCGATTTATCCAACACGCGACAAACAAATAATGAGGTCGTGTTGCTACAAATCAGTGACACTTAAAAACTCTCGCTGTACAATTAATCAGAATGGTGAGTATTGATTGGTCATGGACTATAACAATACCATAGCAGACCTGGATCGCTGCATATAAATGGTATGAATGGGCGCTTCTTATCCCTTTAGGTATATTAGTCCCAAATACAATTATACAATATTCTATTTGTACTGAAGTAAACACTTCATCATCGATGATCGTTCAAGTAACATTCAACTTGCGCTTATAGAAGCATAAGTGTGAGGAGCGTTAACCCCAGATAAGGCGGTTTACGTCCCTATCCGGGGTTAGGGCGGAAATGACACACTTATGCTGGATGTGTATACCATAGGAGCATTAACCCCAGATAAGGGACGTAAACCTATGATAACGGGCCTTATCTGGGTTTAACGCTCCTATGGGACACACATGCATTATAATTGTGTCATTTCCGCATTAACACCGGATAAGGGACGTAAACCCCAGATAAGGCGGGCCTTATCTCGGGTTAACGATCCTTATCTTGGGTTAACAACTTAAACCCCAGATAAGACCCGTTATCCTAGGTTTACGTCCCTTATCTGGGGTTAACAATTTAAACCCCAGATAAGGCCCGTTATCCTAGGTTTACGTCCATTATCTTGGGTTAACGCAAACGTACATACATGCAGCATAAGTGTGGCATAAGTGTGTCATTTCCGCCTTACCCCGGATAAGGGACGTAAACCCCAGATAAGGCGGACCTTATCTGGGGTTAACGATCCTTATCCCCAGATAAGGAGGGTTAACTAGGGATAAGGCCCCTTATCCATAGATGAGGCGCGTTATTCGGGGTTTACGTCCCTTATCTGGGGTTAACGCGCCTTAACCCTAGATAAGGAGCGTTAACAAGGAATAAGGCGCCTTATCTGGATTTTAGGTCCCTTAACACCAGATAAGGAGCGTTAACCCCAGATAACGCGCCTGCACCCCAGATAAGGAGCGTTAACTAGGGATAAGGCGCCTTATCTGGGGTTTACGTCCCTTAACCCCAGGTAAGGAGCGTTAACCCCAGATGACGCGCCTACACCCCAGATATGGAGCGTTAACTAGGGATAAGGCGCCTTATCTGGGGTTTACGTCCCTTATCTGGAGTTAAGGTGGAAATGACACACTTCTCACTAAAAACAAAACGTTTTCAAAACGTTTTAAATTGGGTTTAATTAGGTTTCGTTTTTGTGAAACGTTTTAAAAATGTTTTTAAACCGTCACAGTTTAAAAGCGTGTTGTTTCCTTGCTAATTGTTTTATCAAAACGTTATAAAACGTTAAAATAACGTTGTAAAAATACTCATAAACAAACACATAATTGAAACGAAATCAAAACATTTATAGAACGTTATATTGCAACCTAAATTAAACCAAATATTCTGGACCATATTTTCGTTTTAGGAAGAGGGCAATTCTACGCATGCGCACTTAGCTTTGTTATATTGGTTTTCTAAGGGCGTAACATCACTAATGCGGCCCCTATATACTTTACATGCTTTGTAGGCTCTGATCAAATCGCTGTAATTTGCGTTAGCTCGCGAAGAATTCTATGAAATTTTGATATGTTTTAACACAACGGTATTTTATAACATATCTGAAACTCAACCCCGGGTCATCAGGTAGATTTTTAGCTAGAAGTCGACACGTCAGAGTGTACTGATTTTGTTACTTATAAGTCGGCTTTTACCCGTGCATGCAACGTGCGTGTAAATCGGTCCGTAAAATTAGGTTTCAGTTAAAATCACGTATTTTCTTTTTAAAACATTAAATATACACGCAGAACACAAATTTGACACAAAAACAATAATGATTAGTTTCATTTGCTACCATTTTTTTCGTCAAATAGGAACTATTATCGTACTCAACTTTGCCGGAAGTGCCGCGCATTACCGAATTAGTGGTGTTTTTGAAGGGCACTTTTTTCTTCTTCAAAATCATATAAATCTGATACCATTGTTTTCAGTGTAAAATTTTAAGTTTAAATGCCAAATCTTATAGAATTCTGAATTTTGGTTTTGGAAATGTTGTCATTTGAAAAAGCATATCGCCATACGTAAATTTGTATTTTGTGCGTTTTGATTTAAAAAACTGGCACGCGTGGACTATCTGCACGATGAATGCTATCTTCAGTAGATAGCATGCTGGTGCATTTGCAAGTTGTGTGATTGTATTACTGTATTAATGTCATTGAACCTTTTCCAAAAATGAACAATATCAGAATATAAAGTCAGTGCCCAAACTTGATAAGCATTTTGACAATGACATTCTGTGGACATAATGAAATTCATCAAATCTAGAAAATTTCCGACATCCGCGTCCGTCACCCTTTGAGTTCATCAGATCGGTGGTGGACATGTCGGACATTTTCCTGTTGAAACTCATGATGGATACTATTACTAAGGCACCGTTTGATGAAATTTGACAAGTTAAAGAGACGTTTTATCTGATAGACGACCCCGTACCCCGAGTCGGAAGGCAAACTAATTTTATACCCCCCCCCCCCCACCGTATTTAATATAATAACGCATTTTCATATTAAAAAGGCGGGTTTACACTGCAGCGATGTAATTATTAAGTTTTTTGTGATACCAAAACATAGTGTAAAGTAAAGCAAAAAGAAGTCGAATATATTGAATTTTTCTGCATCAAACTTTTTTTATGTTTGTCCGTCGTCTATCCCCACAGTCAAAATGCAAAAAGAATCGTACACAAATTGAAGAAACTCGGCTCACACAAGTTATTTTTTGCCGTAATTTTTGTGAGTTTTTGATTTAAAAAAACCCGCCAAAGACTGCGTGGATTTGTCTGGCATTCGTTAATTGTCAACGCATTAACATACACATTCACTCGGCATGCTCGGAGCCTCGAACCCCCGGGAATTAGTGATGTGTACCTTTAAGGGCGTACATCACTAATTCGGCCCCATAGACTTTACATGCTTTGTAGGCTATGTTCAAATCGCTGTAATTTGAGTTAGCTCGCGAAGAATTCTATGACATTTTGATATGTTTTAACACAAACGGTATTTTATAACATATCTGAAACTCAACCCCGGGTCATCAGTTAGATTTTTAGCTAGAAGTCGACACGTCAGAGTGTACTGATTTTGTTACTTATAAGTCGGCTTTTACCAGTGCATGCAACGTGCGTGTAAATCGGTCCGTAAAATTATGTTTCAGTTAAAATCACGTATTTTCTTTTTAAAACATTAAATATACATTCTTAGGAATACGCAGAACACAAATTTGACACAAAAACAATAATGTTAGTTTCATTTGCTACCATTCTTTCCGTCAAATAGGAACTATTATCGTACTCAACTTTGCCGGACGTGCCGCGCATTACCGAATTAGTGGTGTTCGCCCCTAACACTATGGATAGTATAGTTATACATTTTATACAGTGATTCGATCTGCACCATTCACCATTTCATAATTAAATGGCAAATAAGAACTAAGAACATTACTTCACAAAAAACTGTACACATGAACAATTTCGTTGGAGAATGTTGATAAAAAGGATGAGACTTAGTATTCACCTTTGGCATTATTTTCTTTACCGAAGGAAATGTTGATTTCATATTTTTCATATGTTTATATCAATCTTTCTAAATCAAGATCTTGTTTTCAATAATCATGTTTTTCAACAATGAATTATGATTGCGCTATATTTTCCCCGATTTCTGGAAATATTAACGGCACACTCTGCACACATTAATTGATTCAATTCACCTGTCGGCATTTTCCATCTGAGCTTTAGTTCATCAAATCAAATCTGTCAGTCTTGTCCTTTGTATGTCATAGCTCTCTATGATTAAGCCCTAAATTAATCATCATTTGCTCTTATTCTAGCATTTTTTTATCATACACGTTTAACGTTGATTGCGATATTCATTTTGCGCGCTTGTGTTGTGACATATCCGGTACATTATAACGCACAATAAACAATTATTGCTGCAAGTTTTTGCTTTGTATGAAGATTATTGTATGGTGCAATAGCTCCCTTCATTAGAAAATTCGTTACTGAAAAGCTCAAACTATGAAAACAATCATAGTAACAAATGCTCGTAAAATTATATATATACAGCGTATCCTAAAAAAATGGGTCCAACAACTAGAGATAACTCAATCTTGCTCTGGTCAAAGACCAAGCCACCTTGATTTTTTTTCTCGTTCCTGACATTTGACCCCAAGGTTATGATTTACTTTTTCTTGTCTTATTAAAAGAGATAAGATGTATCAAGCCCGATCACAATCGGAGCATGTTTTATATTTTACCCGTGTATAGGTCAATGACTCCTAGTGACCCCATATGACATGTATTTCAGATGTTTCACATTACCATGGAAATTGAAACACAGTGTGAAAGGACGCTGAGGGGAGAGGTTACCAGCACTTCACCCTCAGGAAAAATTGCACAAATGTCGATGGCTATACATAGCAATGAAGCAATATAAATATTTTACTGTATCATATCTGATAACAATTATACTAAAGATGGAAATGTGTCAAACATCCTCATACAGAAGATACATGTAAGTGTATGTATTTAAGATGTACGGATAGAGATGTTAACATAGATAAGACAACAGTAAAAAACCTTTAAAAAAGAACTGGTGAAAAAAGTTTCTGCGATTCCAATGTGTCAACATTTCTGGCAGAGAGAATATCCAAACTTAAAATATGGAATAATATTCCATCTACAACAAGAGAGGGCAGAGACTGATATCACTTAATTGGAAAATTACTAGTAATATCTACCCCACAAAAATACTTCTGCATAAAATAGAAAATAATGATGTATGTGATATATGTAATGAAAAGGATTATGTAGAACACTTCTTCTTTTGCTGTAAGAAGATACAACCAATATGGTTAGAAGCAAGTGCCATTATATCTTTAAAAGTATCAAAACGTGTAATGTTAACAAATGTTGATGTTCTTTTGGGGTTTCAGCAATGTAAATACAAAATACAGAGAGATTTTATAACTAGCATAATTATGATAGCGAAATTGTCAATATGTAAATTTAGATATGGGAATCATCCCAATCTTTTATTTCTTTTCAAATCAGAATTGAGATTCAGACAATTCATTGAGATTTACCCCCCTGAGAACTACCGGCCGATTGGTCAGAAAGATAGATACATCATTTATTGCACCAATCATAGACAGTATTAGAATAGTTGTATCCCTGATAAAGATTGGAGTGAAATTGTTTACAAGCTGCATTTTAATTGGCTATTCAAATGAGTTTATCTTGCAATAAACCAATCAGAACCACTGTAAGATAGGCCGGTAGTGCCCAGGGGGTTAAGAAGAATCAATTTACATTGATTGTGCGTAACAATGAGATGTGTGACTTGAAATAATATCATATTTTGAAGCTATATATAGAAGATACAAGTAATATATAGTAAAAATATGTAATAGGTTTGTAATTTAAACTGAACATGTTTGATTTGCCATATGTATGGGATTGTGATAAAAAGAGTGACGATTTTGTAATCATGAATAATTTGTAACTGATGAAAGAATGGTTATTAATAAACTTAAAAGATTTAAAAAAAACCCAATTATACGAGAAGAAGACATATCAGAATATACTGTACATAGTAGATAACATTGTATCACAATGACATTTGAACAAAATAAGTGGTTGTCGAAGCTATACAAACGCTGTATCGTGCTGGAGGGAAGGGGTTACCATGGTTAATTTGGCTCAAAGAATGCCACTAGAATTGCACGATATTGTGCGTTGCGCGTGTAGTAAAATTGCTTTTGGGGTATCAAGTCCGTTACATGCTGGCGTGACCATACAGGTCACGATAGCGCTCCTAAACTTGAAAACTAGGTTAATTAAAATGATTCTGTATGATTTATGGGAGCACGTCACTAAGTCGGTCTCCATTGACTTGACACGCTATGTACTACGAATTCAAAACGCTGTAAATCCAGAGTGCTAGTGACTAGATTAATAAAATGTTGATATGTTTTAGAACCATCCGTGTTTTTTAACATATCTTAATATGAAGTAATAATCACCGGCAAGATTTTTTGCTAGAAGTCGTTGAAATTAAATGGTATGATTACGCGAGTCAATATTCGGTTCTTACCCGTTCATGCACCATGTGTGTAAATCGGCCCGTTACTTATATTTTAGCTAAAATCATCGAATTTTCTGTTGTAAACATTAAATATATAGTCCATAAAATCCATAAAACGCAAATCTGATATCATTACCCGTAAAATTGATGCCAATTTTGCACATTCATTTGGTCAAAAGGAACTATTACTGTACTCTTGTTTTGCCGGAAGTGCCGCGCAAAACCGACTTAGTGTTGTGCTCCCTTAAACATGTTAAAGGTAACACTTATGGTCAAAATCATTCAACATTTGATATCAACTTGTTCAGCATGACATTTTGAATAAACTAGCCAGATATCATGTCAATCGAACATTTCGTTTTTGAGATACGCCCAGATTACGGAGGCCGCATCTTTGCGTAAAAATCACTATTCTGCTATTTTCCGTTTTTTTATCCTATCGCCACGTATCGCCAAGCGGCGTTCTAGGCTACACTCAAGTAAATTCAACTTTTTTGAGTCAAATCCAACCGATTTTGATTTTGATCAGTCAACATGGTCAATGATAATGTTGAACTATAACATAGCAACTGAAAAGGTCACATTTGTTGTATAAAAAGAGCAACCCCCCTCCCCCCGGTCCTTGAAAACCCCGACAATTTGGGCCTAATACGAAAAATAAACTGCCCAGATCTGAAACCTACACATAGATTTGGGTGAAACCCACAGAATTATAAAGGAGAAACCAGACGATTTTTTTGCCCTATCTCTTTACGTGTAACGGGCGCCATTTTGGATTCCCACCATGGGGGGAAAATTGGAGGTATGTCGGTATTTTTCGGAACTGCACGGAAAAGAACGAATGCAGCATCGTGCGTGTACATGAGCCGTGACTTTCTCCGCGTAAAACGCAATCGTCGCGTGTGTTTTCGCGCCGGGCTACTTCGCGCGTACCACTGCGTACTTTTCGTGAACGTCACACCGAAAACGCCATATTTGAACCAGGGTAAATACCGCGCTACACGGGCGGTGGTCCGATGCTGTTTTATTCAAAAGGTAACTTGCTTGAAATAATTGGATCCGTATTGTGTTGAATCTTCACATAGACAACAGACAATGATCATTTTGAAAGTTTATTTTCAATTATACCGCAGCAGTATAAAATTAAAATGTTGACGGTCCAAAGCCGCCAGAGAAACCGTCACTCAGGCTCATCGATTTACGCTTCGTAGTTCAAATCACTCTCCTCATAGTTGCGCTTTGATTATTTAAATATTGATGCTTTAGCATATATTTTTCATATGTTTTAAACAAAATACATTTTGCTTATTCATACCGGTCAAATAGGTTTCATGATTATCGTAATAACTCAAGTTGTATTAATCTCAAGCAGACCAAATAAGTGCCGCGCTCCCTTGAAGTCAATTTTTGTCAAAACATTAGTACTATTATGTTGAATTTTATTTAATGACGATAACTGTCTTTGGCTTAATCATGTTAAATTGTTAATATACATGCATACTAATAATCTTCAGTAAGGTAGCTATCATCGCTAGCTAAGACTATTTTAAAGATATATTATAGCATATAACTAGCAAGTGCTGATCCAGGATTATATTTTGATGGGGGGGGGGTGCACAATAATATTTGAATATTTGGTTTTTTTTATGAATGCTAAATAGTTTTTTTTGTTATATGTAAGAAATAATTCGTGCATACTGATATTTTCCTGATTTAAGTAGGCCTATAGATGGTTGAACTTGTTATGCTGAAAAACAGGTTCCATAACTTGGGGTTGGTTGAAAAATAGGTTCCCCATTTACACCCGGGTCGCGGGATAACGGCAAATGGAAGATTGTTTTGAAAATAAATCGTTATCACGCTTTGAGGGGAGGAGGCCCAACATTTTTAGCTGAAGTTCTTTTTAGCTATTTTCCCTTCAAATTATGAGTCTGATGCCTTTTACTTTAAATGTCATGTTAATCACTAACACTAGGAGAGATCATTTTGACACTTTCATGTACTTTCGTTTGGTACTGATATCATATAGGCCTAGTATTACAAATACAAAGAAAGAAAAAATATTGTTTTTTATAATATATTTGAATATTGGCAAAAGTGTAGCGCGTACGTGGCGGGGGAGTATGATAAATGTAGATAATATCATTATTATTTATTCGGCTTCTCATACATCACAGTAATTTCATCGCTGTACAAACGGTAGGCCTACCGCGAATATATGACCACAGCAGAAAATAATACTATAGGCCTTTCTAAACTTATTTTGCGACAAGCGACTTTTAGCTAATTTGTAAGTCGGCATGGGACACAGTTGAAAAATAGCCAAATTGCGACACACGACATCTCGCGAAGACAAGCCGACAGCCGTTTTATTTTGTCAACCCATGACCATGTGACATGTAGACATTAAATTGTAATGGGGGGGGGGGGGGCGAGGGGAGGCCTGAGATCAGGGGGCATTAGACATGTAAGATATCACCAATTAAAACAAAATAAGACAGCGGCAACTGTATAGTTAGTGGCTAAGGCCTAGGGCCAATACACATCCAATCAGCAAGGAGTGCAGTGGATCAAGTCTTTCCGCCTTTGGAAATTCTAAATAATTATTTATGGTATAGGCCTATTTGGGTTTGGTAGGACTCGAGATCTGAATGTATTTCATTCTCGTCTATACCTGTTTTGTTAACAACATGAATGACATTATTTTGAACTTGGGATTTTTTGCGTTTGATAATCGGGAATGGTTGTCTACAGTGTTTGAACACTTTCCACGCGGCTATTGGTTTAACCACTACAAAACAGATTTGTCAGAAACCTTTCCTTACTTTCATATCCCAAGGATAATTGAACAAATAATAGGCACGTTTGTACTTATTTGAATGCATTTCACATGGTTATTCCAAATATGGAAAATGACATTCAATAATGTTGACATTTTAAAAACATTTTATGCTATTTTGGATTGTCGTCTGCAGACGCCTGCCGCGTGGAAATTGTTAAAAGGGTTATAAAATGTAATATTAAGGGGCTTTCAACAATTTCAATGGGCTTTGTCATGAAACCTTTGGCCCGTTGTAACGTAAAATAGTCATTGCATTTTGGGATTGCATTTCGGTACATCTCGAATGTGTGTATGATATTTTGAAACATAAATCATATGGCGATTGATAAATAGTTCGATCTTTTTTTTGTGCACAGTTTGTCCTTGATTAGCTTTAACCCTGTTGTGTGTGGCGTTTTTCGTGTCTCTACTGAAAGGATGGATCCTATATGGTCAGATCAAAGACAGTAAAATGACCGTCCTTGGTTAGATAGAGAGTGTTTTATAGTTGCGGACGCGCTCACCCTTCCGGCTGGGGTCTCCTACGACGGCGCAAAATTCAATATTTTTACTAGAAAAACGTTTTCCATATCCAGACCCATAATGTGTTTAGCAACTTAGGTCTTCATCCTGATCATGTAGGTCTATTTCGGTAAGATAAGCTTTAAAAAGGGACTTATCATTATCTTTGGTTACTGGACTAAAAGTGTATTCTTTATATCATAATCTCATGGGCAACTTTGGCCGCTCTTTTATCATAATTTCCCTTGCTGCTTGTTTTTAGAAGAAACTATTTCGGGTAGGCCTAATAATAATTTGGAGATAATTCACCATGTTGTATTGAATGACCCGAAATTATTTTGTGTCCCTCTATACATTTATATACTAAAGTTCACATGGCAGCTAATCTGAAAACACGGCACTTCTCTCTAAAGTTCACACTCATCATCACTGTAATATAAATTGTACGGTCCTGGGCCGCACAATGGGTTTTCAATCATTTGATAGCTTTATACTTGCTTGCATGAGATTCAGTAGTGACATAATGCAAGGTTAATTAAGACCTGCGTAATATTAAACTTGGCCTATTGGTACCGTTGCAAGTTAATTTCCCGGTTTTCGTGCCTATCGTGCGTGCAGAAAACCGAAGTGAAGCGTCGGACCGAAGATCGCGCAACTCAATAAATCTCCGCGTTATTTTTGGCAGTGACTGCGTACGCGTTGGACCATGGTTTGAAATACGCGGAAAGAATGGCACTTTCCGAATGCTCACGAGCATTTACGGAAAATACCGACATACCTCCAATTTGGTCCCCATAGTGGTTTTAAAATGGCGGCGGCATACTGGATCTCTATTTTTAAATCTATGGTGAAACCCGACTTTTATTTATATCATTGTGCAATGCACGTGGATCGGAGCCATATGGGACATGGAATATGTGTGGTGGTATGGGAAAACCCGTCGGAAGTCGCTAGTGTTAATATTGAGATATCTGGGTCATACCAAAATATTCCTAACAAATGAGTTCCAAGTCAATTTTCCAACTTTAGTCCCAAGATAGAGATTATATCTCTAACTTTAGTCTCCAGGAGTTTTTTATGCAAAATTCCAGATGCTAAGTTTATTTTAGTACTTTTCTGAACCTTGTTTATCAAATTTTATGTGTAAAATGCTATGTGTAAAATGCTAGGTAAAATGACAATGTTACCATGGTAACCACTTGCGAATTACGACGATGCATTGTAAAGATTTTGAAAATGACGAACTTACAATTGTTAATGATATCGCAAAAAACTAGGTTCATATCAAAAGTTCTTTTCAGATGACAAGCTATTCTGTGTGACATAACAAAGTAGTTTTATTATTATTAGAGCATTTAAAAGATTTTGTGTACACCTTTAAATTGTCAGTTTCAATTTTTAGTGTTGCGTTTAAACTTGCCGACTTTAAAATACTATTACTGTAGTTCTAGATGGAATTTCTGAAAAATGTAAGAGTCATCTCAGGTAAATATCGAGTATGGGTGGCAAAGCTCGCCGATTTTATTTTTTTTCCTGGCCAGGTTGAAGTACTTTGGTAGCATATCAGAAAAACGAGATAAATTTGTTAATCTTTTACTCGTTGCCATGGCAACAGCCAAATTTAGATTTTAGACATTTTTTGGTCAATATCAGTTAAAAATAGTCGAAATTTATCGCACATTCGTTATCTTATTGCAGCAATATGCAAGATTTTTTTTCAAAAGCAGCTATTACTTGATAAAGACACATCTTTATACTTTAGACACAAATAATAAATAAAAAACAACAACATGTTTTGATGTATTTTCTGACCTGGCAACACTGCTAGTTTTGACATATTAAGAAAATTGATATTTTAGCCTATCTTTGCATCTCAATGCCAGTATTATTGAAGAAATAGGGGTGTCTAAACGACTTCTTCATGCTATCAACACCCAAATGCTGAGCTACTTCGGCCATATCTCACGTCGCAAGGGTAACAACCTAGAGAAGATGATCATGCAAGGCATGATTGAAGGGAAGCGTAAGAGAGGCAGACCTCGTTCCCGGTGGATTGACCAAATAAAATTGATTACTGGACACCCTCTCCGTGATTGTTACTCCTTTGCTGAAAATCGTTATTTGTGGCGTAGTATCTGTAAGGTCACGAGCTGTCAGTCATGACAGGACCGAACCAACCAACCAATATAGGGCCTATACTTCTACTCTTGATGCCAGAAAGTTCACAGTTCGGCAACATTGCTATATTCAGATAATTTGATTTCGTATATTAGTCGGGTATGTACAGAGGGGTTGACGTGCACCCCCAGTACAAAACCAAACCAACTTTTTAGGTGTCTTTTAGGGTCCTTAAACACATGTTAGATGTTAACAGTGAAAACAAATGGGATGCTCTCCAGATATCCAAGATGGCGTCCAAAATGGCCGCCAAAACAGGTCAAATCTCATTAAATGACATATAGCAATCAAATTGTATGGTGAAAGTATAGTTGTAATAGTGGGATGTATGTATTAGACCACTAGTAATAATAATAATAATAAAAAGACTTATATAGCGCATAAAGCAACGGCATCAAAGCGCTGTACATGTACAACCATAAGACTATACACAATATACTACTCGCTACCATATATTTTAAAAAGCATTATAAAAAAAAGTCATAAAAGTCTTAAATCTAAAAAGCGAGGAAACATTGAACATCAAAAGTCATAAAATATAGACACTCATATCTAGAAGTTTTGCTTTGTTAACACACCTAAATCCAAGATGGCCGCCAAAATGGCCGCCAAAAATGATACAATTCCATATATTGGCATATATAAACCAACATGTATGATCAGAATATATTTTTAACAATGGGATGTATGTGTTAGACCACCAAAAACTCATACCTAGTATTTTTTCTTTGTAAACATACTTTAAAACCAAAATGGCCGCCAAATTAATGGTCGAAATTGGTCTAAAGTGGTCAAAAATTCCATTAAAAAGGCTAATATCAACCGAAATGTATAATGAAAATATAATTTTAACGATGAGATGTATGCGTTAGACCACTAGTAGCTCATAACCAATATTTTTGCTTTGTTAACACAGTTCAAAATCCAAAATGGCCCCTAAAATGGTTCCCGAAGTGGCTGAAATAATTGTCAAATTCCATAAAATTAGATAATATCAACCTAAATGTACCATGAAAATATCTTTTTAATGATGGGATGTATGTATTAGACCACTAGTTACTCATATCTAGTATTTTTGATTTGTTAACATACTTAAACATCCAAAATGGCCCCCAAAATGGGTCCCAAACTGACTGAACAAATTGTTGGAATTCCATAAAATGGGATAATATCGACCAAAATATATGATGACATTATAGTTTTAACATTGTGGGTATGTAATAAACAACTAGTGACTCATATCCAGTATATTTGCATTGTAATAACATACTTTAAAACCAAGATTGCCACCAAAATTGCCGCTGTAAATGTGAAAATAGTCTACATGAGTGTATGGTAATCCAAAATAGATCTTGTAAGAGTGTATACTACATCAAATTCACCAAATAGTATGTTCTAAACTGCTATGCTATTACTTTTAGAAATAAGGCCCCCCTCTGTGACAATTTTGATTCAGTAGCACTTTCCAAAATGGCTGCCAGAATTGTACATTTACCAATACCCTAACTTTAATGTGATAGCATTCACATAATATGGTCATTTACAATACAAAACAAATGTGTCTTATCCATTCTGGCAGCCAGTTTGGAAAGTGATACTGAATCAAATTGTCACAGAGGTGGGCCTTATTTCTAAAAGCAATAGCTTAGCAGTTTAGAACATACACTACGTTCTTCATCTCAACTTCTTCTGAAACATCCCGGCATTTGTAGGACAATTACATACGGTAGCAGATCTTTTTCAGTAGCTGCACCAACCATCTGGAATTCCTTGCTTGCTGACATTCGTGCAATACAATCACTTGTTGCTTTCAAGAAAGCTTTAAAGACTTATTTCTTCAGATGTACTGATTAACATTTTTGTATGAACTTGCTTTGTGATTTTTGTACAGCGGGACTGTAATTTTTAATCATTTCTCATGTTTTTGATATTGTGTATAATGTGTATAATGTGTAGCTTAAGACCATTTGATTTTATCATGTTAATCATAGTTGACTGCAGTGACCAAATCTGTTGTTGTTTCGCTCTTATGTTTTTGGTTCATCTGCAGTCAGCTATGATGTTTTTGTAAAGCGCCTAGAGAATTTATCTGTTGTTAGGCGCTCAAAAATGTCTTTATTATTATTATTATTATTATATTATTTGGTGAATTTGATGAAAGCGTGTGTGGTCTAGCGGATAGATCGCAGGTCTCATGATACAAAGGTTCCGAGTTCGAGCCCTGCTACGGCCAGCATGTTTGTATCCTTAGGCAAGGTACTTAGTCTCAATTGCATCGTGGTTCAGAAGTCACGTATAAATAGTGGTCTCGTGCATCAGAAGAGCAAAATCCGAGCACGTTAAAGATCACAGACTCCTTCGCAAAGAGTAGGGGATCATCCCGTTCTGTGTACATAAAAATTCATGTCCCTAGGTTTCAGGGGCACTGTACCGTTAATGTCCGAGGTAGGGCGCTGTGTACAGTATAACAGTATATATGTATGTATACACTCTGACAATATATATTTTGAATTATCATACACTCATGTAGACTATTTTTACATTGACAGCGGCAATTTTGGTGGCCATCTTGGTTTTAAAGTATGTTATTGCAATGCAAATATACTGGATATGAGTTACTAGTTGTCTATTACATACCCCCAATGTTCAAACTATACTTGCATCATATATTTTGGTTGATATCATCACATTTTATGGAATTCAAACAATTTGTTCAGTAATTTTGAGACCCATTATGGGGGCCATTTGGATTTTAAAGTATGTTAACAAAGCAAAACTACTAGATATGAGTTACTAGTGGTCTAATACATACACCCCATCCTTAAAACTATATTTTCATCATACATTTAGGTTGATATTATCCCATTTAATGGAATTTGACAATTTTTGCAGCAACCTTGGGAACCATTTTGGGGCCATTTTGGCATCCATTTTGGATTTTGAACTATGTTAAAAAAACAAAAATACTGGGTATGAGTTATTAGTGGTCTAATACATACATCCCACCATTAAAACTAAATTTTCATCGTAAATTTAGGTTGATATTATCCCATTTTATGGAATTTGACAAATTTTCAGCCACTTCGGGAACCATTTTGGGGGCCATTTTGGATTTTGAACTGTGTTAACAAAACAAAAATACTGGAAATGAGCTACTAGTGGTCTGACACATACATCCCATTGTTAAAATTATATTTTCATCATACATTTCAGTTGATATTAGCCTATTTTATGGAATTTTGACCACTTTTGACCAATTTCGGCAATTAATTTGGCGGCCATTTTGATTTTTAAATATGTGAACAAAGTAAAAATACTAGGTATGAGTTTCTAGTGATCTAACACATACATCCCATTGTTAAACTTTACTCTGATCATACATGTTGGTCTATATATGCCAATATATGGAATTTTACCATTTTTGGCGGCCATTTTGGCGGCCATCTTGGATTTAGGTGTGTTAACAAAGCAAAACTTCTAGATATGAGTGTCTAGTGGTCTAATACATACATCCCACTATTACAACTATACTTTCACCATACAATTTGATTGCTATATGTCATTTTATGAGATTTGACCTGTTTTGGCGGCCATATTGGACGCCATCTCGGATATCTGGAGAGCATCCCATTTTTGTTCACTGTTAACATCTAAAATGTGTTTAAGGACCCTAAAAGACACCTAAAAAGTTGGTTTGGTTTAGTACTGGGGGGCACGGTGCACGTGCACCCCTCTGTACATACCCGACTAATATAAGAAATCAAATTATCTGAATATAGCAATGTTGCCGAACTGTGAACTTTCTGGCATCAAGAGTAGAAGTATAGGCCCTATATTACCACCTGCTTTACTTAACGGGTATCTATGGAAGTCCCTGGAACATCTGGTATATACTAAATCCAATTTGTCGTAATAAAATGGCTTCAGTATCAAAATGAATGTCATTATTTGTAACAAACGAAATATTGTAATTTTTCCAAAATGCGTCATTATCTGGCAACACTGCCGTTAAAGTATATAATACCCCCAAGCTGTTTTCATCAGATATGAGTAGGGTAAAGTCATCTCTCCCTCCTCCTATGAGGACAATATCCTGAGTGCCCTGGCAAGTAGTTTTTACGAGATGCAAAGATAGGCTAAAATATCAATTTTCTTAATATGTCAAAACTAGCAGTGTTGCCAGGTCAGAAAATACATCAAAACATTTTTTTTATTATTTTTTTATTATTTGTGTCTAAAGTATAAAGATGTGTCTTTAGCAAGTAATAGCTACTTTTGAAAAAAATCTTGCATATTGCTGCAATAAGATAACGAATGTGCGGTAAATTTCGACTATTTTTAACTGATATTGACCAAAAAATGGCTAAAATCTAAATTGGGCTGTTGCCATGGCAACGAGTAAAAGATTAACAAACTAATCTCGTTTTTCTGATATGCTACCAAAGTACTTCAACATGGCCAGGAAGAAAAAAAAAATCGGCGAGCTTTGCCACCCATACTCGATATTTACCTGAGATAACACTTAAACAGTCTAATACTCAGTAGATTATGACGCTCTCCGCCATAGAAAAAACCTTAAAGGGAGCACATCACTAAGACGGTCCCATTGACTTTACACGCTACGTACTACGAATTCAATCACCGGCAAGATTTTTTGCTAGAAGTCGTTGAAATAAAATGGTATGATTACGCGAGTCAATATTCGGTTCTTACCCGTTCATGCACCATGTGTGTAAATTGGCCCGTTACATATATTTCAGCTAAAATCATCGAATGTTCTGCTGTAAACATTAAATATATAGTCCATAAAATCCATAAAACGCAAATCTGATATCATTACCCGTAAAATTGATGCCAATTTTCACATTCATTTGGTCAAAAGGAACTATTACTGTACTCAAGTTTTGCCGGAAGTGCCGCGCAAAACCGACTTAGTGGTGTGCTAATAAGTAAATTACAGGGCAGTTATGTTGATTAGTTTAGCAAATTATGATGAAAATATCATTTAATACTGATATTTTCAACATAAAACATTATTTTGAAAAATAAAGGAAAAGAAAAAAGGCATGGGGTTTTGAGATTTTATGGGCGGTCGTGTTTAGACAAACAAACTTATTTTATTTACATGGTTTTAAAAGCATACTTCATTTAGTACGCGCAAAATGATGCGATTTGCTTGAAATTTTGGCTATTTTTATTTTTTCAGATTGACAATTTAAGAGCAATGGACTCTACCGATGGAAGATAGGGTGGCCACGGGCCCGAGATAGATTTTCTTTATACTTTCATATTTGATAGACCTTAACCCGAAACTAACATATCTGGAAATATTTTTGAAAAATAATCCTTGTTACCATGGCAATAGCCAAAATGGCATTTTCGGATGATTATTGCCGTTTTGGCATTTTTAATCTTTCACATTTTCCTATTTTGAAGCCTGCGTAACTATTGCACTCAATGGTCATGATTTTTTTCATTACAAGCTATGGGTAGATAGATACTTAAATGCAATATTGAATGTATCCAAAAAATTGCCAGGTGTCACGGAGGGTTATACCATTTATTTGAAATAGGGGTGTTTTTCAACTTTTTCAAAGTATGCAAATATACCAATTCTGCATAGCTTACAACCCATAAGGTAACGCTCCGATTTCAACGTGGACCATGTCATGATGAGATGAGACATTAGTCTTATCAAAAATGTTAATTTGAGTTTGGGGAAAATACTTACTGTATATGCAGTGTTGCCAGACATTTTCACAAAAAATCACATTTTGTTCAAAATCAAATCCACTTTTTATTCTATTTAATGATATGAGACTGGAACTTATCATTCACAGCTAAGTTTTAACAATGGGATGTATGTGTTAGACCACTAGAAACTCAAATCTAGTATTTTTTGATTTGTTAACATACTTTAAAACCAAAATGGCCGCCAAATGAATGGTCAAAAGTGGTCAAAATTCCATACAATAGCATAATATCAACCGAAATGTATGATAAAAATTTAATTTGATGTATTTGTTAGACCACAAGTAACTCATATCCATTATTTGTACTCTGTTAATAAAGTTCAAAATCCAAAATGGCCCCCAAAATAGTTCCTAAAGTGGCTGCAAAATTGTCAAATTCCAAAAAATGGGATAATATCAACCTAAATGTATGATGAAAATATAGTTTTAATGATGGGATGTATGTATTAGACCACTAGTAACTCATATCTAGTAGTTTTGATTTGTTAACACACTTAGAAATCCAAAATGGCCCCAAATATGGGTCCCAAAATGGCTGAACAAATTGTCAAAATTCCATAAAATGGTATAATATATCAACCAAAATGTATGATGAAAGTATGAAAGTATAGTTTTAAAATATAAGGATGGTATGTATTGACCACTAGTAACTTATATTCAGTATATTTGCATTGTAATAACATACTTTAAATCCAAGATGGCCACCAATATGGTCGCTGTAAAGGTACAAATAGTGTACAATAATCCACACAAAAAATTGCAAGAGTGTATATTACATCACATTCACCAAATAGTATGTTCGAAACTGCTAAGCTTTTGCTTTTAGATATAAGGCCCACCTCTATGACAATTTTGACTCTCTGTATTACTTTCCAAAATGGCTTCAAAAGTGGTTAAGTTGATGTTAAATGACCTAAAACAATTGTTTTGTATTGTAAATGACCATACTATATATGTAATAATACCAATACCCCAAAATCTAATAAGACAGCATTCAATATGTAGATCTAGTTTGAGTATTTTAAAATATATAAGATGGCTGTAAAAAGGTTAAAATAACTGAAAAACAGTATTAGTCTTATTGTTAGTGTTACATTAGATATGAACAAAAGAATATATCTATGGATTTTAATCCACCCAGTAAACGTATCTGTATGTAACAAGGTATGATTGTATCCATATCTTGATCAATTGGTGGCCACCTGTGGTAATTATTTGACCATTTGGAGGTAATTTTATTGACCATTAGGGCTAAGTTTAATAAAATTGTCATTATAATGCCCATCTTAATAACATCACATTGTCAAAATGGAGTCTATACCATTCAAGTATACCTTGTCACATACTAGTAGGCCTATATACAAATACGTTTACTGGATGGATTAAAAGCTGTAGATATAATCATTTGGTCATATATAATGTAACACTAACAATAAACTAATACTATTTTTCAGTTATTGTAACCTTTTGCAGCCATCTTGGATGGATATTTTGAACTACTCAAAGCTGTATAGATCTACAGCCCCTAGGCTTTATCATAGATATAGTGAATACTGCACCATTACATTTGGGGGTATTGGTATTACATAGTGTGGTACAAGACCATTGTTTTAGGTCATTTAACATCAACTTATTCATTCTGGCAGCCATTTTGGAAAGTGATACTGAATCAAAATTGTCAGAGGTGGGCCTTATTTCTAAAAGCAATAGCTTAGCAGTTTAGAATAATACTATTTGGTGAATTTGATGTAACATACACTCTTACAATATCTATTTTGGATTATCATACACTCATGTAGACTATTTTTTACATTTACAGCGGCCATTTTAGTGGCCATCTTAGTTTTAAATTATGTTATTACAATGCAAATATACTGGATATGAGTTACTAGTGGTCTAATACATTATACATCCCAATGTTAAAACTATACTTTCATCATACATTTTGGTTGATATTATCCCATTTTATGGAATTTGAACAACTTGTTCAGTCATTTTGGGACCCATTTTGGGGGGCCATTTTGGATTTCTAAGTATGTTAACAAAACACAAATACTAGATATGAGTTACTTGTGGTCTAATACATACATCCCATCATTAAAACTATATTTTCATCATACATTTCGGTTGATATTATGCTATTTTATGGAATATTGACCACTTTTGACCAGTTTTGGTCATTAATTTGATTTAATTTGGCGGCCATTTTGGTTTTAAAGTATGTTAACAAATCAAAAATACTAGATATGAGTCTCTAGTGGTCTAACTCATACATCCCATTGTTAAAACTATACTCTGATCATACATGTTGGTTTAAATATGCCAATATATAGAATTTTGGCGGCCATTGTGGCGGCCATCTTGGATATAGGTGTGTTAGCAAAGCAAAAGTTCTGGATATGAGTATCTAGTGGTCTAAAACATACATCCCACTATTAAAACTACACTTTCACCATACAATTTGATTGCTTATGTCATTTTATGAGATTTGACCAGTTGTGGCGGCCATTTTGGACGCTATCTTGCATAACCCCTTAGCATTATGAAAATATTGTTGGTAACATCCTGATTATGTCTTAGGATCATGATAGGAAGTTAAAAAAGTTGGTTTGGGGAGGCCTGGGGGTGCACACTAACCCTTTGTAGATACCCGACTAATATCTAAGACTAATCCCTCAGATCATATTCAAATTGGTAAAGACAGCCCGTAGCCAAGGTGTATGGCAAGTCAAACGTGTCATAATAATGTAATTATTTGTATTTAGTTGTATTTGTAGTCTTTACATGTTTTTTTAATACTACTGTGGTTTACCTTTTCCTAATGTTGCATGTAAAGTTGATTTTTCATTTCCGTAGTATTTAACTTACGGTAAGATTTATATTGATTTTTTTTAGTAAATAGGTAAAAGACTGGCAACACTGTTTTGCTTTCCATAAACACAAATAAACATTTTGGGGTGAACACCAATTGATTTACAATTAATATTTGATTACAATGAGTACACATGACAACATATTTGGGGTTATAAGGGTTTTTCACGTTGAAAATGTAATATGTAATCATATTACTTGCTATGGCAACACCCGTTAAGTTAATGACTGGCAACACTGACCATTTAAAATGATCAAATTTATTATAATATCAAATTTTCTTCTAATTAACATCTCGCTGTGAATTTAAGGTTCCGGTTTCATATCATAAAACACAGCGAAACATGCGTTAGCTTTTGAAGGAATTGTGAAATTTGTGAAAATATCTGGCAACACTGCATATTCAGGAAGTATTTTCCCCAAACTCAAATTAACATTTTTCAGAAGACTAATGTCTCATCTCAACATGACATGGTCCACGTTGAAATCGGAGCGTTACCATGTGGGTTGTAAGCTATGCAGATTTGGTATATTTGTATACTTTGAAAAAGTTGAAAAACACCCCTATTTCAAATAAATGGTATGACCCATCATGATATCCCATATTTATGTCATTACACTTACTGAAGCATCTACATATTCACCTATTCAGCTTATATAAAGAAAATATTTCATATACTTTTTGTCTATTAGAAATAGATGCTTACAAATTTGATAATTTGTGAGGTTAAAAAGGCAAAAATGGGGGAAATAGCCCTAAAATGTTATTTTGGCCGTTGCCATGGAAACGAGAATTATTTTTCAAAATTAATTCCACATTTGTTAGTTTTAACTAAAGGGTCATCAAATATGAAAGTAAAAAGAAATTCCATTCCGGGGCCGTGGCCAACATTTTAAAAAAATCCTCCAATTTTACAGTCCATTGCACTTAAAACGTTGCAAAAAAATCAATTTGTGTTTGAAAAATTACACGTTAAAGTGAAAATTAACGTTTTCTTGTAAATTTAATGCTTTAAATCATAGCTTTAAGAGGATACTTCATTAGTTAATGCAAAGTGACTCAATTTGCTTGAAATTGTTGCTATTTTTTACTTTTCATATTGATGATTTAAAACGTTCCAAAAAAAAATCAATTTGTGTTTGTGTTTATATGAAAAATAACACGTAAAGTGTTTGAGTGCTTACGCTTTCAGGGGATTCGATTGCTTTAAATGTCATCAAAAAGGCCAGCGGGAGACTCAAATTTACAGGCACGCGGATTGTTTAAATTTAAAAACCCGCAAGACACTGTGTTCAGCATTGATTATGTGTTATTTTGATTATGCATGCTCTTCCATGTATTCTGCTACTTCTCAAAAATTCAAAAAACGTTTTCAAACCATGCAAAACAAAATTGTCCGTTTTATTTTGGGAGTGGGACCGAGTACCCATATTGGTCAAAAAGAGTTGGACATAGTAGGGATGTTATCAAGCCGGGATAGGGTTGTGCAACTTAAACTTAACCATGTTTTTAAGATTTTTCATGATTTGTCTCCTGATTATATGAAATTGTATTTGGGGAGAGAGTCATCTTTGCATAAATATAGTACCAGGGGTAGCCCATTCAACTTTGTTGTTCCTTCTTCAAAGGGTCAAGCTAGATTTACTTTTTATAATACTGCTATTCATCACTGGAACTCATTGCCGAGCGAGATCAAGAACACTACTAATTATTCAAACAATTAGTAAAAAGACACTTGGCGAGTTATGATTCAATTGATTTATGAGCTGGTCTCACCTTGTGCTCGTGCCCTGTTTTTATTTGTTTTGTTCTTGTTTTCGTTTGGCGTTTTGTGCTTCTTTCGTGCCTTTCTATGCTTGTTAAGGACCCCAATGGAAATAAGCTCTGTGCTCAAAGCTTTTTGGGCTATCCTTGGTAGTTTTGCTCATATTTTATTATGTCTATATGTTTTTAAATAAGTTTGTGCAATCTTTTACATGTTTGTATGTTTAGATGTTTCTCTATATGATGTTTTGAGTACCTAATCAAATCAAATCAAATCAAACGCTTTCAGGTAAATTGCGTATTCAGTTGTGGTTATTGTTTAGTTTGTTTGTTTGTTTTAAATATGCTCCCAAACCATATACACTTCTACAATCTCTACTACTTTCTTTAAAAGAAAACCCGCAAAATTTGGTTTAAAATTTATTCAAACTGCGCATCCCTAAAACCAGTAATTATTTGAATTCGCACTAGGTGGTTTGTGACGAAAGTGCTGCTGGAATAGCCACAGAGATGTGGCAGTCTCGATTTATTTTTATTATTTCTGAAGCCGAATTTGTCTAACGCGGCACTATTAAACTTATGGATGTGATCGGAATAAAAATAATCTGTGAGCTAAAGTGCCACTGGCACGGATTTTATTTACGCTATGGTTACAACGGGGAGACGGTTGTCCCGAGACGGTGTTTTCAATAATGTTTTGGGTTTTTTTGGTGTGTGTGTTTGTTCAATGTTTTTTAAATTGTAATATTTATTATAATGAATTTCTCATATTAGCTAATTACTGGATACGCCAGGATCCCGGGCCAGGATGCGATTTGGTATACAATTTGAAAAGTACAATGCAAAAGCTTGTTCAAGGCTAACCCCGTACGAAACCCAAATCCTGGTAGGCCCAGTTGGATCGTATGAATTTGTTGGGTCGGACAAACCTCAACCGTGGTAGGCCTAGTTCAGTGCCAGTGAGGGCGGTATAACGTTTCCCTGGTTCCCGTCAAATACCAAATGTTTCAATTGGGGTTTGCACGTTTAATCAGAGTAAAACATGACCGGGGTTCAGTGTCTGGGACCGACTCTTCGGTAGTTGGTTCCATCTATCCACCACTCTTTGGTTGTAGAAATATTAGCGGTTGTTTAGTCTGGTCTTTAAATTAGCAAATTTATGTGAGTGCCCTCTGATCCTCTGCCTTTTTGAACATTGTGTTATGGTCTATCTTGTCTATTTGATCCATTATTCGGTATGTATTTGGATGGGATCTGTCCTTTCTCTTGTTATTGTATTTATGTTAGAGTAGCCAGGTGCAATTTGTGATAAATAATGCGCCTCGTACTACGAGAGTTGTTCAAAAATATTCTTTAAAAACAACAACTACAACGAATTTAAAAATAAATAAAAAGATAACACTATTTTGACAGATTTTTGGGTTGGTCGCAAAGGGCGAGTCAATTTTTGTTTTCTGTTTTTGTCAGAAAATGCAAGTCACGCTACATCGGAAGTAGGACACTGATCATCTTAATTTTAGAACACCCAGTACAACCAGTGCTATTCATGAGGGGAAAATGCATTAAATAAACCACCAGGGATATGATCCAGATACTGACAAGGCCGAGATCGTTCAAATAGTAATAACGCCACCACAAATTTTCATTTATCAAATAAAATATACAGGTGCTTGACAAGTATACTATTTGAACTGTCGATGTAAAGGTGTATTTTGAATAAGCACTGTGGTGACGAGTGACGCACCAACTCGAATGTATGCGCATATGCTGCAAATACGACATTTTATTGCTTATTTATTGGTCAAGGATGACATCATGGAAATATCACACCTTTGGTGTAAGCTATTGAAAGAATTTGTTTACCAAATAATATTATGTGGAGTTCTGTTTGACAATTCGCATTGTCACAAAATGCATTGCAGGGAAATGATGCATTTAGCTAGCCTGGCATATATGGGAAATGTTGAACCATATGGCCAATTCCATGCCAAATGTGAATAACAGCCAACATTTCAAATTGGTTTTACAAGTTTTCCTCCTCTATTGTTGGTAAGGGGTATATTTCTATTTATCAAGTCTGATATGATCTCACCTCAATTTGTTCGTTTTGGTCATTACATCATCGTTTGGAAATAGGTGCGCAAAAAGGATAATGCTTTTTTTAATTTGGCTTGAAAAAAGCTAGTTAAGAAAGTGTATTACTTTTGTAATATAAAGTATTGCTTTTTAAATGTTATTTGTGATTTAGTTATTCTAAATAAAGCTTCCAATGAAAGTAAAAAGCAAAAAAGTGATATCACGAAAGGCGCAATGCGAGTTATCATTTTTACGTTCATTTTTTCCATTGGATCGCGTAACGTCCGTAACATTTTTTATCTTTTTTTTCCTCTGGGAGAAAACTAATTGGCTGATTTTAATAACATCACACATTCACTGGTAGTTTGTGATGGGTTCAATCATTGATCAAAAAAATAAATCAATCTATAATTAGAAATACCTTAACGAGCGTTACGGACATTACATAAATCGTTACGGACGTTACATAAATCGTTACGGACGTTACATAAATCGTTACGGACGTTACAGCTTTTACTCAAGGCTTTGAAGAGCTTCTAAATGACACACCTTTGTGAGCTGTAACACTGAAAATAATAATAATTCGTCAAAAATGTGGTCTAATTTGACAAATTAGACCACATTTTCTTCAACAATGGTTTAGACTTGTGCACTGCTACATAGTCAGTGTATGGTAGTGGTATGGTGTATTAGTCCCAAGTATCATAGGCGTGTACAGGAATTTTTTACCCGGGGGCTTAAAAATAAAATGTTCGCTTTATCCATATTTGGTGTTTTAAAGTGGTGAAAGTATATTGAATCGTTTTACAAGCGATATTGTCAAATGCATGCTATTTCCTAGTAAATTAAGAAGTGGTTTACGTTATAAAAAAACGAAAAATAATCAATTTCCCCCAAATATGAATCACCATTGAAATTAGAGCATCATCAAATAGTCAGTCATTTCTTTTAAACATTATTCTTTTGTCGTATAACCTGGCTGCCATTTAGGTTGTGTAAATACAATAAATCAAAATTGATTTTCCCCTCTTTTTGCTTGTTTTGCCACATAACTTATATATATGTATTATGTTACCTAAACCTTGATATTGAATCCAACCTCGACGGGGATTTGAACCCGGAACACCCTGTATTATATCTGTAATAATAACTTGTAGGTAATATATATTCGCACAGCCGCCACATGCCGTGATTAAGGTCCGTCGACCCAAACGTTGGTTTTATTGCCTAATAAAATCGTACAGCTTTACTAATATAGAGCACTGTTGACTATTTTATTTTTTACTTGCCTGTATCGTTATTTCGACTCATAACCACTAAACTATAATAGACACTTTTGAAATCTTTGTGAAGAAAATCCGATTCTGATTTTGAAGTAATTTGGAATCGCATCGCTCTGTAACTCGGAATATATTTATGATTTATGATCAGAAATGTAAATCTGCAAGAAAATCTGCTTTCAAAAAAGAATCAAGGATAGAGGGCGTCCCATGGAAAAGATCGCATAATATGCCTTTAATATGAATTGAAACACAAATGTTCAGGTGTGGTTGGCTGATAAACTTTAAACATGATAAACATTAAATCTAAACACAAACCATGAACTTTGAATATCATAATACATTATTTGTATGATCAAGCAGATAACTAGTATGTTTGAATAGGCATTCTTCTTCTTTAAAGACATATTAGCGCGCTAACTCAAATAATGAGGTCGTGTTGCTACAAATCAGTGACACTTAAGAACTCTCGCTGTACAATTAATCAGAATGGTGAGTATCGATTGGCCATCGACTATAACAATACCATGGCAGACCTGGATCCCTGCACATACATGGTATGAATGGGCGCTTCATATCCCTTTAGGTATATTAGTCCCAGATACAATGATACAATATTCTATTTGTACTGAATTAAACACTTCATCATCGATGATCGTTCAAGTAACATTCAACTTGCGCTTATAGAAGCATAAGTGTGTCATTACCGCCTAAACCCCAGATAAGGGACCTAAACCCCAGATAAGGCGGGCCTTATCTGGGGTTAACGCTCCTTATCTGTAGTTAAGGGACGTAAACACCAGATAAGGCGTCTTATCCCGCGTTAACCCCAGATAAGGGACGTAAACCCCGAATAACGCGTCTTATCTATAGATAAGGGGCCTTATCCCTAGTTAACGCTCCTTATCTGGGGTTAAGGCGCGTTAACCCCAGATAAGGGACGTAAACCCCGAATAACGCGCCTTGTCTATGGATAAGGGGCCTTATCCCTAGTTAACGCTCCTTATCTGGGGATAATAATCGTTAACCCCAAATAAGGCCCGCCTTATCTGGGGTTTACGTCCCTTATCCGGGGTTAAAGCGGAAATGACACACTTATGCTGGATGTGTATACCATAGGATCATTAACCCCAGATAAGGGACGTAAACCTAGGATAACGGGCCTTATCTGGGGTTTAAGTTGTTAACCCCAGATAAGGGACATAAACCTAGAATAACGGGCCTTATCTGGGGTTTAAGTTGTTAACCCTAGATAACGGGCCTTATCTGGGTTTAACGCTCCTATGGGACACACATGCATTATAATTGTGTCATTTCCGCCTTAACCCCGGATAAGGGACGTAAACCCCAGATAAGGCGGGCCTTATCTGGGGTTAACGATCCTTATCTTGGGTTAACAACTTAAACCCCAGATAAGACCCGTTATCCTAGGTTTACGTCCCTTATCTGGGGTTAACAACTTAAACCCCAGATAAGGCCCGTTATCCTAGGTTTACGTCCCTTATCTTGGGTTAACGCAAACGTACATACATGCAGCATAAGTGTGGCATAAGTGTGTCATTTCCGCCTTACCCCGGATAAGGGACATAAACCCCAGATAAGGCGGGCCTTATCAGGGGTTAACGATCCTTATCCCCAGATAAGGAGCGTTAACTAGGGATAAGGCCCCTTATCCATAGATGAGGTGCGTTATTCGGGGTTTACGTCCCTTATCTGGGGTTAACGCGCCTTAACCCTAGCTAAGGAGCGTTAACAAGGAATAAGGCGCCTTATCTGGATTTTACGTCCCTTAACACCAGATAAGGAGCGTTAACGCGCCTACACTCCAGATAAGGAGCGTTAACTAGGGATAAGGCGCCTTATCTGGGGTTTACGTCCCTTAACCCCAGGTAAGGAGCGTTAACCCCAGATGACGCGCCTACACCCCAGATAAGGAGCGTTAACTAGGGATAAGGCGCCTTATCTGGGGTTTACGTCCCTTATCTGGAGTTAAGGTGGAAATGACACACTTCCCAGTCAAAACAAAACGTTTTCAAAACGTTTTTTAAACGTTTCACAAAAATTAAACCTAATTAAACCCAATTTAAAAATTGGGTTTAATTAGGTTTCGTTTTTGTGAAACGTTTTTAAAATGTTTTAAAACCGTCACAGTTTAAAAACGTGTTGTTCGTTGCTAATTGTTTTATCAAAACGTTATAAAACGTTAAAATAACGTTGTAAAAATACTCATAAACAAACACATAATTGAAACGAAATCAAAACATTTATAGAACGTTATATTGCAACCTAAATTAAACCAAATATTCTGGACCATATTTTCGTTTTAGGAAACGTTTTAAAAACGTGGGCAATTCGTTATATTGGTTTTCTAAGGGCGTACATCACTAATTCGGCCCCTATAGACTTTACATGCTTTGTAGGCTGTGTTCAAATCGCTGTAATTTGAGTTAGCTCGCGAAGAATTCTATGACATTTTGATATGTTTTAACACAACGGTATTTTATAACATATCTGAAACTCAACCCCGGGTCATCAGGTAAATTTTTAACTAGAAGTCGGCACGTCAGAGTGTACTGATTTTGTTACTTATAAGTCGGATTTTACCCGTGCATGCAACGTGCGTGTAAATCGGTCCGTAAAATTGGGTTTCAGTTAAAATCACGTATTTTCTTTTTAAAACATTAAATATACACGCAGAACACAAATTTGACACAAAAACAATAATGATTAGTTTCATTTGCTACCATTTTTCCCGTCAAATAGGAACTATTATCGTACTCAACTTTGCCGGAAGTGCCGCGCATTACCGAATTAGTGGTGTTTTTGAAGGGCACTTTTTTTCTTCTTCAAAATCATATAAATCTGATACCATTGTTTTCAGTGTTAAATTTTAAGTTTAAATGCCAAATCTTATAGAATTCTGAATTTCGGTTTTGGAAATGTAGTCATTTGAAAAAGCATATCGCCATACGTAAATTTGTATTTTGAGCGTTTTGATTTTAAATAAACTGGCACGCGTGGACTATCTGCACGATGAATGCTATCTTCAGTAGATAGCATGCTGGTGCATTTGCAAGTTGTGTGATTTTATTACTGTATTACTGTCACTGAACCTTTTCCAAAAATGAACAATATCAGAATATAAAGTCAGTGCCCAAACTTGATAAGCATTTTGACAATGACATTCTGTGGACATAATGAAATTCATCAAATCTAGAAAATTTCCGACATCCGCGTCCGTCACCCTTTGAGTTCATCAGATCGGTGGTGGACATGTCGGACATTTTCCTGTTGAAACTCATGATGGATACTATTACTAAGGCACCGTTTGATGAAATTTGACAAGTTAAAGAGACGTTTTATCTGATAGACGACCCCGTACCCCGAGTCGGAAGGCAAACTAATTTTATACCCCCCCCCCCCACACGTATTTAATATATTAACGCATTTTCATATTAAAAAGGCGGGTTTTACACTGCAACAATGTAAATATTATGTTGTTTGTGATACCAAAACATAGTGTAAAGCAAAAAGAAGTCGAATATATTGAATTTTTCTGCATCCAACTTTTTTATGTTGGTCCGTCGTCTATCCCTACAGTCAAAATGCAAAAAGAATCGTACGCAAATTGAAGAAACTCGGCTCACACGAGTTATTTGAAATAGGCCTACTGCCGTAATTTTCGAGTTTTTGATTTTAAAAAACCCGCCCAAGACTGCGTGGATTTGTCTGCATTCGTTAATTGTCAACGCATTAACATACACATTCATTCGGCATGCTCGGAGCCTCGAACCCCCGGGAATTAGTGATGTGTACCTTTAAGGGCGTACATCACTAATTCGGCCCCTATAGACTTTACATGCTTTGTAGGCTATGTTCAAATCGCTGTAATTTGAGTTAGCTCGCGAAGAATTCTATGAAATTTTGATATGTTTTAACACAAACGGTATTTTATAACATATCTGAAACTCAACCCCGGGTCATCAGGTAGATTTTTAGATAGAAGTCGGCACGTCTGAGTGTACTGATTTTGTTACTTATAAGTCGGCTTTTACCAGTGCATGCAACGTGCGTGTAAATTGGTCCGTAAAATTATGTTTCAGTTAAAATCACGTATTTTCTTTTTAAAACATTAAATATACATTCTTAGGAATACGCAGAACACAAATTTGACACAAAAACAATAATGATTAGTTTCGTATGCTACCATTCTTTCCGTCAAATAGGAACTATTATCGTACTCAACTTTGCCGGAAGTGCCGCGCATTACCGAATTAGTGGTGTTCGCCCCTAACACTATGGATAGTATAGTTATACATTTTATACAGTGATTCGATCTGCATCATGCACCATTTCATAATTAAATGGCAAATAAGACCATTACTCCCGGGACATTACTTCACAAAAAACTGTACACATGAACAATTTTGTTGGAGAATGTTGATAAAAAGGATGAGACTTAGTATTCACCTTTGGCATTATTTTCTTTACCGAAGGAAATGTTGATTTCATATTTTTCATATGTTTATATCAATCTTTTTAAATCAAGATCTTGTTTTCACATTAATAATCATGTTTTTCAACAATGAATTATGATTGCGCTATATTTTCCCCGATTTCTGGAAATATTAACGGCACACTCTGCACACATTAATTGATTCAATTCACCTGTCGACATTTCCCATCTGAGCTTTAGTTCATCAAATCAAATCTGTCAGTCTTGTCCTTTGTATGTCATAGCTCTCTATGATTAAGCCCTAAATTAATCATCATTTGCACTTATTCTAGCATTTTTTATCATACACGTTTAACGTTGATTGCGATATTCATTTTGCGCGCTTGTGTTGTGACATATCCGGTACATTATAACGCACAATAAACAATTATTGCTGCAAGTGTTTGCTTTGTATGAAGATTATTGTATGGTGCAATAGCTCCCTTCATTAGAAAATTCGTTACTGAAAAGCTCAAACTATGTAAACAATCATAGTAACAAATGCTCGTAAAATTATATATATACAGCGTATTCTAAAAGATGGGTCCAACAACTAGAGATAACTCGATCTTGCTCTGGTCAAAGACCAAGCCACCTTGATTTTTTTCTCGTTCCTGACATTTGACCCCAAGGTTATGATTTACTTTTTCTTGTCTTATTAAAAGAGATAAGATGCTGAGGGGAGAGGTTACAAGCACTTCACCCTCAAGAAAAATTGCACAAATGTCGATGGCTATACATAGCAATGAAGCAATATCAATATTTTACTGTATCATATCTGATAACAATTATACTAAAGATGGAAATGTGTCAAACATCCTCATACAGAAGATACATGTAAGTGTATGTATTTAAGATGTACGGATGTTAACATAGATAAGACAACAGTAAAAACCTTTAAAAAAAGAACTGGTGAAAAAAAGTTTCTGCGATTCCAATGTGCCAACATTTCTGGCAGAGAGAATATCCAAACTTAAAATATGGAATAATATTCCATCTACAACAAGAGAGGTCAGAGACTGATATCCCTTAATTGGAAAATTACTAGTAATATCTACCCCACAAGAATACTTCTGCATAAAATAGAAAATAATGATGTATGTGATATATGTAATGAAAAGGATTATGTAGAACACTTCTTCATTTGCTGTAAGAAGATACAACCAATATGGTTAGAAGCAATTAGTGCCATTATATCTTTAAAAGTATCAAAACGTGTAATTTTAACAAATGTTGATGTTCTTTTGGGGGTTTCAGCAATGTAAAGACAAAATACAGAGAGATTTTATAACTAGCATAATTATGATAGCGAAATTGTCAATATGTAAATTTAGATATGGGAATCATCCCAATCTTTTATTTCTTTTCAAATCAGAATTGAGATTCAGAAAATTCATTGAGATTTACCCCCCTGAGAACTACCGGCCGATTGGTCAGAAAGATAGATACATCATTTATTGCACCAATCAGAGACAGTGTTAGAATAGTTGTATCCCTGATAAAGATTGGAGTGAAATCTTTTACAAGTTGCATTTTAATTGGCTATTCAAATGAGTTTATCTTGCAATAAACCAATCAGAACCACTGTAAGATAGGCCGGTAGTGCCCAGGGGGTTAAGAAGAATCAATTTACATTGATTGTGCGTAACAATGAGATGTGTGACTTGAAATAATATTATAAGCTACATAATATAGAAGATACAAGTAAAAGTAAGAATTATATGTAATAGGTGTGTAATTTAAACTGAACATGTTTGATTTGCCATATGTATGTGATTGTGATAGAAAAGAGTGATGAAAGAATGGTTATTAATAAACTTAATAGATTTAAAAAAACAATTATACGAGAAGAAGACATATCAGAATATACTGCATATAGTAGATAACATGTTTGTATCACAATGAAATTTTGAACAAAATAAGTGGTTGTGGAAGCTGTAAAAACGCTGTATCGTGCTGGAGGGGAGAGGTTACCATGGTTAATTTGGCTCAAAGAATGCCACTAGAATTGCACGATATTGTGCGTTGCGCGTGTCGTAAAATTGCTTTTGGGGTATCAAGTCCGTTACTTGCTGGCGTGACCATAAAGGTCACGATAGCGCTCCTAAACTTGAAAACGAGGTTAATTAAAATGATTCTGTATGATTTATGGGAGCACATCACTAAGTCGGTCTCCATTGACTTTACACGCTACGTACTACGAATTCAAAACGCTTTTTTATCCTATCGCCACGTATCGCCACGCGGCGTTCTCGGCTGCACTCAAGGAAATTCAACTTGTTTGAGTCAAATCCAACAGATTTTGATTTTGATCAGTCAATGATAATGTTGAACTATAACATAGCAACTGAAAAGGTCACATTTTGTGTATAAAAAGAGCAACTCCCCCCCCCCCCCCCCCCCCCCCCCCCGGTCCTTGACAAACCCGACAATTTGGGCCTAATACATATCAGAATATACTGCATATAGTAGATAACATGTTTGTATCACAATGAAATTTTGAACAAAATAAGTGGTTGTGGAAGCTGTAAAAACGCTGTATCGTGCTGGAGGGGAGAGGTTACCATGGTTAATTTGGCTCAAAGAATGCCACTAGAATTGCACGATATTGTGCATTGCGCGTGTAGTAAAATTGCTTTTGGGGTATCAAGTCCGTTACTTGCTGGCGTGACCATAAAGGTCACGATAGCGCTCCTAAACTTGAAAACGAGGTTAATTAAAATGATTCTGTATGATTTATGGGAGCACATCACTAAGTCGGTCTCCATTGACTTTACACGCTACGTACTACGAATTCAAAACGCTGTGTAAATCCAGAGTGCTAGTGACTAGATCAATAAAATGTTGATATGTTTTAGAACCATCCGTGTTTTTTAACATATCTTAATATGAAGTAATAATCACCAGCAAGATCTTTTGCTAGAAGTCGTTGGAATTAAATTGTATGATTACGCGAGTCAATATTCGGTTCTTACCCGTTCATGCACCATGGGTGTAAATCGGCCCGTTACTTATATTTTATCTAAAATCATCGAATTTTCTGTTGTAAATATTGAATATATAGTCCATAAAATCCATAAAACGCAAATCTGATATCATAACTCGTATAATTGATGCCAATTTTGCACATTCATTTGGTCAAAAGGAACTATTACTGTACTCTTGTTTTGCCGGAAGTGCCGCGCAAAACCGACTTAGTGTTGTGCTCCCTTAAGGGGGGGGGGGGGGGGGGGGTCTAGGTTGATTTGACCCAAATTTGGAAACAAATTTTCTCAATGTTATCGTGGACTTACCGCTTAGTGTTATATATCAAATTAAAGCTTAGGTCAAGACGTTTCAGAAAATGTGTGTTATTTTGATCTGGTTGCCATGGTTACCATGCAAGGCCTCTGATTGGCTAAACACGGGAGCAAACGTAACTAGAAAACAAAATGTTGCATATACACCATACTTGGGTAGATGATGTATCGGTTGAGTGCGCATGAAACCATGGATCCGGATTTTTTTATATGGTTGCCATGGCAACCGTGAACCGACCAATCAGGTAATTTTGCATCGTAATTCAAATTTGAAAACAGATATCAAAAATCGGGATCCATGGTTTCATAGCCCCTAGTGTGCTTAACATCTGGTCCAAATTCCATGGTTATATGAGCTTTCGTTTTTGAGTTACGTTTGCTCCCATATTGCAAGTTTGCGTGTTTTATAGTTTTGAGATATCGTGCAAAACGTATTGAAAAATATTAAAATTGGCGAGAAAAAAATAAGTTGACATTTGGGATAAAAATAAATGTTCAATTATGGAAGAGCATGAATTTAGACACATTTTGAGCCATTTTGGGACAAAATCGCAATTATATTAGCATTTTTATTGATTTTTAAAGATAAATTGCTTAAAAATAGCCGGGTGAGAAAAATAAAGAAATACATAAGAAATTACATTGACCTTGAAAGTTTGATGATTTATGATGTGCAATTATTTATTTCAATATTTTAATGAATAAATTCAATCAAATGTTACAATCATTTGATCAAAAAACAATTAAAACTGAAAACGCTAAAAAACGCAGGGTGAGCGTTTTTACATACAAAAGTATACAAAACACCACCGATTTTTTGAGACACCCGAAACTTAATTGACCATAACTTCAGAACCGAAAATTCAATTTACCTCAAACAAAAAGCATTTTAAAGCAGAGACTTAGCAGTTTTCTACTGTGCTAATATCTCATTTTTTTGCGAAGCACTGAATTTTAATATCTGACCAACCTAGACCCCCCCCCCTTAAACATGTTAAAGTTAACACTTATGGTCACAATCATTTAACATTTGATATAAAATTGTTCAGTATAAAATTTTGAATAAACTAGCCAGATATCATGTCAATCGAAAATTCCGTTTTTGAGATACGCCCAGATTACGGAGGCCGCATCTTTGCGTAAAAATCGCTATTCTGCTATTTTCCGGTTTTTTATCCTATCGCCACGTATCGCCACGCGGCGTTCTCGGCTGCACTCAAGGAAATTCAACTTGTTTGAGTCAAATCCAACAGATTTTGATTTTGATCAGTCAATGATAATGTTGAACTATAACATAGCAACTGAAAAGGTCACATTTTGTGTATAAAAAGAGCAACTCCCCCCCCCCCCCGGTCCTTGACAAACCCGACAATTTGGGCTTAATACGAAAAATAAACTGCCCAGTTCTGAAACCTACACATATATTTGGGTGAAACCCGACTTTTATATCATTGTGCAATGCACGTGGATAGGAGTCATATGGGACATGGAATCTAGGCATTTTACCTTAAAGGGAGCACATCACTAAATCGGTCCCCATTGACTTTACACGTTACGTACTACGAATTCAAAACGCTGTAACTCCAGAGTGCTAGTGACTAGATCAATACAATTTTGATGTTTTAGAACCATCCGTGTTTTTTAACATATCTTAATATGAAGTAATAATCACCGTCAAGATTTTTTGCTAGAAGTCGTTGAAATTAAATGGTATGATTACGCGAGTCAATATTCGGTTCTTACCCGTTCACCATGTGTGTAAATCGGCCCGTTACTTATATTTCAGCTAAAATCATCGAATTTTCTGTTGTAAACATTAAATATATAGTCCATAAAATCCATCAAACGCAAATCTGATATCATTACCCGTAAAATTGATGCCAATTTTGCACATTCATTTGCTCAAAAGGAACTATTACTGTACTCAAGTGTTGACGGAAGTGCCGCGCAAAACCGACTTAGGGTCCATATCTAAACTCTCAGTGCTTTTAAAGCGTTTTTCTAGCGATTTAAAAGCGCTTTTCCAACGGTATTTCGTTCTATTGTTAAAAGCATCGGAAAAAGATCGGTGATTAACTAGAAACGTCTCTACTTATCTGGCGTTAACAATAGAACTATTGTAGTACTCTCGATGACTCAATTAGTGAAGCAGACACATCAAAGCGCGAGGAAGGTTGTGTTATATTCTTTAAGAAATACTATTTATAAGCTTTTTAAATCCGATCATAAAATGTTTACGTTCACCGCCGATCAATGTATCTGGTCGTCTAGAAATATGAATTAAGCTACCGCTCCATCACTCTATTCATCTATTGTTTGGCGCAGTATTGCCAAGATCTTGTGAAAGTAGCCCATTTCCCCCTTCATTCCATTGAAATCAATGCTGAAAACATTTTGGCGATAGGTCACGTAACATATTTGTACAATGGATGGGTGATGACGGAGGGGGCGTAATATATTGACCATCGTGTTTGGAAGTATTATACAATATAATACCTATGTTTATACAATATATAATCCAAGTCATTAGTTTAGAGAGGATATTGTTTCCGACTTTTGTCCTTTCGATTTTAGCCTCCGATTTAAGAGATATTTGTATTTTGAACCCTATGTAATGTTTTTCTTCAAAACGTTTATGTATAGCCTTCATTAGCTCAAACGTCAAAGCGCCGGCTTCACAATCATGAGGTCAGTGGTTCGAATCCTGCGGATGGGGATGGTTTTCTTTTCTGTTTTGTTATTACACTGTTTGTTTTTATAAATTGACAGGATTGCTTATCGTTCGCTATATTTATTGAATGTTGAATGATTTTTTTTCTTTTGCAATTTCACTGCGATAAAGAATGTCCTGTAAATATAATTGTGTTTACTACTCCTAGGCTTACATTGAATGGCCCCTAGCTAGTCTATGAACATGATCTGCAAAGGCCAATTGTTATGTAAATAAGAAGCCAGTCGGCTCATGTCCTTGAATCGATTTTCCTATTTCCTACACCACCGCAACATTATTTCAATAATAATAATACAGGCACATTGATTTGTATTACATAACGGCTGGCATTTACTTTACAAGTTTAGCTCAATCGATAATAACACACAACGAGTTTCTATTGTATTGGCCTGTTGCATAGGACTAGGACAGTTCGATGGTATACCGCGGTTCATTCACATTTCATGATGCCATGCACACTAAACAGTCAGTGGAAAATTAAAATGAAATCGTAAATAATTCCACATTCCAAAATAAACTATAATTGAACAATAATGAATAATTATACGAAATGATAAACAATATCGAAAACTAATTTTAAAAAAATGTATATAAACGATTAAAATAAAATTTCAAGACGTGATAGGATTCGAACCCACGACCTCCGGTTTACTAGTCCAATGCTCTACCGCTGAGCCAACTATGCGCTATGTGAACGCAATAACAAACAAAAGTAATATGGTTCAACATACCACTCTTCTCTAAATTAAATGTTTAAAATGCTTTATATTTCTTAATCTTTGTAGTTTTAAGATAGTTTCTCGCTCAAAAGTTGATTATTTACTGTTAAAGAAAGTAATTCTGATTTAAATGTAACGAATAACACTACTTTTTGAAACAATTCTAGATATATTATATTTCGTTTGTACAGCATTTTGTCGATTTATGTGCACACTTTTACGACTTAGTATTGCATCATGGGCTTTTTGCCGGGCACGCGAGGACTTGGGAGCGAAGCGAGTCATGTGATTTTTGTCCAGGACAAACACTTGAGATGTACACGCCCCTTTAAGAATCGGTTCACAAAGTACGGGATTTGTTATTCGTTAAATCTAATAAATCATAGACTCATTTTATAGACAACAACACTGTGTTGAAAAACCCGTGTGTATTTAGGGAATAGTTGAATGAGAACTATATTTGGGTATAAAGCGCTGAGGATTTCAGGATAATCGAAATAGCTCAGTTGGTAAAGATTAGGACTCTCAATCAGCAGGCCGTACGTTCGAATCTTTGTGGCGGTTTATATTCCTTGTGCTCTATGCTTAGAGCGGTCGAGTCTGGGTAGAGATCGGTTAGGGTTTTAAGTATGCCGAAATATAATATTTATTATTGTTCTCTCATTATACGTCCGTTCGGGGTTTTCATTTATATTGACATAATTTTAAAGTTATTTATTTATTTTGTATTTACTTTCTTAATTGTTGATGTTTATTTAATTATTTATCAATCAATTAATTATAAATAGGCCTTAATATACTATTTTATTGATATAATTATTAATCTATATATTATTTATTTACATTAATTACTTAATTTCTTCATATTTATTATTTATTTATTATTGATTAGGTCACGTTCAGAGTGTATGTAACATTCTTAAATAGTCTAAAAACGCAGAAAAATGACACTATTTAGGGAGTAAGATTCATAATGCTACTTGATTACACACATTATGCCTATACCAGAAAACAATAACACGTTGTATGTTTAATGGCTCCCATATTGTTTAGTATTCAATGATAACATTATCCATGCTTGTACCAGGGAGGTGTCATTCAGCGTGTTTTTACTGAAGAAAAAAAGCAGGCATATGACTGCTAACGGATTAAAATCCCCCAGTAAAAACACACCACCACCGGCATTTGCCCGCTCATACCGGTTTATTTCTCCTGGATTTTAGATGCCTTTTATCCTTCGAAACCAAGGATAATAGCGGTTGAAACCGGTTAGGAAAAGCAGTCTTTCGTCAGTATAAACACGCACGGTTCCTGCTCAGCGCGTTTGCTGGTGGAAAAGCGGAAGTGGGCACACGATGCACGATCACCTGACAATTAAATGCAAACAGATGTGTATGACCTTTCGCAGGCATTTATTATAATGAGGTCAGCGGCAGCCGGCAAGTTTGTTTATCGAACTGCAATAAAAACACGTCTCTCACACGAGCAACCGGCTTTTATCCTGCTTTTTATAAGACGGGTAAAAGCCGGTTTGCTTAATAAAAACACGCTGATTGACACCTCCCTGCTTACTCTAAAATCATCCACGGCTGAACAATAGTCTTTAAAGGCCACTTCAAGGAGGATTATTCTTATGACGTTAACGAGTGGATTACAATAAGCCTAGCAATGAATAGGCGGCTACAAACATATTGTTTGAGTCGGGGTTTGAGGAGTGTCGCGATTAGCCTCTATCACCTGCCATGATAAAACCTGGCACTTGTACCCCGGGGGGGGGGGGCACTCAACTTTTTTGGGGGTAGGGGTGTGCCGCCCAGGGTCTCAAAAAGGGGGCTAAAGAACTGAACTGAGTGGATTTTATGACGAAAAATAGGGTCTTAGGAACTGATTTTTTCCCCCCAAAAATAGGTCTTGAGAACTGGCCTATAGTTCAATTTTCGATTTATTTTGGTTTAAGAACGCAAAATTTTCGAAAAATTGGGGCTTTGGAACACAAAATTGGTGCTTTGGAACGCAAAATTTCGCGATTTTTGAATTTTCAATGAAAATGGGGTCTTAAGAACGGATGCAGGCTCAAAAGGGGGGGGGGTCATAAGAACTAGCAGCAGAGGGTGAAAAAGGGGGTCTTCAGCGCGGCACCTAACTATACCCTTTTCAAATGTCAGTGCCCCCCCCCCCGGGACTTGTACTAGAAACCCGATAGGTGTACAATCTGGCAAATGGGTCGCTCTCTACGTCACAACAGGGGTCGGGTGAACACTGGTCAGCTTAATAACACAATCTTCCTCGCGCTTTCATGTGTCTGCTTCACTAATTGGGCCATCGAGAGTACTACAATAGTTCTATTGTTAACGCCAGATAAGTAGAGAGGTTTCTAGTTAATCACCGATCTTTTCCGATGCTTTTAACAATAGAACGAAATACCGTTGGAAAAGCGCTTTTAAATCGCTAGAAAAACGCTTTAAAAGCACTGAGAGTTTGGATATGGACCCTTAGTGGTGTGCTAATAAGTAAATTACAGGGCAGTTATGTTGTTTAGTTTGGCAAACTAAGATGAAAATATCATTTAATACATATATTTTTCAACATAAAACTTTATTTTAAAAAATAAAGAAAAAATAAAGAAGAAAAAAAGAAAAGAAAAAAAGGCCTGGGGTTTTGAGATTGTATGGGCTGTCGTGTTTTGGCAAACAAACTTATTTTATTTACATGGTTTTAAAAGCATACTTCATTTAGTACGCGCAAAATTATTCGATTTGCTTGAAATTCTGGCTTCTATTTTTTCAGATTGACAATTTAAAACGTTGCAAAAAAAATCAATTTGTGTTTGAAATATTACACGTTAAAGTGAAAACTAACGTTTTCTTGTTAATTTAATGATTTAAATCATAGCTTTAAGAGGATACTTCATTAGTTAATGCAAAGTGACTCGATTTACTTGAAATTTTTGCTATTTTTTACTTTTCATATTGATAATTTAAAACGTTCCAAAAAAAATCAATTTGTGTTTGTGATTATATGAAAAATAACACGTAAAGTGTTTGAGTGCTTACGCTTTCAGGTAAATTTGCAGAAACCTCTAAAACGCGTACTCAGTTGTGGCTATTGTTTTGTTTGTTTTGTTTATTTTAGATATGCTCCCAAACCATACACTTCTACTACAGTACAGCTCACAATAGAGTGCACCACGCAACTGCGATGATAGTCCATTGACTTTGAGTTGATAGTCCATTGACAACGCAATGACATCGCATTGACAATGCACTGACAGCGCGATGATAGTGTGCTGTTCAGCGCAATTGTCGTGTAGGGACTCCGTTGATCTTGCGAAATCAGCGCGCTGATTTCGCACTGTCAATGCACTGACAACGGGATGTAATTGGGTTGATATTCCGATGAAAGTATGTTGACCTCCGTTGATATCGGTTACTCTAATGCGATCTGTACTGTATCTCTACTACTTTCTTTAAAAAAAGCCCGCAAAATATGGTTTAAACTTTATTCAAACTGCGCATCCCCAAAACAAGTAATTATTTGAATTCGCACTAGGTGGTTTGTGACGAAAGTGCTGCTGGAATAGCCACAGAGATGTAGCAGTCTCGATTTATTTTTCTGCAGCCGATTTTGTCTAACGCGGCACTATTATTAAACTTATGGGTGTGGTCGGAATAAAAATAATCTGAGAGCTAAAGTGCCACTAGCACGGATTTTATTTACGCTATGGTTACAACGGGGAGACGGTTGTCCCGAGACGGTGTTGTCAGTAATGTTTTGGCTTTTTTGGTGTGCGTGTGTTTGTTCAATGTTTTTTTTAATTGTAATATTTATTATAATGAATTTCTCATGTTAGCTAATTACTGGATACGCCAGGATCCCGGGCCAGGATACAATTTGGTATACAATTTGAAAACTACAATGCAAAAGCTTGTTCAAGGCTAACCCCGTACGAAACCCAAAGCCTGGTAGGCCAAGTTGGATCGTATGAATTTGGGTTGGACAAACCTCAACCGTGGTAGGCCTAGTTCAGTGCCAGTGAGGGCGGTATAACGTTTCCCTGGTTCCCGTCAAATACCAAATGTTTCAATTGGGGTTTGCACGTTTAATCAGAGTAAAACATGACCGGGTTCAGTGTCTGGGGCCGACTCTTCGGTAGTTGGTTCCATCTATCCACCACTCTTTGGTTGTAGAAATATTAGCGGATGTTTAGTCTGGTCTTCAAATTTCTGTGAGTGCCCTCTGATCCTCTGCCTTTTTGAACATTGTGTTATGGTCTATCTTGTCTATTTGATCCATTATTCGATATGTATTTGGATGGGATCTGTCCTTTCTCTTCTTAATGTATTTATGTTAGAGTAGCCAGGTGCAATTTGTGATAAATAATGCGCCTCGTACTACGAGAGTTTTTCAAAAATATTCTTTAAAAGCAACAACTACAACGAATTTAAAAATAAATAAAAAGATAACACTATTTTTTCAGATTTTTGGGTTGGTCGCAAAGGGCGAGTCAATTTTTTTTCTTCTGTTTTTGTCAGAAAATGCAAGTCACGCTACACCGGAAGTAGGACACTGATCATCTTAATTTTAGAAAACCCAGTACAACCAGTGCTATTCATGAGGGGAAAATGCATTAAAAAAAACCACCTGGGATATGATCCAGATACTGACAAGGCCGAGATCGTTCAAATAGTAATAACGCCACCACAAATTGTCATTTATCAAATAAAATATACAGGTGCTTGACAAGTATACTATTTGAACTGTCGATGTAAAGATGTATTTTGAATAAGCACTGTGGTGACGAGTGACGCACCAACTCGAATGTATGCGCATATGCTGCAAATACGACATTTTATTGCTTATTTATTGGTCAAGGATGACATCATGGAAATATCACACCTTTGTTGTAAGCTATTGTAAGAATTTGTTTCTGTACGACCAAATAATAATAATATGTGGAGTTCTGTTTGACAATTCGCATTGTCACAACATGCATTGCAGGGAAATGATGCATTTAGCTAGCCTGGCATATATGGGAAATGTTGAACCATATGTATACTTACCTGACTCATTGTATATAATGTAGGTATCGTTTGTCGTAGTGATGAATTCAGCCAAACCAATACACATTTCATTGTACGATCTCGCAAGGACGTTAGTTAACTAGTATGCATCATCACTTCACCAGCATTGTGTGGATACTCGATGCCTCAATAACGTATTGTGTGGACACTTGCTGCCTCAATAGCGTATTGTGTGGACACTTGCTGCCTCAATATCGTATTGTGTGGACACTTGCTACCTTAATAGCGTATTGTGTGCACACTTGCTGCCTCAATAGCGTATTGTGTGGACACTTGCTGCCTCAATATCGTATTGTGTGGACACTTGCTACCTTAATAGCGTATTGTGTGCACACTTGCTGCCTCAATAGCGTATTGTGTGGACACATGCTGCCTCTATAGCGTATTGTGTAGACACATGCTGCCTTAATAGCGTATTGTTTGGACACTTGCTGCCTCAATAGCGTATTGTATGGACACTTGCTGCCTTAATAGCGTATTGTGTGGACACTTGCTGCCTAAATAGTGTATTGCGTGGAAATATGCTGCCTCTATTATAGCGCATTGTGTGGACACATGCTGCCTCAATAGCGTATTGTGTGGACACTTGCTGCCTCAATAGCGTATCGTGTGGACACTTCCTGCCTCGATAGTGTATTGTGTGGACTTGCTGCCTAAATAGCACATTGTGTTGACATATCGACAATCATGGCAAATAATAATATGCTCAATTTGATCTTACGGAGGTCCTTTATTTTAATATTGGTTGTTTCTCTCCACAGTGTGGCACTGAACAGAGCAGTAGCTACAACTCAAATATTTGTAAAGCGTCTGTGGGATATTACTGACAATGAAACCCAACCATGTCGTATTGAAGAAAGAAATACCAGTCTAGGAGCGATTGCCTTACAGGGAAGTGCCCATCACAACTGCAGCATAGAAGTCAATGTCTCACTAGGATATCGCACGCATGTAGAAATACCAGAATTTGACAAGGGATCTTTTTTCCTTTATATTGAAAGAAAAGGCGAATTGACTGACTGTCAAAATAAGTATGTAGTTTTAATTGGACAAAGTAAAAAGTGCGGTGCTGATCTTTATCAGGAGAGTCTCCAACTAAATCTGCAAGGTAATGTCAGTATCTTAGTCAGTGGCAGCTTACTACTAGAGTCACTGCCTTCTTGTAAAGAATCTATTTTTGATATCTTGCCTAGTTTAGCAAAAAATCAGACACCGGTTTGCAGTAACGTTAAGGGATACAAAAATATTGTTATGTGTGATTTAGATATTAGTCATACTTGCAGAATGGAATTTCAATCGAATTGCAATGCAACACTTGGCCAGAGAGAAATAGAATTTCAATGTATTAATAATGATCGGCTTGAACAAAAATACACCTTAATGTTGATGATGTACCCAACTAATATGTTAACTTTGTATCTCAGTAGCAATAATATAGTAAACATTGAAGACGGTTCATTTGAGACTCGGAATTATCTACAAACTCTTCACTTGGAGAAAAATTGCTTGACCACCCTCAATGAAGATGTATTTATTGGATTACATAAACTTAAAAAACTTGTTATGTATGCAAATCAATTGCTTGAACTTCAGATTGGCTTATTTCAAGAATTAGGAATGCTAATACACCTTGATCTTACCGACAATCAGCTGACCACATTGAAAGTAGGATTATTCTCGGGACTGAGGAACTTGTATGATCTTTTACTGTATGATAATCAATTGGTTACACTACCAGGTGGGTTGTTTGTGGATTTAGAACATTTGAATCATTTAGTCCTGTATGGAAACCAACTGATCACCTTGAATGAAAGTACCTTTCAGGGATTATCTAAGCTGACATATCTCGATATGAGTATTAATTGTTTGAAAACACTACCGGGTGGGTTGTTTCAGGGATTATCTAAGCTGGCACGTCTCTTTCTGTATGATAATAATTTGATAACAATACCGGGTGGGTTATTTGGGGGATTAGACCATTTGAATGAATTGTACCTTTATAGAAATCAACTGATCACCTTGAATGAAAGTACCTTTCAGGGATTATCTAAGCTGGCCGTGCTCTCTCTGCGTGATAATAATTTGATAACAATACTGGGTGGGTTGTTTTGGGGATTAGGCAATTTAGATAAATTGTACATGTATGGAAACCAACTGATCACATTGAATGAAAGTACTTTTCAGGGATTATCTAATCTGACGCGCCTAGATCTGGATGATAATAATTTGATAACACTACCAGGTGGGTTGTTTTGGGGATTAGGCAATTTAGATAAATTGTTCATGTATGGAAACCAACTGATCACATTGAATGAAAGTACTTTTCAGGGATTATCTAAACTGACAAAGCTTCATCTGCATGAAAATAATTTGATGAAGTTACCGGGTGGGTTGTTTTGGGGATTAGACCATTTGAATGAATTGTACCTTTATAGAAATCAACTGATCAGCTTGAAGGAAAGTTTGTTTTGGGGATTGAATAATCTAATCGATCTTAGTCTGCATAATAATAACTTGACAATACTACCAGATGGATTATTTTGGGAATTAAATAACTTAAGATACCTGTACTTATACGAAAATCAACTGCACACACTAAAGACTCTCCAGTTCAATAATTTGAGTAATCTTAGAATCCTTGATATTTATGACAATAAGTTGAAAACATTACCTGCTGACATTTTCAATGGGTTAGGTAATATACTGTATCTCTCATTGTATGATAACCAATTAGAATGGGTAAATGAAAATATGTTAAAAGGGTTATATAATTTGCAAGGTCTATTTCTGCAAAATAATGAGCTATCAAAACTTGATTTTGACATATTCAAAGACACAAAAAATATTTCTGTAATTGTGTTAGCGCAAAATAATTTAAAACAATGTCCAAATATCAAACACTTGAATAATTTAAACATACTTAATGTGATAAACAATACATTGAAATATATATATTATGATACATTTTCTTGTCTTTCTAGAAATTCAAAGTTGTTTGTAAGTCAGCATGAGATATGTGAATGTTATGTGCCTGATGATGTCATATGTAGCGCAGCAGATGATAGGTCCCCATATCTCACATGTGATAGGCTTTTATCAGATACGACTTCGGTCACCATGATGTGGATTGTTGGTGTCAATGCAATCTGTGGGAATATATTTGTTTTGATTTGGAGAAAGACCAATACTAAAAGATATAAAGTCCAGGATATATTACTAAGCAATCTGGCATTGTCTGATTCACTGATGGGTGTATACATGTTGATAATTGCGTGTGCAGAAATCTACTATGGGGAATATTTCCCAATGCAATCTGAAACGTGGAGATCTGGCATTACCTGTAGAATATCTGGATTGTTATCAATAACATCAAGCGAAGCCTCTGTCTTCTTTGTCACATTAATTAGCATTGATCGGTTTATCAATATCAGGTTTCCATACTCTGATAACAAATTAGGTAAACACTCAACAATTTTGACTGCTATACTGATATGGATCTGTTCATTTGCATTGGGTATTGTCCCATCAGTCTTAAGTGGAAAGAATTTCAAGTTTTATGATAATTCAAACGTGTGTGTTGGTCTGCCATTATCTTTGATTACAACATTTTCAAATGTAAAAAATGTCACAGAAATGTTTCCCCTCAATGATGATAATTTTGTTTACACGCAGGACATCTATACTACATTACCCTTAGGTTCGGTTAATGGCTTGTATTATTCAATAGCTGTTTTCCTTGGTCTCAATTGCTTTTGTTTTTTCATAATCCTTCTGTGTTATATAGAGATAATACGAGCTGTCATAAAATCGTCACAGCAATCTGGACGCACTCCTGATATGAAAAAACAAATCCGACTCACTGTCAAGGTAGCCGCAATAGTGGCCACTGACTTTGCATGTTGGAGTCCATTAGTTATACTTGGAATATTAGTTCAAACAAGGATAATTATCCTGCCCCCATCAGTGTATGTATGGTTAGTGACCTTTGTGATACCACTGAATTCCGCAATTAATCCATATTTGTATACTATTGCGGAAATTATTTCAAATTATCGAAAGAATAAAAGAGATGAGAAAATACAAAACAAGTTGCCTCAGCAGACGTCAACAAAGTGACAACATCACAATGCTTAGGGGTTTTCGCTTTATCCATATTTTGGTGTTTTAAAGTGGTGAAAGTATATTGAATCGTTTTCCAAGCGATATTATAAAATGCATGCTATTTCCTAGTAAATTAAAAAGTGGTTTACGTTAAATGGTGACCTTGAACGGGCTCTCAATGAACTCTCTTCTTGTGTATCCAAAATACACAACTAGTTGTATCAAAATATGTTGCAGTTAAATCAAGACAAAACAGAGTTTCTTGTTATTGCCACACCACGTGTCTTAAGTAAATTACCCGATATTGGTAATATTTCTGTTTGTGCATCCACCAATGTCAAGAACCTTGGTGTAATTTTTTATGCCTGGTCAAATTAGTGCCATCTGTAAGAGTGTACATTTTTACATCCGTAATCTGTGGCGTATACGTAGGTTTATAACACAAGAGGCATACCACCATGCTGTGCGAGCTCTGGTCCTATCCCGTATCGACTACGCCAACTCGTTACTGTATGGAGCCAAGAAAATTGACCTCAATCGGCTTCAGCGCCTCCAAAACAAAGCTGCGCGCCTGGTATTTGCTTGTGGTTGAGACCAGAGCTCGTCACACCTGTTGTGTACACTTCATTGGCTACCCGTAAGGGATAGAATCAATTACAAGATATTGATGTATGTTTTTAAATGTCTTAGCGATCACGCTCCACTTTACCTAACTAACGTACTCAAATTGTATAATGTATCTAACGGTAGAAATGAAGATAGTAGACCCCGACTTCGCTCCTCTTCTGATGCTACCAGGCTTTTGTTCCTCGACTTAAACGTCAAGCTGGTGATAATTCCTTTCGTGTATGTGGCCCCCGACTTTGGAATCAGCTCCCGGTCAGCATCAGAGAGGCGCCGTTCATCTGTATCTTCAAACGCCGGTTAAAAACTCATTTGTTTCCAAAGTTCTGACTTTTTTGTCTTTGCATGACTTGTGTATATATTGTTATTTGTATTTTTATTGTATATAATGCTGTTTCATATTGTTAAGCGCTGTGTTCTTTGTAGAGCGCTATATAAATGCTTATTATTATTATAAAAAAACGAAAATTAATAAATTTAATAAATTTTTAAAAATAAGAATAACCATTGAAATTAGAGCATCATCGAATAGTCATTTCTTTTAAACATTATGTTAAGGATAATAGAAGAGTATCACGACATTCGTGGAAAAGAATTGTCCGAGGCCGCAGGCCGAGGACAATTCTTGTCCACGAATGGCGTGAATACGAGGCCATTATCCGACTTAACGCACATCTAGGACGTCATACAATTGTTTTTGATTTCTCAGGATAATTTTGCATGAGCTACTGACTGACATGATTTGCATTGTCCTTGCGAATGTAGTGAAAAACACACCAATACCCTTACGAATGTAGTGAAAAACACGCCAATACATTATTGACCCTTGAAGGGCAACGACATTATGACCAATGCATTATAGGCCCTTGAAAAGAGGCAATGACATTTGCATAACCACATATTAAGGAAAGTATATGATAAGTGCTGTAACTTTAAAGAAACTTGAAAGATATAAATTGATCATGTAGTCATATTCATTGATAAATTACGTAATTTTAAAGAGACGATAGTGAAATTATTCTTGAAGATATTATAAACTCATTCTGACTCTGGGTATTGACTAGTAAAGATGGCAAGCGAAAGCGACTCCGATATATTTCTGACACAAAATTCGTTTCGAAATGAAATGAATGACAGTGATGGAAATGATGAAATAAATTATGATGATGTGTTTCCTATATGAAAACGTGGAAAAAGATACCAAGAAATTCTATCCAGCGGTTTCCGATATATCGGATGATGAATTGATCGCGGCAAGCCTGGCTATGGAGGAGAAAGAAAAGATTGCTACGGTTCCGTCGGGACCTTCTCGATTCGACAAACCAGTCAATGACGAAGAAATGGCCAACATTTCTAGACGAAGGTTATTAATTTATTTTAGAATACTATTATAAATCTGACAATATTCACTTGCTCTCTTTAGTCAATTTGTAAGGGTGATGGTCTTCTATAAAGACGGTTTGTACGATAACGAATCAACATGTTGTAAAACCATATTAACACTTTCCACGCGGCTATTATTTTTACTATTATATAAAACAGATTTTTAAGAAACCTTTCGCAATTTTCAAAGTCTATCTCAAGGATTACTGAACCAATACTAGGCATGTTTGTACTTATTTCAATGCATTTCCCATGGTGTTTCCAAATATGGTTATGAAATTTAAAAACTTTGATATTTTTTAAACATTTTGTGAAATTTTGGAATGTCGTCTGCAGCTGCCTGCCGCGTGGAAAGTGTTAAGATCATGACAATAAACATGATAAATCACAAACGAGGCATGTTTTGGAAAGAAACCGCAAAATGAAAATGAACACAAAATATGAAAAGCTCTATTCAAAAAGCAAAGGGATTAACTCCACCTTTTGTCGAAATTGAGTTAGGTGCAGAACATGAAAGAGAGTTCCGAAATACATATGTTACACTTTGATCTAATTTCAGGAAATGTCCGGTAATTTCCGGAAATTTGAATATAATACACTATTTAGTAAGCCAAATTGGTAGAAATATGGTTCTTTTATCATGGTAAAACATCGATAAGAATGTCCTTAATGAAATGCAATGAGGAAAACGTAAAATGTATGGGATAATTGTTAATAAAATTGCACACAAACAGAAGTGTTTTTATTTCAAAAATGTGCCAAATTGTCAAAGTTTTCAGTTTTTTTTCAAGAAAAAACAAAATGTCATACTTTAAAAAAAGGTATTTGAATTCGGATTTCTGTTTTCAATGTGATTTGATAATGTCTTTCAGGTGTTCCTTAATTGAAAATAACGATTGTTTAGTCAAGTGTTTTTTTTACAAATTGGTCGAAACATTTATGTTCCAAAAGGGATCAACTCCATTAGTTTCCGAAAATAAAGAATGACATAAGAAATACGGTGAAAATTAAACAAATGAAATCAAACCATTTTTAAGCTTACACGTATTATAATAGTAGCCTATCTTTCATATGGCAGAAAATTAGCATAATCAAAGAAGTGCAACATCCTTAATTTCACTTATATGGAGTTGATCCCTTTTGGAACATAGCTCTTCATATATATTTTCATAATTATCTTGCCACACAAAGACACCACCTAAATATATTTTGTCGTACTATTTACACTACTTGCGTTTCAGTTTCTTGTTATTGTAAGGGGCCATATCCAAACTCCAGTGATTTTAAAGCATTTTTCTACCGATTTTACCCCGGTATTCCAACGGTATTTCGTTCTATCCCCGGTATTCCAACGGTATTTCGTTCTATTTCGTTGGAATACCGGGGTAAAATCGGTAGAAAAATGCTTTAAAATCACTGGAGTTTGGATATGGCCCCTAAGAACATTTTCTTGGTGCTATATAGTTACAGTTATTTCCTGTGTTTTTCGTTTATGCAGATTATCTGATAGTACAGAGAGGAAAATCCGTTGGGCTGTCAACCTCTTTAACCAGTGGCAAAAAGAGAGAAACATACAAGCTTCATCGAACCCATCCCTCAACATAAGTTCCATCAATGTACATCTCGACAATATGACGAAAGACGAATTGAATTATTCAATATCTAGGTTTCTTTGTGAGGTAAAAAAGCCTAATGGTGAACATTACCCTGGAAACACACTTCACGAGATGGTTATTTGTTTCCAGCTGCATTTCGAACTGAAGGGAATAGCCTACAAGTTCCTGAATGGTCCTGCTTTTCTAGAACTTAAAAACACACTGGACAGAAAAATGCAGGAGCGTGCCCAGTCTGGTATAGGGGCACATACAAAACAAGCCCAAGTTATCACAGTGGACGAGGAGGACATGCTATGGAAAAGTGAAATCCTTGGATCATCAAATCCTACCCAACTTCTTAACACCCTGGTTTACATGGTTGGGTTAAATTTCGCATTGCGTGGTGGCCAGGAGCACAGGAGTTTAAGATGGAAAGAGCCCCAGCTTGAACTCTTAACAGACAGTACAGGAAACAATTTCCTCCGATACTCAGAGGATTGCTCTAAGACCAATCAGGGCGGTTTGAAGCATCGCAAAATTAAGTTGATGCATATGAGAATAAGAAAGACAGAAAACGTTGCCTTGTTACTCTCTTTAAGAAATACACGTACCACTGCCCGGAAAACAACCCAAATGGGTTTTATCTACGACCCCTCGCCAAGCCTAAGGGCGCAATCTGGTATGCAGCAACACCAATTGGCAGACACAAGCTTTCCCAGGTTGTCTCAGAACTGTGCAAAAAGGGAGGCCTATCTGGACATCGTACAAACCATTCTCTACGCGCTACTGCTGCATCAAGGCTCTATGATGAGCAAATTGATGAACAATTAATATGTGAAGTCACTGGACACAGATCCAATGCAGTCCGGAATTACAAGCGCACAACCGACACCTTAAAGCGCAAGGTAAATGCCCTCGTCCAAGGACTAACAGTAGCTAATCCAAGCACAAGCGGTAGCAGTAATGTAAGTAATGAACCGGATGAAGATAATAATCAAGCACGTCATCAGTCTGTTTCAAGTGTCATTGAAAATACAGGTCTTCCTGGTGCTACCAAGCACATCTCACTAACACTGAACTTTAATTTATAAATTGAACTGGAAAACGTTAGAAAACGTATGAAAAATATTGAAATGAAATCAAGAGAATGTGATAGCATCACAGAGAATATTAATTCGTCAAAAAGGGGTCTTATTTGACAAATTAAAAACTTGTCATCCAAAATGGCAGGTTTGTTTGAAATATTCTGTAATGGTGTACATTTATTTGTGATGCTAAAAGAACAATTTAGAGTGTTTCTAGTTAATTTTCATCGTAACAAACATTTGCTTGACTGAAATATATTTAACTTTTAATGAATGAATGAATGACAAATTAAATGACAAATTAAAATTACTTATCATCAATAAAATTACAAATTAATATTACTTATCATCAATAAAATTACAAATTAAGATTAGTCATTTAATTTGTCATTCATATTAAATGACTAATTATTGATTAAAAAATATTCTTTTAATTTGTCATTTAATTTGTCATTCATTTGTCATTCATTCATTTGTCATTCATTCATTTGTCATTGAAAATCAAATATTTATGAGTCGTGAAAATATTTGCTATGTTGAAAATTCAATTAAAAATACTACTAATTGGTAAATTATCATTAAAAATAATTGTTTAGCATTACAAAATATTGTTTAACTGACGATACTTCCATGACAAATGTTTAATTTGTCAAATAAGACCCCTTTTTTGACGAATTAATATTCTCTGTGTATACGACTATGATAAAATGTACAGTGAATTAAAGATACGCTTTGATATTAAACGCATTGTTTTCAATAATCAATTCCCGATCAGGATTGAATGAGTCTAAATCATTATATCAGTAACTGTAAAATACAAATAGGGGGAACATCATTTATGATTATGAAGTTTGGTGGTTTATGACCGTGCCATATCCTACTGTGCATTTGATTTTGTCGCAATATTATTTACTGAAAAATTACTTCAACTGATCATAAATGAAGAAATATTATGTGTTTATATGACTTAATGATACAAAAGGTGTTATTATTTATGTGATATTAACAAGGGTTCTAGTAAAACAGTCTTTGAAAATAAAAATTGAAAAATATAAGTGTATAAAATGCTCATAATATGCGTGTGTACAATAACAAACGTACATGTATATTTGTTATAAATTGGATACATTTTGCTTCAATTACGATTAATAAATGTACAAAATATTGACTTGATTTGATAGTAATGGTGTTGTTTGATTGTATTGTACGAAGAAAGAGAGTTTTGATATCCAAATGTTCAAAATATTGACTTGAAAGCAATGGTATTGTGCAACGACAGAATGTTGATACATTTTCATGGTATTTCGACTTGAAGGCAATGGTATTGTATTTGTATTGTATAAAATAAATGTTTCGAGCTAAAATACGATTAATTTAATTATGGTATTCTGGAAAAAGGAGTTCACTTCTGTGTGTGTGTGTCTGTAATCAATTATTGTTGTATTTATTTCTGTAGGGGTGAGAGATATCTAAGGAGAGAAAAACAACTCTCCATGGCTCTCGATTTACGAATGGAGGGATGTTGTTCTCTAAACAATAACTCTCCATTCTTAACAATAACTCTCCATTCTTAACAATAACTCTCCATTCGTAAATTTACGAATGGCGTGTTATTGTTCTATCTCTCCATTCTTGGAAAATAATGGAGTGAGAAAACAATGTCATGACGTCATAGGTGTGCGTTAATCTCTATATAATACATATAGGCCTGTACTCGTATAACCTGGCTGCCATTTAGGTTGTGTAAATACAATAAATTAGGAATTTATTGACTGAAAATTGATTTTCCACTATTTTTGCTTGTTTTGCCACATAACTTGTATATGTATTATGTTACCTAAATCTTGATATTGAATCCAACTATAATAAACAATGCATATTAATGATAAGACATTCATAACCTCATAAATATGAAAATCAGATGTGACTGAATCAAATGACACCAATATGTGACGTACACAAAGAAAAATGACAGTATATTGTACCAAGAAGACACATTAATAATGTGACTAAGAGATAGAAAGGGAAAGGAAAGGGAAAAGGGGAAGGAAAGGGAAAGAAAGGAAGAAGAGGAAGAGAAAGAAAGAATGAAAAAGGGAAATGAAAGGAAAAGAAAGGGAGAAGAGGAAGAGAAAATGGGGGAAAATGGAAAAGGAAAGAGAAAAACGAAGGGTAGGAAGGAAAAGGGGAAGCATGGGAAGGAAAAGAATAGTGTAGATAAGTCGATAAGGAAGGGAAAATAAATAAGTGGAAAATGAAAATTGAAAAGAAACTTGGAGAAGAGAAGAGATTTAATCATCCAGACACTTTTTGTGTAAGCTTGCATAACGTAACTTCAGTGACTTTCATCAAGGTAATCATAGGACCGGTAGGGATCCCCCCCCCCCCCCCCCCCCCCCCCTCAAATCCCCTTTGAATTTGGGTGAATTGCGCCTATTTGAATAATCTAAGGGATTCCATCCCATTTAAATGACAATTTTCCCCTTTTTGATGATGGGCAATTTAGTATTAAAATGGCAAATTTTCGCGCGCTGCGAAATAATATCATTATAGAAGCCCGTTTAAAAGAAAAATGTACCTTAATAATCGGGCCAGATTCGTGTAAATATGTTGGTCAAATTTCACGCACTACGCGCACATCAAATTTAGGATGCGACGTCATCGGTTCAATAAACAACCCAAGTTGCGCCATTTGTTTATGTAATAGGGTCAAACTGGTGTTCACCGGGGGAAATTACGCTTTACCACCCCCCCCCCCCCCCCCCCCCTCCCCCCGACAAAGACCCCAGATACGCCACTGGCAAGTGACATGGATTGAAAAAAGGGAACATTGCTGTGTATTGTTTGAACATGCTTTTACTAACAGAGATTCAGTATTTACAATTATAAATGCAGTTAATGACTTTGATCAGCTAATTAATCGGGTTATATGTAATGTTACCTCGGATCTCATAATTTCTTTGGTAACAGAGTAAAATGTTTAGATTCTCTACAGTTGTCTTTAAACACCTGTAATACGTATAATAGTCATTAACCTATTTGTATTATAAAATTGCCAACATAATAGGGCACAACCAAGCAACAGACTAAGGGTAGCCAATACAAATGATATCGTATTAACCACGAAATCAAAGCTATTTTGTTCAAGGTGGAAGTGATGATAATAATAATACCCTCGTGATGGTCGAGTAATGAAACTTCATTCCTCGACGGGGATTTGTACCCGGGACACCCTGTAATATAATATCTGTAATACTAACTTGTATGTAATATATTCGCACAGCCGCCACTTGCGTGATCAAGGTCCGTCGACCGAAACGTTGGTTTTATTGCCTAATAAAATCGCACAGCTTTACTAGTATAGAGCACTGTTGACTACTTTATTTTTTACTTGCCTGTATCGTTATGTCGACTCATAACCACTAAATTATAATAGACACTTTGCAATTTTTTGTGAAGAAAAGCCGATTCTGATTTTGAAGTAATCTGGAATTGCATCGCTCTGTAACTCGGAATATATTTATGATTTATGATCAGAAATGTAAATCTGCAAGAAAATCTGCTTTAAAAAAAGAATCAAGGATAGAGGGCGTCCCATGGAAAAGATCGCATAATATGCCTTTAATATGAATTGAAACACAAATGTTCAGGTGTGTTTGGGCTGATAAACATATCTTTTTTGAATGATCTTTTTACGAACAAAAATATCAAATTTGTGTTTCAATTCACATTAAATCTAAACATAAACCATGAACTTTGAATATCATAATACATTATTTGTATGATCAAGCAGATCACTAGTAGGTTTGAATTGGCATTATTCTTCTTTAAAGACATATTATCGCGCTAACTCAAATAATGAGGCCATGTTGCTACAAATCAGTGACAGTTAAAAGCTCTCGCTGTACAATTAATCTGAATGGTGAGTATCGAGTGTCCATCGACTATAACAATACCATGGTAGACCTGGATCGCTGCATATAAATGGTATGAATGGGCGCTTCTTAGGTATATTAGTCCCAGATACAATATTCTATTTGTACTGAATTAAACACTTCATCATCGCTGATCGTTCAAGTAACATTCAACTTGCGCTTATGGAAGTATAAGTGTGTCATTTCCGCCTTAAACCCCAGATAAGGGTCTTATCCCTAGTTAACGCTGCTTATCTGGGGTTAAGGCGCGTTAACCCCAGATAAGGGACGTAAACCCCAAAACGCGCCTTATCTATGGATAAGGGGGCGTTAACCCCTGATAAGGGACGTAAACCACGAACAACGCGCCTTATCTATGGATAAGGGGTCTTATCCCTGGTTAACACTCTTTATCTGGGGTTAAGGCGCGTTAACCCCAGATAAGGGACGTAAACCCCGAATAACGCGCCTTATATATGGATAAGGGGCCTTATCCCTAGTTAACGCTCCTTATCTTAAGTTAAGGCGCGTTAACATTTGACCCATAGGTTATGATTTACTTTTTTTCTTGTCTTCTTAAAAGGGGATGCTAGCGATTGTAAAAATCATCGCACTATCGCTCTGATATCACATGCATTTGAATTCCAGAGGGAGCTCTTCATGTGCTTTATAGACTATGCTAGGGCCTTTGATTGTGTGAGATATTCGGCATTATGGACAGCACTACAAGGAATGGGAATCCCTTACCACCTCGTCCACCTAATTCGCAATCTGTATGATGGTCAAGCTGCCTGTGTTCGGACTGAGATAGGAAATAGTGACTGGTTTGCTCTAGGTCAGGGAGTCCGTCAAGGGTGTATACTTTCACCAGCACTCTTCAACCTTTATGCAGAGTCTATAATGAGACGTGCATTGGATGATTGGCCAGGTAGGTGGATACCAAATACACAACCTACGTTATGCCGACGACACCACCCTGTTTGCAACAAATATGGAAGAGATGCGGAACTCCTGAAGAAAGTCAAGGTGGAGAGTGAGCAACTTGGGCTACACCTAAATGTTAGCAAGACCAAGATCATGTCCATAGGCACATATGGTGTGGGAGAGCCTCTCATAATTGATTTTTTTTTCTCATTTATAGTTTTTTTATTATCATTTCTCTCGCTGAAAAGATCACATACATCATAAAAACAATTCAAATATACATGTGGTGATACAAATTATATTTACCAATGGGTACATTCGTTTATGAACAAAATGTTATTTAGATTGAACGTATTTTGTATATGAACAGGTAAATTTATACAGAGACAGTGTATTCTTCCTCTTTCTTTTTACATACATGCAATAACTTTGACAATTTAATTATCTTATTTCTCAAAAAGTGATGTCCATTTATGCCACCGGATATTGAAAGCTTTATTTTTCAGGTCTGCATTATAAATAGTTTTTTCGTTGACATACAAATGTATCACCTCTTTCTTTCCATAGGTAAAGCAAGGTTTTTCTTCTTTTATCCTGCTTTTGTAAATATTGAATTTCAGGATTAATAGGATATTGTTAAAAACATAATCTTTGTACTGGTAATTTCCAAACAGGATCATTTCTTTTTTCAACCGAATATTTGTGTCCAGATTGCTATTAATCCAGTTTTGAACGTCTTTCCAGTACTTTATAGTAAATTCACATTCCCAAAAGAGATGAACAAAGTTTTCGTCAAACTCATTACAAAAGGTACATTTTGGATTGACCGATTTACCAATTTTAACTAAAAGGATATTTGTACAAAGGATTCTGTTTAAAAGGCGAAATTGGAACCAACGGAGTTTAACTTCCTGAGTACATTTCCAGTTATACTGACAAATATTCAACCATTCTTTTTCAGTTAAATATATACCTAATTTATGGTTCCATTTGTCAGTACATTTAAACTTAACCTTTAATCCAGTAATAAAAATGTTATAAAATTGTTTACAACCTTTAGATTCCTTAAGAATCATACTGGTATGAAAACCTTGATAAGGATTTGGAAGTGTGGTATTTGAACTACAAAGGAGATTTGAAAATGCTTCATGAATAGCTCTTTTCATCCCATGATATTGGAGAAAATTTATTCTGATATTATATTTATTTTGAATGTCCTTAAGTAATAGGAACTCTCCTTCTGTAGAAAGAAGATCATTAATATATTTGATACCAACTTTCTCCCAACTTTTGTACAGTACACATCTATTCCCTACAACAATATTACTATTATTCCAAATACTGGAACACAAAACTTGTTCCCTATTTATAGGGTTGAGTTTTGAAGCATAATCCCTCCATGCAATAAGCACACTTTTCCAAAAATCATTATGACAATCATGAATAATGTGGTTCCAATATTCAAATGACGAATAATCAAAATTACATGACGGGACATTAACTTTAAATAAATTGTGAATTTTGCTCTTATTTTCATACTTCAAAATTCTTCTTATCCAAGTTATCTTAAGAGCTTTTGCAAAAGAATCAAACTGAACCATACCGGTGTCTCCCTTCTCATAAGGACGAGCCATCTGATTTCTACTAATCCTGTCAATCTTCCCTCCCCATATAGAATGATGAAAAGTTGAATTTATCTCATCGATGACATTATTCTCCGGGGATGGTAAGGAAAGTATTAGATGGTTCAGTTTTGATAAAAGAAGTGATTTGACCACTACAATTCTACCCAATACAGTTAGGAACCTTTTTGACCCGTGGTGCATTTGTTTTGTTATAGCTTGCATGGTAGTAGTATAATTCACATTAACAATAACACTAAGATCTGTGCATAGAGTAAAACCTAGGTAATTGAATGGTTTTTCACCAACCAAATTCATTTTATATTTTTTACCACTTCTTTACAATCTTTCTTTGCACCAATCCATATAGCACTAGTTTTATCAATGTTAATTTTTAAACCGGAAATATCATAAAAACCATCTAGTAACTTAAGAGTTTCCAAGAGTGAGTTTTCAGTCCCATCCAGTATAATAGTGGTGTCGTCGGCATATTGCAAAACTTTGTACTCCATGTTGTTTATTTTTATACCATGAATATTATCATTGTTATTAATAGCAATATTTAAGATCTGGGAACATAATAGAAAAATGTATGGGGATAAACCATCTCCCTGCCGGCAACCTGCTTTGATTTCAAAGAAGGGGGTTAAATGACCATTGACTAATACTGCAGATTCGGCATTTTTATAAAAAACAAGAATCCATCTTTTAAAGCTATCCCCGAAATTGAACAAATCAAGTGTTTTGAATATAAAATTATGTGACACAGAATCGAATGCTTTTTCAAAATCTACTAAAAGAAGAAGACCAGGAATATTGTTTAATTCAGTGTAATCTATGATATCATAAACTTGTCTAATATTCTCACCAATAAATCTTCCCGACATAAAACCAGACTGGTCGTCACTGATAAGATATGGTAGCAATACATGATGAAGCTAACTTGTAAGAGACGTTTAGTAAGGATATTGGGCACCAATTTTTTTTAAATTCTCTAGTTGTTTGTCCTTTTGGAAGCAAGGTGATAACGCCACGCCTTTGAGTGATAGGAAGGCTACCAGAGTCATAAGACTCGTTTAAGGACCGTAGTAAATACCAGGAAAGATCTTTAAAGAACATTTTATAAAATTCCACTGTATATCCGTCTAAACCTGGGCTCTTGTTATTACTCATCTTTTTTAAAGCCGTAAGAAGTTCTTCATATTGGATAGAACCTTCAAGGTCTTGTTGCTGCCTCTCATTTAAGCGGGGGAAATTGTCTGAATTGATGAAATCATTAAACTGACAGGGGTGGGCCTCTTTGCTATTATACAACTTCTCATAAAAATGAAAACACTCATCCTTAATTTCATTGTTTGTACATTTACCAACACCGTCAGCGCCAACAATTCTATTGATGCTCTTATTTACAGAGTTTCTTTTTTCCAAATTCAGAAAGTAAGAAGAGGGTTTTTCACCAGTTTCAAGCCATTTCACACGTGACCTTAGCATGGCTCCTGCCATTTTTTTACTCCTCAGTTCTTTGAGCTCGTCATTCTTGTTAGTTATAACATCCAATATATTACCATAGGGGATGGGATGCTGCTTTTCAAGATTCTCGATCTCAGTGATTAACGTACGCTCTTTCTCGCAACTCTCTCTTTTCTTGAATGAAGAATAGGAAATTGTTTTACCCCGTATCTCAAGTAAAAGCATATCAAATAGTAGCTGGTCTTCAATGACAAAATTCATTTCTTTGGGATGAATATTTCCAATATTTTCAGGATTATAAGGAGTGGCTGCATATTGTTTAATTACATTATTAATTGTTTGTTTAACTAAACTAACATATTCCATATCTTTTAACAAAGCATTATTAAACTTCCAATAACATTTTCCTTTAACCAAATCATTAAACCCAAAGTCCATTAAAACCAAAGAGTGATCTGATCTATAGCCTGGCAAAATATCTGTATTTTCAACAAAGTTCATAAGTTCCTCTGAAATTAGGAAAAAATCTAAACGGCCCAGGCCTGTTTCAAAGGATTGGGTTGTCGCCAAGTAAATCGCTTGAGATTTGGATTATAACATCTCCAAGGATCAACTAAATTCAAGTCATCAATTAACTCTAAAGCAACCTTTCTTGCTTTAGGGTTGTTAACGTTAACATAATTTTCTGTATCTAAATCAGGGTGAATAACTAAATTCCAGTCCCCACAAATAATACAGTTTGTTTTTTGATATTATGAAAAAAGTCTGGAGTGTCCTTATTTGGGCCATACAAAGAACAGCGAGTAAATCTCTTATCGTTAAAACTTAAATCAATTACAATAAAATTCCCTTTTGGGTCAATTTTTACGTCATGAATAATGTAATCGAAATTCTTATTGAACAGAATTGGGTAAGGGTATGGTGTATAAGTCCCAAGTATGCAAACGAGGATAATGAGATTTATTCCGTTGTTGAGTACTGCGTAGATGTGTGGTAGAGCATGACATTGTATTCAGTGAGCTCATTTGCATACTTGGGACTTCTACACAATACCGCTACCCAGAATTGCTACTCCTCTTGATTGGGAGCTAAGATAACTACAATAATATTCCCCACTCCATTCCTTGTCCAGATGACTTTTAAAATCATTATCAAAATGGGTATCTTGCAAACAATAAATCATACAATTTTTTTCATATAAATAATTTAAAACATCAAATCTTTTTTTCTTATCTGCAAGACCACGGCAATTCATTGTCACAATTTTAATCTCAAAACTGTTATCCATTGCATCCTAAGGTTTGTTTACAAAACCACATATCCCGACTCATGTTATTGTTAATCAGGTAGGCTAACCCACGTGCGCACTCGCTATAATACATGGTCTGAAAGCAAAGATAATTTGTTGTCATAGGACTACCTGGAATGCAGTTATTACCCTTACACAAAGGAAATATGTAAATCTTCAGCCTGTTACTATCATGGCTGTAATAAGTTACTATTGTGACAAAAAATGCCTTGATTCTGTGATACTTTCTGCCCACTTGTCCGTCGGTACAGAACGTTTCCATATGAAAGAAATAGTACCAATTAATCCATGCGCAAGAATAACTAGCATATCGAGGGGCGTGCAGCCATATTAAACAATGCAAAATACGAAGCACCTGCTCGGGTTGATAAGCATACATGATATTCATAAAGTGATAATCCTCTTGAGTGTTACAATGTGTACAAGTATTCATACAATGAAAGTTGTAAAACAGAACAATATACAGTGTTACACCGCGAATATTGGCCACATATTTCTTGGTACATAAATTAGTATTTTTAAGATCAAATATATTCATACAATGCGTAACCAAAAGTGTAATGTACATGTATATCCACATATTATTCACACATATTTTTAAAAACATATAGCAATGACGTGATTCTCAGCGAAAAAAATGAGTTTGTTTTAGTGAAAAGAATATTAAAACAAAAAAGGGGTGAAAATAAAAATAAAAAAGTTCCTCGCTTAGCACTCCAACAAATAAAAGTAGCTGGCCGAAATTGGTCAAACGAGATGCGGACATGAATCGTATGCGCCGCACAACTGCAGGCATGCATTGCCAGATGTATAACAAACAATTGGGTATTTCATGTTTGTTTTTGTAAAATTACAATGTTTCATCAATAAAGGACAATAAATAGTAACAAAAATGAGTCATTTCATAAACCATTATTCATTAACACATTTTTAAAACAATTAGACTAGAAAAAGACGATTTAGTCCATTTTTGGACTAGATAATACATAAATCACATTTCGCCTTGCAAATATTGAGGGCATGGTGGATATTAAAGTCCGAATAAAACAATGTTCTCATCAGAAAATCCTCTGACAATCCAGAAATGTGCGTATCAGCAAACAGAAATATGAGCTTACATGGTTCGAGACATGCACCCGAGATGTACATGGAAATAATGTTTTTGAGTTTATAAGTCATACCTTTACTGGTGAACACGTAGAAAATTAATATAGTCCTGACCTGAAGTTTGATCTAGTTCAGTGTAAAATCCAGGTAACATAAAACGGCGTATTTCCTCCCTACTTGAATAGAAACAGGATTTTGTCAACAGTATTTTTCTATCATTCCAAGTGTTTTTTGAATGAAAATTCCGAGTGGTGCGTAGCACATTGTCATTGAGTAGTAAAACGGTGGAATCTGCTCCATCGTAAATTACAGATGGTTTTTTTTCTTCTCTCATAATTGATGGTAATGAGGTGGAATTAGTCTCGAAATTTAACTTTCTTGGATCCCTGATTGTCATGAGTAAAATAAAAGTTTTTCCCTCCAGAAATACTTTTGACCAATAGGGACCAACCTTATTGATTTTCTAATGGATCAGGCAATGATATGTCACAACACAACACTGTCATTGTTGATAGGATTCAGTGGTGCAGGAAAAGCTATATTGATATTTAGATTAGCTGGACCTCTTCTGTGTGAATAGAGAGTTTCTCTGTGCAGATGAATTTAAGACCTAGTAGGATACACATGTATGATAAATAACAGTGTAGTTCATATCCCGCCCGTTTGTGTGGCTAAGTGTATGCGCCACCAAACGTACACTATGTCAAATAGTTTATAAAGTCAATTCTACCTACAAGCCACCTTCTTCCATGAGAGAAATACATTCCGCAGGGCGATTTTAGGCATTTTTCAGTTGAAGTCAATGCAGGAGTTCTTATTTGCTGTATTGGAACTGCCAAGAATGTTGTGCTATGGAGATGTAAATTGTGTGCTGTAAGTAAAAGAGGGAAGACAAAAGGATGACTTAAACAGCTTACGACATGCACAAGTGGTAGACTATGGACATGAAATACAGCGCCTCCAAGTGACAGAATTTAACTATTGAACTAATCATCCATGACTGAATTTTCCAACCAGCAGTTAGGCCAATACAGTTAGTAGGGAGGTCACGCTGCATGTCATATTTTGTTATACGCAAGAAAACAATGGAGTCGGAGTGACTGCAATATTTGCCAGAATAGCTTCGGAAAATGGTCTATTTGGGCATCTCAAAAACTGAAAAACCTGTTAAAAATCATGTAGAATTTTAGAGGATAGTCAATAACATCTGCAGAATGGTAAAATGTATAGTATTAAACACGTTTTGTGATCAAATTTATGTCGTAAAATGTTGGAAAATTCACGTTTTGAAAATCTGTGGTCTTCGAAATTACAGGAATCCTAACTCATTCTAAACCTCACTAAATCATGAAATGAACCCTCGTCTACAAAAAAGTCCATGAACGTATTGCTCTATCTGCTTGGAGATAGCGAAGACCACGGAAACTTCAGAGCTTCATACCACGGAATGAAATCTGCCATAGACATACATGGCGAAAATCGTACAGATTTGCACTGCAGTCCTCTGTGTAGGGAGTGTTGACAATAGCAAGGTTGTTTGACTATTGTGTTTGTGCATGTTTGTGACGACTGACCCCGTTTAACAATCTTCATAGCTTTCATATAGGGCTTGGGTGACCTAACTATTGACTAAATAATAAGATACTGTTTGGTTGTCCTCGACAATCCTATAAGTTTTTTCCGTCAGTTCTAAAACCTCGTATAAACCTTATTCATAGTCAAATTACCCGCTCATGCTTAACCGATGAACATACATGTATACCCTGAGACGATATACCTGTATTGTGCGGCGCCGGATTGGACATACCGATTGAGCAGTGTGCAATGAAAGCATTCATGTGTAGTAGCGTGTGATTATGTTAAGTTGACGTTAGTTCAAACGCCAATTATTAGCCGTTGATAAAGCAGAGTGTCGATTGGGAAATGTGTTGACATTCATTTGTTGTTGTATTAGTGTGTTTCGTTATTGACATAATTGTTCACCGGCCTATGGTGAGCGTGTGAACTCACTAAAACTGTTTTAGATATGACCAAATATAAGGACTGACCGTGGACAACTAAATTATTTATATTTTGGGACTTACAGGAGCATTGATATTAGACGATTTATAGAATCAATTTCAATAAGTAAGCTATCAAAATATTCCTTGATGTATAAATAAGTATTATAGAGGAAATCATTCTCTTTAATGCACAAATTACAGAGAAATCTTGAAATGAAAGTTGCAAACATTTTTATTTTTTGTTGAATTTTTAATTTTTTGCGACACATTCATTTTCACTCATCTGTATCGATCTGTTATGTTGCAGGGGAATGGCATTTGGCTCTCATCTCATCCATAATAGGGGTTTGACTAATATTCATTACATCCATACCATTAAACAACAACTTTGATATGTCAATTTTCTAATATATTGACTCCCAATAGTTAGCTTTAGACAATTGACATCAGAGCAAGCGACCATTGATGTTTAGCTGTGGTTCGATTCCTATTGTTCAGCTGGTCGCTAGTGGGCGCTGCATTTGATGTCCGTTATAGACTTGCGGTAGCACTTGTGCATGGTGCAGTTTATTTGAGTTTTCGTCCGTTTTGGAGTTTTGGAGAGAGTTATATTTTCGAGTTTTGACATCGACGGCGACGACGTATTTTTCACGACACTGAGAACAACGAGAAACAACAATGGCCATATAATCAAGACATTGACGCAAGACAAGACGCAATACAAGACGCAAGACAGCTACAAGTCCGTGAGCTAAACAATAAACATTTTGATATCCTGATTTCACGGGAAACACAGGTTTCCCACGACTACGATTGCCGGCTCGCGTTCATTAATTTTCTTGTACTGCAGTACTTGTTATATGTATACAATTGTTTGTTTGCTTTTTCAATATTTAATAAATCTATGATATAATTTGATCAAAATAACATCTTCATTGTTGTGGCCGTCTGAGTATCCATTGATTATTAGTCACTGTGTGGTAGGTTCTAAGGATATTATTTGTGTGAACCGTGGTATAAAGAGGATCCGAGGTCTTCTTTTGACACTGATTACCAAAGAGGGTGGTTGCAGCCAAGAAATTAGACACCGTTTAGCAATGGCTAGATCAGCAATGGTCAACCTAAGCAAGATCTGGGCTGACAGAGGAATAACCTGAGCAACAAAAACCAGGCTTGTCCAATCCCTTGTATTTCCAATTGCAATGTATGCCTGTGAGACGTGGACCCTAATAAAAGCTGACAAAAATAGAATAGCTGCTTTCGAGATATGGTGTTGGAGGCGTATACTTCGCATCTCATGGACAATGAGAAGGACCAATGCCAGTATTATTGAAGAAATCGGTGTGTCTAAACGACTTCTTCATGCTATCAACACCCAAATGCTGAGCTACTTTGGCCATATCTCACGTCGCAAGGGTAACAACCGAGAGAAGATGATCATGCAAGGCATGATAGAAGGGAAGAGAAAGAAAGGCAGACCTCGTTCCCGGTGGATTGATCAAATAAAACTGTTTACTGGACACCCTCTCCGTGATTGTTATACTCCTTTGCTTAAAATCGTTATCTATGGCGTAGTATCTGTAAGGTCACAAGCTGTCAGTCATGTCAACCAACCAACCATTAAAAGAGATAAGAAGCACCAGGCCCGATTACAATCGGAGCGTGTTTTATATTTTGCCCGTTTATAGGTCAATGACCCCTAGTGACCCCATATGACATGTCACGTTTAATCGGGTTATTTGGGTTCACTAGGGGTCAAAATGTAAATTTCCAATCCGTTCCCTTAGCCATGAGTTAGACAATTAATTAAAAATACACCCCACCCATGTGTTTTTGTTTTAAAAAACGGACTGTTGGTAAGCGCCATTAGTCCTCCTCTATCAAACACTTTGTGATTCCGATGATGATTTTATGATATGTCAACGTATTGTTTAAAATACCGTCTGAAATTCAAATATTTGATGATACGTCATGGATAACATGGATGAAAATTTGCTTTTGTTCAAATTCAACTAACTATAAACATTTAGTAGGTAGATCATATTGATTTTATGTCCAATTACACACTAAATGACGATTCGAATTAAAGAGAGCTCTCTTCACATGAAAAGAGGCCAAAGTTGAATGTTAACATACCCGAGTAGATTTGCCATAATCTGATAACGGGATCTCCAAAATGGATAGAAAAACGGTCTTATGGCCACATTAAGGATAACTAATAATTCGCGAACATTTTAGTTTTCATGGCACACATAATCATGTTTCAAATGGGACACTTTTTGACACACCATGTATTTATTACGAGTGTTTACTGGAACACAATAAAATCAATTGGGAAAATATTTGGTCTCTTCCTCTCAAAGTGTAGTATTTATTAAACTCGGTACTTTATGAAGCCGGTGAGTTCGGGTGCACTGATGAAAGATGCACCGTGTTCATCTTATAGATTATATTCACGAATGATGATAATGATTAAAAACATGATTAAAGTACTTATAATTGCCCAGCTGGCCATTTAACGGTCTATAAACGTAAAAAACACGTTTCAAGTTGGTGAAAAAAACGTTTTAATATTATGTATTAAAAACGCATATGTGTGGAGTTTTTTATGGGTTTTAATAACGTTTTCATGTAACGATTTGAAAACGTAAATATAACGTGAAAATAACCATGTTTAAATTATTTAGTCTTACAAAATGTTTCAAATACGTTTTAAAAACATGTTTAAAACGATCTAAAAACATGTTTAACACGTTTCACAAACACGGAACCTAATTAAACCCAATTTAGAACGTTTTGAAAACCAATATTAGGTAATTGATAATTAACTGGCAATTTAAAGAACAATTCAATAATTTGATTAACATTCTCCAACAAAATTGTTCATGTGTTTGGGAAGTAATGTTCTTATTTGCCATTTAATTATGAAATAATGCATGTTGCAGATCGAATAACTTTATGAAAGGAAATAAATATACAATCCATAGTGTTACCAAACCAATATAACCCAGGTAAGTGCGCATGCGTGGAATTGCCCACGTTTTTAAAACGTTTCGTAAAAAACGAAACTTATGGTCCAGGACCATAATATTTGGTTTAATTTAGGCTGTAATATAACGTTCTATAAACGTTTTGATTTCGTTTCAATCAAGTGTTCGTTTATAAGTATTGTGACAACATTAATTTAACGTTTTTATAACGTTTTGATAAAACGATTTGCAATAATAAAAAAATGCTTTGAAACTGTAACGTTTTGAAGACATTTTAAAAACGTTTCACAAAAACAAAACCTAATTAAACCCAATTCAAAACGTTTTGTGTTTACTGGGTGGTTACCGATGATTACGGATGATACGATGTGGTCTCGAAGACTCTAAATTAATGTTGATTCCATGATTGGTGAAGATTCGTGTCCTGATTGCGGCGGATTATACAAGATTATTGAAGAGAAATTACGGAGATATTTTACGAATCATACACTCTCAGAACAGGTATTAAAATACCATGGGTTAAAAGAATGTCGGTTAAAAAGTATACTACATTGGTTAAAAATGAAGTGTTGGTTAAAAATTACTTTTAATACTGCGTTGGTTAAAGAGTAAAAATATAATTCATTTTTAGTTTATTCAACGTTGGTAAAGGCATCTTAATTTTAACCAACAATAGGTCATAACAAGATTCCCGCCAAAGAATTTCAATGGCGTGAAAATATTTTGCGCATATTATTAAGACCACGTCAGAATTTGTATATGAAATCAATCGTGTTATTTTCCGCCCCTGGTATATTTTGCCCGATATTAGCCTTGGTTCAAGACGGCTCTATCCTCCCCCACCTCCATCCTACCCCATCCCTACCCCCACCCCTCCCCATCCCACCACACCACCCCTCCCCTCCCCCTCCCACCACACCTTACCAACAACAACCACCGCGATCGGTGGGCAATTTTCACGGTCCGGCGACTGATATAGATCTACACACAGGCAGCCGACTGATAGCTCTACTCTACACACAGACAGCCGCGGACCAGGGGTGGAAAATAACACGATTGATTTCATATACAAATTCTGACGTGGTCTAAAAATTGCGGCCGCTTTTACAAATTATCGCTTCCCGGCCTTTTGGCTAGGATCTTGTGCCTTGTCCCTTTGCCTTATCCTGTCCCTTGCCTTTGCCAAAGTTGGTCATGGCCACGGGTTGACGCCAATATTGAAAGCCAATATTTGGCCAATGAAACGTCAATATTGTAATGTTGTCCGGGTTAAAGTTTAGCGAAAAAAATAAAAGTTTAACCAACATTTTTTAACCAACTACTGTTGGTTAAACATATTAACCAACAAATGATTAAAAATTGTAACCAACCACAGGTTAAAGTTTAACCAACGACTGTTGGTTAAAACATATTAACCAACAAATGATTAAAAATTGTAACCAACCACAGGTGTAAGTTTAACCAACAGCTGTTGGTTACGGTTTTAACCAACCAATTGTGTGGTTCACCTGGTAACCTCCCGTTGGTTAAAATTTTAACCAAAATGGTTAAAGATTTTAACCAACATGGTTAAAGATTTTAACCTTTGTTCTGAGAGTGTAACTCATTTTAATCACACCAAATTACGCAATACTTTCAATGAGGGCGCGTTAGCATGACTTTATGGTCATGCCAGCAGGTACGGGACTACAATACTGAAACACAGTTTTACCACATTACTCTCTCCTCCACAAGCGCCCCAGCGCGTCAAAAACGCCAGTGTGTCATCATACTTTAATAAATAACGGTCACATTACAGAGTCTTTGAGTTGTGCCTTGTTCTATCCAGATCAGCCAAGCGGTCATAGGCATTTGATGACAATAATATGAACAATGTACCAGATGATTGCACAGCACATTCGTATGTATACAACTTTTAAGTCACTTCAATCTCCAGTATGATTTACATATTTTATAATGTAGCGTAGTCCTCAGGTCTTTGATGTATCCCGTCGGTCGGTCGATGTCGATGGTTCTATTCCGTAGCGTAGTATGACGGACAGTGAATGGTACACATACAAATTTATATAATTTCAACCTGTGTGAACTACTTCTCTTCAGTTGCAATCGGCGATTCTATACTCTATGACAGTCTATAATGCTGCAATATTGTATACACCTACACAACAGTCCGCAGTTTTTCACATGTAAAAAAACACGCAAACACTCTCCAGTATGCAATCAGGCATTTCAATACTCCATCACAGTCTATAATGCTATACTTTGTATTTACTAACAACATAACAATCATGTGAAATACGCGTAAATTCAATTTAAAATACACTTAAATGAAATAATGACAGAATGAGAGAAGACACTTGACTTCCATAAAAAAACTCATTACATTTCAATTGTCAACAATGTGTTTCGGCCAACAATTCACAAATTCTATTAACCATATTTTAATCACCTGTATTCGTGGTGCATTATAAACAATGACCTACCAGGAGAAATTGTGCACTGTATACATCGCAATCCTGGCTCGAGCTAAATTTCCTCTGTCTGCCATATCTGTATCACACATCATTTACACAAAACGTTACAATGCACAACGTATCACCTGGGTGGACAAGTTTCAGGAGCCATGTCTACCTCCACCTATGATACAACACGTAATACAAAATACAACATACGATTCACATGAAACCCATAAATAAAGTGCCTATTTCCTTGAATTTACCTTTTTGCCATGGACTTGATACCAAAATGTGAAATTTATTTTTCTTCATGTGTTATGGTATAATTTTCGTCTGTTTCCACTAAAAATGTACTTTTTGTATACAACTGTAAATGCCCAAAATGGACCAATGTAATTGGAAACTAGTAATGGCAGTAACTTTATGCTTTCTAACTCACTCTACCATGGATAACTTTCTGAAAGGAAATCTGATAGACAATCCAAATATATCATTGGTTTTGCTGTCAAGAGTGTGGTCTAACATTGTATTGTGGCTACTTTTGGTTAACATTAATATTGCTAGAGCATTCTGTAAACAAAGCTGAAAATATTTTTTTGTTGAAAGTATGGGTCTATCATCCCTGCAAGTATGGTACCATAAATGTTTATCTTTTATTTCAACCCTGCAAGTACGGTACCATCAATGTTATGTGTTTGAAATTTGTAAAGTTTCCTAAAAGGCCACTGAATAAATAAGGCCAGGGGACATGTTTTTGGAGAAGTTCTACTAGCTGTTGCTTCCTGTAGCTATCCAGATACATATTTTCAAAAATGTACGTATAGGACTTTAATTTATTTTTAAATCTCGGAAAAAAACACGAACAACTGGACACACCTATTGTGTTTCTACAACGTGGCACAAGCACAAGACCACAAGAAGCTACGTACATGTGATCTAATCACGTTCATAACTTGCCACCAAATAATCAAAAATCTTGATAAAAAAGGTAAATATTCCATAAAACGGCATATCAAAATCCTGATATCAAGAATTTAGGCAGTACAAAACTTTGCACCACCGGGATCGATCCCGGGCTAAATGCACTACGCTACGCGTCACCTTTTTCTTTTCATCTGTTTCCCCCTTCTTCCTGCTTTCTTTTCTCCTTTCCACTTTCTTAGAGTCCTTTATGCCCCTTTTTAGCTCAGTCGATAATGCGTTAATATTTAGGATACAGAGGTCCGGGTTCAATACCCAGCCCGGTAAGTTCATCTAAATATCTTTTTAAATGCCATGCAAAAATAAATTGCGAAAGAAAAATAGAATGAAAATGAAATATGACACAACGGGGTAAGTTGAGCCACTGGGTAAGTTGAGCCACCCCCTGTATTATGGAAACTATTTACATTCCTAATTTTACACTGCCCTCTATTGTTAGATGACATCACTCAAACCTCTCTGGTGACAACCTTGCACCGTGTGCACACATGGTAAGAAAATTGAGTTAGAAAGTTGATTTTGGACACATCTGAGTAAATTTTTGAAGAAAACAAATGGTTTACGTGGTTTCTTTCTTAGAAGTGCATAGATTGTATTGGTGCAACTTTATATGCTAAAAGTGTGACATGTGCACTTAAATTAAGTAACATGTTGAAAATGTCATTAAGCTTCAGTAGGGGGGGGGGGGGGGGTATTTTTTCATAAGTTGACTGTCGCGGGGTAAGATGAGCCATTTTTCACGGGGTAAGTTGAGCATATGAAATAGCCATGATAAAATAAAATTTGTCAACATTTATTACGAAAATTGTGGGGAAGTGTTTTAAAATTCCAGTTTGGATCAAAGTATTAACAATTATGAGTATATTTCACTTTTACCATGAATAAACCAAAATTTCTGAAACTTATTTTCTGATTTCAAATGTCCCATTGATTATTGTGGTGGCTCAACTTACCCACACTGGTGGCTCAACTTACCCATAGTCCGGGGCAAGTTGAGCCACTTTGCCAAATTTTTTCAAGCATCTCCCATGAATATGTTATACTAAGTAAGTCAATACTCTAAAGTTTTACTTGCAACACTAAGTTTGAAGGTCTGTCTTTTAATATCAGCACAATAGGGCAAAATGTGAAAAATGGCTCATTTTACCCCGTTCTCCCCCTACAATTGCAAGAAATAGGTTCCTGTATTTCGTTCGCATTAAAATATCATTTTTATTTAATATTTTAATGATAGTTGGTCAATGGACCTACGGCACATATTCTCCTGGCCACAGTCCGACATGTACGCGGGCGCGGCGCACTTCGATCAACTTACTGCGGTTGGCCGAAAAACTCACAAAATGCCGCTTACCAATATAAGAGTCGAGAGGTCGAGCTAACATATTGCGCCTCACGGATGTCCGTTGCGCCGTTTTTGGAGGTGAAATTGACCTCGCGTACTTTACGCGAGGTCAACCTCATGTGACGTGCGTCCATCGTGAAATTGTACGCGTGTGCATACACAGTTGTGCGCGCATTTCATGCATCTGTAGGCCTACGCAGCTCCGCGAACAACAAGATATTGCATTATGACAGTGACTATTATAATACATGTTGATGAAAAGCTGTTGTGTTCCTCTTTTCTACGATGATACCGCATTGGTAGCAATCAGTTGTTTCAGTGTTCAGCCATTTGCTTGAGAATGGGGAAAGGTCTCAATCCAAATAATTAACATTTACCGCGATTTTGCTCTTATGCTAATGCTCTCCCGGGAACGCTCTATTGCACGGTGTACTAACTCCGCCAACTCCGCCAACACCCCCTGCCCCCCCCCCCCCCCCACGATTTAATTTACGCACCCCCACCATTTATTACATACATCCCCACCCCACACACCTTTTATGTACGCACAGTCACAGGGGGGGGGGGGGTAAAGTGGGGTGTGTAAATAATTAACTTGTATGCGTAAATTAAATAAATTCACGTGTGTGCGTAAATAAAATAAATTCACGTGTGTGTAATAAATTCACTTGTGTGCGTAAATTAAATCGCTTGTGTGTGTAATAAATTCACTTGTGTGAGTAAATTAATTAAAAATGCTTGTTTGTGTAATAAATTAACTCGTGTGCGTAAATTAAATCGCTTGTGTGTGTAATAAATTGGTGTGCGTGGGGTGAATTTAAAAACATATCAAACCTCGCTGTGAACATTTATGAGCCTTGGTCAAAACTTAGAACATTATTTTCTGAGCGAATTCATCAAAAACTGCGATTATCTATCTTAAAATACGGACGCCAGAGGCTACCTAATTTTGCGATCTATTTAATTTCGCGAATACATTACAGGCTCAAAGTTTAAATAAATATTACTGAACATACATTTACGCAATGGAAATGACGGCTACATGAACATGCAAAAGTAGATTTTCAATCCACAAAAATGAATAATTGCAACAAAAACAAATTTTGACTTATATGCAATATATGTTTCCAGATTATTCGGAAACATTTCACAGGTACCTTCTCTAGTTTTATGTACTTACCTTGATTTTTTCGAAAATCAAGGTTCTCTATCTCTGTCGTTTCTTTCTTCATCTTCTTCTTTCCGTCAAACCTTTTCTACAAAATGCTTTTTTACTACAGTTTACATGCTACAATCACCAAACTTGGTCAGTAGGACCCCCTACCTAACTTTCATATAGGGTCCTCACAGTTAGGGGTCAAAGGTCACACAAAGGTCACTAGGGGTCAAAACGTGATTTTCGCTTAAAATGCCCTTGCAATTTAGCGAAATGACCTAGGATCGTCAAAATCGGTCACCATATTCCTTATGACCGGACGCACATATTATAGTTAGTTTTTTTAAATCAAAAATATTTGGGGTCACTAGGGGTCAAAATGTAAATTTTCACTCCTCGCACTCAAAATGCTTTTTTCTCGAGAGGAAATGACCGATAATTGTCAGAATTAGTCAAAAGATTCCTTTGGTCCATGCTCATATAGGGTCTTCAGCGATTAAAAGTAACATGTCATATGGGGTCACCAGTGGTCATTGACCTATACAGGGGTAAAAGTTAAGACATGCTCCGATTTAGACCGGGTTTGTTGCATCTTGTTTGTTTTCATGAGGCAGTAAAATAAGTCAATAATACGAATCAGGTCAAAGGTCAAGAAGGGGTCACTTGGGGTCAAAATGTAAATGTTCACTCCTCGCACTCAAAATGCTATATTTCTTTTTTGGTCAAAAGATTGCTTGTATCCATGCACAAATATGGGGTCACTAGGGGTCATTGAACTTTACAGTGGTAAAAGTTAAGACATGCTCCGATTTTGACCGGTTTTTTCCATCTTGTTTGGTTTGATGAGCCAAGAAAATAAGTCAATCATATCAACCAGGTCAAAGGTCACTTTAAAAGGGTAAAAGTTAAGACAGGCTCCATTTTGGACCGGGTTTCTTGCATCTTATCTGGTTTGATAAGCCAGGAAAATAAGTTAATCATATCGACCAAGGCAAAGGTCAAGAAGGGGCAATAGGGGTCATTGTACTTTTCAGGGGTAAAAGTTAAGACATACTCCGATCTGGACCGCGTTTGTTGCATCTTGTTTGGTTTGATGAGCCAAGAGAATAAGTAAATCATATCGACCAGGTCAAAGGTCAAAAAGGGGTCAATATGGGTCATTGTACTTTACAGGGGTAAAAGTTAAGACTTGCTCCGATTTGGACTGTGTTTGTTGCATCTTGTTAGGTTTGATGAGCCAAGAAAATATGTCAATCATATCAACCAGTTTAAAGGTCACACAGGGGTCACTAGGAGTAAAAACATGATTTTTCCTTAAAAAGCCCTTGCAATTTAGTGAAATGACCTAGGATCGTCAGAATCGGTCAACATATTCCTTATGACCGTACGCACATATAATAGTGAGGTTTTTAAAATCGTTTTATTTTTGGGGTCACTATGGGTCAAAATGTAAATTTTCACTCCTCGCACTCAAAATGCTATTTTCTCGGGAGGAAATGACCGATGATTGTCAGAATTAGTCAAAAGATTCATTTGGTCCATGCTCATATAGGGTATTTAGCGATTAAAAGTGACATGTCATATGGGGTCACTAGGGGTGATTGACCTATACAGGGGTAAAAGTTAAGACATGCTCCGATTTGGACCAGGTTTGTTTTATCTTGTTTGTTTTTATGAGCCAATAAAATAACTCAATCATACAAACCAGGTTGATAAGCCAAGAAAAACCCCTTATCATGACCTTTGGGTCAAAGGTCAAGAAGGGGTCAATAGTGGTCAAAATGTAATTTTCACTCCTCGCACTCAAAATTCTATTTTTTCGAGAGGAAATGGCCGATGATTTTCAGAGTTAGTCAAAAGATTCCTTGTATCCATGCACATATAGGGTCTTCAGCGATTAAAAGTGACATGTTATATGGGTCACTAGGGGTCTTTAATCCATAAAAATATCAAGGTGTCCTCGTCTCTGACGAGAGCGATATCTAGTTCCTTTTGCATCCCAGTTGGCTAGGATAGGTGAGCCAAGTTAACTGGCTAGTAGTTTGTCTTTCTGGTTTGTCTAGGATAGAGGCTCTATTTTTATGTGTAGGTTATAGGCGCCTAATCCCGGAAAAGATGGAGATATAACCGATATCATTCTGGGGTACAGGATACAGATCCATAGTTTGTTGGTGACGGCGCAACACCACACGCTGTTAGTGTTGGTGCCAACTGGTGATGTTGCTATCCCTCTCTCTTTTCTTCTTCCTCTCCCAATCATATGGTAAGAATAGGTGTTGCATTTAAGGTGTGAGTATCCTTCACGAGAAAGGATCTGGACGCCCACCTCGTAGTATGTATTTCCATCAGTACACGCCCATGGAAACCTTAAAGGATAAACTATGATGCAGAAACTTAGTATAATGGGGCAGCCACCAGTTTAGCATACCAAGGTGGTACCTCCGGACCCAGAGGGGAAAGTAACGGGCAACAAAACCAATCCCGACCCATATCCTGTGATGACGCACCGAAGGGAGTCGAAGGACTATGGGAAAGAATCTTAAGTTAAGCAAAGTCATACGATTTGGTACATGGAATGTGAGAACTCTATCACAGCCTGGCACTCTGGATCTTCTGACCAGACAGATGAAGAGATGTAAATTGAAAGTAGAAAGGAAGACAGCCAAATTAGTTGGAAAATTGAACATCCTTAGTATTGCTGAGTTACGCTGGGCAGCAAAAGGCCACTTCTCCACAGATGACCACATATACTACTCAGGACATTAGAAAGGAGGGAGCACGGGTGTAGCTTTCATCACCAGCAAAATCATCTCAAAGTATGTCTTGGGCTGCAACTGGATATCTCCAAACGGCCTCACAAGAAACCAGATTGATTACATCCTCATCAGCAGTAGGTGGAAGTCTTCTATTAAGTTAGTTAAAACCCTGCCAGGGGCAGATATAGGTAATGACCATCAACTTCCAACCATGGCAAGATATTATAGGAGACGTTTAAAAAGGTAGGATTTTAGTGTCCTACCTCATACCCTTTTAGAGTTCTTTTGTATTTCTTTATTTTGAGAAAAGGTATGAAAAACTTGGTAGGTATGAGTCAAAACCTACCTTTTGAAAACATTTCGGAGCTTATTTTTCAGAATTGCAATGTATTTCTTTATTTTTCAGAATTGCAATGTATTTCTTTATTTTTCAGAATTGCAATGTATTTCTTTGTTTTTCAATATATCGCTTTCTACCGTCAGAATTCTTTTGTATTTCTTTATTTTGACAAAAAGTATGAAAATCGTAGTTGGTATTAGTCAAAACCTGCTATACCTTTTGAAAAAAATCGGAGCTTATGTATTGCATACAATAGCCGCGTGAAAAGTGTAAGAAAATAAATAGTAAAAGCAATGACTAGTTTTATTTACTCGACCTATTGTCCATTATCTATTATTTTTCACATACATGAGCCGTACCATTAAAAAAATCACAAAACGAAACGAAAAAATGAAAACATTGAAAACGGCAAAATGCAATCATTTTCCAATTTGTTGTTTCTAAAACAAATAAAAACTTGAAAATTTGAAAAGAGGGCCGATCGGCCCTGTACAATAGGGTTTTTTCGTCGCCTTACTGGAAATGTGCAATGCATTACATATCGTAATAATGTGTAAAAGGGCCAGATACCATTTAGAAGTATAACACCATTCGTTGCATAATTCTATAATTCCCTGCATACCAACATCGGTAGAGCGACATCTATTGACGTTACCCATGGATAAAATTAAAGTACTGAGAGTCTTTAACTCTAGATGGCGGACTGGCGGACATCATACCTGTATAGAGCGCCATCTGTTGACTATGGTGGTATAGTTGTCGGGTGAAAACCGTTTCCCACCGATGGAGGAACGCTCTGGCTGTAAGGAACGGTCAGACGACGGTGGACACGAATGGCCGTGGATATTGAATATCCATGACCTTAAATATTTCAACCTATAACAGCTGAAATTGGAAAACCAACTCCAGTGTCAGTATCATTTTTTGAATTTAATCCGTCATTAACCGTTGGTCCCATTCGCGTGATTACGTAACCTCGTACGCATATTTTAACCTTGAATTATCGTGAACTAACCCGTAGAATAAAGCGATACCTCGATAAAGACACTCTTCATCATGTCGTTAGAGCTTTAGTTATCTCTCGTCTTGACTATGGTAATCTTCTTCTCTTTGGTGCTACGGAACATGAATTGAACAGAGTTCAAAGATTGCAGAACAATGCCGCTCGGTTGATATGTTCCATATCCATGCGTGACCATATTACTCCCACGCTTAAAGAACTCCACTGGCTGCCCATACGGGAAAGGATTCAATTCAAACTCTGTCTTTTTGTCTTCAAAAGCATGAACAATACTGCACCTGGATATTTATGCAATTTACTGTCACCATATGTTCCTCGAAGAGCTCTTCGTTCTGCAAATGACATTACTCGCCTAAATGTTCCTAGGACAAATAAGGTCTTGGGTCAGAAATCTTTCAGTGTAGCTGGTCCACGGGCATGGAACAATCTCCCTCGTACCATAAGAGAAACTGACAATATCTCTCATTTTCGTTGTAGTCTAAAGACTCACCTTTTCCATGCTAAATGTATTTTGTGTACTGATGTGTTACATGCGCTATGATCTAGATGGAATAGCGCTATATAAATATTAATTGTTATTAATTGTTATGTTGTTAACCAATGTCCAAAAAATGAGGGGACATGTAAGCAGGTCGTAATTAACACTGAAAGAGGGTATGCCTCGTTGTAACTAGAAAATCGGAAGGTTTAGCACTACATTGATTTGGGATGCGACCGCAACATTTTTTTTATAATAATAAAATGTTTTGAAACCGTCATATAGTAATTTCGTTCTGAGGATAAAACATATTTATATGTTTAAATGCCATGAATTAGTGTAACCAGGCATTAAGAAATAAGGGAAACCTGTTTTGAGAGGGGGGCGTCGCAGATTCTTTAGCAAAGGAGCGTCTGATTTGTGAGATATTAGTGGGGGTATTCTGTGGGAAGGGGGGAGGGGCTGTTTGTGATTGTGCTGGACTTTGCCCTGAGGATAGCCATAGAGGGGAGAGAAGAAGAGCTTGGTTTTCATCTTGACAGGCGTAGAAGTAGGCGGACTGGGCCAGAGGTGGTGACAGACTTTGACTTCGCCGATGACATTGCATTGTTGTCAGAGAAATTTCATCAAGCACAAGATCTGCTGCAAAGAGTTGAGACTTCAGTAGCAAAGGTCGGTCTCAAAATGAATGCTAGCAAGACCAAGTTTATGTCATATAACCAGAGCCAGAAGGGATACATACAGACAAATGATGGCAACAAGCTGGAGGAAGTTCAAGATTTTAAATATCTTGGTGCCTGGATGGAGAGTACGGCAAATGACATTAAGCAACGCAGAGCGTGTGGCAAAATGAACAAAATATGGAAGTCAACTCTATCTCGGAAATTCAAACTTCGCCTGTTTGCCTCAACGGTGGAGTCAGTTCTGCTATATGGATGTGAAGCTTGGACCATTACTCCCAAGCTACAGAAAGAGCTAGATGGCTGCTACACCAGAATGCTGCGAGCAGTACTCAATGTCAACTGGCAACAACATATACCAAACACCCAACTGTATGGTGACCTCCCCCAAATAAGCCAGAAGATCAGGAAGAGACGAACAAGGTTTGCTGGCCACTGTTACAGAAGTGAGGAGCCAGTATCCAAACTGGTGCACTGGATCCCCAAACATGGCAAAAGAAAGCCGGGACGACCTGCTCTGACATTTATCGATCTACTCAAGCAAGATACTGGACTGGAGACGAGTAGCATAAAGACAGCAATGAACGACAGAAGAGTGTGGAGAAACATCGTAGATCGGGAACACGACCCGAATTAAGCAAGCAAAGCATTAGTGGGGTATTCTGTGGGAAGGGGGGAGGGGACACGCCCTTGTATTAAGAGCTTTTGAGATATCATTATACTTCACGAGGGCGAATTCGATATTTCACGAGAGTGCTTTCGATAAAAATGTAAACATGAAGTGAACCAAATAGATCACAAGCGCACCGCTCTACCTGTATTTTCAAAACTTGTAAAAAACCAAAGTATGGGCAACGTGGCGATTTGCTTTAAAAAGGTTATTATATGGTTTAAAAGAAACGAGATTCCCGCGCTTTTGGGATCCTAATTCTTAAGCTTCAACCATTGACACGGTTTGTATTTTATCAATTTTATAGTCAATCTAATGAACACACTAACACTTTCTACGCGGCAGGCGTCTGCAGACGACATTCCAAAATTTCTCAAAATGTTTCAAAAATGTCAAAATTATTGAATTTCTTTACCAGAATCACCATGAGAAATGCATTGGAATAAGTGCAAACATGCCTAGTATTTATTCAGTATTAATCCTTGAGATAGACTTTGAATCTTGTTTTGAATAATATGGTAAAATTAATAGCCGCGTGGAAAGTGTTAACAATGTTTATACTGACAATCATTGATCGTCCATTTTCTATTTCAATAACAAATGCGAAGTTGCATACAGGTTCAGGTCAAGAGGGGGTTTCCCCCTCTAGTCCCACGGTGTGTCAGGTACGGGTCCCGAGGCAATTTTGAATTTAGATGGGTTATTTGCAAATTTCAACTTTTAAATATGAATTGAAGTTCAAAATATGGTATCACCATTATAAATCAAGATTATGGAAGAATTTTGTTCAAAACAGAAAGTGTCGAAACAAGGTTTCCGAATTCGGCAGGCTTGTACACTTATTGCGTGAAACAGACGACATTAAAGTACATGTGAACACTTGATTAACATGCTTTTAACTACAAATATGAGTTGCATATGTAGCCCCCTTGATTTGTTAGTGTGAAATTAGTGCCATGTGATGATATTTGTGCAATTTTGGACATTCTAGGTCAGTTTGGTACCATGTCATGTCGCGACAGACTGAGGAAAGGCGAGCATAATTGTATGAAACAGTAAACAAGCGACAAAATAGTTGTCATGAGTGTATTAAAACTAAGACGCTGCTGCAGTGGTAATGTTTGATGGGAACTAGCTGATGTAATTGACTTGTTTTGTTGTATGTATTTTTTTTTATTGTAAAGCGCCTAGAAGTCTTCGGGTATTGGGCGCTATAATAAGAGCTTGTTTATTATTATTAATATTATTATTATTATAGCGAAATCAGATGTTACTGACTTAGACATCTTTCCATGTTATAAAATGTGTGGCGAATGTATTGGAACACTTTATTAATGAATAAGTTAAGAAATAATGGGGTCAGATGCCACAACTTAAAGGCATATTACGCGATATTTTCCATGGGACGCCCTCTATGCGTGAATTTTTTTTGGAAAGCAGATTTTCTTGCAGATTTACATTTCTGATCATAAATCATGAATGTGTTACAGAGCGATACGATTCCAAATTACTTCAAAATCATTGTTGAAAGAGGTTGAAAATAGATTGTCCTGCTACAGTTTCATTCTAAATTTACTCATGATTTTGAAGTAATTATGAATCGTATCACCCTGTAACTCAGAATGTATTTATGATTTATCATCAGAAATGTAAATCTGCAAGAAAATCTGATTTAAAAAAAGGATAAAGGGCGTCCCATGGAAAAGATCGCATAATATGTCTTTAAGTAACCTATTCCAAGATGCTGGCTCTAATTCATTCAAATGCATTACAATAAATACAAATATGCCTAGGATTGGTTCTGTAATTCTTGAGATAGACTTTGAAATTGGGAAAGTTTTCTGAAATATCTGTTTTGCATATAATCATTATATAATAGCCGTGTGAAAAGTGTAAGCAAAAATGATAGTAAAAGCAATGACTAGTTTTATTTACTCGACCTATTGTCCATTAATTATTGTATTGTTCACATCGATTACATTTAGATATTTCATTCCAGGGCCGTACCATTAAAAACAAAAATGGCAAAACAAATTGGGGGGGGGGGGATGCAATAATGCAATAATACAACAGGTTTCTTTGTCGCCTTATTGTAAAATGTGCAATTAAATACATTATATCAATAATGTGCAAAAGGGCCAAATACCATAAGAAGTATAACACCATTCGTTGCATAATTCTATAATTCCCTGCATACCAACATCGGTAGAGCGACACCTATTGACGTTACCATGGATGAAATTAAAGCTACCGAGTCTTTAACTCTAGATGGCGGATATCATACCTGTATATAGCGCCATCTGTTGACTAATGGTATAGTAGTCGGGAAAATCCGTTCCCCACACATTTGGCAATTCATCAACAATGTAAAATACCCTATGAGAACATTTACCTACTGAAGAAGTTATACTATTTAAAATACCACTCCGCGGTCCATCGTTACCTATTATAGAAATATCATTAACTCAATCCAGGACTTTAAAAACTTTAAAACTTTATGAAGACAAAAAATGAACTCCTATAGAGAAGTATCTTTAGATGATTTAGGTGCAATTTCGGCATTTTTTTTACCAAAAACTGATTTTGTTACGTTGTCCGAACATTTTTGTGCCCAAAAATGATTATTGGGTCAAAATTTAAAAATGGATTCACTGACTTATATCCTTTCCAAACATGTATACTTCTATATACATCAAATTAATACTAGTTCAAAAGTTACAGCCCTTGATTAAATTTCATATTTTCTTGGTTAGCACTACCCTTAAATAACGTTTGTAAAAGTTTCTGAAATCACCAATGTTTTATGAATGAGTACCAATAAAGGTTTAGAGACAAAACAGTTCATTAATTATGCGCATTGAAACTAAACGAACCCACTGCACTAAACGCACTCTACACACACTTTCAAAAACTGGTCTGATGCCGATTGTTTAAATTTAAACCCTGCCAAATATTAAGCATTATAAGTTAAGTTTAGTAAAGACACACCGCTTCATTTAGATTTGAGAATTGGTAATCAGGTACTGCCGTATATCGAATCACGAGACAATTGAGTGTAAGTACCTTGCCCAAGGATACAAACATGTTGGCCGTAGCGGGCTAGAATGCACAACCTTTGTATAATAAATCCTGCGTGCTATCCACTGACCACACATGCGGCCGAGCTGACACTAGAATACCGTAAGAGATAGGAAGCACCTCACACAGTATATCGCTATCGATCGTTATCTTGGTCTACTCCGGCTGCGAAGTTCTTTACCGTAACCAACATCTGGATAGGCTAGTTAAAATGCGTAATAATAACATCTAGCGCGGGCGTAGTTCACAGAAAGCTCGCTGTACATGTACGCTATACATATTCGACTTCCCTTCGACTTACGCACGTTCTATTGTATTATATTGTTAAAACAATTTAGCTTTATTCCGTAAAAATCATATCGATTGAAATTCCAATCGCTGTCAGCCAACTCCTCGTGGTCTAATGGCTATCGAATAGGTCTTATGAACGAAAGGTTACTGGTTCGAATCCCGGTATCGTAGAATTTTGCGTTAAACCTTGTCTGATATTTTTTTCGACATAGGATATAATGTAATGTAAGTACAAGTGCAAAACACTTGTATGCATACATGTATATCAGTTGCAATCCAAATGTTGTTTACGGTAAAAAAATATTGCGTCCCGCCCTATCTCTGTTGCCCTCAGACGGTGGTAGCACCGGGATTTTTCATTCTGGGATCTTATATAAAAGTCTTTCGATACGAGCCTAATCGTTAATGTGTATTTAATTAAAAGATTAATTATAATTATTAGGTCATACAATTACAGTATTTGTCTTTATCTTTCTTCTTTGCACGGACGGGCGGTGTAGATCTATGTCGATACGTCGATATTGAGTTCTGAATTGTTGTTGTTGGTCGATTTACCGTTCATGTGCAAGATCTCAACTTTCTCCTCTAAACAAAGATTGCATGAACCTGATATTGACGTATATTGGTGTATCGTGTTGGATTTGTTTTGCAATTTACAATTGTTTATCTAGTCGAATACCTGATTGTTTCTTTTTAATGAGCATCTACATTTGGAGACTAACACACACACTTAGGTATCGAGCACTATAATAGTGTTGCTGTTTATGATATAGTGATACGGTTAATAAACTGCTCACAAAAAGTATCGAAACACTTAGAAATGATCCAATATATAACGGCTTGAAAGAGTATGCATTAATCGAAGCAAATAACCAAGTGCATAATTTTGTTCTGCGTATTTTGACACCTCGATCGATAAGATACGATGTTGCGGAGCGGAGTTATTGTCATTTCAATGGTCGTGGGTCCAGTTTCAAAAGTGACAATCATCCTATAGAAAGAGGTTTGCATACTGTTTAGAATCATCAGATTCGTGTTTTTCAATAGGAATGAGTGTCACTTTTGAAACTGGACCCACGATCAGTGAAATGACAATAACTCCGCTCCACAACATCGTATCTCAACGATCGAGGTGTCAAAATACGCAGAACAAAATTACGCACTTGGTTATTTGCTTCGATTAATGCATTCCTTTTCGAGCCGTTATATATTGGATCATTTCTAAGTGTTTCGATACTTTTTGTGAGCAGTTTAGATGAAATTTATTAGAATCATAAGAAAATAATTTACAAAATATGTTATAACACTACCAAGTTAGTGTTAACCGTGTCAGAGGTATTTATTTATTTGTTCAATCCGATCCTCAACAATTACATGATAATCTGATCATAATGAACAATCAGTGATTCTCTGCTGAGGTGACTTAACTGTACCGCATTTCAAATCCCGGGATCTATATATGTTTTGCAATTTACAATTGTTTATCTAGTCGAATACCTGATTGTTTCTTTTTAATGAGCATCTACATTTGGAGACTAACACACACACTTAGGTATCGAGCACTATAATAATAGTGTTGCTGTGTGTGATATAGTGATACGGTTAATAGATGAAATTTATTAGAATCATAAGAAAATAATTTACAAAATATGTTATAACACTACCAAGTTAGTGTTAACCGTGTCAGAGGTATTTATTTATTTGTTCAATCCGATCCTCAACAATTACATGATAATCTGATCATAATGAACAATCAGTGATTCTCTGCTGAGGTGACTTAACTGTACCGCATTTCAAATCCCGGGATCTATATATGTTTTGCAATTTACAATTGTTTATCTAGTCGAATACCTGATTGTTTCTTTTTAATGAGCATCTACATTTGGAGACTAACACACACACTTAGGTATCGAGCACTATAATAATAGTGTTGCTGTGTGTGATATAGTGATACGGTTAATAGATGAAATTTATTAGAATCATAAGAAAATAATTTACAAAATATGTTATAACACTACCAAGTTAGTGTTAACCGTGTCAGAGGTATTTATTTATTTGTTCAATCCGATCCTCAACAGTTACATGATAATCTGATCATAATGAACAATCAGTGATTCTCTGCTGAGGTGACTTAACTGTACCGCATTTCAAATCCCGGTATCTATATTCTAAAGCTTTAAATTATCTCCTGTTTTTTGCCTAGAAAGGGTAAATCGATCATCCTGCCCATCACCCATCACCTGTTATCAATTTAACGCCCTTGGATTCCATTTTCGCATCAAGATATTTCGTGATCACGTTAGAAACTACTAATTTAAGCAAACATTTAGTCTAACATCCTCTGATTACTTTGGCAATGATAGAGCGCCACCTAGACCAGTTGCGACAAACTATCAAGGTCAAGAGAATCGGGGTTTTGTCTGGGGAAGATACTTATCCCATAATTATAGAATTCCTGGTCATACACTTGGTTTAGTTCCCCATAGAGTACTTTCTGATTATTTTTTTGACCAAGCAGGTTAGATGAGCGTGTTTCAGCGTGTTTCTACTGGGGAAGAAACCGTTAATAAACGGCAAGTTTGCCCAGTAGATATAGGCACAACCCGCTAAGAATCGGTATTTTTGGTAATCCCAAACACCTTCACAAACCAGGTTTGGAACCGGTAAGAATCGGCAATAGAAACAGAAAGGCGATTAATCTTACCGGTTTTTGCCGTGAACCGTGTCACGCCTAGTTATACACATTATAGTGAAGCAATTTTTTCAGGTGCGGTGGCATTGTTTGGTACAAACGGTCAAATGTCGTGGCCCATCGAATGGATCGATAAACTTAGCGGTAACTTTTCGTGAGTAGAAACAGGGGGAATTAAAAACTTACCGATTGAATCTTAGCGTTTATTTAAGCGTTTACTTTTTGCAGTGCCCCAGTAGAAACACGCTCATATACATCTGGATGGATCTTTAATGCACAATCTCTCACATAGATTAGAAGTATAAATTGTGCCCCCTGCCCTCTATCGCCCTTAAAAAGTTAATGGGAGTTTCCAACATATTGAATTGACCCCAATGTTATATAACCGTGATAACCACTTGCCAACAACTAGCAACCGTATGTTAATGAGTTGCTGACGGAGGTATTGATTTTGAAAGATTATGTACATGCTAAACTTAATACATTATCTGTTTAGAAATGTTTTGTAGTGTCCAGATGGTTCTTGGGTGCATAATTAATGTATGATATATCTTTTTTAACTTAGGGTGATTTCATTATTAAATCATGCAGAAGTGTTTCATTTTGTAATTTTTATAATTTTGTTTTGCCATAATTAAAAAAAACCTCTTGTTTCTCGGAAGATGTTTGTTTTATTCGTACAATTTTTTTTTTGGCCATTATTAAAAAAAAAAATTGTTCCTCGGACAATATTTGTTATTTTTTTCAATAAGTTTTTTGGGCCATAGTAAAAAAATCATTTTTCTCGGAAGATGTTTGATAATTTGTACACATATTTTTTGGGCCATATATAAAAGAAATCTTGTTTCTCGGACAATATTTGATATTTTGTTCAATATTATTGTTGGGCCATAATATAAAAAATGATTGTTTCTCGTAAGATGTTTGTTAATTTGTACAATTTTTTTTTGGCCATTATAAAAAAAAATTGTTTCTCGGAAAATATTTGTTGTTTTTCAATATTATTTTTGCGCCATTATAAAAAAAAATCTTGTTTCTCGGAAAATATTTGTTGTTGTTTTTCCATACGTTTTTTGGGCCATTATTTAAAATCTTTAAAAAATTTAAAAGTCTTTACGTACTTTCCTATCGGCATATTTTCTTTTATTCCCATGACTAGGCCCTTTTTCTGACATTGTTTAATGGAAATATATGATAATTTATCAAGGTGGTTTGTTTCTTTATGTTTTTTAATTGATAGTTTATTGTGTATGAATTTTAAGGTTAATTAGGCCTTTCCTGGTAATTCTACTTTCATTTTGTACTAAATTTGTAAAAGGGCAAAACGGGTGTGTTACGTATCTTGATGTTGCCAAGACTGGGTTGCTGAAAGAGGAGAAAAAGAGAGAATATAATCGTTGCATACATTCAATGGGGGAAACCCATTCAATATATAACTGATCTACTACTTCCAAAGGTGAGTCAAAGTGAGTCAAAGTGAGTCAAGGGAGTCAAGGGAGTCAGGTGAGTCAGGTGAGTCAAGGGGAGTCAAGGAGAGTCAAGGGGAGTCATGGGGAGTCAAGGGGAGTCAAGGGGGTCAAGGGAATCAAGGGGAGTCAAGAAGATTCAAGGAGAGCCAAGGAGAGTCAAGGGGAGTCAAGGGGGTGTCAATGGAAGTTAAGGGGGTTAAGGAAAGTCAAGGGGGATCATGGGGATCAAGTGTGGACTGGGGTCAAGGGGAGTCAAGGGGAGTCAAAGTGAGTCAAGGTGAGTCAAGGTAAGTCAAGGTGAGTAAAAGTGAGTCAAAGTGAGTCAAAGTGAGTCAATGTGAGTCAAAGTGAGTCAAGGGGAGTCAAGGTGATTCAAGATGAGTCAAGGTGAGTCAAGGTGAGTCAAAGTGAGTCAAAGTGAGTCAAAGTGAGTCAAAGTGAGTCAAGGGGAGTCAAGGGGAGTCAAGATGAGTCAAGGTGAGTCAAGGGGAGTCAAGGGGAGTCAAAGTGAGTCAAGGTGAGTCAAGGTGAGTCAAGGTGAGTCAAGGTGAGTCAAGGTGAGTCAAAGTGAGTCAAAGTGAGTCAAAGTGAGTCAAAGTGAGTCAAAGTGAGTCAAAGTGAGTCAAGGGGAGTCAAGGGGAGTCAAGGTGAGTCAAGATGAGTCAAGGTGAGTCAAGGTGAGTCAAGGTGAGTCAAAGTGAGTCAAAGTGAGTCAAAGTGAGTCAAAGTGAGTCAAGGGGAGTCAAGGTGAGTCAAGATGAGTCAAGGTGAGTCAAGGGGAGTCAAGGGGAGTCAAAGTGAGTCAAGGGGAGTCAAGGTGAGTCAAGGTGAGTCAAGGTGAGTCAAAGTGAGTCAAAGTGAGTCAAAGTGAGTCAAAGTGAGTCAAAGTGAGTCAAGGGGGTCAAGGGGAGTCAAGGGGAGTCAAGGTGAGTCAAGATGAGTCAAGGTGAGTCAAGGTGAGTCAAGGTGAGTCAAAGTGAGTCAAAGTGAGTCAAGGGAGTAAGGTGAGTCAATGTGAGTCAAGGGGAGTCAAGGGGGATTAAGGGGAGTCAAAGTGAGTCAAGGTGAGTCAAAGTGAGTCAAAGTGAGTCAAAGTGAGTCAAGGGAGTCAAGGTGAGTCAAGGGAGTCAGGTGAATCAAGGGGTCGATGTTAGTAAAGGGGGTCAAGGGTGTTTAGGGGTCAAGATTTAATTATAGAGGGAAACGGTTATTAGAGGTCATCAAAGGTCGATGGTCAACAAGGGTTAAATTGGGAACCTTTACGATTTGACCCTTGGATGACCTTTGACCTCAGATGACCTCTAATAATTTCTGACATGTTCCTCGGTGTTCATTGCACGATAAAACCTTTTGTGGACCTTTGACCTTGAATGACCTCCAATGACCTTTGACCGCGGCTGACCTATAATTATTTTTTGATTCCTCGACCCCCTGAACTTCAACCCCCCCCCCTTACCCCAAACCTTAACCCCCAAAATCCCTGACCTCTTATTATTTTGTGATCCCCTTAACACCCTTAACCTTCAGCCCTTAACCTTAACCCCCTAACACCACTTGCGTAGCTCGGGGTGCCGGGGGAGCAGTTGCCCCCCCCCCCCCCCCGACAGAATTTGTTGTGCCCGCCCTATACTCCGGATGTAGTGTTTATTGGCGTTATAACTATTTAAAATGACCATTTTTCGCCTGGTTTTTATAATTGAATGAAAATGTTATAGAGATAACTGTTAAAAAACATTTGCCATTATTTGTTGAATGTGCTGGGTTTTTTTTGGACTGTGCGAAAGTTTTTTGATCCCCCCCCCCCCCACCCCCCCCCCCCCCCCCCCCCCCCCCCCACACACTTACGTGAAATTCACGAGGTGACTGACTGCAAACATATTTTTGGGGCTGAAATTCACGAGGTGACGGACTGCAAAAATATTTTTGGGGCAATTACCATAACTCCTAACCCCTTACATCAACACCATCCCCTTACCCTTACCTTCCCCTAACCCCCTTTTATTTTAACCACCCTTGCCTTTACACACTAACCTCCCCCCCCCCCCCCCCCCCCCCCTTGACAAAACACCCAGCCATTGCGCCAAATTCATTTAAAACATCACCCAAACACTTATTTCGAGATAAAATTCGACGTAAAATTCCATTCCCCCTCCCCCAATACTCAACGTGTGTGCACGCATGGCTGTCCTCTATCTCACACACATTTGGAGATTCTTCTATGTTGTAAGCTATTGTAAATATCATATCAGCCAATCGATATGACAATTGTACCCTTGCACGCGCTATTGAATCCTGCTGCACTAATAAAACTCTATTGTACATTTCACGGACATAAATTATGCTAATGAGCTCATTAAATGACGTCACTCGCATCATCGGGTTTTTCCGATGATTGAAATACGTTGATTGAAATTCTAGGTCGAGTAAAATGATGTTCTTATTTGTTGTCTGTGAGCTTTTCTGATTTTTTTCCCGTATTGGAGTATTTTTTTATTGAAAATAGATAGTTCAAATTAAACGTTGGTTCCAAGTTCAACTGACAGCACATGTATTAAAGGCGACAGCAACGGCAATATGCAAGCAACATTTGAGAAAAAAACGATGCCCGACTTTGCAAGAAAGTGTACGGGGAAGTGTACGGGTGAACATGACAAACCAAAACAGCCTAGTAAATAATCACCTCCGTGGCGCAATTGGTTAGCGCGTTCGGCTGTTAACCGAAAGGTTGGTGGTTCGAGTCCAGCCGGGGGCGTTGTTACTTTTTGCATTTAATGCAGATCGACAAATCACAGTAAAAATATAATATTGACAAAATCACAGACCACTTCCACAAAAATCGCATCTGCGCATGCTCCTGTCGTGATCGAAATCTACCACACAAGCAATGGGCGAGTTTTATAAGTGTGCTGCTTAGCAGACTAAATATGCGCGGCAAATACAAATACACATGGAGTGCATAGGAATGTACATGCCCCTATAGTTTACCCTGAGACTGTACATAGCTGTACATCAACCTACCTTTTCACGCCTAAGGTCAACTCAAAAGGTATACCTTGTTGTATATTTTTAACACATTGTTAGGCTAGTAAATACCACAGATTTGATATGAATGAAAAGCTTAAAGCACATTTTATCAGCTACCACAACTTGTTCTGTAATTAAAACTACTCTCTTTGAGAAATTAAGCCTGAAAGTACGAAGATTCACTTATTTAGCATGTCATCGCTCTTCTCCTCCTCACTGTCTTTCATTGTAAATCTATTTGTATAAACAAATTACGCCAGCCGGTAGCTTGTATCCCACTCTTCTAAGAATTGTTAATTTTCACGGATGAAGTATTCTTTATTCATTCATAAAATAGCCACCAAACAAAATTGGAAGTTCCCTATAGCGTTACACGCACAGTACATTATATAGCCCTCATCGGCTATTATTACCGCGGATATTTACCGATTCTCTACCAAAGAGGGCAGTACGTATAAGTATAGGAAAAACATTAACCTGTAATGCATGTGTCTGGTAATAGACTTGCCACCAAGCAACAGAAATATGCCATTTAATACAAATCGGTGCCGTTTTCTTCACATTTTCAACAAACTTCGCGGGGAGAAAGTTACCTGCTTACAACCAAATTAAATAGCCCGCTCGCTCAGGCACGAACAAACGCAGTTCCACTGTGTGATCAATGTCCCTTTCATTCCTGGCCATTCGAGTGTTACACCATGGCAGGTAATAGAGGAGGAGCTGAATCGCAGATTAGCCCTATTTCTTATCCTATTCCCTTCTTTTATGATCAACTATCACCCTATTGTACACTTGCAACCAAAAGTATTAGGACACTTGGTTATGGTGTCAAAATCATCCCATATATTCCATTTGGAATGTAATATTTCACTACGAGTTGAACAAGTGTGTTGTTGAATCTCTTCTCATTAATAAATTCATGTTTCCTACAACATCTGCTAATTCAATTCCATGGAATTAAAGAAAACATGTGCCTTCTTCAAATCCCCATACAAATTTCCCATTGGAAATAGCTCATGAATAATTCATCAACCTCATTATAGCCGATGTAATCATATGGTGGGTAGTCTGACAATTTTGCCTTTCAAAAAACCCTTTCTCAACTTGTTTGCCAATGGATTCACTCAAGTAAAACTAATCCCAATATTGACACAAGTCTTTATTGTCTCACACATATTGACACCAGATCTCTTCATTCATCTTCATAATAAGATATTTGGGAGGGAAATTTAGTTTCATTTTGACACCCTTCCTTTCATATTTTAAATGGAAACCAACCAAATTATCTGTACTTGATCATAGCACCCACATAACCTGGGCCCACTACACAGGGCTATCATTTCATCATGACTTAAGAATTTTTGTCAAGCTATTTGACTCAAATTAACTAAATATACATGTATCAATGCAAAAAACCTTTATCACTGAAATATTGTTACAAATGTTTTCCTTTTAAATAATAATGTCTTAAGTAGGAATATCATCCCAAATTTATTGTAACAAACTTTTAAGAACTTTCCATTCATTTTATAACCCTAGAATACCAAAATGCTAACACAGTAGTTCAATAGATTCTCAGTGTTTTCTCTCAATTTGCAGCTTGCAAGGTGTCCTAATACTTTTGGTTGCTAGTGTATATCGTAACAACATTCTCCTTGAATCGGCCTTTTAAAGGAAGGGTCCCGCAAGCACAATATTGAGCATTATTTGTTAGGGAAGACGTCAAAACTCGACCGCCCGTTGACCGCCGGTTACGGGCGGTTCCGCCCGGTTCTTTCAGGTCAAATGTTTTACTGGTATATGAATATTCGCGCATGCAACACTGAACAACCGCCGGTTGACTTAATGCTGTAACCGGACCAATTTACACTATCAATCTGTTACTTTGCGGTCATAATAGCTCTCTCTATAATCGTTCTATAAAAAAAACACATTCATAGACTTTCGGTATTGATTTAAAAAAGTTAATTGAGCTATAAACAGATTGAAAAAGCCAACCCCAGCGAAAATCAATAGCTGTATTGTACTGGTTGTCAACTGAGCCCATTACTTCAAGATGTTATTGCTCACGCGTGTGACGAGGCACTATCAACCGGTCGTGTTCACCAGAGTGTAACTATTTGACCTCATTATGTGTGTATATTATAACAGACGACACGTTTTGTGAGAACCGGGCGGAACCGGCCGTAACCGGCGGTTGCCGGGCGGTCGAGTTTTGACGTGATCCCTTAGAAAATAATTATCGAGCCGAAATTACGTAATAATATAGAACAAAACACAGTCACATAGTCACAAAACTGAATAAAAACTGCCATCACTCAACATGCAATTTTTAATATTCGCGGCGATCGAAAGTCCCGGTGTCGATGACGTCATGGGTATCGGTGCTCAAATTTGCGCATGTGCATTGTATAGCTATGACATCATCGACACTGGGACTTTCGATCGCCGCGAATTTTAAAAAGTGCATGTTGAGAGATTGCGGTTTTTATTTGTTTTTGTCATAAGTGTGGTGTTTTGTTCTATATAATTACAAAAGTTGGGCTCGATAGTTATTTTTTTAACATATAATGCACACATTTATGCTTGCGGGACAGCTCCTTTAAGACGTACTTGTGTATAGCCGCGATCAACCTCCTCACTCGAGTGGGTTTGACGCCCCGTGTACGTATCACACTAAAAGGGTTTCTAGATTTTATTTGTAAACTTTTATCACGCATGCGTACGAGGGGCATAACATCTATTTTCTTAATTAAGTCAATGGATGCTTGGTCCTTCGTAAGCATTCGTGATAATATTTTACACTACCGAAATAGATCTTAGGGAAACGAACATGTCAGCAAAACATCTACCGAAATAAGCGGTATATTCGCAAAGTTACGAATTATTAAATATGTCATTCTGTTTAGGGAAATTTGGTTCCCAAGCTGTGAATTCTTAAGAAATAAGTCCGACGATTTGATCATTTTCATGTATTTCCTGCAATTTCCTGTAATTCAGACATACGAGGGTCATTCAATAAGTTCTACCTCCTACCTCATAACTTTATTATTATATGAGCCAGTCTTATCAAATATCACACGATTGCAGCTTGGAACCGCTGCTACAAATCCAATGTAAATTGATCTGAGTACTGGTTGTACTTTTCCAGACATGCAGTGAGAACCAAACCTCGATTTAGTGTGACGGAAACGGATGAAAAACAGCAAAATATCGCCGAAGTGCTTTTCAATTGGCCTATTGTAAGAGGCAGAACATACCTATCGGTCAATTATAACCGTTCTAAATGTCAGATATCTCTTTAACAGACTGTAAACAATAAAGTTGACTGATTGGTTTTGAAAAAATATGCACTCTGATTAGCCAGATACAGGTCAGGACAATCATTCAGTTTACCTCTCTCCTAGAGAACCCTGTGAAAGTCATATTTGACTTTCATGATAACTAAGCGATCTTCAATATATCGAACTAAATAGAGGGATTTATAGTCTGTCAAAGCGATAATTTTCTTTGACTACTTGATTGACTATTCTGAAGGTTGCACATAAGTAAAACTCATAAAGTGACTATTACGGTAAAGATTTAACATTCGAGGCATCATTGTGGCTTAAATTGTAACAACGAAAATAAGACTGATTAGCAGTATTCCGGTATGCCAAAGGCATAGCAATACCTTTGAGTTGATAGTACACTATTTGCAAGCCTTCAAGAGTTAATATTGTTTACAATCTTATCTATACATGATAATACTGTAATATATTCAGATATCATTCATTCATTTCCATTTTCAGTATTTAAATCATGTTCTTATATCTAACCATACAATACGGAGAAAAAAAACACCCGAAAAACACGTTATAATTTTAAGGTAATTTTCTGTGTCCGTTGTCCAAAATCTCTCTCTGGCTTTGACCGCGTCATAACATAAGTAAAGCAGATATCAATTATCATTTACTACACATTTGTAGCTATGATTCGGAGCTATAATCATGACAAATGTCATGAGGTTGACATTAATAATAGCGATGTTATGAGGGAGGAGGTAGAACTTATTGAATGACCCTCGTAGTTCAAAATAAACTTACTCGTATATCGTACCGATTTATGATGATATGATCGTGACCGCTGTGGACCGAAAATGTAATATTGAATCAAATATAGCTACATTTCAGATGCATACAGCAGAATCGAGGCAGACTACTAAACTTTGTTCACCAAAACTATAAGAAGCTAAAAATGCCATTGTATCCATGCGAGTTTACATTCCTTTCATAAATCCCGCGCCAATTCAAAGAATAAATTGAATGGATTGTATATGCATTACGCCATCATTGCAGTGAATGACGCGTGATTGATTCCTTTCTGTAAAGCCGACCGAAGCACGTGCAAAGCCTAGCTCTACAGGCATCAAAAAAGTAACTATACAGGTAATAAATGGGCTTCTAACTCTTAACAATATATATCCTACCTAAAAATATTAAATTATAAAGTTGTTGAGAAATTCATCTTCTTTAATATTAGACATTTTCTATTGGTTGAGAGCCGAGTTGCATAATACTATGCAACGTGGGTGTTTTTGCCGGGTGTTTCAATCATTGACTGGTTTCTCGTAGAGCCAGACACACGCAGCTGGTTTATCTCCATCTTTTTGGATAACAATTTTCTTCACTCAAGAATGTTAATCAAATATCTGTCAATACACCCCTACTCTGTTGAGGTATGGATACTTTTTGCTGAATTAGAACTAATTATAGAGATGTTTTGTAGCATACGTTACATTTCGGTGAGGTTTCTGTTCACAACCTCTGGTACACATGTATACATAGTGTTCAACCCGTTGTCGAAGATCAACAAGTTAGCAGGTGAGCTTTTAGTATACTACACTGTTAAAAATATCCGTAAATTTACGGCGTCCGTAAAGTGAAATATGCCGTATTTTCTGCGTAATTATACGGATTTTTCCGTTAATGCAAATACTAATTATGAAAATACGGCATATTTCACTTTACGGAGTCCGTAAATTTACGGATATTTCTAACAGTGTATACTGTTCGTATTTTCCACCGGAACTTTTCTATTTCGCTACTGAGCTACACATAGAGCGTGTTTCTGCTGGGCAAGTTACCGGTAATAAACGTTAAGTTTGCCCAGTAGAAACAGACAGAACCGGGCAATAATCGGTATTTTTGGTAATCCCAAAAACCTTCGCAAAGCAGGTTTGGAACCAGCAATAATCGGCAATTATCGGCAATAAACCCAGCAGAAACAGAAAGGTGATTCTTAGCGGTTGCGCCGTGTACCGTGTCACGCTGGGTTATACATATTATTGTGAAGCAATCTTTTTCAGGTGCGGTGGCATTGTTTGGTTTTACAAAAGGTCAAATGTTGAGGCCCATCGACTAGGATCGATAAACTTAGCGGTAACTTTTCGCCTGCAGAAACAGGGGGATTGAAAACTGACCGATTGAAACTTAGCGTTTATTAAGCGCTAACTTTTTGCAGTGTCCCAGCAGAAACACGCTCACTTAGTATAATCCACCGGTTGGTTATTCCTATGCTGCCACATTGTTCTTATTCAGTCTGTCCATGGAATTACGAGACACGGAATACCATCGACAAGACCCTGTTATATAACTCAATTATATTGCCATTGGCGGTACCTCCTCCACACACAAGCATTGACAGACATTGAATGACTTGCCCATTATGTACGCACATCGGGCTATTCCTTTGACCAAGCATCATCTTTACCGGTTATGTTGCCACATTGACTATTACTACTCCCACGGACGCATGGTTGCCAGTTATATTTTTCTTCCAAATCAAATACGACTTTGGGTCAGTTTGTTGCCAAAAACGGGTGTACAAAACTCATTTTTATGAGAAATCCGCTACAAACCGCATGGTCTAACCTACATGTTTGGGTAGATAAGTTGATGAATTCTGCTAATTTGTAAATACAAATAGCGGCCAAAAGTGCGCATTCTCAAAATTGGCTGAAAATCTAGACCTGTTTTCTAGGTCATCTATGCACATTTTAGAGAATTATTGGATTCAAGAAGTAATACAAAACTGAGTGAAATAGTTTCTATAAAACTTCACAAACAGTGTTACATCAATCGCATCGGTGAATGTGTGTATTAATTTAATAACTTTAAAATATTAGCAATATTTTAAACTTTCATCGTTGCTTCTGGTATCAAACTGTTTTTATGCATCCCCCAGCTTGCATTAGGTATGCAAACGACTATCAATACCGAAAACTACCGCGGTTTTTTGAAACATGCTACTCATACATGCGTGAACGGAACGGACATAATCAGCTCAACACGACATTTCAATAGAGATGATTATCCCTCCATTGTTGAAGATATATTGTAACAGGCAGTGACGCGCGGTGACCTGTAGAATTTTTACACAGCGCGGCCCTTTCAATTTTGCCGGTAAAGGTAATAGGTACCTTGATGTTAGGCTCGATGCTATTCCGTATATGGTAATTCCATGGTCTGTCTGATTATCATTATGGTTGATATGCAGAGGTTTAGTAACGGGCTTGAAAGCTTATTAGCTATAGCTGCTCAGTAATGATTTTTGGTTCATACAGTAACTAGGAGCGTGTTTCTGCTGGGCAAGTTACCGGTAATAAACGGTAAGTTTGCCCAGTAGAAACAGGCAGAACCGGGCAATAATCGGCAATAAACCCAGCAGAAACAGAAAGGTGATTCTTAGCGGTTTGCGCCGTGAACCGTGTCACGCTGGCTTATATGTTATTGTGAAGCAATCTTTGTCAGGTGCGGTGGCATTGTTTAGTTTTACAAAAGGTCAAATGTTGTGGCCCATCGACTAGGATCGATAAACTTACCGGTAACTTTTCGCGAGCAGAAACAGGGGGGATTAAAAACTGACCGATTGAAACTTAGCGTTTATTACCACTAACTTTTTGCAGTGTCCCAGCAGAAACACGCTCTAGGAGATCAATATACTTAGACGAGGCTTTATATTGATTCTGTATTTTTTCATTTATCACTGGATTATTACATAATTGCTGGATAATACGCGCTTGGTCAGAAGATTTTTCGCTATATCTGAATATTGCTACTGGGCTGTTTTTATTATTAGTGTGTGAGTGGTTTGAGGACGTCATATTCGTTTTTATCATCTCTATTACTACTACTGTGAATAATTATCTGAGCGCAAGTCTTGGATTCATCTTGATTCTGTTGCATCTGTGGTTTGCTACTGAGCTTTTTATAGCAGTCTTTTACTTGTCGTTTTATTCCATTCATCCGTGAACTCGCCTCCCAATAGGATGGTGCTGTTACACTTTTTAGTTCGGTCGAGTCTGGGTAGAGGTCGGTTAGGGTTTTAAGTATGCCGAAATATAATATTTATTATTGTTCTCTCATTATACGTCCGTTCGGGGTTTTCATTTATATTGACATAATTTTAACGTTATTTATTTATTTTGTATTTACTTTCTTAATTGTTGATGTTAATTATTTATCAATCAATTAATTATAAATAGGCCTAAATACAGTTTATTTTATTGATATAATTATTAATTTATATATTATTTATTTACATTAATTACTTAATTTCTTCATATTTATTATTTATTAGGTCACGTTCAGAGTGTATGCAACATTCTTAAATAGTCTAAAAACGCAGAAAAATGACACTATTTAGGGGAGTAAGATTCATAATGCTACTTGATTACACACATTATGCCTAAACCAGAAAACAATAACACGTTGTATGTTTAATGGCTCCCATATTGTTTAGTATTCAATGATAACATTATCCATGCTTGTACTGCTTACTCAAAAATCATCCACGGCTGAACAATAGTCTTTAAAGGCCATCTTTTTCGATATTTTTTCCGATGCTTTTAACAATAGAAAAAAATACCGTTGTAATACCGGGGTAAAATCGGTAGAAAAACGCTATAAAATCACTTGAGAGTTTGGATATGGCCCCTAAGAGGTTTAAACTATATAAATTAATTGCTTAGTTAAGGTAACAAAATAGTTTGACTATTAATGTTTAAGGTATGTAAAATACTGATATAACTTGTTTAGGGTATGTAAAATACTTGTTTAGGGTACTTTTGACGCCTGATATCGACACCCCTTTGTAAAGATTTGTCATTAAAGTAACAATACAACTGATACTTTTGATATAAACGCAAGTAGCATAAACATTAGTCATCAACATTACACGAGGGTCGGTCAGTAAGTAGTGAAAGTGATCATGATATGGGATGCATGAGTGATTCTATTGAGATATAGTGTGATCAATCCAAAGTATGAACCATTTTCATTCAAACAATACACTTTTGGATATCTTAGTATGAACTATGACGTCATAGTACACTTCGGACACTGCCTGAAATTGGTCAACATTTGGCTGGATATGTAATAGGTTGGAATAAGGGTTGATTGAAAATGTAGCGTATATCTCGGCGAACGCACAATAATCTCTGTTTGACAATGTTTTTTAGATCTTAATTCCTTAATACAAACAAGAAGGGACCATCTTTAGGCAAAATCCGCAACTATAAACCTTAGAAAACAACAAAGGATAGAGAACAATGGATGGATTATATACATACATACATACATACATCCCTACATACAATAGGCTTATAATTAATTATAATTATATATAATTGAGATTATTTTTGGGATGTAAAGCAATAATAGTGGGGATTTCAAAAGGAGCTGATCATAAAATATCCACAAACCATTGAAATTATGTTGACAATTAACAATACACATCTAGTACACATTGATTTAAGAATTTTTCAATATTTCTGATCAGAATTTGAAGGCACATTAAGCTTGTATCTCGTAAATTTCATGATTTTAGCCATTTTAGCCATTTTCAAAATAATCTGCCGTCTGCTAATGCGCATATTTTCTGTAGGTTTCATGCAAATAAGTTCAGATAATCCTTTCCTATGGAATAGTACAGTATATTGCTAAATTTTTACTTTAAAAACGATTATATGTTTTCATGACACGTTGTACATTATACATGAACTTTAAAAGTAAAGGCCCTGTCACACCATGGCGTATGGCCTGAACGTATGCCGACTTATACACAAAATAGCTCGGAAATTGTCAGAGTCCAAGAACGTCCAACTTCCCAACGAATTGCAATATTTTGGTTTTATCAATGCTAGATAGCTATTTTCTGCCGACGTACATTAACGTAAACCAACTTACGATTAACGTACCTCTACAAATGTTAGCGCATGTCAACGCCGTCTAACGTACCACGAACGTACCGGGAACTTATGTAGAACGTATTAAGCACACGTTGAGTACGCCGAGAAATTTTGAACATGCTCAATCATTTTTCGCGGGCTCGACGTGTTCCAATTTTTCACAGCGTATCACAGCGTACTCTTAACGTAAACGACGTATCCCCAACCTACCCCTAACTTATATCAGCGTACACCGCCGTACACCACCGTATTTTCGATATTTTCGCATACGTTCAGGCGATACGCCATGGTGTGACAGGGCCTTATAATGTTTACTTTAAAAACGGCTGGATTCCGTTATTGTAGAAACAGCGTGAGAGGTTCTTGCTTTGGTATCAGTTTTATTCTTTTGCTTCTGAGCGTTACAGCCAAATACTTCGCGAAATCCATTGCGATAAAAACTACTGCTACAGGCGTAAATGAAGAAATTTACGGCCGAATTTATAAATTCGAAGGCGCGGCCAAATATTTTAATGCTGTTAAATTGAGACTTCGTAAGAATGTCAATTTCCAGAAGGTTGTGTGTGATAACATTAAGTCCGGAGAGTTGCGCTGGAACATGACAGATGAAGAACACGATGCCATTTATGATCAGCAATCGTGCCACCTGGTTGCGAATCTTTGTATTCTGGTCATCTTTCGAATCTGAAGCCACTCCGACTGAACGACTACTCAATGTATGTATTATCATGATGAAACACATGCTATTCAAAATGAAGGCCGAAATAAATACCAGAAATTCAATGATTTCCGGATGATTCTCGAAATGTTTGTTCATAGCTCCGCATGTATGGAAATATCGCGGCATATCAACGTACTCTTCGGAATCAGGCCATTTCATGCAATACGTAATAGATTTACCAAATTTCGGCACGTTTACCACTGCTATCAAAGCTGCAAGTCCCCATGCTGCAGCAATGAACTTGATGGTTCGTGACTTGCCTTTCATGCGACGATGTTGTAAGGGTCGGCATATCGCTAACCATCGCTCTAAAGATACAAGTGTAACATTGAAGAGGGAGGCGTAGTATCCAGTGTAGCCAATGAAGTAAGCTGCGTAACATCCAGCAGGACCTTTTTAAAAGTGGCATGTTGTCAGATATAGGAGATCCCAAGTATGACATAACATACAGAATCGGTGCAAGCGTGACAAGCATAATATCAGCAACCGCGATGTTGGCGAGGTAAGCATTGGTCAAAGTGCGCATCCGCTTTAGAAGAGTTATCATGTATAGGAAGGCGGAATTTCCCAAGACTCCAACAACGATGACTATCGGTAATAGAATTGTCAAGATTATCCGGTCGGTTTCGGTGAATAGCCATTCCGCGGCGTATTCAGCATTCAAGATTGGTATAGTGTTATAAATTGTGCAGGTAAAGTCAACGCTTGATGATAAAGTTGAATTCATCGTGTAACGTCTTTTTAAGAAAGAAGAACCATGCATTTAAAACCAGGTACCTTTCAGCGGGTGAGCATGAGAACTAGTTATTGAAAACATTGCGGATGTGTTATAAATGTATTCCAACTCCTCTGACTTAAACTGCGCATGTCAATTCATCGTAAGTCATCATATAGCGCCACGTTTCGAAGTTGGCGTATACTAACATTCAACTAGGATACCATTATGATTTAAAAATGGTAGTCCTATAATGTGAACCAGATTGATGAAGATATTGCTTTGACGAGCATCTCGGTTACGTTTATTCCGGTGTGACATGTGTGAGTCACCCAATATATGTAGTAGAACATGTACAATCACATGATTAGTGTCATGTCAGAATATACGTAACATCTGAGAATATACTTTTTATGAGTTTAAACATTTTACCACTTGCACCAATTGACATGAATTTAAATAACAGCTAAGCACGTGGAAGAGAGTCAAAAGCACGAGAGAAATCAACAAAAAAAAACAATAATATTTTGCACCTTTTTTGGATAGACGCTTCTGAATTATGCTATGTAATATAAAAATATTATCGATTGTAGAGTAACCATTCCTCTGAAACCGGCTTGACGTTCAGGGATAATATTTTATCATTACACCAGGTTGTGAACCTTTTATTTAAAATAACAGTGACAAATTTACTTAAAATACTTAGCAATGAATTTCCCCGATAGTTCTTTGGATTGATGTTGTCTCCATTTTGGTGGATTTGAATGATCAATCTCTTTGACCACTGTTCGGGAAGATAACCAGAGTCAAATATGGCATTACAAATACGACCAATCGTGGGAGATAAAGGGATAACTGACATCTTAAAAGCCGGTAACCGTTTCGTTGATATTAGCATTATGATAAAAAGAGTAATTTAAATCAAACCCGGTATAACATAAACTAATAAGTTGTATTCTATTTTGATAACGTTGAATCTACAATAAATCATGGATAAGTATTTAATAAGTCAATGTTACCATGGTAACCAGATACAGCGTAGTTTTCACGATTACTTTCCCATCTAAAACTTAATTAAATTAAGTGATTGATGTTTATACAAAGAATATAGCATTATTATTGAAAGTTCTATTAGTATCTCTTTATTATAATATGTATGCTTCAGCCTCCGAGTTGATAGAACGCAGGTTTCATAATACAAAGGTTGTGAGCTCTAGCCCCGCTACGGCCAACATGTTTGTTTCCTTGGGTTAATGCTTAGTCTCAATTGCCTCGTGGTTCGGAAGTCACGCAGAAATGGCGGTCCTGTGCATCGGAAGAGCGATACCCGGGCACGTTAAAAGGGCAGAGACTCCTTCGTAAAGAGTATGGGATCATCCCGGTCTGCGTCTATACACACATATTCCTAGGTTACAGGGATACTCCTGTCAAAACTCCCTTGTGGAGTATAATGGAGGAAACTAAACCAAGAAACCAGGAATACAATTGCAATTTCATTTTTAACCCAATAGTAGAATCATACAATGTCACAATCGTTTATACTGTGAAATAAGTGATGTGTTCGCTACCAGTACCAGAAGAATTTTATTTGGTCTTTTTTATTTGGTCTTTTCAACTGGTTTTGTTTACAAATTATGACCAGTCTACTAAGTCGTCTAGCAATCAGGTTGAGTCACTTTCAGCATAGAATGCAATATTGAATGCAATCATCAAGAACTACCCTTGGATCAAGTAGTATCAAGAAAGTTTATCAGTGTTTTTAAATTTTAAACGTAAACCATTCTTTGATAACCCATCCATAGAGCATCATAGGGACGAATTTGTAGACAATATTGATGCACCGGTAACCGTTTCGTTGATATTAGCATTATAGTATGATAAAAAGAGTAATTTAAATCAAGCCCGGTATAACATAAACTAATAAGTTGTATTCTATTTTGATAACGTTGAATCAACAATAAATCATGGATCAAGTATTTAATAATTTAATGTTACCATGGTAACCAGATACAGTGCAGTTTTCACAATTACTTTCCCATCTCAAACTTAATTAAATTAAGTTATTGTTGTTTATACAAAGAATATAGCATTATTGAAGGTTCTAGTATCTCTTTATTATTATATGTATGCTTCAGCCTCCGATAATACGAAATTATTCATGCAAAACACAGACTATAAAAGTTATACAATTGCAATTTTATTTTTAACCCAATAGTAGAATCATACAATAGCACAATCGTTCATACTGTGAAATAAGTGATGTGTTGGCTACCAGAAGAATGTTATTTGGTCTTTTTTATTTGGTCTTTTTAACTGCTTTTGTTTACACATTATGACCAATCTACTAAGTCGTCTAGAAATCGGGTCGGGTCACATTCAGCATAGAATGCAATATTGTTTGTTGAAATTAAATGGTTAGGGTATCATGCAAGGATCATTAAGAGAACTACATAATTATTTTTCAAATAGTTTTATTTCATTTCAATTTTCAATTAATAACTGATAATATATTAATATATTGCTTTGAGTCCATAAGTGAAATTGCTCATTATTCCTCCTAACATGGTACCCATCCTGAAACCCAAATATACGAGATATGGAGCCAATCTGGTTCAACAATTATTGTCCGTGTTCGAACAACTCAGGTATCACCGTGTTGTTAAACAGATCAAGGCATCGTTACGCATTCATGTTCCCATCTTTGACGATATGTCCAATCAAGGTTCCATCACCAAAGATTCCTGCCCAAACAAGCAGTTTCTTTCTATGGGTGGTCATAAGTGCAAAGTCTAGAGGAGGGGTTATTCATGAGCGCATAATGGCTGATGAAACTGGTATTCACTCTGCTATCCATAGGAAAGATCGCTTCGTCTCCAATGAAAATATCATGCATAAATCTTTCTTGCCGCACCCAGACGATCCACTTGAAAGGAACCATTGTCACACAAGAGCGCTTTATTCCTAATGTATATTCATGGTTTGATTCCATTCATACTGTTCTTCCAGTGATTTAGCCAAAGTGGTCCAGATGATTTCTCGACTACTTTAGACAATTGATCATATATCAGCTTCCTGACCACCAATTTTCATGAAAAAAGCGTATAAAGAAGCTAAGAAAATTCTCATTGCATATTACCTCATTGCATATTTATAACATTTTTTTGTCTCCTAGCTCCAATAAATCAACAAGAATAATGTATTGGTCTGCTTGTATGCAAGACAAACTTGAAATACCAGCTAATGATTGTAAATTACGGTAATATCGGTTGAGTCATCCTGTACATGTTTATCATTATAGTAAACACAATTGATATACTTGAATGCCTTTAGAAATCAAAATCAAAATTGTGCCATTTTTTTAAAAGAAATCATCCATGTGTCGAATTGCTGCTATTTGACTTGCAGTGATCAACTTCAATCAAGTATATTTGTATTTAGGATAAACCAAATGAGACAACAAAACATATGTAATTTGGTCATCTAGACGCTCATATCAATCAACGTCAATTAATAAAATACTGGTTATTAAATGAGCAAAATGACTCTTTCCTCAATCATGTTTTTTCCTAAAAAGTGGCACTACCCAGTGGCCGTAATCGAGTATATGATATAACTATATGATTCGATTGGGAAGAGTTACAATCAAACCAACGGCCTTTGAAAGCCAACTATATTATAATTATGATTATATAAACATTATAGCCAAATACAGAGTAATCAATTTTTAGGGACACCCAGGCCTGTACATTTCAAATCATGTTTCCCCTTTCATACACGAAATTCTCATCATTATCAAACTAAAATGTAATATAGTACAATACAATCAATGAACAATTATAATAGTTACTATTTAATGTTTTGCTAGGTGATGCATATTAATCAGGAGATAACTGATAAAGTGATCATTGTTAGGAAATCAAACAAAAACTGTTGGTTTAAACTGATAAACATGATCAGTCATAAACAGATCAGTCGAACCCATATTACCGAAATTGGGGATTTAAACATCTAACATATCATTAGCAAAGATAACAAGTCTTGGGGTATAGACACATTTCTAGATGGTAAAAACAATTCCCTTTGCAATCCGTTATTTAATTGTTCGATCCAAATAAAAAGTTCAATGTTGATTTTCACAAACTTAGGCCACACAGGTATTTGAACTTAACAAACAATACATTTTAAACAATGTGCATATCTGTATCTGTAGATTTGTCGCAATAATGATTTGTATTTTAACACAAATCTGTGTTTATATCAATTGTCTGACTTAGTTTGATATTTTCCGCATTATGATGAAATCCTTTTGTAATGCAATGATATACGCTGTCAAGCGATTGAATAGAATTTGATTTTCTATAATATCTGACTCATTTGATATAGGCTACTTTTATGATACTCAGCAATTTCTTTCCATATTTTGATCAATTGGTGGCCACCTTGGTAATTGTTTTGACCATTTGGAGGTAATTGTATTGACCATGTGGAGGTAATTTTAATGAAATCTTAATAACATTCCATTGTAAAATGGAGTCAATCATACCTTGTTACATACTTGGATATGAATAACATGCGCTAGGTCTGTACAGAAAGCATGGAACTACAGAAACCCCCGATCTTTCCACAAAAACTGTATATTTTATGTGAACATTTGAATCAGGTAATCAGATTAATACTACTATATGAAAGATCAGTGTCTTATATAGAAGTCTATGATGGCAAACTATTATTCCAATGTTGTCGGTCGCGTCCAAGGTTTTTAGTCGTATTTCACACAATTATGAAGATTTCACAACGATTTTAAAATCAAGAGTGATACCATCTATATAGTCATACAGTAACATTGGTATGAGGGGTTCATCATCAATTTGACGCTAATCGTGTCTTTTTAGGGACACGAGGCGTTGTGTCCAATGTTATTTCAATGCCTTCACATGTCGCTGCCACTCTTTTCGGTTTTGGGCGGCATCGACGGTCGCATTCAGTTGTAAGCTGATGGCACTCAAGTCGTCTTGGAGCTGGGCTTGATGTGTACGGCGTAGTGCGCCACCGAGGCGGTAGGGTTCAGTTGCCTGGTTTTACGGGTGCAGGAACACGGCGATTGGCAGTTCTGGCCTCCGGAGGGCATGGCCCACAAGACGAAATCTGTTACGGGTCAGTGTGAGAGTCTCGGGCCAGCAATCTCTCACTTCAATGGAAATTAATTCAGAAACATTGGATGGAGCCTTATTAGGACGATACACACGATGCAAACTCGTTTGTCAAAGAAATAGTTGAAATTAGTTGAAAATGATTGGTCACTGGAATGTCCTAAGTTTGTTCGATAAAGTTTTGCCCAGAAAAAAGGTTCATTTTTCTGGGCATTTGTCACGCGATGCAGCATTTTCAAGAAGAGTTGGGTACTTTTGGGCAAAAACTACGCGGGATATCATTTTCAATATTTTCTGCAGAATGGCCACCAAAAAAAAATCATTTTTCTGGGCATTTGTCACGCGATACAGCATTTTCAAGAAGAGTTGGGTACTTTTTTACGCGGGATATAATTTTCAATATTTTCTGCAGTTGAGTCTATTCGCTGCACAAATTAATTGTGAATGTTTTATTATAATCAACAAAGGATATATACAGTTAAGCCCACAATTATTCATACCCCTTGAAAAGTATGTGTTTTTTGCGTTTTTCTCATATCTATACCAGCTGGAGTGGTGGAACTTTTGCTTTACACTAAAGACAATTAGTTTGCAAGTACAAATCAATATATTTGGGCTCAACATTTTTTGCATAACAAAAGAATTGAACAAGAATTGTGTTTTTATGCCTGTCCAAAATTATTCATACCCCATACCAAGTCTCAGGATTGAGGCCACTTTTTGTGATAATACACATGTTTTTGACATTCCAAACATTCTTTATATTGTGTGATAGGCTTTTATATTGTTATGCAATTATTCCATACAATGTGGATGCATTACAAATGTGTCCTATTGAATGTACAGTGAGGGATATTATAGGACAACACTCTAGCTCTTTGACAGCATGGCGAAGAGGATCAAATAACTCAGTGAGGACCTTTTTTGTGCATTGTGAATGCTCACAAAGAGAGGAAAGGCTACAAAGCTATTTCGAAGCAATTTTAAGTGCCAAATTCCACCATAAAAAGCATAATTAGGAAGAACAAGACAGTTAAAATCAGTTCAAATCAGTTAAAAACCCTGAAGAACGCGGTCGGAAGCCAACAGTGTCCCCTTGATTGACAAGAGAAGTATGGTGAAAGGCCAACAACAATCCACATATCACCGTCAATGCTCTCGTGAACAACCTTGGTGAGTCTTGGACCAAGATATTAAGACAGACACTCCAGCAGACATAGTACACAAGAGTTCTCCATGGACTCCGACCAAGAAAGACTCTACTACTGAAAAAAGACAATGATAAACTAATCTAGCATTTGCAAGAGCACTTCTGGACAAAGATTCAAGTTTTTGGTCTTCAGTGTTGGGGTTGCTTACAATGTAAGACAAGTTTCTCTGTGTCTCTTTTAAGGAGTAGAGACTTTCTTGGTCGGCCTCCATGGAGACCTCTCATGTGCCATATATGCTGGAGTGTCTGCCATGATATATTGGTCCAATAATTGCCAGGGTTGTTCAGGAGAGCATTGATGGTGATCTGTGGATTGTTGTTGGCCTTTCGCAATACTTTTCTTGCCAAACAAGGGGACACCGCTGGCTTCCGACTGCATCCTTCAATGTTTTTTTAGTGAGTTGAACGTCTTGTTCTTCCTAATTATGCTTTGTGTGGTGGATTCGTGCACCTGGAATTGTTTCGAAATAGCTCTGTAGCCTTTCCCCTCTTTGTGAGCATTCACAATATGCACAAAAAAGTTATTTGATCTTCTTCGCCATGCTGTCAAAGAGCTAGAGTGTTGTCCTATAATATCCCTCACTGTACATTCAATAGGACACGTTTGTAATGCATCCACATTGTATGCACACATCATGGAATAATTACATAACAATATAAAAGCCTATCACACAATATAAAGAATGTTTGGAATGTCAAAAACATGTGTATTATCGCAAAAAGTGGCCTCAATCATTAGACTTGGTATGGGGTATGAATAATTTTGGACAGGCAAAAAAACATAATTCTTGTTCAATTCTATTGTTATGCAAAAAATGTTGAGCCCAAATATATTGATTTGTACTTGCAAACTAATTGTCTTTAGTGTAAAGCGAAAGTTCCACCACTCCAGCTGGTATAGATATGAGAAAAACGCAAAAAACTAATATTTTCCAAGGGGTATGAATAATTGTGGGCTTAACTGTATAAGATATAACGAGAGGGCCAAGGTCTCATTTTTCTAAGACCTCTCTATATCGGTGTCTGCTGCATCTACTATTGGTCACAACTGAAGAAAATAGGAAAACGTGTACCCCAAAAATAAGCAACATTTGCTAGATTTGTTGGGTAACAACTTTGGACCAACACTCTTCCCCAACGTTGGGTCAAATCTCAACTGTAGTAATAATTGGGTTAAGTTTTAACCATGGATTAACCAACAGTTGCTTACAAACTTGCCCATCTCATCTCTTGATCAGTTAATACAATTATCTAAACAATTGGGTACAGTTACATCGACATTTGTGTTACAAACTTGCCAATCTCTTGGTCAAATTATTGCTACATGTTGGGTAAAATGTTTGACCAACAATTTAATCAAAGTATTCTCTCAATTATTGGATAAAGGTCACTACCCAACAGCTGTTGGTTAAGATTTCCCCAATAATTGTTTCTCTTGACATTTGACAGAAAGTTGAGCACTTTTTGACTGATTTACTTCCGAAAGGTTTCACATCATTTATTACTATTTCGTCTGCAGCGTAATTAACAGGCATTTGATTGAAAACACCTAGAATCGGGCTTGATGCGGAAAGACTACTTGTTTGAAAGTATTCTGAGAAGCTAATAAACAACCATGACACGGCTTTAATTATAATAAATTGAATTTATGTAAACTCTGAACCAAAGAGCTGGAAACGCCACTGGTCTGTAAAATGTAAAATACAGACTGAGTAAAAAAGAGAGGTTATATTGCTTCTATTCTTGTAATGTTGGCAACGACTAATAATAATGGTTGGTTGATATTTCATTAAGAGAGGAGAAGAGAAAACTTCCATTAAGAGAGGTCAACGACTGAGAATAAATGGTAAATGAAGCTTAAAAATGACCGTTACAAATACTGCAACAATATGCAAACAGTAATTTCAGGTTTCCCTTAAGATAACTTCCAATACACTCTAACTTCACGTTTGATTAGAATACCTATTTATTTTTGATTCCGTTACTTATCATATTGAATAAAAATCATAATAATCTTTACAAGATTTATATATGAAGAGCTATGTTCCCAAAGGAATCAACTCCATACAAGTGAAATAGGAGAAAAACAATGTTTTTCAAATTAAGGATGTTGCACTTCTTTGATTATGCTAATTTTCTGCCATATGCAAGATACCTACGTGTAAGCTTAAAAACAGGTTTGATTTCATTTTTTGATTTTCACTGTATTTCCTATGTCATTCTTTATTTTCGGAAACGAATGGATTTAGGGCCTTTTGATGACCACAACTACAAAACAAATTGCACTAAAATTGGGTTTCTATGGGAAATCATTGCTTTTTAGTGTTTGATTACGCAGTGAAAGACTCGTGTCGATGCCTGTTATACCCATTCATCTAGATACCTGACTGGTTTAGATAGCACACAGTGGACAATAAAAATCCCATAGGAAACCAATTCCAGTTGTAATTGTAAAGATGGCATTTTTTGTTGAATTGGATGGTATCAAAATCAAAAAGGCAGGCAATATCATTAAAAAGGTCTCACAAAGCAACAAGGCAGTTGATTTGCTTTTTAAAAATGATACCTGCCTTGTGCTTAATTTACTATAGAGCGTGTTTCTACTGGGACACTGGACAGTTAACGCTAAGTTAACTTTACGGTAATTACCGTTAACTTTTTAATCCCCTCCCCCCGTGTCTAGCGAAAAGTTACCGCTAAGTTAATATTAAGCGTCCTAATCGATGGACCACGACATTCGACCTTTTTGTTATACCAAAAATTCCGCCCCACTTGAAAAAGACTGCCGTTGTAATTCCTTGTCTTTCAATACTGCAAGTTAACAACGCAAACACCATAAACGAACATGAAATTCGTCGTAAACGCAGAGTCACAATGCGTAGAATCCAGCGTGTACGTGTATACTTCCGGTTCAAAGGAACTTAGCGTTAAGATTTAACGGGTGGCTATTTCTACTGGGCAAGTTAGCGTTAATTACCGTTAACAAACCTGGTATGTAAAGGTTTTTGCCGATAGGAAAGTTAAGAGTAATTAACGTTATTTGGCTGTTTCTACTGGGCAACTTAACGGTAATTATGATCCAGGAACTGACAAGGCCGAGATAGAGTTATACCGCCACCACAAATCTCTTTTATTAAATAAAAAATACAGGTGCTTGACAAGTATACTATTTGAACTGTCGAAGTAAAGGTTATTTTGAATAAGGTCTGTGGTGACGAGTGACGCACCAACTCGTATGTATGCGCAGATACTGCAAATATGAAATGTTATGGCTTATTCATTGGTCAGAGATGACATCATGGAAATATCACGCCTTTGTGTAAGCTATTGAAAGAATTTGTTTCTGTACGACCAAAGATTTAAATAATATATACGTGGAGTTTAGTTTGCCAGTTCACATTGCCACAAAATACATTGCAGGGAAATGATGCATTTAGCTAGGCTGGCGATATATGGGAGAAGTTGAACCATATGTAAACTTAACTGCCTCATTATATAGCTACCGTATCTCGTAGTAATGAAGTCAGCCAAACCAATACACATTTCATTGTATATACAATATCATATGGACGATAACTAGTATGCACCATCACGTATCATTCGAATTTCAGCAACTCTAATATGGGCAATAACTGTCTCAATAGTGTATTGTGTGGATACTCGCTGCCTCAATAGCGTATTGTGTGGATACTTGGTGCCTCAATAGCGTATTGTGTGGATACATTGTGCGTGTGCCTTAATTTCGTATTGTGTGAACACCTGTGTAGTGCCTCAATAGCGTAGTGTGCGGATACCTGCTGCCTCAATAGCATATTGTGTGGACACTTAATGCCATAACTCTAACTCTACCCCCATTCGTTCAGAAAAGTGACCCAAAATATCACTGCGACCCGAACCCTCCCCCCGGAATTTGAACCACGGACCTCTGGCAAGGGATTTTCTACTACACCACCAGTGTCAAGGCTACTTGGCGCAGTATACTGTGGACACTTGCCGCCTCAATAGCGTATTGTGTGGACACCTGCCTCAATAGCGTATTGTGTGTACACCTTCTACCTCAATAGCGCATTGTTTGGATACCTTCTACCTCAATAGCGCATTGTTTGGATACCTTCTACCTCAATAGCGTATTGTGTGGACACTTGGCGCCTCAATTGCGTATTGTGTGGACAATTGCCTCAATAGCGTATTGTGTGGGCACCTGCTGCCTCAATAGCGTATTGTGTGGACATCTGCTGCCTCAATAGCATATTGTGTGGACACTTGGTGCCTCAATAGCATATTGGGTAGACACTTGGTGCCTCAATATCGTATTGTGTGGACATTTGATGCCTCGATAGCGTATTGTATGGACATTTGATGCCTCGATAGCGTATTGTGTGGACACTTACATATATCATTACTTGTCTTGTGGAAACTAATAACTGCAAACATCCGTAGTCTGTCGTTTAAATAATCTAATCATTCAATACGCTGCGCTTAGACGCGATTAGAAAAAATCACACACGTTCCCTGAAAAGAAAAACATACTATTAATAAATACACTGCGCACAACTGATAACAGGGATTGCCTCGTTGCAGTACCCCCAGAATATACCAGCTTCAGCCTACGAACATTCACGCATGGGATTAGCACTGGTTATAAAATGTGAACTGAGAATTATCTAAAAGTGTTTGAAAACAACAGACTATATTCAAACAACCTATTGTTCATAAGGACATCGTCAACAACCATGGCCGACCATACGCTCAACTTGATACGGAGGTCCTTTTTCTTAATATTGGCTGTTTCTCTCAACAATGTGGCACTGAACAGGGCAGTAGCTGTAACTCAAACATTTGTAAAGCCTCTGTGGGATATTGCTGACAATGAAACCCAACCATGCCGTATTGAAGAAAAAAATACCAGTTTAGGAGCGATTGCCTTACTGGGAAGTGTCCATCAAACATGCAGTATACAAGTCAATGTCTCATTAGGATATCACTTGCATGTAGAAATACCAGAATTTGACCAGGGTTCTTTTTTCCTTTATATCGAAAGACAAGGCGAATTGAGTGACTGTCAAAATAAGTATGTAGTTTTAAATGGACAAAGTAAAAAATGCGGTGCTGATCTTCATCAGGAGAGTCTCCAACTAAATCTGCAAGGTAATGTCAGTATCTTAGTCAGTGGGAGATTACTATTAGAGTCACTGCCTTCTTGTAAAGAATCTAATTTTGATATATTTCCTAGTCTAGCAGAAAATCAGACAACGATTTGCAATTACGTTAAGGGATACAAAAATACAGTTATGTGCGATTTAGATAATAGTCCTACTTGCAGAATGGAATTTCCAACAAATTGCAATGCAACACTCGGCCAGAGAGAAATAGAATCTCAGTGTATTGATAATGATCGGCTTGAACAAAAATACACGTTGTTGTTGATGATATACCCAACTAATTTGTTAACTTTGGATCTCAGTAGCAATAATGTAGTAAACATTGAAGACGGTTCATTTGAGACTCTGAATAATTTACAAACTCTTCACTTGGAGAAAAATTACTTGACAACCCTCAATGAAGGTGTATTTATTGGATTATATACACTTACAAAACTTGTAATGTACGCAAATCAATTGGTTGAACTTCAGGTTGGCTTATTTCAAGATATGGGAATGCTAATATACCTTGATCTTACAGACAATCAGCTGACCACATTGAAAGTAGGATTATTTTCGGGACTGAGAAACTTAGATGAACTTTCGCTGTCTGATAATCAATTGGTTGCACTACCAGGTGGATTGTTTGTGGGAGTCGAACATTTGACTAAACTGTGGTTAAAAAGAAACCAATTGATCAACTTAAACCAAAGTTCCTTTCAAGGATTATCTAATCTGACCTATCTCTCTTTTCAATATAATAATTTGATAACACTATCTGATGGGTTGTTTTCGGGACTAGACAATTTGAATGTATTGTTCCTACATAAAAACCATCTGACCACCTTGACTAAGAATACCTTTCAGGGATTATCTAATCTGATATATCTCTATATGCATAATAACAATTTGGTAACACTACCGGTTGGGTTGTTTTCGGAATTAAACCATTTGAAATACTTGAGCTTAAGTAGAAATCCACTGATCACCTTAATTGAAAGTACTTTTCAAGGATTATCTAAGCTGGTGCATCTCATTATAAGTAATAATAAATTGATAACATTACCACGTGGGCTGTTTTGGGGATTAGACAATTTGGATACATTGCAACTGCAAGCAAATCAACTGATCACCTTGAATGAAAGTACCTTTCAGGGATTATCTAACCTGGCAAATCTTGATATGGGTTATAATAGTTTGATAACACTACCGGGTGGGTTGTTTTTGGGATTAGGCAATTTGAAAAAATTGTCCCTGCGCGTAAATCAGCTGATCACTTTGAATGAAAGTATCTTTCAAGGATTACATGATCTATTACGTCTTTCTGCGAGTGAAAACCAACTGATCACCTTGAACGAAAGTTTGTTTTGGGGATTGAATAAGCTAACCCATCTTAGTCTGAATCATAATAACTTGACAATACTACCAGGTGGGTTGTTTTGGGAATTAAATAACTTAAGAAACCTGTACTTATACGAAAATCAACTGCACACATTGAAAACTCTCCAGTTCAATAATTTGAATAATGTTAGAATCCTTGATTTGCAAAAAAATCAGTTGAAATCATTACCTGATGGTATTTTCAATGGGCTTGGTAATCTAAAATATCTCCAATTATATGATAACCAATTAGAATGGGTTAGTGAAAATATATTTAAAAGGTTATATCATTTGCAAGGTCTATTTCTGCAAAACAATAAGCTAGCCAAACTTGATTTTGACATATTCAAAGACACAAAAAATATTTCTGTAATTGTGTTAGCCCAAAATAAGTTAAAACAATGTCCAAATATCAAACACTTGAACCATTTAAACATCCTTAATGTGATAAACAATACGTTGACGGATATATATCATGATACATTTTCTTTTCTTCCTAGAAATTCAAAGCTGTTTGTAAGTCAACACGAGATATGTGAATGTTATGTGCCTGATGGTGTCATATGTAGCGCAGCAGATGATAGGTCCCCATATCTCACATGTGATCGGCTTTTATCTGATACGACATTGGTCGTCATTATGTGGATTGTTGGTATCAATGCACTCTGTGGGAATATATTTGTTTTGATTTGGAGAAAGACGAATATTAAAAAATACAAAGTCCAGGATTTATTACTAAGCAATCTGGCATTGTCTGATTCACTGATGGGTGTATACATGTTGATAATTGCGTGTGCGGATATCTACTATGGGGAATATTTCCCAATGCAATCTGAAACGTGGAGATCTGACATTACCTGTAGAATATCTGGATTCTTATCAATAACATCAAGTGAGGCCTCTGTCTTCTTTGTCACATTAATTAGCATTGATCGCTTTATTAATATTAGGTTTCCATACTCTGATAAAAAATTCGGTAAGCAATCAACAATTGTGACTGCTATACTGATATGGATCTGTTCATTTGCATTGGGCATTGTCCCATCAGTCTTAAGTGGAAGAAACTTCAAGTTTTATGATAATTCACATGTGTGTGTCGGTCTGCCATTATCTTTAACAAAAACATTCTCAAATGAAAAAAATGTAACACGAATTATTCCCCCCATTGATGATACGTTTTATTACATCCAGGAAAGCTATACTACATTACCCTTAGGTTCGGTCAATGGCCTGTATTATTCAATAGCCATTTTCCTTGGTCTCAATTGCTTTTGTTTCCTCCTAATCTTATTGTGTTATATAGAGATAATACGAGCTGTCATAAAGTCGTCACAACAATCTGGACGTACTCCTGATATGAACAAACAAATCCGACTCACTGTCAAGGTAGCCGCAATAGTTGCCACTGACTTTGCATGTTGGAGTCCATTAGTTATACTTGGAATATTAGTTCAAACAAGGATAATTATCCTGCCCCCATCAGTGTATGCATGGTTAGTGACCTTTGTGCTACCACTGAATTCCGCAATTAATCCATATTTGTATACTATTGGCGAAATCATTTCAAATTATCGAAAGACAAAAAGAGATGAGAAAATACAAAACAAGTTGCATCAGCAGGCGTTAAAAATGTGACAACATCACAGTACTTAGGGTTTTTCGCTTTATCCATATTTAAGTATTAGGGGGTGAAAGTATGTTGAATCGTTTTCCAAGCGATATCATGACATGCTTGCTATTTCCTGGTAAATTAAGAAGTACTTAACGTTAAAACAAGAAAATTGATTCAAAGAAATTCAATTTCCACCCAAATAATAACCATGAATGAAATTAGAGCATCATCGAATAGTCTGTCATTTCTATTAAACATTCTCTTAATAATTAATAATAAACAATGCATGTTAATGATAAGACATTCATAACCTCCTAAATATGAAAATCAGATGTGACCGAATCAAATGTCAGCAATTTGTGAGTAGTAGACGTACACAAACCTACTATACAGGGTGAGTCAAAAAACATTGTGCACGATTTGAAACGGCCATTTGACCTTGATGCGTGCATTGAACAATATATTTTTTTAACAGTATAAAGCGTTGTTAATCAAGTTTATCCTCCCAAAACATGAAAGTAATCGACTGAAAAATAAGTAAACTGTGGCAAGTTTTGTAAACTGACCGCGTTTTTCGCCATTCCTATGGGATTTACACACAGTAAATTGGTTTTGCTAAAATGGTAAGTATAATCACATCAATTGACAAGATTTTCCTGAAATATTAATTCTTTAACTCTGGGATGAGCAGTTAATCTTCTGATACCGAAGTGTCAAATGAAAAGACAAATCTGAATACCTGCATCAGTGACTGGTGATGCTGCATCACCAGTCAACCTTCAAGAAGTGGCGGCATGTGTCAGAGCCGAAGTGACATCCCTCCACTGCAACGGTGCTCCATATCATCATGCTGCAGTAATATTCATGTCGATTACTTTCATTTTTTGGGAGGATAAACTAGATTAACAACGCTTTATACTGACAACAACAAATTCATGGTTCAATGCACGCATCAAAGTCAAATGGCCGTTTCAAATCGTGCACAATGTTTTTTGACTCACCCTGTATAGAAAAATAGCAGTGGCCCGCGCTGGTATATGAATTGGTCAATATGCCATACATGCAGTTGCGTATTCTTCGTGGTCACGACTCAAACTACCGGGCTAAAAAATCGAAGTGAAGGGAAGAAGAAAGGGAAGAGAGGAAGAGAAAAGGGGAGAGAAGGGAAAAGGGGAAGGGAAGGGAGGGAGGAAGATAAAAAGGGAAGGAAAGGAAAAAGGAAAGAGAAACCGAAGGGAAGGAAGGAAAGAGGGGAAGGAAAAGAATAGTGTATATATAGGGGAAAATAAGTGGAAAGAAATTTGGAGAAGAGATTTAACCATCCAAACACTTGATGTGTGAGTGTGCATTACGTAACTTCAGTGACTTTCATCAATGTAATTTTAGGACCGGGAAAGGGATCCCCCCCCCCCCCCCCCCCCCCCTTGACTGTGGGTGAATTGCGCCTACTTGGGAAATCTAAGATATTTACTTAATTCCCATCTAAATGACAATTTGCCCCTTGCCCGGTTTGGTGATGGGCAATTTAGTATACAAATGGTAAATGTTTGCGCCCTACTCGCGTCATTCGTGTTTATATATTTATTTATTTTAAATTTGCGCGCATCAAGTTTAGGATGCGACGTAATAGAGTGCCCAGCCGAACCATTTTTTCGTATCCTTAGGGTCGAACTGGTGTTCACCGGGGGAAAAATACCCTGACAAGTGACCCATGATATGCCACTGCATGCATGAGTTACCAATGTGTACAGTATGTTGTACCAAGATGGCACATTGATAATGTGACTAAGAGATAAATACATTTGGCTATTCTAGTTGGAATATATACACCCACACATGGAAGACATTACCTTAACCCTAACCCCCGTGCTACCTTTTGCAAAGGAATTCTTTTCGCGGTCAAAAATCGAGGGGGGAAAGGGCCTCCACGCCCCCGGGGCTCGGTTTGTTGATGGGCCTCTGGTTTCAGAAGCGAGCGATCTACCGCTACGCCACGGGGGTCAACCATACTTGGCTCAGTATACTTCGCCAATTATAACCTGGGGCCATTATTTCAACGCATCATAGTAATTCGTAGTACTCAAGAGAGTTAGGGTTAATCTTCCACACAGGGATGACGTGTAGATTTCAATAAAGTCACCCATACAGTTAACCGCGTTTGAAATCACACTCCCTGTGTGCAAGATTAAGATACTCGTAACGTCTTCCATTGGGATGTAGATTTCAAATATAATAGCCGGCCCATGTAACCTCTAGGGATTAGTTTGCAAGTACAGTTTCCTAAATCTATTTGATGAATTGTGGGTAAAAGTGACATGAATGGTAAAAAAGGGAACATTGCTGTATTGTTTGAAAGCCAAGTACATGCGTTTACTAACAGAGATTTAGTATTTACATTTACAAATGGAGCTGATTAATCAGGTTCTATGGAATTTTACCTCGGATTTTAGAATTTCCTTGGTACCAGAATAAAATGTTCTGATTTTTCAGTTTCCTTTAAACACTGTAATACGTATATTCATTTAAACATATTTTCATTATAAAATTGCCAAAATAATAGAGCACAACCAAACAACAGACTAGAATAGCCAATGAAAATTATATCGAATTACCCATGAAATCGAAATCAAAGCTATTTTGTTCACGAGGTAGAAGTGAGGAGAATAATTAATCTTAAGAACAGTTCATTCATCGATGGGGATTTGAACCCGGAACACCCTGTAATATAATATCTGTAATAATAACTTGTATATAATATATTCGCACACACTCACCACTTATCGTGATCAAGGTCTGTCAACCGAAACATTGGTTTTATTTCCTAATAAAATCGTGCAGCTGTACTACTAACTGTAGAGCATTGTGAACTATTTTATTTATCACCTGCCTGTATCGTTATGTCGACTCATACCCACTAAATTGACACTTTTGAAATCTTTGAAGAAAGGCCAAAAGCCTTTGCTCACCCTCACACCATTACCTACTCCAAAAATCATGTTTCACCATAGAATCAGGCTAGATGAATTTAATAAGGTAGAAGGTGTTCCAACCAAATTGGCTAAGATTGTAGATATGACTTCTTTTTTTGTACCGGTAGTACTTCATTTGTGATTTATGAAACCAACAAAATTGCGGTGGTGTTTTTTTTTTCAAACTCAATTGGCTGAAAATGTTTGAGGCATATCATGATAATCTATTTATGCAACATTACTATGAAATAATATAGTAATCTGTGTATTGCTGTGTTTTACATAACTGTTTGTTAATGTTGTCTTGATATGTGTGTTTACTTAAATGTAAATTACGCTCTGTTTTAGTTTTTATCTCGATGTACTTTTTAATCTTATTGGCACATTTGTAAATATTTGTGTGCATTTTAATATATGTATTGTACAGCGCATCGAAACTTTTGTATCATGCGCTTTACAAATGTAATGTATTACTATTAATTATTTATTATAAATCAATCTTCTCCGACTAGTGTTGATTGAACTTTTATCATACATGTTTACAAACTATAATGCTGGAAGTAAATTGTGCAATTGGCTGACGATACAACTGTGATAATAGAAGATGAAACTTCAGTTGTTATTGTATTTGATACGATTGATAAATTTAGTAATGTATCTGGGATAACAGTTAACAAGTTAACTCACTCAGAAGATGCCTCTTGTATACAGAATTGGGGAAAACAAAATATCAATAGTAATGATTGGAGTAACATATTTTCTTTCAAAATTAGAAACAGAATAGTTAACAAGATTTTCAATATAATCTCATGAACAATCTTATTTGCTGTAAAAGGATTTTATGTAAATGGCAACTAAGTGTCTCAGACACATGTAATGTATGCAATTGTTTAGATAATTATGATCACTTTTTTTTTAAATGCAATTATAACAAAACATTCTGGATTAAATTTTCCAAATATATACGATTCTTGATGAAGGAATACGATTTAGATATATCTTTGGAAAAAAATCATATGCGGCTGGAACATCCGTAATTCTAAATTTTAATTTTTGAATTTCAATTCTGTTTATGTTAGAAATTAAGAAGATTGACGAAATTATTGCATTTTCGAAAAGAAAGGTAAAAATAGAACAGCAAGATTTAGATTGGAACATTGCAAAATATACTGGAATATAAGATAAATGAAATTTTATTCTTGAAATGAAAATTATATGTTAAAATCAAGTTTTCTTCACAGCATGTTATCACATTGTACTAATATTATAAAAGAATGTCTCATAATGTACGATATCTATATTAATATACGTGTATTATTATTTAACGTGATATTATAAGTTAACACTTGTTGAGATGAAAATAAAGACTACCTCTATGAGGTTAAAAGGGAGAAAAAAGAAAAACATTTTATTAAGGAAGTGAATAGAATACTATATATAAATTTCTATGGGGTTCCGGTAAGGACAAAATTCAAAGGAGACGAACAACAACACAATATATGGGTAATGGAGGTTTACAAATGACAGATATTGAATGTCAGATGAATGCTCTAAGAATCAGATAGGTATCACAAATGTTAGATACAAATAATACTGAATTGTGAAATAAAATTGTGAAATATTAGTCGAACCAATTAGGGGCATATCTGGCCAGCGATTGCACTGCGCTCAAAAAGTATCCAAATATGAATAACACGCAATAAAAGCGCGGAAAACTGTCCATTTTTAATTAAATCAAGGTCACTAAAACCCTTTCACATTCTGCTGCGATCAGGCCGGTGCTTTGATTACGCTGAAACATTATAAAAACCTGAGAGACTTGCATCAATCAATTTGAAATACGGAATAAAAGGCATACTGCCGACCATAAGAAATGCTACGGATTAACAACAAGAGTTTTTAAGCCTTGTTGAGCCAAAGTAGATGTTACTTTGCCCCAGGTATTCCCAGTGGAAAACGTAATACCGAGATATTTGTAAACATTAACACACTCAATTTCTTTTCCATCGAGATACCACCGTTCATGATTTTTGAGACGTCCACCTTTTCTAAAAACTACGACCTTAGTCTTGTGCAAAAGTCTGGAAGTGCATTGATATGACGCGTTAACCCAGCAATAAGAATAATGTCATCAGCGTTCCTTAAACGTCTTTTGATTTTCTTCTTTTTTGGTGTGATAATAGCTGTAGACAATCCCGAGAAGCATGTAAACATTTCATTGGATTTCCTCATATAATAACAGAGTTATGGGCCGAAAACAGAAATTAGATGATTTTCTTAAGCGTTTTTATACACATGTCTGAGGTTTCTTAAATATGCGGTATCATGTATCACGGTATTCATCATAATTTACGAAGCACTCGATCGATTCCAACGAGATGTACATATCGTCAGCCTGCTTCGATTGCCTAACTCACTTTTCAGCAAAATTGAGTTTTTTGCATAAATCATGACTTCATTACATTATGCACATGCTGTTATAATACCTAAGTCATTGACCAATCAAAAGTGTTGATAAATGAAGAGCTTTGTTGCAAAAGGGCCACCAGACCACTCCAACATGTTACTCATTTTGCATTATTGAATTTGCATTGACAAATCCATGGAATTAATCAAATTATTGTATGGCTGTGTTCATCTGTTTCTATATGACTTGGATTAGTGCATCCATGCACGCCAATTGAGGCATTCATTCCACATAATGAATCCATCCATCAATAATGCAAAATGAGTAACAGGTACACAGGTAACAGGTTTCATACTTTTGTTGTTTTCTAAGAACTAGAAAAAATGAGTTAGGCAATTATCGAAGCAGGCTGACGATATGTTTTTACTCACATAATGTGCAATACATTGTAACAAAACTGAGCTAATCGATCGGTCAATGAAAACACATTTTCCAGAAGGATAGTAGTAAGCTCGGTGGTGAAGTATGAACAGTGGTAAAGGTAAACCGTTGCCCGTCTCCTCATTGAAATAACACACTATGGAACGATTTACCATTGTTATTAAAAAAGAATGATACGGTAAATCGTTGATTACACGCGCTTTTGTATGAAGGTAAATCGTAACGATTTACCATTGGCGATTTACCATTAACCACATCGACCCACTTGTATTTTATGTTTATACATACTTTGCGTCATGTTCAATGGTTGACGTTTTATTCATTTCTTGAGACAAAATGCATTCGTATAATGGTTTTGATATGTTTGATATTGCATTTATAATGCCGCAAATATAATATTTATTAAGTAATAATATTAGCCAAATATTACATGCATTTTAAAATTTGAGACACGATTTATACATGTGTGTGTCCGGAAAATGAAGTTTAATATATTTATATATTATTGGCTATATCAGTTAGATGGTACGATGTTCATTATGAAAGAAATTAATAACATTAATAGGTCTAAACAATCAAGCTGAAGGTATTCATATTCATCTATCCATGATCTATTACGCATTCAGGGCTATACGACATGTGCATTACGTGACCTCTATATCTTAACGGTCAAGCCAAGTTGTTACGGTATGTTTACGTAATATAGACCAATCAGGCTACGACTTATATCATACTCGGTGCTTATTATTATTTATTATTGGTCACTCACAAGGCAGATAAGAGATTGTTACGTACTTACCATAAATATTGTTTTAAAATCAGTCGAGACCGCGCGTAAAACGACTGTGTCGAAGACCCCGTGTTTTGTCCTCGTATTCAGAGGGGTAACACATTATCGTTTGCTCATTTGATTTCCATTTTGGTGCAAACCGAGGATTTTTTTCCTGAAAAAACCACCCCTTATTTTACCATTTCAAGCACACTTTTTAATGGCCTTTGTTTGTGCAAAAACGAGAACACATTTTGGTTCAAAAACTCCCTTTTACCTGTTTACAATTTATGCACACAGGAGCGGATATGAGCTCTTCAAATATAATAGGCCTGCCATTTTTCGCCTTTTTCGCCGACATAGCTTCAAAAACCACCCTAATTTTGGGAAATTGCGGACATGATATGAAAACTCCCCTTTTCCACGATTCTGGGAACTATCATGCGTACCCAATGTCGACTGAAATCAACTGGGTTGAAAATCAAGATTCAACGTTAGGCTAAGACTAAGCACCGCTCGGCTATAGGCAACTCTTCAAATACAACGAGGTGTTTATGGGCTATGATATAGGAAATATCATAAATTTGACAGTAAATGAAAGTGGAGTTGTCGCTTTTCATCCTTCATTTAAAATCACGCATTTACTTTGCAAAAACTCGCAAATATTTTCTACACACAAGAAGGTCGTCCATGTACATGTATACCTTCACCCCTAAGGTTCCTGACCAGCTGATATCGCGCCATTTTATTCAACCAACATTTAAAAGCACAAAGATCGGGTTTTATTTCATACGTTCTTGGTTACAAGGCAATAATACATGTCTTGTGTTGAGGGAAATTAAACCAATCACATACGTGTAGAAGTAAGAAATATAGATGTATGCGAAATGCGATTTTTGTTTTTGTTTTGCTTTTAGTAAAAAATGCTATACGGAAATACGATTTTCGTTTTATTTCGATATATTTAAAATAACTATTAGCTTGTTCGATATTCTATTTTATTCTACCCTTTGATCCATGACAGTATATACAACAGATACGGGTCACGACCTGGGTCACTGACCTTTTGGAACATCTTATTCAGAAATCCAGAAATACATAAATAAAATTACATGCGAGGAAAATCATTTGCATTTATGGAACAGTTCTATTTATCGTGACTGCATACTCGATATGTGCTTCATCGAGACTAATAACAAAATATCGCGACCCGTATCGAGCAGCAAGATTTATCGAGTTTGTGACGAAGTTCAGATGTTCGCTGTGTTCAACCCCACACGATATAAAGCTCCACCCTCATACACACGGTGCATCAGATAAAACATTTGATTTCCCATCTAAAGTTTTCAATCACTGCAATATAATAAGCAACTTTTTCCGACTTATTAAACATGCTAAACTCAGTGAATATCTTTTACTTTTATCAAACCATTTAAATCTTTTTTTAGTTTTATCTCAATGTACTTTTAATCCTATGAGCACATTTATATATTTGTGTGTGCTTTTTGATTTGTGTATTGTACAGCGCATCGACACTTTTATGCGGTTCACAAAATGTGATTTATTATTATTATTATTAAATGTACAAACACTGGCAAATAGAATGACGTAACCATTTTACTGTACAAACACTGGCAAATAAAAAGACGTCGTTCTCTTATATCATATTAATCGGCCGAGTGCACCAATGACGGGTAACTTAATAGGGAGGTAAGCTACCTCCCTAGTAGTTATACTCTAACTGTAGCATAACTTACTAACGATGTAATTCTTAGAGCATAACTGGCGAGTAACACCAGAATAGCAACTAGCGAGGTAAATATCCACATTAATCAGCATCGTCCCCTTACAAAATTAATTGGCGCATGTGCCTATAGTTTACTGTAAAATTCTGATGTGAATGGTCCTCCGTAATATTAAAAACGTGTCGTCACTCGCTAGGTCATAGGTGAGTGTAAATCAAGAATCACGTGGAGTTGGCCTGCGATCCGGAAAAAAGGATGCCATTTTATGGCCAAAAATTTCGAAGTTTGTTTACCGCTTTTTCAAAAATAAGGACTAACATGACATTGCAAACATATTTTGGGCGAGGGGCACATACAAACATTGCACCAAAAAGCACAATTTTAATGACAAACACAAGCACCCGATGGAAACAATTATATACTATTATAACACATCTCTTAACACAAATACTTCCGTGGCGTGGATACCTTATCATTCGCTTGATAACCGCAGAACCCCGGTTCGATCCCCAGACCACGCACGGCACGATATGTTTGTATTTTTTTTGTTCACTCACAATAATGTTGAAACTTGGCTTTATCAAGTTTTAATCAATAAAAACAATAATAAGTTTATTTATTTTTCTGTTATTATTTATTTAGTCATTATTTAAGATCCTTGGACAATTAGTACATGTTAGTCAAAATATGACCCAAAGTCGGTGCGATTAGTGTTTGAATGGGCAAAAGGAGTTGATCTAAATTTTGACTAAAATAAAAAAATCACCAAATTGCATGAATCTTTCAGCTTATGGGGGTCACATTCCACTTCAAATAGACACCTGGGCATGCAAGCGCAATTGGTCCTTCAGCATCAGCGAATCATCCCCTCCAATGTTCACAACAAATTTACGCTACTGCTAGAATCGACTGATTTGTGGCATAACACGTTATGCCCCAACTTACTCTTGGGTCCGGTCAGGTATAACATTTAGCGTAAATTACCCGCCAGTTACTAGCCTAGTAGCTAAATTTTGGGTTACGCCTCAGTTACTAGCGAGGTAGCGCTATTCTTCAGCTACCCGTCATTGGTGCACTCTGCCAATTAATATGATTTGTTTTGAAAAGGGTTTTATTTTAATTTGAGCAATATTATTCCATTCAGTTATGCTTACCTGGAGCAACAATTCATATCATTTTATTATTATTGTTTTCTTTTGCAACACTGGTTAAAGGGGCACTAAGAGATGTGTTGGAGGCTGCGCCCTCAATTATGATAAAAACTGGGATGAGTATATCTTTATAATTGTATTACATGTATGAAGTTACACCTATAAGGATTAAGAAAAATCAGCCCTCTTTGTACAAGAAAACGTCGATTCAAAAATGCTCGTAGAGCCGCAACGAGCATTTTACGTCCGACAGTATCCCCCTGCAGTACGCGTGATACATAACGCGAACCATATTTGTATGATATTGTTGTAATCAAGTTTGCAGGTTTTTTTGGTATTAGAAACAACAATAATGGCAATTTTTAATGTTCATCTTAAATTCTGAAGTAAATGTTTACACATTTGAAATTTTCAACACCACTTAATGTCCCTTTAATGGAAAAGCGTCGTCCTTTTTACAAATATCATAGTCGTTTTAAGGTTTTTAGTATGGGACTTTGATTGCCTCCATTTAAATTGAAGCAATCAACGTTCCATGGAATCAAATGATTTATATTTCAAATATATTCCGTTTCTTGCCGTTATAATGTTTTCTACATAATTTAGAGGGGCACTGAGAGATATGTATGGAGGTGCGCCCTCAATGTTTCTGGAAATCAGGGTTTTTTTGCACTTAAGTAATACTAATAAGCCATATACCATTATTAACTCAAAGATTAAAGATAACAAAAGCTATTCCTATAACACAAAACAAGTAAGCAATTAATGGAAAGGATTTATCTAATGTTAGAGCCCTACTTCCTAAATGATTGGAAATGTTCTTGTTGATTGCATAAGGTTGGAAATACGTCTATCTTGTCTTGTCTTGTCTGAATTTGTTTTATTGTCTCTTGTTAACACGTCGCATTTGATTTGTTTTATTGTCTTTATATACATTTGTGTTAACATGTAAGCTTTAAAGTGTATTTTGGCATGAAATGATTTATATGTTGCACACAAGTAACTAATTAAAAAATACTGCAAGTCACGACTTGCAAATCCCCTTGCTGGGAGATTCACCTAAATGTGGTCAAATGTCACATAGGGGTCATAAGAGGTCAATCTGGATACACTTCAAGAAACAAATGTCCTTACCCAAATGTTATTGTCACCAAGTTCAGTTGAGATTGAAGTCTGACTTTTCATATGAGAGAGAAGGCCTTAAAGTGTTGACAAAATGGGTCGAAGGTCATGCTGGGGTCATTACAGGTCAATCCGACTACACCCCCCATGTATCATCTCAATTCCCCTTACCCAAAGATTATTGTCAACAAGTTTGGTTGAGAATTGAGATTGAAGTTTGACTTTTCATATGAGAGCCCTACAGAGCAATAAGTGCAGCTTAAAGTTTTGACAAATTGGAGTTAAAGGTCATGTCGGGTCATTAGATGTTAATCAGTGTACACCTCATAAAGATCTCAAGTCCCCTTACCTATAAGATTATTGTCATCAAGTTTGGAAAAGTAGGGGTCATTTAGAGGTCAATCTATCTACACCCGCTTGAGCCTGGTCCCTTCAGGACCCAAGCGTGTGTCCGTACGGACCAACCGTGTAAACAAACAAACAAACAAACCCCATGAGCATCTGAAGATTATTGTTACCACGTATGGTTGAGATAGAAATCTGACTTTCATATGAGAGCACTGAACAGGCCGAACCTAACCATGAAGGCAAACCAAAATGGAACATACGAGGGTCATTCTACCTCCTCACATTATAGCTCTGAATCATAGCTACATATTTATAGTAAATCATAGTTGATATCTCTTTGACTTTTGTTATGATGTGGTCAAAGCCAGGGAGATTTTGGACAACGGAAACGGAAAATTACCTATAAAATAAATACACTTTGCGATCCCACAATGCATCAGAAAAGGATAATAAATTGTTCTACAGGCTGAGTCTCATCTGGTCGCACTCTGGCTTACATGTTTTTCGGGGGGGGGGGGGGGGGGGGGGGTCCGTATTGTATGGTTAGATATAAAAGCATGATATAAATACTGAAAATGGAAATAAATAAAATGGTATTGGAATATATAACAGTATTGTCATGTATAACTAAGATTGAAGCAATATTAACGCTCGTAGGTTTGCAAATAGTGTAATATCAACTCGATTGTATTGCTATGTCTTTGGCATACTGGAATTCTGCTAATCAGCCAACATTTAATTGTTACAAGTCAAGCCATAGTGATGCCTCGAATATTAGTCACTTTTTGATTTTTCTTGTGTGGAAAATTAAATAGTAAATGATAGAAATTTATCTCTTCGAGAGACTCGAAATCCCTCCATATAGTCCTGTATATCATGTATATCGCAGATCTCTTAGTTCTTACGAAAATCAAATGTGACTTTTGCAGTGGACTCTAGGGGAGGGATTAATAGTTGCCCTGGTCTGGTTCTGGCTAATCAGAGGGCATGTTTTTTTTCTATATAATCAGTCACCTTTATTGTATATAGTCTGTTAAAGAGATATCTGACATTTAGAACGGTTATAAATAACCGATATGTACGTTTGACATCTTAACATAGGACAATTGAATAGCACTTCGGCGATATTATGCTGTTTTCATCCGTTTCCGTCACACTAAATAGAGCTTTGGTTTTCACTGCATCTCCAGAAAAGTACAACCATTACTCAGGTCAATTTACAATGAATTTGAAGCTGAGATTCTAAGCTACAATTGTAGAATATTTCAGAAGACTGGCTTATATAATAGCACCCCTAACGACACAAATAACATGATCACAATATCCCCCTCCGGCTTTTCAGGCAAGGGGGATAAAAAGAAAACGAATTGCACTAAGTGTTTGCCTTAAAAGTGTTTATGAAATGTCCAAATTGTCAGCTTTACCGCAACTTTAGGGAAATGTGTCGATTCTGCGCAACTTTAGGAATTTGTATCATTCATAGCATACACTTGTATACTTTCAATAACTACCAACGGATTAAATGCGTACATCAAGCACTACCCTTGGATCAAGTACTATCAAGAAAGTTTATCAGTGTTTTCAAAGGTAACCGTTTCGTTGATATTAGCATTATAGTATGATAAAAAGAGTAATTTAAATCAAACCCGGTATAACATAAACTAATAATTTGTATACTATTTTGATAACGTTGAATCTACAATAAATGCTTCAGAAAATGGTTACAAAACATGCTTCTTTCTTTTGGGTCGCCCCCATTCCATTTCAATGGAATTTTTATAATAACGTTGAATCTACAATAAAGCATGGATAAGTGCTTAATAATTAAATGTTACCATGGTAACTATACAGCGAAGTTTTCCTAATTACTTTCCCATCTCAAACTTAATTAAATTAAGCGATTGTTGTTTATACAAAGAATATATCATTATTAAAGGTTCTATTAATATCTATTTATTATGATATGTATGCTTCAGCCTCCGATAATACGAAATTATTCATGCAAAATACAGACAGTAAAAGTTATACAATTGCAATTTTATTTGTAACCCAATAGTAGAATCATACAATGTCACAATCGTTTATATACTGTGTAATAAGTGATGTGTTGGCTACTACAAGAATTTTATATGGTCTTTTAACTGCCTTTGTTTACAAATTATGACCAATCTACTAAAAGTCGTTTAGAAATCGGGTCGGATCACTTTCAGCTGAAATCTACATATACGAGATATGGAACCAATCTGGTTCAACAGGTATCTTCCGTGTGCTAACAACTCAGATATTACCGTGTAATTAGCATATTATAAAGAAATACATTAACAATTTGCTTTTTGTAATTTCCAGCAAAATCTATACATGCCATTAACACCAAATTCACAGGATATGAAGTTCCCATCATTGTCAACAATTCTGTCTGAGAAAAAGTTATTTATTACAACAACAACAAAAAGCCCAAATCTGTCTTAATTAAGCTTAATTAATGACCAAACTCGTAGATATTATTAGGTATTTATATGTATCCAAACCAGACTTGCAAGGTATCAAATTAAACGTTAAGATGTGTTCAAAACAATGGTGTGAGCAGATAATTCAATATCACTTTAGTATTTAAAATATTTTCCTGCAAACATTTGGTATATTTTCAAAAACCACAAATAGTGTTTTTGTATTTTTCTCATGAATTAAACATGCAATAAACACTATAATCACAGATGTTTATGGTTAGCCACACAAATCTGTCAAGCCATTCGTTAACATGTTTGCTGTGTAATTAATTTATGCACGTAATTAACCAATTAATTAGGCGTTAAATGGAATAATTTTGAACCACTTTTTGTATGCCCAATTAAGTTATGTATGGTTTCAAATGAATCCTTAAATTATGCTTAATAAAATAGTCAAGCCACATTTCTCAATTTCATTTGTCTTTTTCTGTAATATTAATCAAAACTTTATATACATTAATTTTGCAACTTTTCTTACAATAACAATGTATTTTATACAACTGTGCACTATTAATAGTTGTCCAACCATGCACGCAAACAATGGAAGGAATATTCAAGGACATGCTCACGCTAAGGGACCAATGCTTTGAAATTCGCGCTACAAGATACTTGAAATGCCATTCATCAGTGGGCAGTCAAGGGTTTTAAGCATAATGGTGTATGTTACTTTATAGTTGACCGTGTGCTGACATACAAGCCTGTACCATGATAAAGGCCTGCACTAAGTCTAAACAATAGTAAAAAGTTTAAATAGTCAAGGCCATGAAAGCAAGTAGCCAGTTTGGATTAGCATGTATGGATAATCAAGTATTGGCCAATACGAAATCAGGTTTAATAAGAAATGTTGCTAATCAATGCTGCTAATCATATAAGGACACAAAAGAGTACTTTAAAACAAAGCTGTTTTGATTATATATGTTACACATACTTAGGATTAAAATTGTCATGGTTGTACAACGCTCAGGAGGCACTATATTTATAATTCAATATTTGGTAAGGTATGCTCTGTTGCACTGTAGTATATGGTCGAATCCAACGAAAAGTGTCCACGGCTAGATTTTTAGGGTCCAGTTTCAAAATGCTTTGATCTCTTATTCCTTTTCCCCACGCACATATCAAGTGCCATCACTAATCTCTCCAATTGACCACGTGGCGGAATGATGAAGTTGAAGGTACACTTCTCAATGTTACCTACAAATACAAGTACCATATTTTGATTAAGTGATGATTATTCCACCTTTTTACATATTTCATTCAAATTTGTGATTGTTTTGTATTCAGAAGATGCTAATGCTGATAGAAAGTGATCATATTTGTCCAGGTACTCATTTTGTTTTACATTTTAGATTTACACAGTTAGGTAGCATTTTCACGCTCTCAATACTTTGAAACATGAGGTTGAGTCACTTTGTGTACTTTCACCAAGATTATTTTAATGAACATTTGTTTTCATGTACCTCAAAGAGGGGAATGACCCTTTCTGTAAAATTTAGAATTTTGAGCATGCGCCCAAAACCTAAGTACATAGAGGAATGTGGAAATTTGGTATTCGAAGGTAACAGTTAATGTATACGTAGGTAAGAGAAGTAAAACTGTAATAAAGTAATGTTCTACTTAATCTATGTTACATTTTGGGGTGAAATAATCATGCAGGGTTGTTAACAATATTTGTATTTTTGAATAAACATGTTAAAACATGTTTAAATCCTAATAGTATGAACATATTCCCACGAGTTTACTTTTTAATAGATACTAGAATATTAATTTAATGTTGAAAAAATATACAATATCTAATTGTCAGTTGTAATTTTGAATAGGTTTATTAAGAACAATATGTCAGGCAACATTTGTAAGCATTATTATAAGAGAAAAACATGTTAAGACTTAAAACACGGTAGCTTACATTGCAACAATCAAAGTATTCGTAGGTAACACAGTGTTCTCAACTTCAACTTCGTTGACTAAGAACAGTTGGATTCGTTGATTTAACATAGGTTTAAGGGCAAACTTGTACTCGACGTAGTTTTTTATGTCCTGAATCGCGTGTGAGGGGGGAAATGGTGTCCTACTTGACTTAATAAGTATACTTAAAAATGTGCGCCGAGCGCTGCTTTTACAAAACAATCAGAATTGCGTAATATTCAACAATTAAATAGAACAGTCAGATTAACCAAATAAACATTAAAATAATATAAAACCATGTTCCTATTTCTAAGATATAAAAGAAAACACCCTAAGCATCAATAACCTCACTAGTGAGAGACATACTGTTATTATTCTTGATCCTCTAAGTTGGTTAAGGCATATTGAATAGAATTAACCTTTTACACATGATAATCATGGAAGAACATGTTTTATTATGCTAACGTATCTGATCATCCAATTTTGTTAGTGCCTTTCTTGCTTGACTTTCAATTATTAAGAATATGTGTTTGACTTCTACAAAACAGTCAGAAGTGTATAAGTATATATAATATCTGATTTAAGGCAGGATGATGACAACATACATATCGTACTACGTTAAAATTTCGTAAAGGTATAGTTAAACAATCAATTAACTCGCTAGTAATAATAATATTATTACTGATCTAATTTGGTAAAAAGCATGTTCATCATTAAAACTAAACATGACAAAAATTAATCACATACATGTAGACACATTTTAATTAAGAAACATCAGATCATTCAGCCTTGTAATCTCTACTTAACAAGTTTAGTGGTTCTTGTTGTATTCTGTGTGTAGTTAGTTCTTCAGGTCTCTCATGTCGCGAGGATGAATTATATATAATAGAACATAATTACTCTTTGTTTATTTGTTTATCTAGAATGTTAAGAATGAACGTTTCAGTTTTCGTGTGAATCCAAAATATTGGATCGAATCAACTATTGAATAGTTCACCGAGCCATCTTTAATTAGAAAGCGAGCGGTTTCCTTTAAGCAAACAGTTTGATTTGTCTGTAACTTATAGTCTTGAATGTCAGGTTATCTGTTTTAAGCAATAAAACAACCGTGTTTTGCCTTCCTCAATTTGTTCTTAATAAAGGAGGCAAGTGGAAGTTATCATTTTGAATAGCTGTTTTAAACACGAAAGCCAGATCGCTTTTTGATTCATTTAATATATACTTTGAAATAATTTCATATCAGACCTTATATAATATATAAGTTTAATATGAGCCGAACATGTTCAAAGTCTAAAACATTCAAATATTTTGCCTTTCAGTTCACAACGGAATAAAGCACATACAACTTTCAGCAAGACATTCAGTTGCAGATTATAATTATAATTTCCTAGTTTGGAATTTGTATCGTTCTAAATGTCGTACATAGTCAGTTTTTATCGAGTTTCAACCGGAGGAAGATTCCGTTTGACATAGAATCACCAATATAATATATTTGGCAGATGTAGACAAAATAGGAATTTTATGTTTAGAAATTCAATGTTGTTTGATTTAACAACACTAATCTAATAAGGTTTGCCTCGACAGAGATATTGTCGGGCATGTGCCTTTCATTATGATTTTCTTTTAAAATCAACCACTGCTGAGTACACACCACTAATAAATTCCCCATTGCTTACTGTGTAAAATGGACCATGATTATTCGCCATTTTCTCGCTTATAAAGCAACTGGTTGCTTCAACTTTGCATTCTGTGTGAAGATCATGGTCTTGGCTTTCCTGTAAAAAAAATATATATATAAGTTCAAGGCAAAATTTTCGAGATATGCGCCGTCAAAGATACACATGTTTGTAGATTGCCCAGGCCTAGCTTAGGTCTAAGCAATTCTAATCAATTATCTGAAGTCTCTAAAATGACTAAAAAATCATAAACAATTGGTCAAAGAAGAAAATTTGCACTGATATTGTTTGATAATCTTCATTTAATAATCATCCGATCAAATGTTTGGCCAACAACACTATTTTTGAAGCATTTTTATATATTTCACTTAGAGGAGGGTCATCCCAACCAATTCAACAGGCCTTTCGTGGACTCTTCCATTATTTATTTAGTGGTGTGAATCCTGCTTAGTTCAATTTCACTAATTAATAAATGTCGGAAGCATTATTCATGAGCAATTTTTGATTTGAGACTGAAATAATTTAGGCCTACCCTTGACACCCCCCCCCCCCCCTTTAAAAATGCAGGAAAAGGTTTTACTTAATTTCTTGTTCACTTAAAATACGTTTCGGTGACATTACACAACCTACCACAGCAAAAATGAAGCAAGTTATTTTATATTTGTTACACATGAATTCCATTTTCAAATACAACTACAATATAATGACCCAATATTATGTACCTTAATAGCCCCGCAATTCCAGGGGAAATTGGTTAACTACGCATACATCATATCGACAAGCTGGTTTAAAACAATATTACGCACCAAACCCTCTTATACATTCCTACTTAATATTTACATAATATTAGGTGCAATTGAAAGCCACAAACAATACAGGAATTGTACCATGCTCATTGACTAATATATAAGTTACCTACGAATACAAAATGGAATATGAAAATATTGATTATGAAACATAAATTTCATTGATGTTATGACTAAATGTACCCATTTAATACGATCAACGTGTAATATATGGATATAAATATCATTCATTCACTTTAACACCAACAAAAAAATATGTTCTCGGCAAAAACAGTGTGATTACACCATGCATTTTATTTTGATCAACACCTCCCATTTTCGTTTAATAAGGGAATATTATTTTTTCCCCTCCAAATATAAATATAATAATATATCCAGTCAGATTGTATGATTGCGCACTGCTTTTATGTAAAATAAGATAGTTTAGGGCCAATATGCACCATGTATATTATTGAATGTTGCCTACATATACATGTTACCTCCAAATACAACATGAAGTCATGCACAAGATGCTGTTACTGAATATTTATATAAACATTAATCTCCCCTATTGCGATTGAAATCAACTGTCAGAGGATGTCTTTACGTGAATAGCATAAAAAACTACACTAATAGGAGTAATAAGATTGAGACAGAGGGAGGCTATATACAATCAACTTTTAAGACAACAACATATTATTAATGCACTTGTACACAAACTACAGAATTTTGTGAAAAAGTTACTTTCAAAAAGCTGAAAGATTGATGCAAAACTTCTCTGTTGCTTGCCGAACGCAGCGCACATTTCTACTTTATTCCAGTCGATACAAGTATGTAACAACAGAGGGAATTACCACGGTATCGTTATTTGTATTTGAAGGTAACATTTCATATTTCAAATTTGCCTACGAATACAGCCTTTTATTGCTGATATTTCAAAAAAATGTTGCCTAAAAAATGATAAAACTTGGCACACATGTACATTGTATCATACATCGCTTATTCTATAGATATCGTTCACTAATCTGTGTTTGTATTAAAATGGCAGTGTTTTAAATAGGTATTCGGAGGTAATGCATTTTTTTACCAAACCGATCGTTTCCGCTTTTAAAATTTCTAACAGCTTTATCAATAAAAAATCGACTTGAATGGGGACAATACATTTAAGTATTTAACATATTTAGGCTTCCTTACAGCACAAATTACTCTACCTCAAGCGAATTCTTCCCCGAAAGTGAGATTTAACAAAACATGTATTTGTAGGTAACGTCAAAACTTACCACAGCGAAAAAAAATCACAACAATTCAGGGGATTGATCGAAAGTAACAAAAATTAAAAGAGGCATTCTTGAGATATCCAGTAATCAAACAGGCAAAATTATTTCCACTTAAGCTCGTTTTCATCTAAACGGTTATATGTCTAACAAAAAACCTTAACAACTATTTTGTACAAAGGGTAAAAAATAGCAGGTTTGTTGCTCTTATACGCCCAAATGTGCATTTAAGTTAGTCATATTATACATGGCGCGAACCGTCTCATCGAGGCGGATACGTATAACACAAAAATAAAATTGTCAAGATATAGATTATTTTATTATAGGCCTGAACATCACGTGTACACTTTTCGTTGGATTCGACCATATGCAGTCCGGGAATCTGAGACCTAAAGTTTCCCGAAACCTTCTCAGGTAAGATGTTAACTAGAAACATCCGAGCCATGACTTTGAGTACTGCACGCTTTTGTTTTCAGTAAATGACCACAAAAAAGGAGCGTAGCACGTTACTGTATAGAGTGTTCATACACTACCGCCCGGAACTGCTTACGCAGTGATTATATCCTAGAAAATCCATCTTCTATGAACATACTATTGATTATTTTCACTAGTAACGATATGTTGCATGTGTTCAATATATAGTTCGTCTTCATAAATTCATGTTTGTTGCATGTTACGATCATCGCATTTCATACAAAACTCAATAATTCGAGACAAGTCAAAATCTACACAGTAAAATCCCATAGACATTTGCCTCATTAATATTCATGAGCTCATTACCGCTATTATTGCGCTATGGAAAAATCTACACCTTCTCTGAAAAATCCTTTTTTTTTAATGATTAATTGTTATATTCACAAATACAATATGCTATGTAAGGATGCGCAGTCCTTATAAATGCCTAAAACATGGTAATTTTCTGAGGAGGTAATTTGAATTTTCGAGAAAAACCTGACATTTAAAAGACAATTTAATTATTTTGGTTTAAAAATCAGTGATCCAATACACACCAGAGAACCTAGCAGTTTGTCTGTATTTCGCACGAGGCAGCACAGGGCCCTGGCAAGTTTTAAAATCACCGCGACAATGGTTTGCATTGCGTAATCCAATGGATATGTAATGTACAATTTTGCGAAAGTCAGTTGATATATTTTCCATCAGTTGTCGGCTTTGTTATTGGAACAACATAGCCCAACAGCCTATACCACCATACTATGCAAACCCTACTTACTGCCAGATGTGATTTAATTGGGCGATATCTCTATCTTTCACATTGCAATAGTCAAAATCCCATTCATAAAAGAATGCGCTAAAAGGGTGATCGATTCTAGTCTAACAAAGGATTCGAACAAGTCCATTCAACATAATGTATGTTGGATCACGTGGTAACTAAACTTATATTGGGTGATTAATATTTTCTAATAGCGTAGGTCAGGCTTGGCTGGTCTCAAAATTCTCTAAACATACTTGAAAAGCCGTCTCGCTAGGAGGTGTCACTACTTTGAGCATTTTTGTAACTCAAAAATGGGAAGATTACAATTTAACCAGCCATTTTCACCAACATGAGCTCAATAGTGTATACAAATGTATGGTGTGCTTTGTGGACACTTCATGTCCACCAGTCTGATGTAGTTATAACCCATGTTCTATGTGCACATTTCAATATGACAGAATACCCCTGTATGCAAAATTGTAATTGCTGCTGCAAGTTTTAGTCCGAAGATTTTGCTGGTTCCCAGTTCGCGACAGGTATCATTCTACAACCAAAACTTTAATAAAGTTTTGTCTCGAAGTATCAGGTTTTTTTTGGAAATTCCAGTAACATTGTCAAAACACGAGACATGTTTTAGGTATTAATGACCATATCCCAGTCATGATAATTATAAGTGTTTACATTTCGTAAAATAATGTAAAAATAATGATTTGTCGGAGATGATTTTCGCAAGCAAGGATATCCCATAGCGCTATAACAGCGATAATAAGCTCATGAATATTAATGAGGCGAGAATTGCATGGGATTTCCCCATAGAGAAAATAGCGACCTCAGAAAGATATTTATTTTGACAAATGTGTAGGCCAAAAGGTCAAGGAAAGATGAATTTATGAATGAGAAGATATCCAGGCACCTATATAAATAGGATTTGACCTTGATATGGGTAAAATTAGAAGACTAAAGACTGTTTGGGGAATAAATTTTCTCGATGGTGTGCGTAAGCAGTTCCGGGCGCTAGTGTATAATAAGCTTATTATAGGTTGAGTCTATCAACAAAGGATATATATAAGATATAACGAGAGAACCAAGGTCCCATTTTTCTAAGACCTCTCTATATCGGTGTCTGCTGCATATACTATTAGTCACAACTGAAGAAAAATAAAGAAAACGTTTACCCAAATAATAAGCAGCATTTGCCAAATTTGTTGGGTAACAACTTTGGACCAACGCTCTACCCCAATGTTTTATATATCTCAATATACTTTTTATTCCTATGAGCACACTTGTATATTTTGTGTGTGCTTTTTAAAATGCTTTTTATGCTTTTATTGTACAGCGCATCGAAACTTTTGTATTATGCGCTTAACAAATGTGATTTATTATTATTATTATTTGTGTTACAAACATGCCCATCTCTTGGTCAAATTATTGCTACATGTTAGTTAAAATGTTAAAAGTATTTGCTCAATTATTGGACAAGATTACTACCCAACAGCTTGGTTAAGATTTTCCCAATAATGTTTATTGTTGATATTTGACACGACGTTTGGTCAAGTTGAGCACTTTTAGACCAACTTACTTCCGAAAGGTTTCACATCATTTATTAGTATTTTGTCTGCAGCGTAAATAACAGGCATTTGATTAAAAACACCTAGAATCGGGATTGATGCTGAAAGACTAGTTGTTTGGAAGTATTCTGAGAAGCTAATTAACAACCATGACACGGCTTAAATTAAAATAAATTGAATTTATGGATGACAATGTTGTATTCTTGTCAACTCTGAACCAAAGAGCTGGAAACGCCACTGGTCTGTAAAATGTAAAATATAGACTAAGTTAAAAAGAAAGGTTATATATTGCTTCTATTTTTGTAATTTTGACAACAACTAATAATAATGCTTGGTTGATTTTATTTGATTCTAGAGAAACTTTCATTAAGAGAGGACAAGAGAAAACTTTCATTAAGAAAAGACAACGTGTGAGAATATCTTTTTATTGTAAATGAACCTTGACAGTTAACAATACTGCAACAATAGGCAGTAAAATCATTTCAAGTTTCCCTAAACGGAACTTCCACTACACTCTTAACTTCATGTTTGGTAAGAATGCCTTATTATTTGTGTTTGATCTCGTTACTAATCAAATTGAATAGGAATCCTAATGATTTTCACAAGATTCATATCAAAATACCAATTTTTAATAAGGCATCTCATCAAACATATGACAAGGCACCTTATCAAATACGTCACCTGCAATGCATCAGTTTATTAGTCAATGCATACTGATGTCACCGCATATCGTGATAGGCCTATTTTCCAGGTGATTGAAACTTCCAATTGGCAAAATTATTAGAAAGTTGACCGAAAGTGCGCACGACATTGTATAATACGGTAGTTTGTTTGCAGAGATTTAAAAGCGGTGTCATCCAGCACCGTGGCCTATAGCGGGTTGAGCGCGCTCTCTTCAAAGCGTTCACATGGCTTTATTTTCTCAGGAGTCAGGTCTGGGGTCCGAAATATTTATATATATCCATCAATGATTTTCTTTGTGTTTTTGTTCTGTATATGATAGGCCTAATGATTATAATCTCCGCATCACAAATTGTATTGTACTGTCTCATCAATTTGATTAGATTCTATTATGTTCCCCTCCCCTGATACGTCATTCTAAACAAATTTGATAAGTCTATGATAATTTGTGATGACTTTATTAAAAGTGTAACTTTTGGAAAATCAAGAATATTATTTAAAGTGTAAAAAGGATACATGTCTCATGAAACCCATGTTTTATACAGTTTTCGTGGTTAACGTGTAAATAGTAGTAATACTAATGGTGTACAAAGCAAGCGACATTTTCGACTTCACGTTTATTATAGATAAAACGGTATGAGCCTAGTTAAATGAATAAAAGTATGAGAAACTAGTCCCAACTGGACATTAAGGTGCGATATTACATAGCTGCATTAGAAACCTAATCGCCACCAATAGCCTCAGCTATTGCGGATACTAGCTAATGGTACTTGTAGCTGATATTGGATGATATTAGGTAATAAAGGGGGATATTAGATATTAGCTATAGGTAATAAGATATTAGCTACTACAATTCACCCGTTAATGCCGTAGCTATTATCAGCTATAGCTAGCTAATATGGTATATTAGTATAGTACTCAAATACAGCTAATATCAGCTATTATATATTAGCTATAGCTATACGATATTAGCTATTACAATGTGCTTATTGTATTAGCTAATATCAGCTACAAACCTACCTATAGCTGATATTAGCTATTACAACATTCTATTATAACAATCATATAAGCTATTGCTATCTAATATAAGCTGATATCGGCTAACTAGAGCGCTAGCTAATATAAGCTACTACCCGCTAATGCGATATGATAGTTCGATTTCTTCTTTATTGTAAACATAGATATACCAGCTATTAGCTATTACAACAATCTAATATACGCTGTTGGAAGCTAATATAAGCTATTGGTAGCTAATATCAGCTATTGATACCTAATATCGGGTTATGCGCTAATGTAGTTAGATTTTTATTTTATTATAAACCTAGCTATAGCTGATATAAGCTATTACAACAATCTATTATAAGCTACGGGTAGCTAATATATGCTATTGGTAGCCAATATAAGCTATCGATACCAAAATATTGGCTAATAGGATAATGGTATATAGATTTTTACTTTATTCTAAATCTAGCTATAGCTGATATTAGCTATTACAACCTTCTATTATAACAATCATAAGCCGATTCCTATCTAACATAAGCTGATATCGGCTTAATAGAGCGCTAGCTATAGCTAATATCCGCTAATGCGATATGGTGTTAGATTTCTTCTTTATTCTAGACATAGATATACCAGCTATTAGCTATTACAACAATCTAATATACGCTATTGGTAGCTAATATAAGCTATTGGTAGCTAATGTCAGCTATTGATAGCTAATATCGGGTTATGCGCTAATGGTAGTTATATTTTTACTTTATTATAAACCTAGCTATAGCTGATATTAGCTATTAGAACAATATATTATAAGATAAAATATTAACTTGATCGTTTCCCAAACACATCAAGGGTCGTTCTTAAAAAGAGCCAAAACACCTTTTAAGGTGTTTACATTTTATATAACTTGGTGTAGGAAGCCAATGACGTTTTAAACCGGTATTAAAAGCATGTTAACACTTTCCACGCGGCTATTTTATTAGTTTTACCATATACAAAACAGATTTTTCAGAAACTTTCCGCATTTTTCAAAGTCTATCTCAAGGATTACTGAACCAATAATAGGTATGTTTGTACTTATTTCAATGCATTTCACATGTTGATTCCAAATATGGTTATGAAATTTATCAATTTTGACATTTTTGAAACATTTTGTGAAATTTTGGAATGTCGTCTGTAGCTGCCTGCCGCGTGGAAAGTGTTAAGAGTTTAAACATCACATTGTTGGTGTTTTTAACTTGGTGTTAGAAGCCATAGAAATTTAAACCCTTAGTAAGCGTTAAAACATCAAATCAATCCCGTAACACACGATTGGTCGTTCTTTAAAACGTGTAGGTGTAGGAAGCCAATAAAAGTTAAAATTCTTATAATGCATAATAACACTTTCCACGTGGCCATAATTTACCATAATTATTAAAAGGTTGTGATAGCTGATAGCTCAATAGCTAAGTTTTTGAGGGACAAATATAAAACAAAGATAGCCCATTAGCAGATAGGCTATTATAAGCTAACGGTTTGTGATAGCTGATAGCTCATTAGCTAAGTTTTCCAGGGAAAAAATATAAAATAAAGATAGCCCATTAGCAGATAGGGGTAGCTAATACAAGCTAACGGGTTGTGATAGCTGATAGCTCAATAGCTAAGTTTTCGAGAGAAAAAATATAAAATAAAGATAGCCCATTAGCAGATACGGGTAGCTAATATAAGCTAACGGGTTATGATAGCTGATAGCTCAATAGCTACGTTTTCGAAGGAAAAAATATAAAATAAAGATAGCCCATTAGCAGATAGGGGTAGCCACTATAAGCTAACAGGTTGTGATAGCTGATAGCTCAATAGCTACGTTTTCGAGGGGAAAAATATATAATAAAGATAGCCCATTAGCGGATAGGGGTAGCTAATATAAGCTAACGGGTTGTGATAGCTGATAGCTCAATAGCTATGTTTTCCAGGGAAAAAAAATATAAAATCAAGAAAGCCCATTAGCAGATAGGGGTAGCTAATATAAGCTAACGGGTTGTAATAGCTGATAGCTCAATAGCTACGTTTTCCAGGAAAAATCAAAAATCAAATCAAGATAGCCCATTAGCAGATAGGGGTAGCTAATATAAGCTAACGGGTTGTGATAGCTGATAGCTCAATAGCTACGTTTTCCAGGGAAAAATAATAATAAAATCAAGATAGCCCATTAGCAGATAGGGGTAGCTAATATAAGCTAACGGGTTGTGATAGCTGATAGCTCAATAGCTACGTTTTCGAGGGGAAAAATATAAAATAAAGATAGCCCATTAGCAGATATGAGTAGCTGATATAAGCTAACGGATTGTGATAGCTGATAGCTCAATAGCTACGATTTCGAGGGGAAAAATATAAAATCAATATAGCCCAATAGCAGATAGGGGTAGCTAATATAAGCTAACGGGTTGTGATAGCTGATAGCTCAATAGCTACGTTTTCCAGGGGAAAAAATATAAAATCAAGATAGCCCATTAGCAGATAGGGGTAGCTAATATAAGCTAACGGGTTGTAATAGCTGATAGCTCAATAGCTACGTTTTCCAGGGGGAAAAAATAAAATCAAGATAGCCCATTAGCAGATAGGGGTAGCTAATATAAGCTAACGCGTTGTGATAGCTGATAGCTCAATAGCTACGTTTTCCAGGGGAAAAAAATATAAAATCAAGATAGCCCATTAGCAGATAGGGGTAGCTAATATAAGCTAACGGGTTGTAATAGCTGATAGCTCAATAGCTACGTTTTCCAGGGGAAAAAAATAAAATTAAGATAGCCCATTAGCAGATAGGGGTAGCTAATATAAGCTAACGCGTTGTGATAGCTGATAGCTCAATAGCTACGTTTTCCAGGGAAAAAAATATAAAATCAAGATAGCCCATTAGCAGATAGGGGTAGCTAATATAAGCTAACGGGTTGTGATAGCTGATAGCTCAATAGCTACGTTTTCCAGGGGAAAAATATAAAATCTAGATAGCCCATTAGCAGATAGGGGTAGCTAATATAAGCTAACGGGTTGTAATAGCTGATAGCTCAATAGCTACGTTTTCCAGGGGAAAAAAATAAAATAAAGATAGCCCATTAGCAGATAGGGGTAGCTAATATAAGCTAACGCGTTGTGATAGCTGATAGCTCAATAGCTACGTTTTCCAGGGAAAAAAATATAAAATCAAGATAGCCCATTAGCAGATAGGGGTAGCTAATATAAGCTAACGGGTTGTGATAGCTGATAGCTCAATAGCTATGTTTTCCAGGGGAAAAAATATAAAATCAAGATAGCCCATTAGCAGATAGGGGTAGCTAATATAAGCTAAACATTACTTTTGTTAGGGGTACCCCTTTAGCTGATAGCGATAGCTAATATACGATCCCTATACATATACATGTATAATAGTAACAAAAATCTCGTTACATTTAGCAAAAAAGGGCTACTGTTAGAATATATAATATACACATAAAAAGCTCCTAATAGCCAAGGCCCTTAAAAAAAACTGTAATACCGCACCTAACTCCAACTGGAACAGTGGTAAAGAACACTAACAGGATACCCGAAGGTGTACAGAGGGATGAGTAAATATGTAATATGTAATAAAGTGAAACTTATCCCAACTGAAAGTGAGGGATGAAAAAAAGGAGGGGGGTGGAGAATAACGACGTTTCGACTGGATATACCAGTCTTTATCAAGTTTGTAGAGAGCACGACAAAAGTATTTGCTATAAGCAAAATACAAGTCAAGCTAAAAGAAAGTCAGAGTGCACACATATGTATGTGAAACACACTAGTGCAGTTGTTACTAGTTAAATGGTTACATGGTTGTGATATTCAGATGTTCCATACATTTGTCTATATATACCCCTTTCTTTAATGATTTTATTTACTTCATATAATCATCATTTAGTACTTATAATAAACCATCCTGATATTTAGCCAGCTTTTCATGTTACAGGGAAAGTTAGTCAGTATGACAATGATGACCCAACGGTTAATATACACAAAAAGCAGTGAATAAAATGCATAATTCATGCTAATTCGTCATTGAAAATATATTTACAGCCACCATTTAAAATATAATACAGATGTATTTCATAATACCTAAGTTTTAAACCATTCTAAAGCAAGTTTGTATCATATTGTAATCATTCAATAGCAGAAATAGTGGTATTAGATTCAAAATACCCCAAAATGCCTAAGAACTAGAAAGAATGTGAAATAATTCATATTCTATTCACATTTTATACCGAGTCATGTTTTATTGACACTAACAACTAATTTCAAAATTAATTTTACAATTTTGATAACGTTTTTGCAGGTGGACCAGTTGCCCCATACCCCTTCGGACCACTTGCCCAAACAAATGATTTTACGCCAACATGTTTTAAAACATACCACCCTTTGTCGTAATAATCAATAACTCCAAACATTTCAGAAAAGAAGACAAAACTGCATTTTAGTTTTTAGCCATTACGCAGTTTTCTGTAGCCAGCGAGTATCTTTGAATTCGCAATTATAACGGCGCGGCGTTCGGGTCTTACAAGTCAGTATATAAACAATGAATTCCTAGTACATGGATGCTTATGTGCGCCAAATCGTTTGAAGCTATGTGTGTTTTGGACCAAGATAAAGAACGGGTAGTATTTAGCACTGTCATGAAATAACTCAAGAACAAGTCATCGATACATATTCACTCTCGTTTCCTGATTATTGAAACTATTAGTATCGGTCTGAATAAAAAATGTGCGCACGGGGTCGAGTTTAGATCTATAAAAACACTGGGTGGAGAATTTAGGTACAATTATCACACATAATTATAGTAAAATCGATCGGACACGATGAATGTTGAATATGTTGAAATTGTTAGACTATCACCGTGCCATCTCGTTTTTAACGTTAGTATTGAGTCACAACAGCCACTACAACGGCTATGCTGTTTTCGCATGAGACTACCAATGCCTCTACTAATCGCCGCTCTATTCAAACATGCCATGTCATTGAGCGTGTTTCTGCTGGGAAAGTTACCGCTAATAAACGCAAGTTTGCCCAGTAGAAACAGGCAGAACCCGGCAATAATCTGTATTTTTTGTAATCCCAAAAACCTTCACAAAGCAGGTTTGGAAACAGCAATAATCGGCAATAAACCCAGTAGAAACAGAAAGGCGATTCTTAGCGATTTGCGCCGTGAACCGTGTCACGCTGGGTTATACATATTATTATTGTGAAGCAATCTTTTTCAGGTGCTGTGGCATTGTTTGGTTTTACAAAAGGTCAAATGTTGTGGCCCATCGACTAGGATCGATAAACTTAGCGGTAACCTTTCGCGAGTAGAAACAGGGGGATTAAAAACTGACCGATTGAAACTTAGCGTTTATTAGCGCTAACTATTTGCAGTGTCCCAGCAGAAACACGCTCATAGTAAGCGTGTTTCTGCTGGGCAAGTTACCGCTAATAAACGCTAAGTTTGCCCAGTAGAAACAGGCAGAACCGGGCAATAATCGGTATTTTTGGTAATCCCAAAAACCTTCACAAAGCAGGTTTGGAACCAGCAATAATCGGCAATAATCGGCAATAAACCCAGTAGAAACAGAAAGGTGATTCTTAGCGGTTTGCGCCGTGAACCGTAATCATTGCAAAATGTGGTATAATTTTAAAGAGGAACACTTCAGCTTTCCATTGATATATAACATATACAAAGAGGGTAATAAAGAATAATAAAACAAACTTGATTAAAAAAAGTTTCCTAACTTTTTGTAAGCTGGCTTACAATTAAGAAACGCATCATTTTTAAAATTGTTTTAATTGTATATAAAGCACTCAACAACTCTGCACCCGACTATATCAAGGAGCTTCTTACCCCTTATTGTCCATCTGTTAATCTCCGCTCTGGTAGCCGTAAACTGTAAGGAGTTTACGGTTACCAGAGCGGAGATTAACAGATGGACAATAAGGGGTAAGAAGCTCCTTGATATCGGGTGCAGAGTTGTTGAGTGCTTTATATACAATTAAAACAATTTTTAAAATGATGCGTTTCTTAATTGTAAGCCAGTGAAGATCGATGAGAACCTGGGTGATATGCGTGCGTTTATTAACACCAGTTACAAGTCGAGCAGCCGAGTTTTGAACTTGCTACAGTTTGGAGATGAGTTTGTCAGGGAGTCCGTAGAGTAGACAGTTACAATAGTCCAGTCGTGATGTAACAAAAGCATGGACAAACCTTTCTGTTGATGCATGGTCAAGGTATTTACGGACCTATCCGATGGCACGTAGGGCGTAAGGGATGGCATCCAGATTCGTACGGATTGAAAACCGTAGATCGGAGAGGGTAAACGCACTGGCCGTCCGTTCACGGGAGTTGTTCAATGCGTTCGCTAAGCATGGCTAAACACGTATTGGTTGGTCATTATTAAACGCGTTCCGTTTACCTACACAAAACTGTCCGTTTATCACAGTGCGTTTACCCTCTCCGATCTACGGTTTTCAATCCATACGAATCTGGATGCCATCTCTAGGTGGCATTCTGACATACTCTGTTAACATGAGAAGTCATTGTTTGTTTGTTTGTTTGTTTTATACACGGTCGTTCCGTACAGACACACGCTTGGGTCCTGAAGGGACCAGACTCAATTGTAAGGTGACAGTCAAAGATAACTCCAAGGATCCGCACTTTTTCGGAGGGCTAAATGTCGGAATTCCCGACGGTGACCGCATCAACCGAATTGGTTGAAGTAAATCGAGAGATGATATGAATGACCTCTGTTTTCTAGTCATTTAGTTTGAGTTTGTTGGCCAGCATCCAGCTTTTGACATCCGAAAGGCAATGTTCTAGTCGTTCAAGCTTTTCGAAATCAATAGATATTACACTTGATATTGTTGTAACAGAGTACATACTTTCATTATTATTTCACATATTTTCATAGTGTGTGATGCGATCAACCAGACAGTGGCGGCACCAGCATCTATTGGGGGTGGTAAGTGAACAAATCTGGGGAAAAGCGCAAAGCCTAAATTAGCTGCATTTATTCTGAATTATACATTATACATTTCTGACCAATCGTAAGCTAATTGTAAGTACATTTTAGGGAAGACGTCAAAACTCGACCGCCTGTTGACCGCCGGTTACGTACGGTTCCGCCCGGTTCTTTCAGGTCAAATGTTTTACTGGTATATGAATATTCACGCATGCAACACTGAACAACCGCCGGTTGACTTAATGCTGTAACCGGACCAATTTACACTATCAATCTGTTACTTTGCGGTCATAATAGCTCTCTCTATAATCGTTCTATAAAAAAAAACCATTCATAGACTTTCGGTATTGATTTTAAAAAGTTAATTGAGCTATAAACAGATTGAAAAAGCCAACCCCAGCAAAAATCAATAGCTGCATTGTACTGGTTGTCAACTGAGACTTGAGATCCCATTACTTCAAGATGTTATTGCTCACGCGTGTGACGAGGCACTATCAACCGGTCGTGTTCACCAGAGTGTAACTATTTGACCTCATTATGTGTGTATATTATAACAGACGACACGTTTTGTGAGAACCGGGCGAAACCGGCCATAACCGGCGGTCAACGGGCGGTCGAGTTTTGACGTGATCCCTTACATTAAAGGCATATTATGTGATCTTTTCCAGAGAGCGCCCTCTATTCATTTTTTTTTAGAAAGTAGATTTTCTTGCAGATTTACATTTCTGATCATAAATCATACATACATTCCAAGTTACAGAGCGATACGATTCCAAATTACCTCAAAATTATGGTTTTAGAGTGAATTTTAGAGTGAAAATATAAACTGTCGGATAATCCGACAGTTTATTTTCACTCTAAAATCATGATTTTGAAGTAATTAAGAATCGTATCGCCCTGTAACTTGGAATGCATGTACGATTTATGATCAGAAATGTAAATCTGCAAGAAAATCTTCTTTCAATTTTATTTTTGATGTTGAGGGCGTTCCCTGGAAAGATCATTTCAATATTTATTTTCCATCATATCAACAAAGACAAAATACAATGACAGTTTAACAAATAATATGATGGAGGAGGAACAACTAAAAGCAAAAGCCTGACGTTGTTGCACCCCCTTAAATAAAGCTTACATTCTACAAATACAGAAAAATATACAAAATATACAATTACAGAAATTATAAGTTAACATAACAGAAAAAGAAAGAAAAAAATCAGCAACAACAACAAGAAAAGACAACGAAAAAGTAAACAAGCAATGGGTATACATTATATCCCACGTGGAAGCAGCAACGTGATTGTTTTGTTGTTTGTTATTGATTTAAGATTTAAGTTACTTGACATAATATTGGTTTAGTTTGATAAAGTATGTGCTCTTGATTGGTTTTTTTAAAGTATAGCATTGTCACAGTGTTGTACACAAGTTCTCAAGATACCATTACAGTACGGATCCTGACGGAATGTTTATAAACTACTGATAAAAAGGGATATGAAATATTTAAAATAGTATGCTGTATACAATATATTCTACTGAATTATCTGTCGGTCTGTTAATTAACTAATTAATCAATAAATAAATTAATTAATTTATGGTATTACAAATACGAAAAGCGTGTATTAATGTATAAATAGTAATATAGATAGTAATAACAATATACACCCAGCTCAAGAGTACAAACGTGTAATACTATAATAATATACCTTTAAAAGTAAACATTTTCAATCGTTTGGGACAGAATGAGGTGTGGCAAAGATCGTCCCCCACCCCAAGCTGGTGCTGCCACGGCAAGCGGAATGAATCGAATGTCGAGAATATTGATTTCGATTTTAAGGTAAAAAGGGACACAAGTTGTTATGTCTTACTTTGTTTACTCAGTCGGGTAAAATTGTTTGTAACGTAACAACTACACTGCTAAAATGTTGAGTAAAACGTTTACTCAACGTTGAGTAACTATGCAACAGTTCAACAGTTGAGTAAAAATGCCCAATAAATGTATGTTCTACCGACTGACCTATACGGGTCACGCTTAAAACACTACATTTTCTCGCCATTTGAGGTTCAGCCGGACCGTGGTACGATCGTGGCCGGGCGATTTCGCGGTACTATATTGCAGCAGCGTCGAGTTTTGTAGTGTCTAGGAGCATTAGGGTTTTAACGGAAGATGAGAACATTGGTTAATCAATATCAATATCAAATTAATTAACCTTACCTCCCGGGCGTATGTTTGTTAATTAAACCATAGGGGGAAAACAGGTCAAATTTTGTTCTTTGAAGAAAGATAATGTAACCATAATACAGTTTTTAAAGGAATTGTTTTACATGTCAGAAACCAACACAATATTCGTTCATCAAATCTCAAGCATACCCTGGTGACTAACCTAGCGATTAAAATTGAAACTTGCATATGGAAATGTTTATAGCTGCTTTACCCTTAAAGCATCAGATTTTCCTTTCTTTTTTCTCGCTCTTCTTCTTCTTTTTCTTCTTCTTCTTCCTCTTCAAAGCAATCTTTGCTGCCGTATTAAATACATATCGAACGCCAGCTCTGGTGAGGGAAGAACATTCTAAGTAGCAAACAGCAATGGCGTGACCTTGCTCCGGTTGTATTGGTTTTTGCTTCATTTTCATCAATTCCCTGATCGTTTCCACCTGCTTTAAAATGATGAAATACCAAAATTGAAAAAGAAACCTGCCGACATGTGACTAATTTCGCTTGATCACGTCACATTACAATGATTACTGTCGTACTATATCAAAGCATTGTCATAATATTTTATTATTGTCACACTATAGTCTGCATGTTTACATTTTAAATCCTTTTTTTGTATTTTGCATTTTGTAACATTACACAGTATTTTGTTTCTTTTGTACAATGTATATCATAACAACATCATGTGTATATCTGTACACGTATTCGTATATGAAGAGCTTTGTTGCAAAAGGGCTATGGTGCATTTTTTGGCTGTATACAATGTGATGTAGGTCTTTTTGAGAAAAAAAATGACTTTGTTTCCTTGAAACATATGATTGTGCCCTATACATTTCTACATCAAACTCATTTTTGAAAAATGATTAAAGTAAATGATTTGTTTTGTGTGGTATTTTCTCTAATGTACAAACAGATGGAGCTTTGTTTCAAAAGGGCTTGCATCCATATTTTCAAAAAAATTAAACATGATTTAAAAATATTAAAAACTAGCACATTTGAATGTATTCCAATTTAAGTTGGTGTGTGGTTTACCTCTTTCATAATCCATTCAGTTTTTCAATTGCTCAACTTCAATAATTAGAAACAGTTTTTTGACTTTTTCCTCGAAAAAGAGCCAAAGTGAATGTAGGCCCTTTTGCAAAATACCTCTTCATATTGTCCTCGAAAAAGTAACTGACCAAGTATTACGCACATAGCTCATATAATATGGTTCCAATTTATAGAATTGTTCGTGAAGATCGGTTATCACTTAAGAACTCTACACCGATAAGAACGAAGCAAAGTGCAGTTTTCATTTTAACACTTTGGTTTTTTAACAAGCACGCAGTGAGCATCCCCAATCATCACGTTATTGACCTGTGAGTTGTCACTACCATGTAATTCATAATCTGCCTATTGCTACACGGAGGAAGGCTGCGTGTAGAAGAACGAAATGCTAAAATGAAAAACGAACCTGGTTTTGGTTTTGGATAGCTGTGTTAATATTCAGTTAACCTTCACGTGTAACATCTCAAATTAATTAATTAAAGTTAAAACCCGGAGTTTAAAGCATATTTATTACCTGGTCAATTACTTATTTTGAGGACTGTACTTGTCAATGTCTATATAACGTCACTCACATTCTATGAAAATATTATTTCATATTATAACTTGATTTATATCACGTTTAGATATGTTTTTTCAAATCGTTCCATATTTATGTGTCAAATTATCAAGTTGATTACAAAAGTCACATACGAGGGGCATTCAATAAATACCTGCAACCATTGAAAATCTCTGAACCGTGACACGTGTCAGTAAAAAAAAACTTATGGTACTTAAACTATAAGTCTTACTCTTTTCTCACAGAAAATCTCGAACACGTAGGTCATTTATATCATTATATTTCAGCACTGTGAATACCGTGATCTCAGGGCACTGGTAAGGAATTAAATGTTACAATGGCGGAAAATTTGAAATACAAGTTTATGGCATGCATTAAGTGCAACATTGGAAACATCATTTGCTATTCAAATGGCCACTGCTTCATCAATATTGGTGCTATTGCGACAAATGAGGTGTCAAAATGCGCAGGAATTATTTTGTTCTTCTTATATTTAAAATGTATTAGGGGTCTTAGGAATTAAACACAGGGTGTCTCGAAAAAAGTGGTTATTATATTTTTGTGCAGTGTTTATATGCGTTAACAGTGTTAATATTGGTGCTTGATTTATAATGCTGACTCTTGTCAATGTTCAGTGCCCAGAGACATGATGTTTATAGTACTGAAATTACATGATAAAAATGACCCACATGTTTGAATTTTTCCGTGAGAAAGGGGTAAGGCTTACAGTTTAAGTATCATAAGTTTATTTTATTGACATATGTCACAGTTCAGAGATTTTCGATGGTTGCAGGTATTTACTGAATGCCCCTCGTATGTCTGATTGAACTCATTTATCATTTATACAGCTTTTTGGGTGCGCACGGAAGTAAATTATCAATCGTTTGTTTGTTCTATTCTTCAATTCTAACAAGTAAAAATTGCCTGAAATTAGCTTGATTTGTTTTGAATTAGACATTTCTGATCTATTTTTAAAGCTAACTTTAAATAACGTTTACAATAAAAGTCAACATTCTCGATTGTTTGGGGCTTGAGCTGAATTTGGGGACAAGATGGTGGCAAAGGTCATGAATGGGGAGGTCATTTGCCACCACAGCAAGCGGAATGAGTCGGGAATGTTGATTTTGAGTTGTATGTAAAAGTGAGCAATATGTTTTACCTTGTTTTCTTACTTGGTAAATTGTTTGTAACTTAACAAATAGAAGTTCAAGTTTGACGCATTTCGTTAGATCACGTCACATTTATATTGTATTATTATACTCATCAAGTTATTACAATAGTCACATTTATTTGATTAAACTCAATCCCATTTTTACAGATACGGAAGAAGACTATAAATCGGATGTTCAATTGCACAAAACTGTAAGTCACCATGTTTGTTTAGAATTCTATTCTTCAATTTCAACAAGAAAATGACATAGGCCCTACCAATAGTTTTGCTGCTGAAACAATCGCGGTAAGGTTCCCAATATTTGTCTTTGTTCTCAACGAATAAACGACCCGTTGAGCACGAGATTGCTTCAATGTAATCCGAGCACACAGTAGAAAAGCACTGTGCACTGAGATTATTCAACACCTGCTTTCCATTGAAATGTACAGAAATATCATGGTCCATTATGAGGAACTAATAATAGAGACTTTCTATATTCTGTATCAATGTAATGAATTGAGATTCTATTTCTCAATACAATGATACCAAACAAATTGAAAAGGAGTGGCGTAGCCAGGGGAGGTGGGAGGAGGGGTGATCGTCCCCTCCCCCAATATTACCTGTCGTGTCAGATGAGATTGGCACTCTCGGTTCATTTGTCAAGAGGAATCATAGAATTTGATGGGATGTACTTCAATCATAGCAAAAATAATTTAAAAGTCGTAAATTTGTAGTAGGAAAGATTTTGGCGGGTAATTCTAATTTCTTGCACCCCCCCCCCCCCCCCCCCCCCCATATGAAAACCCTAGCTATGCAACAGTAGAAAAGTCTCAATGATTAGTTCATCTAATGGACCATGATGTTTCTGTACATTTCAATGCAAATCAAGTGTTGAAATGTCTCCATCATCACAGTGCACTGTGTTTTTCTACTGCATGCTGGGATTACATTAAAGCAACCTCTGCAGTCGAGCACGAGTTGATGGATTGAAGTAAACTGCAGCGATTCAGACCTAAACTCGGTGTTATACTATACATTTAGCCTAAACGCTGTTTGTCTTTTTGAAGACTCTTCTTGTTTAATGATTGGTTACTCACAGGGTTATATCACATTATATCATGTAATGAGCCAATTAGAGATATTGTAAGAAAGCAGGTACATGTAATGCTCATGAGGTTAATTATCCTTATCATACTATGGATCCAGCGAAAACAGTGCATTAACCGTGCTTTTTTAAAATTAAAACAGGTCAATTTGTTTAGGAAAATCAGTCTCGCATGCGCGGGGAGTCGAACCCGGGCGACGTGCGTGCAAGTCTGATGCTCTACCGTCTGACCTATATGGGTCACGCTCAAAATACTACATTTTCTCGCCATTTGAGGTTCAGCCGGACCGTGGTACGACCGTGGCCGGGCGATTTCGCGGTACTAGATTGCAGCAGCGTCGGGTTTTGTAGTGTCTAGGAGCATTAGGGTTTTAACGGAAGATGAGAACATTGGTTTAATCAATATCAATATCAAATGAATTAACCTTAACTCCCGGGTGTATATTTGTTAATCAAACCATTAGGGGGAAAACAGGTCAAATTTTGTTCTTTGAAGAAAAATAATGTAACCATAATACAGTTTTTAAAGGAATTGTTTTACATTTCAGAAACCAACACAATATTCGTCCATCAAACCTCAAACATGTCCTGGTGACTAACCTAGCGATTAAAACTGAAACTTGCATATGGAAATGTTTATAGCTGCTTTTTTGCATCAGATTTTCCTTTCTTTTTTCTCACTCTTCTTCTTTTTTTTCTTCTTCTCCTTCCTCTTCAAAGCAATCTTTGCTGCCGTATTAAATACATATCGAACGCCAACTCTGGTGAGGGAAGAACATTCTAAGTAGCAAACAGCACCGATCTCTCGTGCCATGGCGTGGCCTTGCTCCGTTTGTATTGGTTTTTGCTTCATTTTCGTCAATTCCCTGATCGTTTCCTCGTCGTTTCTAAGATCCATCTTAAGACCCACTAAAATTATCGGTACGTCTGGACAGAAATGTTTTACCTGAAAATAGGCAAATATGAAGTGACAGAATAGGAACAAATGTAAATAGACTTTTTAACAGGATAACCGTTATCAGAATAATTATCCAGATATTCCAATTTTTCAATCTGGCATCGGGCTGGCGTCTAGTGTAGAAACCAAATGAACGTACTTGAAAAAGAACGTGTACATAAGCACTGAAAATACTTATAATACAGTTACTTTTTCAAAAACTAATAAGAGATATGATACTTAGATTTAATGTCTGTAATATCGACATGTTTGGTATAGTGATCATGTGATGCCCATTAATTGGTTGTCATAATTTCCTTGATCCTAACGTCTCTAAAGTACTATGCAATATTACATTAATAGGTGCTGGTGATAGCGCGCGCTCTCCCAGTCTATCCCGAGGCGCGATCAGGCGGACTATAATATGGTGAAGAAAGTCACAATACGGTTATGTATATTGACTTTAATTTGCAATTTTTGATTACATATCGCATTAATAATTAGCAAGATGAAAATCACCCATTTCCACGACTTCAAAAAAGCGTTTGACACAATACATGGGGACGAATGCTGTAAATATTGAAGCCTATGGTGTAAACGTACCCGATCAGCTTACAAATGCGATAGCAGATATATACAAAGACACCAAGGCAAAGGTTATCTCAATAGATGGGGAAACAGAAGTGTTTGAGATACTGGCTGGAGTACAACAAGGAGATACCCTGGCTTCTAACTCTGTGTCATTGCTCTTGACTATGCCCTAGTAGAGGCCATAGATTGCAGATAAGAGCAGACTGAGCTAGGATTTCACCTAACTTGAAGAATCAGCAGAAGAATAGGACCAACCGTATTAACTGACTTAGACTTTGCTGACGACATTGCACTGTTGTCTGAGGAAGTGTCTCACTACTCAACAGAGTGGAGACTTCAGTGGGCAGAGTTGGGTTTAAAATGAACACTGCAAAGACGAAGTACATGTTCTTCAACCAGACGCAAGTACCTGTAATCAATACAAGCGAAGGTAAAGTGGAGGACTTCAAATACCTTGGAGCCTGGATGAACAGCACTGAAAATGACATATAAACACGCAAAGCAGCTGCATGGAGAGCATGTGGCAACTTAGTCAATTATGGAAGGCTAAATCACTATCCAGAAAGCTCAAAGAAAGACTGTTCATAGCTACAGTAGAATCAGTCCTCCTTTATGGATGCTTGGTAAACAACTGAACGGATGCTACACTAGGATGCTAAGATCTGTGTTCAACATCGACGGGTCAGCATGTGACAAATAAGGACCTGTATGGGGCATGCCAAAAGTCTCGGACAAGATCAGAGAACGGAGAGCAAGATTTGATGGACACTGCTTCAGGGTGCACTACACTAAATGGGTATCTCCTACCCTTAAGGACGGTGTTTAAAGCTAGAATCGGAAAGTGTGCATTACAAAATCTTCAATTTAAAAAGACTTGACACTAATACAATTGCGTAAATGCCTATGATTTTTGATTAATTATGATTAATGGGACATCACCTACATGCACCCTGACTATAAACTGTGAATATCATCTAAATAAATTTTGAGAGATCTTTCAAATTTGTGCTTTTTACTGGAAACATTGACGATTACGGCAACATTTTCAAGCCCGTCAGAGAGGTAGTCAACTCCATGGGCGTATTTTGGAAAATCAAGCAGGCTCACCTAACTATTTTCTTTACTTTTTGGTGAGAAAATGTGATCATCTTTAAGAAAAAATCACTCTACAAGGTCCAAGTTTGCAATTTAGTGGTCTAAAACAGAGTTTTATATCAGTGTTTTTGTACATATCCCTATGGAGTCCTATTTAGTGGTGTGATCCCTTCAGGGGGTCCAAGGAGCTTGTACACAAACTCATACATTGGATTCCAAAGCACGGAGTAAGAAAGCGTGGTAGACCAGCCCTGACTTACATTGACATACTAAAACGTGATACAGGACTGCAGGTGGAAGAAATCAAGACAGCTATGTTGGAAAGGAAATCTGGAGAGGCATTGTGGTTCGAAAAAATCATCCGCCCTAAGTCAAATAAGTAAGTTAAGTCCATGACGTAATGAAATCGTCTCTCTATCTTGCAAACAAAAATGGTGTAGATCATGTAGATAGTTGCAGCGTAAGCATGGTAAGGTTATGCTCCAATTTACTCTGGGTTTTATTTAGGTGTAAGATTTAGCGTAAATAATAATAATAATAATAATAATAATAAAACCATATTTTAAAGCGCCTTACGTAAACACCTCAAGGCGCTGTACAAAGAATAATATGATAAAAACATACGGTACTTATAGAAAGCCTATCATAAAAGCAGTTAAAATACCAATATGAAATCAATAGATAATAAAATGAAAAAACAAGTGAAAAAACATGATAAAAACCTGCAGAATATAATACAGCGCAAGCAAATTACAGTATTTCAGAAGAGATGCCATCAGTGAAACATGATAAAAGCCTGCATGAAATAACTTAAACTTATAATCTTTCACATGGTCATTTCTTGAAAAAATCTGTCCAAATAAAATGCCCTTATTTCATATAATTAGATGATCCTAACGTTAAGCATTGCCTCCTTGATAGGTAATAGAGGCTATCCATGTAACAGATTAGATGCCATCTTGCCGGGAATGATAACTGCGTTCAAGATGTTCTGTTTTTGAACCATGGGACTAACCTCACTACTCCACTTTGCCTCAACGTTTGCCAACGAATCTGAGTTGTCAATTGAAAAGAATATCAGGCCTACATCTGTATCTGGGTATGTTAGTTCTCTGAGTCTGTCGTAATCTTCTTGACCCCCTGTATCATGCATCTCTAATTCAACCTATGGGACTAACCTTACTACTCCACTTTTCCTGAACGTTTTCCAACGAATCTGGGTTGTCAATTGAACAGAAAATCAGGCCTACATCTGTATTTGGGTAGCTTAGTGGTCTGAGTCTGTCGTAATCTTCTTGACCCGCTGTATCATGCATCTCTAATTCAACCTAGTAATAGTATATTAAAGTGTAATATATATAAGAATAGTGCTTTTACACAAAGAAAAATAATTATGTCAACATTGAAATGTAGTTAAGTTTGTTATTGCACAGTCATTTCATATACTCATTCGTGTATGTATTATATAACCTGGCTTTTCCAAGGAATATAGGTCAAAGAACCGATGGGATAAGAAACACAGGTTAGAGAAAAGAGGTGGAGGTCAGAGAACCAAAGGGGATAAGGTGCGTATATATACTATATAATATACACTGTAGATCAATCAGTCTCATATCATACATGTATACGCTCTATTCCGTCACGGTATTTATTTAAGTATTACAAAAAAAAACCACTTCTGCCAGATCGGTATGCATAGCTCTATGGATTAGGACTTCGCTAGTGGTGCGAAAGGTTACAGGTTCGAATCCGTGTTCAACCTGACATTGTTGTAATTAAATAATGTTGTTAAGTGAGTAAGTGGAAAAAGTGTACTTAAAGGAGGTGTCCCGCAAGCATAAAAGTGTACATTGTATGGTAGAAAAGTAACTATCGAGCTCAACTTTTGTAATTATATAGAACAAAACGCCACACTTATGACAAAAACAAATAAAAACCGCTATCTCTCAACATGCACTTTTTAAAATTCGCGCCGATCGAAAGTCCCAGTGTCGATGATGTCATAGTTATACAATGTACATGCGCAAATTTCAGCACCGATACCCATGACGTCATCGACACCGGGACTTTCGATCGCCGCGAATTTTAAAAAATTGCATGTTGAGTGATGGCAGTTTTTATTCATTTTTGTGACTAGTATGGTGTTCTGTTCTAAATAATTACATAATTTCGGCTTGATAATTATTTTTCTAACAAATAATGCTCAATGTTGTGCTTGCGGGACCCTTCCTTTAAGGTCCCAGATACTGGTATACCAGTATCATTGAATGCAAGAACATAAAAGTTGCCAGTATCGGTCGATACAGGTACGATTTTACTGTTCCAGTATCGGTCGATACTGGAATACCAAATTGTGTTCCAGTATCGAGCGATATTTGAACATTTTATGATCCAGTATCGGGCGATACTGGTACACGGGATACCAATGAGGTTTGTCCCAGTATTGAACGATACTGGTATATAAGTATGTTCCAGTATCGCCCGATGCTGGAACATTTTACTGTATGTGCCAGTATCGGCCGATACTGGAACACTGAATTTGTTCCAGTATCGGACGATACTGGGTGTTCCAGTATCGGGCGATACTAGTATAGTCCAGAATCCGGGACCTACAGGGTGTCTAAAAAAACACCGTGCACGTGTTTACCCAACTTATTGACCATGAACTTATAGGATTTGGTGTAACAATTGTATACACATTGATAGACATAACGATTGGCTTTCATATTCCTTTTATTTCATTTGATTTGGTTTTGTCAATCTTGAGATATGACCAATTAACTAAAGCTACCTAAAATCGACGTTGTGCCACTTTACAGTTTGCAATAAATAGAAAGGGTTACTCCGGAGATGGGGGTTGTTACCACACCCTAAAAAAATCCAATTCGAAATGCAGAGTATGCTTATTTGGGTACCATGCTATAGCTAGAGGTTCCCTCTATCCATACATACCAAAACAAGTACAAACATCCCACGCATGATGTCACAATGATGTCACCAAACATGGCCGACCTCAAATCCCGCCATATTCGCTGGTCAGTGAAATATCGTAGAAATCTTCGCCAAAAAAGTTCTAAATATCGGAATTTCAACCGGTTGTTTGCTTATAAATGAGGGAAATGGTGTTTCTAACATAGGCCTATGCTAAAATAATTCAGGACCATACAATTAAAATATTGTTCAAAATGGCGATTTAAAAAAAAATTGTAAATTGGCAACCACCCCCTACTATCGGACTTTGACGTCTTACCCTACCCCCGGGTAAGGTGGCAGCCTCAATTTGTTTTCTTCAAAATGAGCGCAGGGGATGTAAAAGCGATCACCTAGACGCCCAAGGTCACTGTTTTTTTGCGTTCTAGCGCAATCGGCGACCACCCTCCCTTAGGAGGACGAGGGTTTTAATGCTTATCTTAAGCATTCTTTATGTAAAAGTGGCACAACGTCGATTTTAGGTAGCTTTAGTTAATTGATCATATCTCAGGATTAACAAAACCAAATTAGCTGAAATAAACGGCATATGAAAGCTAGGCGTTTAGTCTATCAATATGTATACAATTGTTTTAGCAAATTCGCAAATTTTAGCAAGTTCATGGTCAATAAGTTGGGTAAACACGTGCACGGTTTTTTTTTGAGACACCCTGTAAAGTACACTTTTTCCTCAAAGGTTGATGACGGTAAATAATATCGCATATGGGTCAGAGAACCAAAAGGAGTGATAAGGAATAAAGAGCAGATGGAGATAAGGAATATATATATATATATATATATATATATATATATATATATATATATATATATATATATATATATATATATATATATATATATATACCAAAACAAGACGCCCAATATATATATATAAACAAATAATATGGAACTATTTCATTCTGTGATTTTCAACTGCCGACAAATTTGTTTCGAAGAGATGGATGCCATCTATATATCGTCAGCCTGCTTCGATAATTGCCTAACTCATTTTTTCTAGTTCTTAGAAAACAACAAAAGTATGAAACCTGTTACCTTTGTACCTGTTACTCATTTTGCATTATTGATGGATGGATATTCATTATGTGGAATGTGCATTTGTATTGTTGATGGCCTCGATTGGCGTGCATGGATGCACTAATCCAAGTCATATAGAAACAGATGAATACAGCCATACAATAATGTGATTAATGCCATGGATTTGTAAATGCAAATTCAATAATGCAAAATGAGTAACATGTTGGAGTGATCTGGTGGCCCTTTTGCAACAAATCTCTTCATTTATCAACACTTTTGATTGGTCAATGACTTAGATATTATAACAGCATGTACATAATGTAATGAAGTCATGATTTATGCAAAAAACTCAACTTTGCTGAAAAGTGAGTTAGGCAATTATCGAAGCAGGCTGACGATATATATATATACAGTCATCAAAAAAAGTAACTATACAGGTAATAAATGTACTTTTAACACTAAAAATATATATCCTACCTAGAAATATTAAATCATAAAGTTGTTGAGAAATTTATCTTCTTCAATATGAGATATTGCACGCTACGATCGGTTGAATATTTAAGAAGCGAAAATCCAAAATGTAAAGTAAAGTCACAATTTCAAATTCACATTTTACATTTCAACACGGGGGAGAGAATGACAGGTAGCGTGTGTGTGGCGTATTGATCCATCGGAACAATGCGGCCGACTGTCCAACCTGCGCATGTATCCCCCAATTGCACTACCGGTAATCAATAAGATACCTGTAGATTTGGTCCGCGTGTAGAAAATAAAAATGTGAAAATGAAAATCGGACTTCTCCTTACATTTTTGAGTGCCACTTCCTCAATAATCACCCGATTCTAGCGTGCAATATCTTATATTAAAGAAGACAAATTTGTCAACAACTTTATAATTTAATATTTTTAGGTATATATATATTTGAAGAGTTAGAAGCCCATTTATTACCTGTATAGTTACTTTTTTTGATGACTGTATATCCAAGATCCAATCCAATGCAGGTAAGAGAAAAAAAGGTTAGAGAAAAAATGGGAATAAGGAATAGAGGTCAGACAACCAATCCAATGCAGGTAAGGGATAGAGGTTAGGGAACCAATGGGAATAAGGAATAGAGGTCAGACAACCAATCCAATGCAGGTACGGGATATGAGGTTAGGGAGCCAATGGGAATAAGTAATAGAGGTCAGACAACCAATCCAATGCAGGTAAACACCAAAGTTTTAAGGAATAAAAACCGAACATTCCTCGCCAATTTGGAACTGATCGAACTATAGTAGCACGCTTTGAACAACGTGCGAGTTTCCATTTAGGGGGAATAAAGAAATGTGCGCGGATTGAAACGTCCCTTGACTTTAATGTGTACATTGAACCATAACATTATTTTTTTAAATAAAATCCCGATATTTCGATGAGAAACGACAAAATTGGAGACTGTGACTGTAAGATGTTCTCATTCGTTTGGAAGAGGATACATTGTTTATACTTTGGCCGTTTCTCATCGAAATGTGCATTTTCTCATCAACAATTTGCTACTATATTCTACTTGGCTTCTTCTGGACAGTGACGTAACTTAACAGGCGCAGCTTTTACGCACGCGTGTGTACCTTCCGTCTTTCAACGCTCATGTGTATACGCCAGCGCCTTGAGTAGCCGCGCGCGTAATGTGCTGCAATTAGTAGAATACGTGGTTACGTCACTGTCTGGTGATGGCCAAATGGACTATAGTGATTGCTTCATGTCTTCCCTATTTTACACACAGCCCCTACGAAGAAATTCCAACAATTTGTTCAGTCATTTTGGGACCCATTTTGGGACCCATTTTGGGGCCATTTTGGATTTCTAAGAATGTTAACAAAGCACAAATATTAGATGAGAGGTACTAGTGGTCTAATACATACATCCCATCATTTAAACTATATTTTCATCATACATTTAGGTTGATTTAATCCCATTTTATGGAATTTAACCATTTTTGCAGCCACTTCGGGAACCATTTTGGGGGCCATTTTGGCAACAATTTTGGATTTTGAACTATGTTAACAGATCAAAAAAAAGGGTGATGAGTTACTAGTGGTCTAACACATACATTCCACATTTCGGTTGATATGATGCTATTTTATGGAATTTTGACCACTTTTGACCATTTTTGGCCATTAATTTGGCGGCCATTTTGGTTTAAAGTATATTAACAAAGCAAAAATACTAGATATGAGTTTCTAGTGGTCTAACACATACATCCCGTTGTTAAAACTATACTCTGATCATACATGTTGGTTTATATATGCCAATATATAGAATGTTACCAATTTTGGCGGCCATTTTGGCGGCCATCTTGGATTTAGGTGTGTTAACAAAGCAAAAGTTCTGGATATGAGTTTCTAGTGGTATAATACATACATCCCGCTGTTAAAACTATACTTTCACTATACATTTTGATTGCTATATGTCATTTTATGAGATTTGACCAGTTATGGCGGCCATTTTGGACGCCATCTTGCATAACCCCTTAGCATTATGAAAATATTTTTGTTAACATCCTGATTATGTCTTAGGATCATCTGAGACATAATAAGAAGTAAAAAAGTTGGTTTGGGGGAGTCCTGGGGGGTGCACACTAACCCTCTGTAGATACCCGACTGGTTGGAAGTTTTTTGAGTTAAAAAGCCTTGACCCATTATCCAGGCAAAGATAATAATAATTGATCTACTGATGATTAAAAAAATCTGCCCCATCTGTCCACCACGTACAGTGGTTCCCGATCGGTCCGATACCCTTCCGTTCGAGTGCACCCCCGCTAACAATAGTAAGATAGAAGATTGGTTGCTACAACACTTCGCAGCATCATAATTTAATACCTGTCCTCACCGCCCCCTCCCATGCATGACGGGGCCTCCAGTGAAGATTCACCTCAAGGAAGGTGCACCCCCTAAGGCAGTGCATAACCCTGCCTCAGTACCAATACATTGGCAAGAGCAGGTGCACAGCGACCTATTACGAGATGAGGCACGAGGAGTCTTCGAACAAGTCCCTTATGGCGAACCAGTACTGTGGTTACACGGAAGCACGATGGAACTCCACGCCGCACCGTGGACCTCTCCCCTCTCAACAAAAACTGCCAGCGAGTCACCGTTCAACCTAGAGACGCGTCCCCAAAGGAACTTGGAAGACAGTCTGTGACGCATGGAACGGGTATCACAGCGTCCCCTTCGGAAATGTGATCGCTCTCTGACAACCTTTATCACACCTTTCGGCCGGTGGAGGTACGCCAGAGCGCCCCAAGGCTTCCTCTCATCCGGTGACGGATACAACCGCCGTTTTGACGCTATCCTCTCTGATTTCGACCGCAAGGAGCGTTGCGTCGATAACACCATCCACTACGACACTAGCCTCGAAGCACATTGGTGGAGGACCATTGACTTCCTAATTCGTGTTGGCCAGTCAGGAATAGTTCTCAATCCAGACAAATTCCGCTTCGCACACAGAGAGGTTGATTTTGTAGGCTTTCGGAACTTGGATGAACCCATCGAGCCACTGCCGAAATACCTCGATGCTATACGCAAAGGTCCGCTTCGAATGGACTCCTGCGCTTGATGAAGCCTTCAATACGTCTAAGGGTGCCATCGTTGACGCCATCCGCCGCGGCGTAGAGATATTTGACCATACGAAGAGAACCTGCCTTCGCCCCGATTGGTCCTGCAAGGGCATCGGATACTTCCTATCACAGAAGCACTGTGCCTGCGAGTCCCGCATCCCTGACTGCTGCGATGATGGATGGAGGGTAACATTAGCTGGCTCCAGATTCCTCTCATCCGCAGAGCAGCGCTATACTGCAATCGAAGGCGAGGCACTGGCAGTGGCATGGGGACTCGAACAGTCGAAAGACTTTACTCAGGGATGCAATGACCTTCTCGTTGTCACTGATCACAAGCCCCTGGTCAAGATCATGGGAGACCGTACTCTTGATGAGATTCCCAACTCCAGACTCTTCCGCCTCAAGCAGCGTACACTACCATGGGTCTTTGAGATCGCACATCTCCCCGGCAAGACGAATACTGCCGCTAACGCCACGTCCCGACACCCCGTAAGCAACTTTGCAGAGCTATCTAGCCTCACACTACACTCAGCACAAAATGATGCCGAATGCGATGACTGCTGCCATCCGTCACGAGACGCAGAACATAACAGCATTGACATGGGAACGCATTGCCTCTGAGACCGCAACCGATCCTGTCACGCGCCAGCTTATGGATGCCATCTACACCGGATTCGGGGATGCACACCGTACCGCAAATGACGGGCTGGCCGCATTCTGGCAATACCGAGAGTCGCTCCATGTATTGGATGATGTCATCTTGTTCAGTGACCGTGTCGTTATCCAATCATCCCTTCGTGGCGAAGTTCTCCAGACACTCCACTCTGCCCACCAAAGCGTCACGTCCATGGAATCACGTCCTAGTCGCCGGCGATCGTCTATCTGGATGGGTCGAAATCTTCAGAGCACCACATGGTACCACCCAGGCTGGAGCGCAGGGCCTGATCGCTGCTCTACGAACATTATTTGCCATGTTTCACGGCTGTTTGACTGTCCGATTTATAATTAAAATTGTGGAATAAAAAAAAGATTACATAGTGGCCCAGTTATGGTTTGACCTGATATAGGTAGCGCTAATGAATACGAGTATACGGTGAAAATTTCACGAAAATTGTAGTAGCCATTTTTAAATTATCGGCATTTTCTACTTTACACACATTTTACATGTAACTCTATGGGAAATGTGACCGATGAGGGCGCTATTATAGTAAATAATAATATTCAAAGCTCTATTTCTCAGAAATGGCACCAACAAATGTTCTGAAATTTCTACAAAAGATGGCCGGATGCCACGCTCACTTGAACCCCTCAACGCTCACGCAAGGCCCCTTGCACCACTATCGCTGGATAACCGCATGTTCCTGCAGAACCAATACGGTCCGCATCCTACAAAGTGGGACAAATCCGGCACAGTCGTCGATCTAATGGACCAAGACCAATATTTGGTCAAAGTTGATGGATCTGGACGCTTATCGCTAAAAACAGGCGCTTCTTACGCAAGTTTACTCCACCCACGGTCGCAATCGAAGATTCCACACATCGCTCGCGACGACACATGGTCGACCATGGCATGAGCGTACCACAGCGACACGCAACGGCACCGCAACCACAGCCAGCGTCAGACCAGCTGGAACAGGGTCCAACCGCTGTCGCACGACCGCACCCGTCTAATTCTATAACAGAGGCTACCGTGCCAACGATGGGTGCCCCAGCACAGCCCGTGCTGGACCAGACAGCAGCATCAGCACCACTGATCCCGCTGACGCCCTCAAAAACAACTCTGCCACCACCGGACATACCAACAGCACCTCTAGCTCTTACACCAGTCGCATCAGGTGGAGTTGCCCTCGCAGACAAACAAAGCCTCGTCACTACGTGCCTGAGACTGGTAAATGGCAGACCCGCTAATCTGCTAGTTCTTACGTTAGCGAGGTATTAACCTCTCTAACGTGGGGGATGTTGAACTATGGCGGGGTCTATTGGAGCATATACTCACGTTTTGCTTCATTGTATATAGTTGTTATGTATTAAGTACATTATTTGTTGTTTGTATATTTTCAAGACTGTTGTCATCTTTAATATCAGTCTGACAACATAAAGAGAAGCGTTCTTCAAATTACAATTAACGTGAGCAACTAATATATTTCATTACTTTATGTGGGACTAATTCCTTGATAAAGCTACGAATCAAGAGGTTTATTTCCAGTAAACCTTTTGGCGCATTACAAGCCAATTGCTTAATTATCACTAAATATATAATAAGTGCAACCATTTAGGGTCAATGGGGAAAACATACGAGGGTCATTCAATAAGTTCTACCTCCTACCTCATTACTTTGTTATTATATAAGCCTGTCTTATGAAATATTACACAATCGTACTGAGTAGTGGTTGTAACTTCTATTTAGTGTGACGTAAACTTCCATCTGTGTACTTTTGAAATCATAATTCCATGATTCCTCTTGTTAAAATGACAGTGCCAGTCTCAACAGACACGACAGTTAATATTGGGGGTGGGGTGGGGTGATTGGGGGGGGGGGGGCACCGGGAATGGCAAGTTCTATTTTAAATTTTTAGAAGTTTTAAAAAGCTCTCAGTATCCAAGGTTCCTAGTTTATTAAGACACAGCCAAAAATGCTATATATACGAGGGGTATCAAAAAGTTCTTGAAATAACCAAAAAGTGAAGGAGCCGGAAATTCTTTTTTTATATGTGATCCTTCAGACATTTTTAAAAAGTCACTGTGCAAAGTCACACATTTCTCCCACTTTTTATTACATGTCCACAGACCGCTATTGTAGAGATCCTCAGATTGACCGCCATTGATTGATCATCAGAATGCGGTATTCCCAAAACGGCAATAAATGGTTTAAAGTCTTGACAAAAAAGGGGTCAAAGGTCATGTAGGGTCATTAGAGGTCAATCTGTGTACACCCCATGTTACCCATAAGATTATTGTTACCAAGCTGGTTTATAATGACCTTTAACCCCTTACAGTCAAAACTTTATACTATTTATTGCTGTTTTGGTGAATAACGCAATCTAAGGTAATCTGAGGATCAATCAATGGCGGTCAATCCGAGGATCTCTACAATGGCGGTCTGTAGACAGATAATACAAAGTGGGAGAAATGTGTGACTTTGCACAGTGACTTTTTAAAGATGTCTGAAGAGTCACATATTAAAAAAAGGTTTCTGGCTCCTTTATTTCTTGGTGATGTCAAGAACTTGTTGATACCCCCTCGTAGATCTACTATCATCAAAAATCTAGATATTTGGACTGATATTTTAGCACTGATATGTTTTTAATTATCCAGTTTTAGTGTATGCTCATTGATAAAGTCCACAAGAAGGACATTCTGATCATTCAGGGAGACTGGAACTCGAAGGTCGGCGAAGATGCACAGAAGGATTGGAAAGATATCTGCGGCGGCTCTTGCAATACCATAACCAACGACAGAGGGCTAAGACTGCTGGAATTTGCTAGATACAACAACATGGTACTTGCAAACACACTTGGAAAGCACAAGCCATCTAGACGTTGGACTTGGCATGCACCCAATGGCCGATACCACAACCAGATTGACTATATAATGGTACGGAGACGCTTCCAGTCAGGAATTAACAAAGAGACAACAAGGACATACCCAGGCGCAGATGTTGGAAGCGACCATTATATGGTAATACTGAACTTTCGTGTCAGGTTGAAATATGTCAAGAAAAGCAAGAGCACCAGGCTGAAGTTCAACTTGGACAGACTGAAAGATCCTAGCGTCTGTGAAACCTTCCAGGCAACAGTGGGTGGAAAGTTTGCTCCCTTGTTGATGCTTGATGATAATGCAGAAATGCTGACAACGAAATTCAACGAGATAATGATCAAGACAGCAGAAGAGGCACTTGGGAAATATCGCAGGAAAACACAGCCATGGGTTACAGATGACATTCTTGACATGTGTGATAAACGAAGAGACCTTAAGAAAATGAAGAATACTCCTACAGGTGCCACAGCGTACAAAGAAGCCAACAAGAAGGTCAGGAAACGGATGAACATGGCGAAAGATCAGTGGATCAAGAAGCAGTGCATAGATATGGAAGAAAGTCTGGAGAAAAACAACAGTAGAAGAGCATTTCAGATTGTCAAAGACCTCACAAAAACAAGACAGACGCGAGTCAGCACCATTCACGACAAAAATGGCAACTGTCTCACAGAGGACGAAGACATTCTTAAGAGGTGGACAGAGTATTGCTCAGACCTATATAACCACCAGACTAAAGGCGATCCCAATGTAACTGTATGCCACGAATCTTCAAATGATGATGACTTTCCCATCTTAAGGGAAGAAGTGGAGCAAGCAATAAAATCTTTGAAAAATGGAAAATCACCAGGAGTGGACAATATTCCAGCAGAGCTCATTAAGCAAGGTGGCGAAGCTGTGGTAGACCTCCTCACCAACATCTGCAACAAGATCTGGCAAACTGGTGAATGGCCAACACCATGGACCAAGTCACTCATCATCACTCTACCCAAGAAAGGCAACTTACAGCAATGCCAGAACTACAGAACCATAAGTCTAATCAGCCATGGCAGCAAAGTCATGCTCAAAGTCCTACTGAACAGACTGAGACCACAGGCGGAAGAAATCATAGCTGAAGAGCAGGCCGGTTTCAGAAGTGGAAGAAGCACAATGGAGCAAATATTCAACCTGCGAGTTTTGTGCGAGAAGTACAACCAACATCAGCAAGACATCTTCCATGTGTTTATTGACTTTAAAAAGGCCTTTGACCGTGTGTGGCACAAAGCACTGTGGGCCACGATGAAGCTTTACAACATGGGCCAAAAGCTCATTCAAACCATCGAGCAACTGTACAGCAAAGCCAGCAGCGCAGTACTTGCACAAGGTAAAGTTGGTAAATGGTTCCACACCGCAGTTGGAGTCCGACAAGGCTGCCTACTATCCCCTACCTTATTCAATATCTTCCTAGAAAGAATCATGACTGATGCACTAACAGACCACAATGGAACAGTCAGCATAGGAGGGAGAAACATCACCAATCTGAGGTTTGCTGACGACATTGACGGACTGGCAGGTAGTGAAGAAGAGCTGGTGAGTTTGGTTGACCAACTGGACAAAACATCGACAAGATATGGCATGGAAATAAGTGCAGAGAAAACTAAGCTGATGAGTAACAAAGACGAAGTGATAACAACACCAATCACAGTCAATGGCCAAAGACTGCAGACAGTTAAGAAGTTCAAATACCTTGGGGCCATCATCAGCGACGAAGGTTCAAAGCCAGAAATCCTTTCAAGAATCGCACTTACAACAGCTGCCTTGGCGAAGTTACAACCCATTTGGAGAGATAAAAATATCACTCTCGGCACCAAACTAAGGCTTCTGCATGCCCTTGTGCTCTCCATCTTCTTGTATGCATGCGAGTCATGGACTCTGACAGCAGAACTACAGAGAAAGATTGAAGCGGTAGAGATGAGAAGTCTTAGACGCCTCCTTGGCATTTCATATACTGACCACATCACAAACGAGGAAGTGCGTCGTAGAGTGGCACAGCACATGAAGAACTATACAAACCTGCTGGCCATCGTGACAAAGCGGAAACTAAAATGGTATGGCCATGTGACCAGATCAAGTGGCCTCTCCAAGACCATCCTGCAGGGCACCGTAGAGGGCAAGCGAAGAAGAGGTCGCCAGAGGAAAAGTTGGAGAGACAACATCACAGAATGGACTGGGAAAACCTTCGCTGAGACCCAAGCATTAGCACATGACCGAGTCAGATGGAGGGAGGTGGTGAAATCCAGCATGCAGTGCCCCTACGACCCAGGAGGGTTATGGGAGCGGTAAGACGGTAAGTGTATGCTCTATCCAGATCGTTAGTAATCTGCAGATAACATTACACATCATCCGTGCATGCATCTGACCACCGTGCGTATTTACACACAATTAGTGTGTTTTTTTGTGCCGCCGAGTTAGGCAGAAACTCGAAAGCGGTAGGGGTATCTCCTAAACCGGCGCAAATATATCGAGCTCGAAAAACTGAGTACACGTTTTCATTAAATTATTATGGTTAATTTTAAGAATTTTTACAAAATTTCAACCACATTTTATGAATTAAAAAGCACACCCCAACCTAATGGGTGTTATTTTTATAACCTACCTGATTGCCATAGACACACGTCTGAACTTCAAAGTTATCAAACACGGTTGGATACCAGTAACTCGAGTAACCCCGGGCAAAACAACTTTTCCCACAGCCACCGTCCCCAACGAGAACACACTTCCTTCGTGTAGTTGCCAGATCATAACTGCTCACTCCTACACATAAATACAATACAATTGAATGAATGCAATTGTGTTATGTACATAACATAAGGATGATTATTATGGCGAATGGTGTTACATACATACACTTTAGTGCAATTGCTTCCTCTTATAATTCGAGCCATTTGAGGGTCACCATGTTTTGTGTTAGTTTGGTAGTAAAATGTCCACGTACGCTTCCGTGTGGTGACGAAACACTCTGGTCCGACAATACAGGGGGTGTAAAATAGTGAAAATCATGTGAAACATGATTTTTCTTGTTGGCCATGAAAAAGAAAAATCGCAAAATCACACTTCTAATATTGTTCGGGAATCTGTAATGTGTCATAAGAATGTTTTTCTATCCATTTTGGAGTTTTCGTTATCAAATTATGGCGAATTTACTCGGGCATGTTCAAATTCAACTTTGGCCACTTTTCATGTAAAGAGATTTCTTTGAACATAATCAATAAAATCAATAATAATTTACCTACTGCAAGTTGATAGTTAGTTGAATTTGAACTAAAAACATATTTTCATCCATATTATCCATGACATACTATAACATTTATGAATTTTAGAAACAATACATTGACATATTCTATAATCATCAGTGGAATTACTTTTTTCATGGGACACTCTTTTTCGACACGCCCTGTATTAAGCAATAGCTCTTTTTCTATTAACAATTCGTTGTTGGTTAAAGTTGATACAATAGTAAAGAGGGTGAAGTGAATCAGAAAGAACGAGCACTGTTTTAGCAAAAATGCCACAGTAATTTCAGATATGAATATTCAAAATATAAAGTAGGAAAGATCAGTTATCTAGTTTTAATTCAGAAAATTCATTTATGATCCGACCGTTATACATCGAACCATAAAAGGCCTCTATTTCAGATAGATCCAATCCACGGGCTTGCAGAAAACCCAAGCAGAAACGCATGTTAAATTGTCATAATTTGCTTATTATCTAAGAGTTGTGCCTAAAAATGAAGGACTCTACTCAAATTTCGGAAAATTCAAGATAACGTCTAAATATGACAGCCAAACATTTAGATTGTTCAACTTTCGGGTTTGTGTAACGGGTCAAGTAGCATGTACAACTCGTATTGTTTAGGGATTATACTCCATCTCCAAGGATATTTCCTAACCCTCGTCATCCTAAGCTTAATAACCCCCTTAGTTTTTCTTCGCAGATTGCGCTAAAACGTAACAGTGACCTAGGGAGTCTAGGTGATCTCTTTACATCCCATGCGCTCATTTTGACGAAAAGAAATTGAGGGTAACACCTTACCCGGGGTAGGGTAAGACGTCAAAGTCCGAGGAGGGGCGGCGGTACCGCCTTCATCATCATCGGTCGTCCTTGGACGGAACAATGGAAGCAACTTGCTTCCATCATTATTTCTTTGGCTATTTGTGTACTCCATTGGTGCGCCACGCCTAGTAGAGATATGTATAGGAATACATACATGTAGTAGGGGTGTGTGTATCCACCACACGTTTGGAATAAGTGACACAGCTCTCGTTTGTACTTCATCATATTTGCAGAGCCGACCATTGCGTGTGTGTATTGGCGATGCTTGTTCTAATCAATAACAGCTTAAATTCGAAATACCGCAAGGTTCCGTTATTGGCCCCATTTTCGTTGTGTTATTCACTTGCTGTATTGGTAACATTATCCGCAAATATGACGTCATGTACCACCTTTATGCAGATGATGTGCAATTATACTTACCGTTTGACCCAAAGGCGGGGAAATGGGCTGAAAATTCTGTTGAAAGATTGTCTTCTTGTGTATCCGAAATCCGCCAATGGATGATTGAAAATAACCTGAAACTTAACAACGAAAACACTGAGTTCTTTGTTGCGTCATCCAGTTACAACATCAGATTTATTGCTGATATCTGCATCAAAATCTGGAACAACACCATCGCTCGCTTTCCAACTATCATAAACCTTGGTGTTGTGTTTGACTAAGCGATGACGATGGCGAGTCATGTTAAATCCATAATTACATCTGTCAATTACCATCTGCGTAATATATACAGAATTCACCGATTCGTCACCGTTGAAAGCTGCCAACATCTCACTCGTTCACTAATTCTATCTCGTCTTGACTACGCAAACTCATTGCTCTACGGTATTACTAGTAAATAAAGAAAAAGACTCAAAACACTTCAGAACCGCGCTGCCAGAATCGTTTTAAGCTTGACAGGAGACAACCATCAGCTCCTGAGGGAACTTCATTGGCTACCGCTGGAATGACGTGTAATCTTTAAGTTAATGCTTCTTACATTTAAGAGCTTCCATTGACTCCTTCCAAGCTACTTCAGTGAGTTCCATTGCTGCTATATTCCATCTAGGCCGAACCTGAGATCCAGTAATGACAGCACACTTCTGGTTATACCTCGCACTAAACGGACTTATGGTGACGTGGGCTTTGCCACCGTCGCGCCTCGCCTCTGGAACTATTTACCCATTCATATCCGCCAATCCACATCAGTCGCTACTTTCAAGAAGAGCCTGAAAACGCACCGCGTTCCTGTCAGTTAACTGCCCGCCGCCTCGCGGTTGCTTAAAACTGTTACTGTATGTAATGATATTTTTAATGATGTATTTTACTCGCTATATACATGGTTGTGTATAACTTATGTTTAGATTAAGGCATTTACTTTACGTATTCCTCTTAATGTGTTTTTGCTGTGTATTGTTTTTATCTTGTTAGTTTTGTAAAGCGCTTTAACCTCCTGTGATTAGGTGCTATGTAAATGCTTGTATTATTATTATTATAATGTAACCATTAGTAAGAAGAAAAAAAAAGAAATTATTATATATTTCAGAAACCAACAATCTCCTTCCTTCAAACCTCATACATGTCCTGGTGACTGACCTAGCGATTACACATTAAACTAGAAAGAGTCCGATTGTTGCACATGGAAATATTTACAGCTGCTATTTCCTTAAATCATCAGATTTTCCTTACTCCACCACCTTTCTTTTTCTCGCTCTTCTTCTTCTTCTTCTTCCTCTTCTTATCTCTAAACTGAAAAGCAATCTTTGCTGCCGTATTAAATACATATCGAACGCCAACTCCGGTGAAGGCAGAACATTCCAAGTAGCAAACAGCACCGATCTCTCGTGCCATGGCGTGGCCTTGCTCCGGTTGTATTGGTTTCTCGTTGCGTTTCGCCAGTGAAAAATACCTACTTGTGTCCTCGTCGGGCTTAAGAAGACCAACTAAAATTATCGGTACGCCTGGACAATGTTTTTTTATCTGAAAATAGGCAAATATGAAGTGACAGATGTGACAGATTATTCTGTATTTAAAATCAATACATCATGTTTTATTATCCAGATATTACAATGTTTCAATCTGGCATTAGGTTGGCTCACTCGCTCTTCAACTGCCAATATACGCGATTGTCTAGATTAACGTTCTTGAAAATATACGTACACGGTTAGCACCGAAAATACTTACAATAGTGTTTCTTTTTCAAAAACTAACGGCTTACGGGTGAAATGATTTATTTTCGCAAGACATGATACTTAAATTCAATGGGTTTTAACATCTTCGTTTTGATAATTAACTTGGTTATGATATAACCTGTCACACACAAATAGAATAATCGGACTAACCAATTTTGAAATTCACTCAATTTTGTAAAAGGTCAAGAAGGTGGCGATTTCATACTTAGGGAATGGGGAAAAATGTCAATTTAACATGGACCAACACATTTAGGTACAATGTTATTAAAAATTACCCCTTATAATAATAATAATAATAATAATAATAATAATAATGGCATTTATAATGCGCCGTCAATCTAGGTAAAACTATTCCGAGGCGCAACATATAAAACAAAAATACAAATTAACATGAAAAATACATAAACAAGGATGATTTGCATGTACATACATGTACATGTATATAATACAAAGAAATCAATTATAAACTGAGTCAAATAATCTTGTTTTTAACAAGTTCTTAAAAGAGTCAAGTGAATCACAGCATCTTAAATTATAAGGTAGTGAGTTCCAGAGAGTTGGTGCAGCAACCGAAAATGCGCGATCTCCAAATGAAGAAGTAGTCCGTTCTCAGTTAGGGGCAACTATGCACCGACTATATACCAATTTGCCAAATTTTCTGGGAAATAAAATTTCCAAATTATAATTTTGTATGGGAGACCATTTGGAAAAACGTACCGTCCCACGCCAATGAAGCAAGGCTAATAACTTTAAACTGGAAAATCTTAAGTAATATATATCCTACAAATATTCTTTTAGAAAAAATGGGAATAGCAAGGAGCAATATGTGTGAAAAATACAACGAGAAAGATTATTTAACTGCAAAATAATTAGAACTATATGGTCAGAAGTAAACATTATGAAGACACAAACTATATAATATGTAAACCCGTAAATGAGGTGGAATGTGGTTGTTCGATTTGATTACTTGTTTACTCAAACTTAGTTTAAAACGCAAAACTTAAATGAGCTCGGATTTTTTTTGTTTTGATTTTTATAAATCTTAAGCTTTGAAAATAGAAGAAGAAAAAACACACGACCACCCCCCCCCCCCCCCCCCCCGGAATCGGATTAATTGGGTAGTCAAATGTATTACAAGTATTTTGGTTTAAATTAAATAAATCCAACAAAGATTAACTGTGTGACGCCATACTTAATCTGAGAAACCAAGAAACTCATACAGTAAATAATGTTCGAATGTTCGAACAAAATATACACTAAAAATATATTTTACATGCATTAACTGACCAAAATGGTTTCCATAAGTACGTAGAGTAAAATAATCTTTATTCCATTTCATATAAAATCGCCCTTCATTGCTCAAAAATAGTTGGACTGCCATATTGTTTTAAATACGCCATCTGCAACAATAAGTTCGTTATCATAACCTTTAAAGCATTGTCTCCTTGATAGTAATACTTATAAGTCAATAAATGCGTATGTATTGTTTCGAGAGAAATTAGACAAATCAATGCACGCGCGCTGATGTTGATGTGTGAATAATGGCACGACCCCGCAGGGGAGTGCTATTGTGTGCATATCAACATTTGTGCAAGTGCATTGATTTGTCGAATTTTTCGAGAAACAAAACATACGCATTTATTGACCTAATTCATACACGACACTATACAAATCAAAATTCACAATTTGAACATAATTTTGATATATGTCAAAATGAATCAAAACATGTTAACAAGTGTGCTAACACCCGCAGTGAAAATCGGCGAACCCGCGATTCCTGAACAACGAATCAAAACAAATCGCGCGGCGCGCTCATTGAATGGCGCACACGCGGAGTGCATTAGACACTTTCAATGTACTCCGAATATTTTGGTTTCTTGCTTCCTGATTGGTTCGATACTCATAAGGGCGCACAGCACTAAATCACTCCTCGTTTTGTGTAATGGTAGTAAGTTCCAGCAAAAACAAAAACCGAGGTTGTGATAAATGGGGTCCTTTGGGAATAATTGTACCGAAAATTTATCACGTGGATGAATACGCACGCTCGGAGGCGGTCAGAAGGCGAGAGTCCGGGCTGAAAATAGGGGTGGCGCTCTTTAAATGATCATATCGTAAAATCTAATTGGAATGGGTATCTGTTCTTGACGATTTTATGACATTTTAATACTTGTTTGTTAGAATGAAGCATTCGAGACTTTCCAAAAAGAGTTACTAAGGACCCCAAATCGCGACTTGTTTAACTCTATTTTACACGTAATCCAATGGGCGGTATATTTAGTGCTGTGCCCCCATAAGAGTTTTCCAACGAAGATGGATAGTCAATGTCAACTAATATCAGGTATTCATCTACTTGCTTATAAGCTAGTGTTGTAATATGTTTTTACATCAGGGAACTAACCTCAGGAAACCATTTAGACCGACCGTTTGCCAACGACGTTGGGCTGTCAATTGAAAAGAACATCAGGAATACATCTGTATTTGGGTAACTCAGTGGTCTGAGTCTGGCGTACGTGTCATCTTCTTGACCCGCTGTATCCCACATCGATAATTCAACCTAGTAATAGTATATTAAAGTGTAATATTAGAATTGCGATTTTACACAAAGCAAAATAATGATGTCAACATTTAAATGTAGTTAGTAATTAAACATGTATTACGTATATTCTCAGTAGGCTTAATACATACATGTATTTCTAAAAAGAAACATATCTTATTCTCCTCTTTTCCTTGTCAGAGAACCATTATAAATATGGGATATAGGTCAGAGAACCATTGGGATGTAATATAGTTCAGAGAACCATTAGGGATAAGGAATATAATGTCATAGAACCAATGGAGAAAAGAGATAGAGGTCAGAAAACCAATGGAGATAAAATATTCAAGTCAGCGAACCAAAGGGGATGAGGAATAGAGGACAGAGCACCATTTGGAGATTAAAAATACAGGTCAGATAACCAATCCAATAGATAAAGGTTAGAGAACCAATCGGAATCAGGAATACAAGTCAGAGAACCAATGGAGATAAGGAATAGAGGTCAGAGAACCAATGGAGATGACAGGAATGAAGATATAGAGGTCAGAGAACAAATGGGGATAACAAATAGGTAACCAATCGAATGGGTAAGAATTAGGGATTAGGGAACCAATGGGAATAACGAATTTATATAGGTAAGAGCACCAGTGAGGGCAAGGAGTAGAGGTTAGAGCACTAATGGAGATAAGTAATAGAGGTCAGAGAACCAATGGGGATGATGAATATAGGTCAGACACACAATTCAATGGAGATAAGGGATAGAGTTTAGGGAATACAGGTCAGAGAACCAATGGAGATAAGAGGAATGAAGAAATAGAGGTCAGAGAACAAATAGGGTTGACAAATATAGGTCAGACAACCAATCCAATGGGTACGAATTAGGGATTAGAAAACCAATGGGAATAACGAATTTATATAGGTAAGAGCACCATTGAGGATAAGGAGTAGTTGTTAGCGCACCAAAGGAGATAAGTAATAGAGGTCCGAGAACCAATGGGGATGGTGAATATAGGTCAGACACACAATTCAATGGAGATAAGGGATAGAGTTTAAGGAACCAATGGGGATTAGAAATAGAGTCAGAGCATATAAGAGATGTCAGTGAACCAATGGGGATCGGTAATAGGGGTTAGAGAACCAATGGGGATCAGGAACAGGGGTTAGAGAACCAATGGTGATCAAAAAGGGGGTTAGAGAACCAATAATACATATATAAGGTAAGAGCACCAATGGGGATAAGGAGTAGAGGTTAGAGTACAAATGGAGATATTGAGTATATGTCAGAGCACCAATGGAGAAAGTAATAGAGGTCATAGAACAATTGGGATAAGAAATTTAGTTTAGAGAACCAATGGAGATAAGGGATAGAGGTCAAGTCATGGGGATGAGGAATAGAGGTCAGAAAACCAATGGGGGATGAGTAATCGAGGTCAGAGAACCAATGGAGATAAAGTAGAGAGATCGGAGAACCAACGGAGATATCGCATCGGGAGTATTTCCTTATTGTTTTAAATGGGGGAAATAATATTCAGATATTATCTCAAAGCTCAAATAAGCTGATTGGAGCTTTTTCCATGATTAAACAAATTCTGGCGCGTATTTTTTCCAAAAAAGCCGAGTCGTGACGCATGTCGATAAAACAAACCTGAGTGCCGATTTTGGTTGGAATAGGTCGATTAGTTTTCGAGCTATTCAAAAATGATAGTCGCCCCGCACAGTGTCAAGATACAGACAGGTGTCTACAAAGTGTGAACTTCATCAGCAGTTGAGTTATCACTGCCACGTTCCATGGTAATCCTAAACTCACCATTACATCCATACACGCTCCAACTGAAAGTGCTTCTCCTGATAATAAGAATGAGTTCTACAACAGCTTAGAGAACCATCTTGAGCAGGTGAAACCTCATAATATCCATTTGGTTTTGGGAGACTTCAATGCCAGAGTACTTGTAGGATCAGATAGCCATTCATCACATCCCGATATTGTTGGACCTCCGAAATGGAGGGAGGCTTGTGAGCATGTGCGAGGAATTCAAACTTCGTCCCGCACAGTCGAGATTTCCTCAACTCAGACGTCGTCTCTGGACATGGATGAACCCGGGCCAGCAGGGTCAACACATCAGCTGGACCAAATTCTAATAAACAGCAAGTGGACTAACTCATTAAGGAACTGCAAAGCCTACAAACCGGATCATCAGCATCAAGCTCAAGTACAGCCTAATATTCGCCAAAGGGAAACCCTGCAAGAGAACGATGTTTGTCTGAAAAAAGCTGCAGAATGCTGGCAGGAAAGAGCTATTTCAGATTGAGCTGTCAAACAGATTCGAAATCCTCAAGTGCAACGACACATCCACACCAATAACTAAGAGATACGAACAGTTTGAAAAAGCAGTTTCAGAAGCAGCTGAGAAAGCTAAGTTGTTGGCAAATGCGAAGCACATGGCATGCCAACCTGAGTGACCGACAAGACCATTCAGCTTAAGTCTGAGATGGATGAGGTCAAATGTCACTGCAATCAAGGGAACGATGGAAAAAGCTTAGTGCTCGTTTGAATGATTCATACAAAGCAGACAAATCGTCCATGCTCAACAAACAGATGGAAGATTTTTAACTGGCTGACTTGAAGGGCGACTTTTCCACCACTTGAAAAATCATCCATGATATCTCTGGGAAAGACAGAAAGTCCAGTGTCAAGGTTAAGAAAAGAGATGGTACTACTCCCAAAAATGACAAAGACCTGTTTGCCGAATGAGGAAGTACTTTAGTTAATTGCTAAATAATGACAGCGGTAAAATTCCATCCAATATTCCATCATCTGCTGCTCAGGATCTACCAATACCAATTAACCCTCCCACACTTTAAGAGACTCAGGAAGCAATTAGTCAAATGAAGCCCAATAAAGCTGCAGATCTTGACTGCGCAATCACATTAGAACCACTCCAAGATGGCGGTGAAGCATTGGTCAATCTTGTCTATGGATTTTGCATGGAAGTTTACACTACCCTTAAACCACCCAACGAATGGACCACCAGCATTTTTGTACCTCTACCGAAGAAGGCGGACCTATCGCTAATGACAAATTATAGAGGAATATATAATCGCTACTGTCAATTGCAGCTAACAAGGTGTACCGGTGGTTAACCCAAGTTTAAATTAATTGTTCAACTACATATATAGTTTCAGAGAATTTGTGTTCACTTAGTCTTGATCAGCAGTAAGTTTTACAATTATCCTGAAATAATGGTACATTTAGCTTGGTTGGTTCATTACAATAAAACTTAGCTTTCTTATGCTAAAAATGGCAACATGGTCTAGTTTAACCCAAGTTGATAAGAAAATGCGCGCGAAGCAGGGGATAAACCTTTTTACGCCAAAATTGTCAATGTTAAGTTCTAATTTTAACTATTTTGGGGGCGGGGGAAAAGTGGGTTTTTTTGTGGGGGCAATTTCTCCCTCCCCCTTGTCCCACTGTAGCGCCGCCACTGTGTAGACCGAAGAAGTCATTGGTTATTGCGAAGGTGGTTGTAGATGCCAGTTATTGCGAACATGATTGTAATTAGGTTATGCTATATATAAATAAATAAATAACATGGTACATTCTTACAGGCAGGGGTTGTTCATGTCTTAATTAAACTTCGTATGATATATCTTTAAATGTAATCGTTAAATTCTGAAATCAAAATTTAAAAAAAACCAGATCACTAAGCTCACCTGATTGCCATAAACATTCACATCAGCTACATCGTTTTCTAAAACGGTTTGTATGTACCCCATTGGTAACCTGCCTGTGATGAAAAACTTAACAAGAGGGCTTTTACCATAATCAACGTCCCCAACGAGAACACACTTCATTCGTGTAGCTGCCCAACCATAACTGCTCAGTCCTCCTATAGTAAATACGAGTGAATGCATACTATTGTATTACTATGAACATGAAATAAGGAAGACTATTATGGAGTGTGACGTTATATCGATACGCAGCGATGGAAATACCCATATGACGTTCCACCCGGGGTAGACAGTTCCGGAGTAGACAGTCCCGGGGTGGACCAACCCTGGGTGGACCAACCCTGGGTAGACTACAATAGAGCGCCCTCACGGAATAAACCGCAATAATACTGTTTAAAAAAAAACTTGGCAACTTTATTGATTATAAATTATATGTTAAAACACTCAGGGGGTTGGTGGTCGGGGAGGTAAAAACAAGGCACTTAGAGAAAATTACAAAAAAATCACTTTTGAACAAAGCTAACAAAAATAATTTTGAGTAAAAATGCAAAAATCGCTTGATAATGACGTAAAGACACTAACTTAGGGACGATTTTTTTTTGTAACCTAATCTAATATTTTTTGAAATTTTGACATAAAAGTGCCAAAAAGTGAAAACAAATGGCTTTTTTGGCACTTTTTGGTCGAAATTTCAAAAAGAAATGAGATGGAAAACCTATTCTATTGAAACCTTTTCTCCCTTCAAATTTCATTTTTATCGCCAATCTCTCTGTGCCCCTTTAACATTAATACAATTGAGTGTTTGAGGTAGAGGGTAACCAGAAAGAGTGAGCACTATTTTGGCAAAAGGCCACATGAATTTCAGATTTGAATTTTCAAAATATAAAATTAGGTTAAGAAAGATAACCTTTTAGATTTAATTTACATTTTTTTTTTAAATTCGACCATTGCGTTACATACCAAACCTATAAAGGTCGTCTATTTCAGACAGAGCCGATCCGCTGTGAATGCTCAAGATGCATGTCGTCTACATATGGCAGCCGAACATTTCAATTGTTCAACTTTCAGTTTGTGTAGCGGGTCAAGTAGCATGTGCTCGTATTGTTGAGGGATTACTGTATGGGTATTTCCCCGGGGTATTTCTTAAACACGACTAAGGTCTCGTTTATATTGCGACACAAGTATTTTAAGATGGTTGCTCTGTTGTAGAATAAGCTTATGAAATGTGTTATTATTTTTTTAAGTTTTAATACACTCGTCCAAAAAAGTTCCTTGCCACTTAGTAAAGTCCAAATATTTCAAATTAATATTTAATAGAATATATATAATTGTATATCACAATAAGCAGAAAGTAATCCTCTAACAGCTTAACATGGAATTTAGACATAATCCTTCATGCATGGCAGATCCCATTCACTTGACAATGGCAAGGTCTGTGGAAGAAGATTGCAAAAAAAATGGATAATCCCTCCATTCAAATGTTAATGTGAATGATTGAACACAATATGAACCTTACCATTGTTTAATGAATGTGCTCAGCCATGCATGAATGCGTACATCTTAATTTCATACATGATAGAGAATTATTGTCTGCTTATTATGACATGCAATTGTTTAATTTATATGAAATATTTATGTGAAATATTTGAACTTCAGTATTTGAACTTCAATGAGTGGCAAGGAACTTCTTTGGACAAGTGTAGTAGATCACAGACTTTGGCCGGTGTACCATTTCAGTATCGGCAATATCTTCCCAATTGAGGGGGAGGGAGTGATTTGAAATCTGTTCTTATTATTGACACATATGGTTCTATTCTTCCCTGTGTCTTGAAAAAACATCGTAGTTCATATCCAGAATCCAGAATAGTGAACACTTTTTCTCGTACGGTTGTCCAAATTGATTTTCTTGCTAATTTAATCCTCATCTATATAAGGATTAAATAATATAATTCACTTGTTAAGATGGCAAGTTTGAATAGCACCTATTCCTATTTCCTTTGGTAGTTTAAAACTTATGCATGACATTCGGGTATTTGTCGCTTCAACGCTTTGAAGTCCATTACATGTGTGCTACCTTTAACCATAAATCTAAATGTACTAAATGTTGCCCAGCCCTAGTGGATGATTGTTGACATTCCCGCCTGCTTTGAATTTCAATTCCACGGACTAGCGTCTGTTTTCTTCGCCCGAGGGCATTATTAAGGTAATTGTACAGCTAAATTCACTCAAAATGGTCCAACATATGTAAGAATCGATGTGTGGAAAGGCAAATCTTGTTGCCCGGGGCCCATTTGGAAACATATAAGTTACATGTAGATTTTACTGTTCCAGTATCGATACTGGAACACTAACTTGTAAAACTAAATTGTAAAACACTGGTTGTGTACCAGATAATAGTACAGTCCAGAATCTGGGATCGAAAGTACACTTATTCCCTGATTTTTTCTGTAATAATAAGATTTGACACAACCTTTCTCTTTTCACCTATTCTAGAACAAATGCACCGAACATAGCTAGCAGATAGCGAATTGGAGAGTGGACTAATCCCCCCCCCCCCCCCCCCCCCCCCCACACCAAAGAAATTGTGTTTCTTGATAGAAGACATCAGTATCTTCAAAGAAAACAGTAAATTGAACAAACCAGATAACTGAGAAAATCTTAATTTTATCTCTTAAGGGGGCTGTGCACCTTCAGGTACAGCCTCCGTAAAACTGCCGTAACTTCTTTATTATTCATTAAATCTATATAAAAGTATACATTTTCTTGCAGAAAAGGGTTCAATGAATCCAACCATGATCATGAAATTGACCATTTTGGGAGACAATTATAAAAAACACGTTTTTTGACCCATTTTAGGTTTGGAAAAGATAACTCAAAATATATTTTGTTAAATTTTATCATACTAGTTTAATTATATTCCTCATGCAATTCCCTAGGAATCGGGTTTTTTTAAAAATTTTACTTTATTACTTTTTGGTCTGTAATTCAAAAAATAATAAAGTAAAAATTAAAAAAAAAAACGATTCCTAGGGAATTGCATGAGGAATATAATAAAACTAGTATGACAAAATTTAACAAAATATATTTTGAGTTATCTTTTCCAAACCTAAAATGGGTAAAAAAACATGTTTTTTATAATTTTCTCCAAAATGGTCAATTTCATGATCATAGTTGGATTCATTGAACCCTTTCCTGCAAAAAAATGTATACTTTTATTAAGATTAAATGAATAATGAAGAAGTTACGGCAGTTTTACGGAGGCTATGCGAAGGTGCACAGCCCCCTTAACACGTTAAGTAAAGGGAGACTATTTGGTCGTGTGACAGAATAAGGCCAACAAAATGTAATGTTGTCCTCCACAGCTCTCAGAGAGGAGGGGCGGGTGTACGATGTTTTTTAATTTTTTTAATTTTTTAATTTCAAGGGAAAGTCAAGCAATTGATCATATATATGAAGTCCCGAATTCAGGTCAAACAACAGAGACTTCATACACTTCAGCCCTCTGTGTACAACAAAACGTCGATTCAAAAATGCTGGTAAAGCCGTAACCAGCATTTTACGTCAACATATCAAACAGTGTCATCCTGCAGCACGCGTGATAAATAACGCGAACCATATTTAAATAGAGGGCGTTTTTAAGAAAAGGTTCAATAAATAGCGCTGGTATTGTTTTAATCAAGTTTATCTGTGTTTTTTGTAAGTAGAAACAACAATAATGGTTATTTTCAATGTTCATCTTGAATTCTGCAGTAAATTAATTTAAAATAAAGATCTTCAACACTACTTCGTGTCCCTTTAAAGATATTGAGATGCATTCAAAATATATATTATTATATCCATCATGCTTATATTTTATTACCAAGTCACATGCATAAGAGCTGAAGCAGTAATTTCATTTGCTTGAATTTAGAATAAATTATGAAATAGTTTTAAATAGTTTTACACAGAAAACGGTTCTCAACAATAATAATTTTGATCAGAATAAATGAAAATACTATAGTAATAGGATCTTAAGGTATAAGTTACTAGTCTACGTCTATGCTATGGGTCATGAGGTATTTATTTGGGTTGTTTTGGACCAAATATGGTCATCCAAGGTCATGTAGACTATGAAATTATTATTTTTTTAAATCAAAAAGTAAAACATTTTGAGAAAATCACATAATATACGCACCTGGAGGCTTTGAAGGTTGTGGCGACTCACCAGATGTTTCTGTGGATTAAATGACCATGCAAAGAACTATTTTATATATTGGGTTACTTTATTGGGTTATTGCATGCAACAACCGTATAATTCATGCTGTTATTTTTTTAAAAGAAATAACCTCTGAAGAGTAACACGTTGGCATTGTGTAAGCACCTTTAAGGCGTGAAAGGGTTGTAGGGACTCGCTAGGTAATATGTCTGTGCTTCATATAAAAATGGGTTCACTTATTGTGTTATTGTAACAAAAATATCCTCCATGCTTTTATATGTTCTATTTATTTGCTTGAGAGTTCAAATTCTCACCATTTTGCCCGTTTCTCATTTGAATGGGCGTTTTCTCACCTGTAATTTAAAAAACCATCATCCCTTCGTAAAGACCAAATGGCTTTACAAATGTTATACGAGACAAGTTGGCGAATACATTTCCTTATGTACACATAGGGTTGAGAAGTGAAATATTTTAAAGGTAATACAGAAACTCAATACTATCACTTTTTCGTCAATCTTCGTACAATTTTAGAATGCCCGCAAAAAGGTACTTATATTGGACAGTGTTTTTAATCACCATGAAAAATAGACTTTGTGTACACACTTTGAACTTCAGCCAAGGTTTTTTAAGTTCAATCTGGAGAAACGAAGCCATAGCCATTGCCATAGACGAATGTTTTTATCTTTATTTATTTTGTTATTGTAACAACAGTATACTTTATGTTTTTCATTGTTTTAAGAGGTTCTTTCTGACGAGTAACACTTTATAGTATTTTGAACGCACCTAAAGGCATGGGCGGTTGTGGCGAGTCGCTAGGTGTTTCTGTGGATTAAATGAACAAAGAAGTGCTTCATAAAACTGGGTTAATTTATTGTGTTATTGTAAAAAAGTATCCTTGATGCTCTATAAAGATGTTGAGAATTTAAACAAATGTTCTCATTTATTTACTTGAGAATTCAAAGTCTCACAATTTTGCCCGTTTCTCATTCGAATGTGCGTTTTCTCACTCATTTTTTTAATACATCATCCCTTTGTGACTATGTGACCAAATGCCTTTACAAGTACTATACGAGATTAGCTGGAGTTCACAAATTTCAACGGTCTGTTTCATACTAACCTTTAGGTCTAGTTAATGTTGACGAATCACTTGTTGTTCCTGTGGATCAATGTAAATAAAAGTAATTCTTCATAAAATCGGTAATTACTGTACAGGGTGTCTCTATAAAAAGGGTGAACGTACCCCCACGTCATTTTCCTCACTGGTTACTCGGTATGTTGCTGTATGCCTACTCGTTATATAATCTGAATGAAAATTAAGTTGACTTTTATTTTATTGTATTTACTTTTCTCAATCTACAGATATGTTTCACAACGAGCAATAGAAATCGGGCTTGTGCCAATTTTAGAAAAATATGTTCTTTTGTGGAAAGTGCCATGTTCATCATTACACATTTCGTATTTGGATTTGATGTTTGTACGAGCTTCAATATGACTAAATAACCTTCATATCCTGTTTGTTTTGTCGAATTTGCTTGAATCTATCCAAAGATATGTTTTTTTGACCTCAAGAAAAAGATGTGCTAGTTTTTTGAATGAAATCATCCTTGTGTAAAATTGTGGTTATGTTTAATGCTTTGAAGCATTTCATCATACAAATAGCACAAACTTTACGTTTTTTGGTCAACTTGAATCAATAATATTTTCCGAAAGGATAAAGCAAATGAGAACAAACAAACGGCATTGGAAAGATAGTTTAGTCATCATTTGATTTCATTTGGAAATTCAACTCATGAGAGTGCTCATACAAAAACACAATACACACAATAATATACAAACAAGACCCCAACTTAAACATCCCCCCGTTTATAATGAGAATTATGAAAAGCAATTGCTTGTGGAACAAAGGAGGAAAGATAGCCCCGCTCATTCTCGCATCTCCAATGTTTCGGGACTAAATTTTTGAAGTAGGCTTGGATATCTAAAAATTGTGTGTCAGGTAATACAAGATCCATTAAAGAGAGGACAAATACCAAATCGTTTCAAGAATTATGTTTTGTCCAAAATATTTTTTATTTGTCATACATCTATACATAAAGTGCTCAACAAAAGAAAGTCATACACTTTGTTTATGTCCTATAGAGTGTCTTCCACTTATTTGTTTCTTCCAAACATGCTAAATAGACATTTAGATGAATCTTTTGTGAACTATTTGATACCAAATAATCCACAAATCCACAAAGATAAACCATTATTAACATAATTTCATACAAATCCGGGACGTTTCAAAATTCACATATTCAACGCACGCAAGTGGCGAGAAAATGCTGTGCGTGGCACTTGAATGGCCAGGAATGAAAGGGATATTGATCACAAAGTGCAACTACGCTGGGTCGTGCCTGAGCGAGTGCGCTATTTGATCATGAACAGGTAACATGTGGTCTTTCCTCCCCGCGTTGTTTGTTGAAAATGTAAAGGACTTCTTTGGATTTGAATGGGAATCAGCCCAAGGGTAAATTTATGTTGAAAACAAGCGGTAAATTAAGAATTATTTATACATAGTAACTGGCAGTTTCATGCACACCAACCACACAGGGCGGTGGCAATCTTCAGACTGGAGTACATCTAATTATAAAATAGTCAACAATATAATAATACAGCATATCCAAGTTATTGACACACATAAGTGGAATATCAATAATCTATAATAGGTGTGAAAGTCATTCTCCAGATAGGAGAATCCATTATATAGAGTATAGGTGAAAAATAATCACCAGATTAGGTAGGTAATCGCTAATCAGTCTTAAAAGTTGGATCATAATAATGAAAAATGAAAACAATAGTCAATAGAAAACAGGATGAGCTGGTAGACTGGGAAAATGTGGACATCCAGAAAAAAACATTACGTTACACCAACAGCATTGAGTTTGTGTTTCCGTTTGTGTCTGCACATAGAGTATAATAATAGTTCCGAGCGTTTGTTTAGAGTGCATATCCTGGGTGCAGTCATGATGTGAAACTTCTCCGCGATGCATAGGTTGCAGCGCTTTGAGGCCGGGTTGTATGAAGTCGCGTGTTGGATGATGGACCATTTGATGAGGAATGGATCTTTTTTTCGTTTTAGATTCCAGATGAATTTGGATAGTTCCGATGCGAGAGATTTTGATTCATCCTTAAATGATTGTGTGTGATTACCTAGTCTCTCCTTGAAGGTGGTGCTTGTGAGACCGATGTATTCCATTGAAGGGGATGAAGTGGGGTGGACGGTGGCTTTATACACGATGTTTTTCACCAGACAATTTCCATCGAGAGGGCAGTTGGCCTTTGCACTTTTGGGGCAACTACAGCAGCGGTGGTTTGAATCCGTATAGGGTGTTTTCAACAGTTTTTTTTAATGATGATGGACTAGACATTCTCGGTGCATGAATAGCTAAGTTTCACCGTATTCCGAGCTTAAAGAATTCCTTGCCAATATTTGTTGTGCAGACTTACGCGTCCATTGATGAGGACAGCATTACATCGTTCTGCACGGATAAACTGCGCAAGCTGTTGACTACCAAGGGAAGCCAGACAAAATTGACTGTTAAAACACTTACCCAGTCTTAAAGTCTTAAACAGCACGCGGTTGAATCATCTGGAAGTGATGGACATAAGCGGCAACCATGTACTACCCATACCAGAGGTCTACACCCTGCCATCATTGCCGGTGACAAAAGCCGACATTATAAGTCTAGAAGAAATTAGACGATGGGATCATCTCAGCGAGGTAAACATGCCCAATTTAAACGCGGGTGTAAACCTTCTCATCGGGAACAATGTGCCAAAAGCAATGGAGCCTCTCAAGGTCATCAACAGCGATGGAGAAGGACCTTTCGCCTGCAAGACGGCTCTTGAATAAGTGGTGCATGGATGTCCTTCAAAAAAGTCGCGATCAGCCACAAGTGTTACGTACACGATTGCTTGAAGTCAATCGAGAGGGAAAGCAGTGTTGCCAACTATTTGAGGTGCCAAAGCGAAAGGCAGGCAATACGTCATGCACGCAGTCTCACCAAACTGTGTGGAGAAGGAAGATTCCGACTTACGAAATGGATCAGTAATTCGAAGAAAGTATCGAGATCTATACCAAAAGCTACCAAAGAACGAAAGAACGAAAGAAGTAAAATCTCTCGACTTCACCAGTGACAGTTTACCAACACAGTGTGCTTTAGGCGTCCTGTAGGAACCAAAAATAGACAGTTTCACATTTCAGCCGAAACTAACAGAAAAACCAGCAACAAGAAGAGGCATCCTGAGCATGGTCAGTTCGATATATGATCCTCAGAACTGTATCTCCCCATGCACTCTACCCGTAAAGGTACTTATGCAAGATCTATGACGATCGAAAATACCGTGGAATGAAGACATTCCTGTAACATGTCATCACGTGGCAAAGATGAATGAAACAAGTACCGCAACTATCAGCATTCAAGTTACCAAGATGCTTCAAGCTACCAGGATTTAAATCAGTATCGACACAGCTGCACCACATCTTCGACGACAGTGAAACAGGATACGGTGCCGTCAGCTACATGTGAACAGAGAACAACAGTGGCGAGATAGCCCCTTTAGAGTAGATATCTATCCCACGGTTGGCACTAACAGCAGCTACTCTTGCAGTATGACGACAAACATCTTCTGGACAGACAGTACGTCCATTCTGCGAAATGAATGAAAAGACGTGTTTCCATACATTCGTCGCCAACATAATTACAGTAGTCGCGACTAGAAGAAGGATCCGATGTCGTTTAGATTATTAGAGTGTAAGTTTCCATATTCGTAACATTGCAAGAATACGTCGTTTCATTGACCAAACTACTTGTGCACATGCAGCAAGATCTCTGATCCTATCTCGGCTGGACTATGGCAACTCGCTTTTATGCGGTCTTCCAAATCAGGCAGTGCAACGTCTCCAAAAGCTTCAAAATCGCGCGGCGCGTCTTAAAAATTTCAAGTTAGTAAGCGTACTAGTGCCGCGTCGCTCTTGCGCGAGTTGCATTGGTTGCCTGTCCAGCAGATGATAGATTTCAAGATCTTGGTGCATGTGTACAACTGTCTTCATGACTCATCTCCTTCATATTTACAGGATCGGCTGCACAAATACAGGTGTAACCGTACTGGCTTTAGGTTCATGAATGATCTTTCCCGACTAGAAATCCCCAAAACAAATAGAGCTTATGGGGATAGATCATTTTCGGCTTATGGTCCTAAGTTGTGGAACAGCTTACCAAATAATGTACGCGATCCTCCCAATGTGAAAGCTTTTAAAAAGCTCTTAAAAACCTACCTTTTCCCAAATTAATTGCTAGTCATTGTGTATATTTTTGGTTTCTTAATTGTATATTTATATATATCTGTTTTTATCATAATTGCTGATGTAATAAGTAGGTCATGTATTTTATCATGTGTCTTTATTTGGTTGCATGCTGTAACTATATTGTATTTTAGATTGTGTTTTAATGTACAGCGCATTGGTCCATGGAAAATGCGCTTTATAAGTATCCTAAAATAATAATAATAATAATAAAGAAGCCGCGCGCTTCTCAGCAGAATTAGTGCAAAGAACACCCACTTATTCTACCCAAAGGACATTGGTGCACTTTCATCGTGATATACACGGGAAAAAAGGACATGTGGGTAGAAACCACGTATTAGCCTGCATGAACGAAACCTACTGGGTGGCAGCTGCAAATATATACTTCAGCAAGAAAAGTGATGAACAAGCGCATCACATGCAAACGACAACGTGGAAAGGCACAAACACAGAAGATGGCCGATCTACCTGCCGACAGAGTAACACCAAACAACCACCGTTCACAAGAGTAGGCATAGGCTTATTTCGGTCCATTTGAAGTCAAAAGAGGACAATACACATAAAAGGGACATGGAGTGTTCACCATAACAATTCATGATCATATGTAAGTTCTTGGGCCTACAATGACTCTACCAGCAAACAGCATATACCACCAATCATCATCAGCTTACAGATAGATGGCTCATGATCATCAACGGCACATGGCCATGATGACCTTCGCAGAAGTTGACAAACATCACAATATGGGCTTTCATGAACGTGTGTTTTACAAGGGGAAACAATGAACCAAAAAAAATCCTACTATTTACTCTATGCTGTGTAGGCTTTTGCCAATCTTATGCCACATATTTTCACTATGTCTCAAAATACTTATTCTCCATCTTAATTCGTATGGAAACAATTTAAATGCATCACCGTTTTTATTATCAGTGATTTTGATAAGTCTCGATCTATATACAAGTAAACGACAACAGACTAATCATTCTATTTAGCATTACATTCAATATATTTTGATTATATGGTTTACAACCAAGTACAATGATTTTTAACGATATTTCTGGACATGGAATATCGTTAGGAATAACCAATCGCCGTTCGTAATCAGTGTACTAAGGCTGTGAGTGACCGACGGCTTCGCCGTTCGAAATCAGTGTACTAAGGCCGTGGGTGACCAATTCCAGTTCTACCACAGGATTACCAACATTTACCTACCTTCACTTCTATAGATGGAATTATTTAATTATAACCTTAAGTGCAAAACGTACCCAAGAGTACTTACCTAACCCATATTCGTCGTATAACCTCACGCACATCTCTCCGAGGTCTCCGTCATGCTGTGCCAACACCGCGATGAATGATACGATATAGTTGGGCTTTCTAATCAATATATCAATCAAGGCATCGATCTTGCGACCCATTGTGTTGATACGTCGAGTTATCTCTTCAAACTCATCGTCATCCAAAACTCCCTTGGCCAATAGTTTTCTTAGCATTATTTCACTAAGGTCGAGATGGTCACGAAGTGGGACGCTACATTTCAGTAAAAAGGCTCGTGTGATCTCATTTCCATCTGTATTTGGAAATATGACAAAGGAAGGGGAATGCATTTTACTGATATACGTATATTCAATCTAGAAACCCTTCACATGATGTACTTTGATACACCTTTGCAAAAATCAAATCGCCTTCTTCGATTAAGTTTAGAAAGAGTAGACGTCTGTGATTGACAACATTGCAGGTAGATGTTTACGGTGCAGCAGAGACTTGTATACAAATCGGTATGTTGAATAGTTTAATCAGTTCCAATACTGTTTGTATCTCTCCGGTAATTCAAACGTGCACGTTTTAGGCATACACAAGTAGTCACGCCTACGATATATAAGCAGATTGGCCAATTTGGAAGTGAATAAACTATACAGTAAGCAGAGTTGTTTCTAAATGCTGAGATAATGTGTTTTATTTCAGTCTCAAATGTAGGCCTATCAACAACCTATAGATTAAGTTATGCATTTGTCACCTTAATTAACTTCTTTTAAAACATAATATAATGATTTTATAGAGTTTCGGGAACTTTCACAACTCCGATTAAAATTAGTAAATACGCTTCAACTAACTAAGAGCTAACTACTGGTGTAACGGAAACCCAAATTGAATCATCAATTAAAGGACAACTGAAGAGTTTTAGACATTATTAGTTATCCCCTGCATGTTCACACAATACGGAAAAATACCTATGGTTTGGCATGTCATATCACATGAGGCCGCAGGTCCAATTATCGTTTAGTCCAATGGTATTTAAACACTCGCGGAAAACTAAAATTCAAACAATACTAGAGCAAAGGCGCTGAATTCTCTTCCCTTCCTTACCTCCGTAAAATTCAACCCTTTAACAGGCTCTGAGCCGTCACCAATCTCCATAAAATCATCGCGAAAAACATGTCTGGTTATGTTAAATGCAGATCATTTATTTTTCGGCGTGTGGTAGACCTTTCTGCGGTCTATTTCGGCCTCAGAATGTAACAGAAATCGACTCGGTTGCGTTTAAATCATCCGCCATTTTATTTGATTATGATTTACGTGTCGTATTTTAAGCAACTCTTCCACAGACCTGCACAGATGCAAATCAATCGCTTTACCCGTAATATCTTTCCCGATCATACCCGATCGACGATATGGAATCACCACACGATATGGATCAGATTTCATACGTGTTAACCAATGAAATTGAAGTATGTACATCTACTAAACGATAAAGTGTGATATAATAATAATGATAATAATAATAATAATAACAGGCATTTATATAGCGCCTTACATCGATAGGATCACAAAGCGCATAACAAAATAACAAATAACATATATGTACAAACTATAAATGCAATTGAAAAACACCAAGAGTAGCCAACAAATGATGGCTATAATATAACATGTTATACAGTATACAGCAATACACGAATCAAGAATAGTGCAAATACAGTACATGAATGCTGCACACAATAATTTAACTAAATATCCTGGTTAAAAAGATGAGTTTTCAAAGACGATTTAAAGTTCCGACCGTCTTAGAGTTACGGATCTGTAAGGGAAGATTGTTCCAGAGTTTTGGTCCAGCAACACAGAAAGCCCTGTCCCCGTATGTTGCAGTGGCACTTTTAGGGACTGCAAGGAGTTTACGGCTACCAGAGCGGAACTTAGCAGACGGACAGTAAGGTGTAAGAAGCTCCTTGAAATAGTCGGGTGCAGAGTTGTTGAGTGCTTTATAAACAATTAAAACAATTTGAAAAATAACGCGTTTCTTAATTGTAAGCCAGTGAAGATCGATGAGGACATGGGTGATATGTGTGCGTTTGTTGACACCAGTCACAAGTCCCGCAGCCGAGTTTTGAACTCGCTGCAGTTTGGAGATTAGTTTGTCAGGGAGTCCGTAGAGTAGACAGTTACAATAGTCCAGCTATGATGTAACAAAAGCATGGACAAGCCTTTATGTTGATGCATTATGCACCCAATTCTGATAGTCCAATACAGTAATAACTGTAATTAAAGTGCGTATTATATTACAGTTTTACTGTGCCTGTGTTATAACACGGTAACATGTGTTACGGTATATTACAGTTGTTACTGTCCCTGTGTTACAGGGTGTTAATAACACTGACAATGACAGTATACGTACAAATACGTATACTGTACGTATTTTATATTTGACACCTTTGAAATTATATTGATACACTATTGTCAAAACACTCAGGGGGTTGGTGGTCGGGGAGGTAAAAACAAGGATGGCACAATCATAAACTATAAGTATTGGATATCCAACAATCTTAAACTATAAATATTGGATATCCAACAATCTTAAACTATAAATATTGGATATCCAACAATCTTAAACAATAAATATCGGATATCCAACATTCTTAAGCTATTTTCGTTAGTGTTATTGCGATTTATTCCGTGCAAGTGCGGCGAAAGTGTTATAACACAGGGTACAGTAACAACTGTGATATACTGTAACACGTGTTACCGTGTTATAACACAGGCACAGTAAAACTGTAACATAATACGCACTTTAATTACAGTTACTACTGTATTGGACTATCAGAATTGGGTGGTACAGATACATACACGGGATGATCTCCTACTCTTTACGAAGGAGTCTGACCTTTTTAACTTGCTCAGGAATAGCACTTCCGATGCACTGGACTACCATTTCTAAGTGACTTCCGAACTACGAGGCAATTGAGACCAAGTACCTTGGCCAATGATACAAAGTTGGCTGTAGCGGGGCTAGAACTCACAACCTTTGTATTGTGAGACCTGCATGCTATCCACTAGACCACACAATCATGCTCTCTAAGGTACCGCCTAACAATTGTTAAATCTCGCCATTTTGAACAATATCTTCATTCTAAGGTTCCTGAATCTTGTGGTATATGTACGAAACATCATTTCCCTCACTTATATGTAATACACCGGTTAAAATTACGATATCTGGAACTTTTCGGGAGAAAATTTAAATTTGGGCCTATCACTGTGCAGAAGAATACAACGGGATTTTGAAATCGGCCATGTTTAGTGACGTCATTGTGACTTCATGCGTGAGATGTTTGTACTTTTTGTCAAAAGCATACTCTGCATCTCGGTTTGGATTGTTTAGGGGGTGGGGTAGGTGTTACAAAAAAAACCTTTCCCATTTACTTCAAATTCAAATTTTGAAAATAAATTGTCGGATATACGACGTTTTATTTTCTGAGTGGTTTCCCATTTGTAAACAGAATACCATGGCCGGAAAATAAGACTGTGTTAACTCCGGCAACTGGACATGACTGAACGTTAGCATGGTTAATAGGGAATACTTCATGATGAAAAGCAAGACAAGATAATTCCGCAATAATTAAGGTATGCGATGTTGTTTACGGAAAATACTACCGTCAAGATAGATGCTGGAACTGGAGTCGGTCACTCACGGCCTTTAGTACACTGACTTCGAACGGACCTGGGTTTCCCATTGTACGTTTTATGACTCCTAAGGGAGCCTCCAAACAAAGAAATCTGGTGCTATGCACACAAATACTCTTCGTATAATAAATTGTAATCATGTTCTGACGTTTATAAATAGTTTTCTCGTAATTAAGAATTTCTGGTAAATAAATATTCACAGTTTAATTATTTCAACGCTTTTATAGTGCTTAAAATAGTTTTACCGCAAATATTTGTGCACAAGTTTACCAGCAAGGAACACTCCAAGCGGATGGCACGCGATTGTGTCGATCAATTTGCATCGACATCTATTGGCGCCGCCCACAGACACAAACTGTTATAGAATTTCTAGGTTGGTTTACGACGTGCGCGAAATAGTTTATTGTTGGGCCCATGTATTAACATTTAAATATTATCTGTATGGTAAAAAATGGGGACCACCCAGTCTTTTTGTTTGGCCAGGTTTGGTGGATGTCTCAGGTCGCTGCGGCCCGCCCCATTCGCGTCTGCCGACATCAGCGACCGACATCAGTTCTAGATAGATGCATGAGTCTAGCGAAGTAATCCCCGATCAATCAAACATCATTATAAGACAGCAACAAATAAGGGGAAATATTTGAAGACGATCACATAATTATACGCACCTAGATGCTCTAACTGTTGTGGTGACAAACACAATGTTTCTGTGGATTAAATGAACATTAAAATATTGATTAATAAAACTGAGTTACGTTATTTCCAGTTATTTAGTGTATTATTGGGACAACGACAATTGTATATTTTATGCTGTTTATTGTTTGTTTTAAGCTTGGTTTCTATTGAAATATTGTTCGATAGGAATATGTCTATGTCTTGTATGTACCGTCTCTCGAAGTCTTATATCAAGTCTATGACAATGTTATGTAGGACGTACAACATTGCAAGTCGTGTCTCACTTTGTCACTGGTCATGTTATTTCAAAGTGTTTCCAACTACAGTGGCAACTGTACATAAGTAAACACACTACACTGTAAATTACGTGTTTAGATCTTAAACACAAATCTAAACACCGTCTTCTACACACTTTTGACACATGTTGAATTGCTAAACGCATTTAGATGCTACACACGTTTAGCATCTAAATATGTTTAGTAGGCCTACCTAAGCTTTAGATAAATCAAACTTCAATATAAGAGAGCAACAACAAACAATGAGTGTAAAAGTTAAAGGTATATGACCCGATCACCTTTTTGGGGCTATAATTTTTTTCACATCAAGATATTTTGGTATCAGAAGAATCCCCATATTTTACTCATTATGTCTGTAAAATATTAGGGGCCAGAAATGTTTCATTTGGAAATTATAGACTAAAATTTGGTGAATTACTGCCAAAGGTGGTTAACCACCAGCCAGTCTGTTTACTACTCAATGGGCACATGTCTTTTGACCTTGCGCTTCTAAAAATAGAACCATTGGAGTTATGCAACTCAAACTTTGGAATGCAACAATTTTAAGGATGACCTTTCATGTAAAATGTAAAAGTTGAAAATCGGGTCATAATATCGTACATACGCACCTATAAGTTTTGAAGATTGTTGCGACTCATTAGATGTTTCTGTTGATTAAATGAACATTCAAGGAATTATTATTAAGGTAGCTAACTCGGCTCCTGCACCACTACAGAAAAACTGCTGTAATACCAAATCAATTATATCTATACTCTTTATACTGAGACCACAGTAAAGATAAGTCTTTCCTCTACCTATTTCAGGACTTTCGGATCATTTTTGAAATTTCTTATGTTTTTCTTTATTTTTTGAAAATTCCCTAAATTTTCACCTTCTGGAATTTCTGTAGACCAAACGGAAAGTGCTATGGACACGACATTTTGGGAATAAATATATAAGCATATTACCTAAATTCTCTCGTGAGTTTTTGCAAAGACAGTGTTTACTTTTTGAAAAAAATATTTTTTTCAATTTTGATTTTAGGAAAATTTTCAAAAGGCTGTAAAAAGATCTAGAAACACTTATTTTGTAAAGACTAACGAGATAACTTTCTAAACTTAATTATCTTTAATATGACACCTTGTTTGTGCAAATTGAACATGTAGTTTTTGCTGTAGAAATTCACAAAATTTGGCAAAATAGTGTTTCTAGAAAATAGTGAAAAAGTACTAACATTCCCAGTAAAAAAAACCATCCATCACCACTCAGTTGTGGTGGGGGAAAAAATGTGTTATACCTTGGTGTTTTAGCATCAAAATAAAATAAAAGTCTTTAGCATACATTGATTTTAAAGAAGAGAAAAAAATATTTACATAACTATGTGTTTTCTGAAATTTGGCAGTATTTGGGAATCCGGCTACGCCTCCTGTATTTTAGTCAATGGGTTTTCAAATAACGAAAAAATCCGTAAATCAAAAACGGCTTTTTGGAAAAAATTCAAACTTGGCATATCATCTTTTCTTATCAATATACACATCCTCTGTTATTTTGAAGCAAATCATTGCCGGTTACTTAACTGTGTTATTGCAACAACAGTATCGCTGGCAGCATGCCTCGAAGTTGACGTGGCAAGAAAACGGTATTCCAATACCACACGCTGCTGTCAATCAAACAGGCGCGCGAACACGCTAGAGGGGTTGGGGCGTAGCTTTAGGTAAATCTATGTAGATTGCATTAAATTCTAAATAGCATTCATCATGTTCATAAAACTACTGCGAGAGGTCATATGTAACGCCCTCTAACGTGAGAGGGGACTTTTTCTATTGTTCTCATACACAGCGTTGCCGATGAGCGACTGAGAAGTATACCAAAAGCGTACATAAACAGATCGATTCGAAGCCAGGCTAAACGCAGTAATTTGAATAACATGAATAATGCAACACGTCACACAACGTCTTGTGGACCGTATATAATTTTTTTGTGTTCGAAAATGTCAACTTTTTTTACCGTTCTTTCAAAAATAAGGTGTATAATCACATTACAAACACATTTTGTGCGAGAGAAACACACAAATTTGGCAAAAATGGCACAATAAAAATCCGTTCGTTATAAATAAATGGATATGGTTGAATAATAAAACTATCACACTTATACTCGTTGATCTATGTGGCGTGCATACATTGGCCATATCGTTTGCAATTGGCAATCACGGGTTCGATTCCCGTGTGTTTCTTGTTATTCTTTTATTTTTTATTAATTTTTTAACTTAATGGTGGATTAATGTAACATCATTTTTATGTCAATTTTCATAAAATTACAAATGCCCATGCGTTTATAGGTTTTTTCTATTTATTCATCTATCATTTATCTCTTGATTTAGTTAACTTTGTATCTAAACAATTATATATATTATTATTATTGCTCGATAAATAAACTTATGTTTTAACTTGAGATCAGTGATAGCAAAACTTGTTGCAAAACAATTTTACCAATGTGCCCAAGTTTGTGTACATAGATGTCACATTTAGCTTAGCTAGGTTAATAATATACATTTGTAGGTACATGTAAATACAGGGTGTATCAGAATTAACTGTACCGAGGCAATATGATTTATTACGGTATGAATTCAATTGATATTGTTCAAACCGTTTTCACACAATATTTTGCGCAAACGCACAGCTTTCATAAGAATTTAAAATTTTGAAAATCGGACATTTCTGATGGAGAATACAGACTTTCTTGTAAAGATGGTAGATTTCAATTTTGGTTGAATTGATCAATTTAAAAAAAATCTGTGAAATTACTAACCCTACCTGAGATATCCATCCGTCCATTATAGGACAGGGTTTATTTTGGTCGCCGTATCTCATCTTGTATAACTCTTTATTATTTGCATACTTTTGTGGGTGAAATTTGGAGACAATTTTTAATTTTTAATCCGCAGATAAACTGGGATTTGTTCTGCTTGAGTGGTTTTAACTTTCCTTTCTTTGGTAGGAGTTTTGAATATTGCTTATGTGGTGTGGGCTACATTGTTTGAAATGCTGGGGGTTGTAGTAGAGAGGATTGATTGAAATTGAAAACACGTTTTTCATCGATTTTCGATTATGTCTTGCCACACGAGAACAATGTTATGTTAATGAAATTAACATAAAATATAGAAAACATGTTCACCTATATATTTAAATTTAAAATAATAATCATTTTTTATTTTTTATTTATTTTAGAATTACGGCACAGTTCTTTCTGATACACCCTGTACAAGAAGCAAACACATTTCCAAAGCAGGACTACAACATGACAAACGAGACCATTACTAATGTTAACTTTAATACCATTGCCATGAATACCAATTTGGCTCTTTTCAGTGGCGTAATTAGGGTTTTTTATATTTGGGGTGGGGGCGGGGGCAAGATGAAAGTAATGAAAATGTTTGACTTTACATTTATTTGTGGTATGATTGAGGTATATTTCTGATTTAAACAATCTTCTACGTCAAAATCAATGTGGAAAATCAGACAACTATTGATAGACCGCGATCAAGTCTTGTACCTCTGAAGGGTGATAAGAGGTAATCCACGTATCGGCCCATGGGGAGCTAAAGTATGTTTCAGAATATAAAAAGAGCAACACCACAGCAAATATATTACTCTGTGCAACACACAGTTGATGGATACTCGTTGGAAAATGGAAGAAAAAAAACCGCCAATGTATAGGGGCGGAGGGGGCAACTGGTCCGGTTAAGCATATTTCATGATATAAAAGATTAAAGCTCGTGTAAATATTTATGGAATTGCTATGAAAATATCACCCATGTAACTGTTTACATATAACATATAATCATTGTTAAAAAATGTCTAAAGAAGAGGCCAATTACCACTAACTGAAAACTTTACTTGGCACGGACTAGTTACCCCATCATTGGGGCAACTGGTCCTATATGTTCCAACGGTTAGAATACACAGAAATCAGTGAATGACAACACGGAAACTAGGCAGTATTTTCTTTACAAACACATTTCCATATTATATATTATTTAACATGTAAAAAGGATACATGTCTCATGAAACCCATGTTTTATACAGTTTTCGTGGTTAACGTGTAAATAGCAGTATACTAATGGTGTACAAAGCAAGCGAAATTTTCGACTGCAAATTTATTAGATAAAACGGTATGAACCTAGTTAAATGGTTACATGGTTGTGATATTCAGATGCCCCATACATTTGTCTATATACCCCTTTCTTTATTGATTTTATTTACTTCATAAAATCATCATTTAGTACTTAAAATAAACCATCTTGATATTTAGCCAGCTTTTCATGTTACAGAGGAAGTTAGTCAATATTATGACAATGATGACCCAACGAAAAAGCAGTGGATAAAATACATAAATCATGATATTTTGTCACCTTTACAAACACCATTCAAAATAAAATAAAGATGTAATTCATAATACCGAGGTTTTAAACCATTCTAAAGCAATTTCATGTCATATTGTAATCCTTCAATAGCAGAAATAGTGGTATTAGACCTAAAATACCCCAAAATGTCTAAGAAAGAAAGAATGTGAATTATTTCATATTCTATTCACATTTCAATACCGAGTCAAGTTTTATTGACACTAACAACTAATTTTCAAAATTAATTTTACAATTTTGATTAAGTTTTTGCAGGCGGACCAGTTGCCCCATACCCCTTCGGACCACTTGCCCCAACAAATGACTTTATCGAGATGAAACATTATTCAAAAACGCCTGTGACGTAATAAATTTTACGCCATTTGTCATAATAATCAATAACTCCATTACATTTCAGAAAAAAGGCAAAACTGGATTTTTGTTTTTAGCCATTACACAGATTTCTGTAGCCAGCGAGTATCTTTGAATTCGCACATATTACGGCGTTCGGGTCCTACAAGTAGACGAGTGTATTGAGATAAAATAAGAAATGGCGTATTTTGTTATTTGCAAATTCATAAACTAATAACTCTACCAAATGAATACCCGTAGTAATGATTTAAGTTCAATTAAATGTCCCAAGTTAGCAATGTGCGCCATTTTACGGTCATTTCAACCACCACCTATGGTTTTAATCATATTTCGGAAAGTCCCTAAGTACACTACAATATAGCACCCATCAAATGAAATATGCACCTAGCATCTTAAGACGACTGTACTGCATGTATATATTTACTGTTGCATATCTGTCAATCATATAAGTACATTAAACATGATCTTAACCTATCATCGTATATCGCCCATACTATCTGTGAATTTTCAATCAGTCACTCAAGGAGGTGGCTTCAAAGATCTGGAGAATATCACATGTGTAAATACCCTAAAGTTCTAATTGTTTTGGATTGTAGAAGGTAAGGATATATGTCAAGTTTCAACAAAAGTCGTACCGTTCAAAAGAAAGCAGTGTGCCCATACAATTACAAAATCCTTCATTTCGGACCACTTGCCCCATAGGACCAGTTGCCCCATATTCCCCTATAGGTCATTCTTTTAACAGAGTAACGCTTGTATTTAAGGGTTGGCTTCTTGAATGTAGTGCATTGACATGATCTGAACAACGAATAATATGGGAGCGAAAACCTTTTGTTACGGGCACGCATTGGATTCCCTGTATAATAAAACAAGATTTGTATTTAAGATCTGGAATAAAGGTTACCAGGGGACATACACTTCAACGATTAACAATTTGGCTCTTTTTCAGTGGCGTAATTTGGGTTTTTTATATTGGAGGTGGGGGGGGGGGGGGTAGGATGAAAGTGATGAAAATGTTCGACTTTAAAATGTTCGTAATTTGGATTATGATTATGACCAAAGAACATTTATCCCACGTTGTAACTAAATTATTATCATCCTAAAAACGCTGGAGCTGGATAACAAATTCAAGTGTCAGTATCGTCAATAATTTGAAGTTATTATGACATTGAAACTTGCAACATAAAAGGAGCCTGGTCACTTTGCGCTAATATAATCATTAACTTACTGGAAACTAAAAGATGGACAATACCAGTTGTTATGATTTGTTGTTACAATCTATTTTAAAGACCTCGAGCAATAGCTTTGGACTCACTATATAGTGGTACTACGCTTACGTGCCTGCCTTTTCGCGAAATTTGGTATATCGATGGGTGGTAATCAAAAAGGTTTTTCATTATGCCCCCTCTTTGATGGTATAGAATGGCCCGTACTTTGTTAGATAGGTTTATTGATTAAAATACACTTTGAACCCAATTTTGGTTAATTATTACACTTTTGAGAACACATTTTTCTACTTACCTTCTGTTTATTGTTTGTATATACAAGGGTATATACAAGGGTATACTGATCGGTAGACAATTCATTTTGGTATACCGATCAGGTGTTAATTTTGTATATGATGCAGGTATAGAAAGTCTGGGAGGCACATGCAGACCCCCCCCCCCCCCGCTTTGGACAGCTGATTTGCGGCGATCCAAAGACTAAATAATTTTTTATTGGAAATTGAAATAGCAGTTAAGCTATAACCATTATAGGCATCGGTTATTTAAATAATTGCATATTAAACATGAAGCCAAAATGTTGACTAATTAGTATTATCGGCACGGAATAAATATTGATACAAATATAGTGACGTGGACCTCTTGCATCTACCGTGTAGTTAGTGCTCAACAAGTCAATGATGAATCTCTTCTGACCGGTGTCACATGTATAGAATCATTGTACGCACAAGATTCAAGAGTATCGCTGTTATACCTGACATGATGTTTTTTAACATTTTAAACTTGGAGTGAAATGTGTTCATATAAACATTGACGAAACCGTACGGTATTCAGTGGCGGACGGATCCTAACGTTCCCCCACCGAATGTAACCTATAAAATATTCGTACGTCCGGAATCGTCTGAAAATCGAAAAGGCCCTCTACTGCCCTCTAACCTAGAAGGGGACTTCATTTTTTTCTACGCATGCGTGCGATTTCTTTGGTTTGTTCACCAAAATCGTTGACAAGTTCCTATTGAGTATGTACTGCAATGCAAGTGACAGAACTTCTTGTGATGCGCTAATCAACAGTATACAGCCAGTTCGCAACCACGCGAAAAGTCGTTCCTTTTCTAACCCAGCAAAGCGACCCGGAAGTACTCACCCGTAGCGAAACCGCTTCGCAGTCATAGTTGACCTCGTAATAGCACGATGTAAATGAGCTCTTTTCATGATTATAATCACACATTTCAAACACATTGGCCATGAAATTGTATAGTAAAAAGGCATATTATGCAAATAATATTATCTAATATTTTCTGTGAACTTCATGACATGTTGTATTTTCGGTGCAAATTATTGCAATCCGACAAACCCGAATTCAAGAAAAACTTGAAGAAACTAAAGCCAAATTCATGGTAAAAAAGTCGCTTCTGAAGAATTAGGCATCAATTTTATCCATCGTATCATAATATTCATAGTCTTTTGTAACTAGAAACATGCTTACAATTTTATAAAATTATTTAGTCCGGTCAAGTGAATACTTATAAAATAGCTCCTCGAATCTTGTCTCGATCTAAATTCATTTTGTAGCGTCGACGGGTTGTTGATCAAGTGTTTAAATCTCACGATTATATTCAGATTTGCTAGATAGCTCAGATGGTAGAGAGCTCGCTCTGGGAGCGAGAGGTCCGGGGTTCGAAATCGATCCTTCTGCGCTATACAATGTCATTTATTTTTTTTTACAGAACTTAGGCTATTCTGGTCAAAATGAATAAACATTTCACAATTTCATCCCACAAAATGCATGAATTCGGACGTTTTCATTGGAAAAACGGTATTTTTTTTCAAAAATTTCAATAATGAATTCAAACGCGGGCATGAAAATGAAACGCGGGCGTGTTACGGGAGGCTAAAAATCAAGTTGTCGAGGCCTAACGGGGGATCGTAAAGTTTCGTTTTCTGACCGAAAATCGGTGAAAATCAAACTCGGTTTTTCTTATCAAAAAAGAAGTCGGGCATCAATGTTTTTGATAAGAAATTAAAGCTTAAGATTCCGTTAGTACGGAAATTGCTCTTAAAATATCGTATGCATTTTAGTCCGGTCAAGTGAATAGATACAAGAAGCAAAGTCACGAAAGTTGTTAAATTCTAAAATTAGCGATAAAATCACTGTTTGTGGACCAATTGTGTCAGATTTGGCATCATATTATAGAGAAAATTACGAACAATCCACCTACTTCGCCATCATGGCTGCCAGCTAACCCTACCTCAATTAATTCAGGGAAAACAAACTTCCCTTAATGTTTTAGCGCAAGGTTGACATCCTGAAATCGATCTTTGCGTGGGTTAGAAATCGGCGAGGTCACTCATTAAAAACGATACCTGCGTACTGACTGTATATCTATCTGTCCCCCGGGCTCCATAAAAGCCTTAGGAAAAGTTCCCGAAGTTCTAGCCGGCCGCGGAGTCATTTTTTGGTATCCCATGGTCAGTCAATTCGCAAGCACGCGAAAAGTCGTTCCTTTTCTAACCCAGCAAAGCGACTCGGAAGTACTCACCCGTAGCGAAACCGCTTCGCAGTCATAGTTGACCTCGTAATAGCACGATGTAAATGAGCTCTTTTCATGATTATAATCACACGTTTCAAACACATTGGCCATGAAATTGTATAGTAAAAAGGCATATTATGCAAATAATATTATCTAATATTTTCTGTGAACTTCATGACATGTTGTATTTTCGGTGCAAATTATTGCAATCCGACAAACCCGAATTCAAGAAAAACTTGAAGAAACTAAAGCCAAATTCATGGTAAAAAAGTCGCTTCTGAAGAATTAGGCATCAATTTTATCCATCGTATCATAATATTCATAGTCTTTTGTAACTAGAAACATGCTTACAATTTTATAAAATTATTTAGTCCGGTCAAGTGAATGCTTATAAAATAGCTCCTCGAATCTTGTCTCGATCTAAATTCATTTTGTAGCGTCGACGGGTTGTTGATCAAGTGTTTAAATCTCACGATTATATTCAGATTTGCTAGATAGCTCAGATGGTAGAGAGCTCGCTCTGGGAGCGAGAGGTCCGGGGCTCGAAATCGATCCTTCTGCGCTATACAATGTCATATTATTTTTTTACAGAAAGGCTATTCTGGTCAAAATGAATAAACATTTCACAATTTCATCCCACAAAATGCATGAATTCGGACGTTTTCATTGGAAAAACGGTATTTTTTTTCCAAAATGTCAATAATGAATTCAAACGCGGGCATGAAAATGAAACGCGGGCGTGTTACGGGAGGCTAAAAATCAAGTTGGCGAGGCCTAACGGGGGATCGTAAAGTTTCGTTTTCTGACCGAAAATCGGTGAAAATCAAACTCGGTTTTTCTTATCAAAAAAGAAGTCGGGCATCAATGTTTTTGATATGAAATTAAAGCTTAAGATTCCGTTAGTACGGAAATTGCTCTTAAAATATCGTACGCATTTTAGTCCGGTCAAGTGAATAGATACAAGAAGCAAAGTCACGAAAGTTGTTAAATTCTAAAATTAGCGATAAAATCACTGTTTGTGGACCAATTGTGTCAGATTTGGCATCATATTATAGAGAAAATTACGAACAATCCACCTACTTCGCCATTATGGCTGCCAGCTAACCCTACCTCAATTAATTCAGGGAAAACAAACTTCCCTTAATGTTTTAGCGCAAGGTTGACATCCTGAAATCGATCTTTGCGTGGGTTAGAAATCGGCGAGGTCACTCATTAAAAACGATACCTGCGTACTGACTGATGGTAAGATCAAGCAGACCGACAATATTGATATTGACGATACACATTATCCAAAAAAAATTGATGTGATTTGATTTTAATGTTCCCGGACTGGATGATAATATAAAAAAAACAATAATACCACATGTTATAGCGCTTTACGAAACACCTCACCTGATTGTGACCGCGCGGGAGCACTTCTCTGGCCGGCCCAGCCCTGTGAGACGTATACATTTTTTTAAACTGCTTATAACTTGTCATAATTGATGTTTTATTGACTTTTAAATCGCAATGTTTTTATCAATAGCAGCTGATTATATTTTTCTCCTATGGCTGTTTTAACAAATTTGTTTGTATTTTTGAGGTGTTCTTTGTATTGTATATATTTATAATCTTTTTATCATGTTTTTTAAGTGTATGTGCAGTTTTTTAAGTGTATGTGCAGTTTTTTAAGATATTGATAATTTGTTTGTAAAGCGCATTGGTGCCGTTGCTTTATGCGCTGTGTGTTATTATTATTAACATTTATTATTATTATTATATGCTATAACCGTCTCTAACGTTAGTATTCTACTGAATAGCACACATTTATGCCACGTGATACATGCGCTATCTAACTGAAGGATACATGTAGCACACATTGAATTAACAATTCTTGCACACATAATACTAGTAATGCCACATGTGACGCATGCGCTGTCTATTAAAATAGCACATTATAGTAATGCCACATGTGACATTGTCGGGGACATTGTTTAGAAAACCATCCATTTTAGAACATCTGAAATTTAAAATGAACTGCACACCTGGGAAAGTATGATGCCAAGGGCATATTTTTTGCACGTAAATCCAATACAAGAGTTCTGAAAATCGACAAAAATATGACGTCATAACCATTGCTTCGGGACAAAATTGCGCGGTAACCCCCCCCCCCCCCCCCCCCCCCTAATCCACCGTCAAGTTAAAAAAAATATTTAAAAAAAGCATAGAATTCACGGATACACCGGGGATCGAACCCGTGTTGCCGTTTGCAAACGACATGGCCTACGATGCACGCCACAGAGATCGACGAGTGTGGTTGGTGATAGTTTAATTATTTAACCATTTATCCATTTATTTGGACGAACGGATTTTTATCGTGCCATTTATTTAACGAACGGATTTTTATCGTGCCATTTTTGCCATTTTATACCATATTTGTATGTTACTCTCGCACAAAATGTGTCTATAATGTGATTATACGCCTTATTTTTGAAAGAACGGTAAAAAATGTTGATATTTTCGAACATAAAAAATTGCGTCATTTATACGGTCCACAATCATTGTTAGACTGGACGTTGTGTGACGTGTTGCATAATTCATGTAGTCAAATTACTGCTTCTAATCGATCTGTTTTATGTACGCTTTTGTTATACTTCTCGGTCGCTCATCGCCAACGCTGTGCATGAGAACAATAGAAAAGTCCCCTCCCAGGTTAGAGGGCGGTATTTGTGACCTCTCACAGCAGGGCATAGGGTCAAGGCAGGGTTAATCATATTAATGACAAATATGCAAGTGAGCTAACTGTCCCCTCCTATTATATATACTCCTTGATGACGTGTTTTTTTCTTCAATATTCATTGATATGATTATTCATTGTATATTCATGAACGTCGCTGCGTTCTATTGTTCGAACAATAAGTGACTACCCCCTGGCTTAACGCCAAGATGTATAGCTCTTAGTTAATGTATTGTCAAGGAGAATATATAATAGGGGACACTTAGCTCATTTGCATATTTGCTCATTAATATGATTAACCCCGTGAACCTAGTCAAAGGTCGCCTCGAAGAGTCGAGGGGACTTTTCTATTGTTCTCTAACGACAGCGTTGGGACAGCGCATGAAGTTTCTTGTACAGAGTTGGCGATGAGCGATTGAGAAGTATAACAAAAGCATACATAAACAGATCGTAACATGAATAATGCAATGCAACAGGTCACACAACGTTCATTCGAGCGACCGTATAAACAGTATACAAGATGCATATGCCATTTATTTTGTTCGAAAAGTCAACGTTTTTACCATTCTTTCCAAAATAAGGAGTATAATCACAATACAAACACATTTTGTGCGAGAGTAACATATAAATATGGTTTAAAATGTCCAAAATGGAACGATAAAAATCCGTTCGTTATAAATAAAAGAATCAATGGTTAAATAATAAAACTGACACAATTACACTCGTCGATCTCTGTGGCGTGCATACGTTGGCCATATCGTTTGCAATCGGCAATCACGGGTTCGAATCTCCGTGTATTCGTTGTTGTTTTCTATTTTTTTGGTTTAAAAAAAACAAAATTAAACTTGATTGTGGATGTATGTAACATCATTTTTATGTCAATTTTTATAATTTATAAAGGCCGCCAATGCTTTTATAGTTTTTTCTATTCTTTTTTTTAATCTATTTTTCTATCTATCATTTATCTCTGGATTTATTTAACTTTATAATCTAAACAAATTAAAATGCGTAAAACAATATATTATTGCTCGATAAATAAGTGATTGAAGTTGAGTTCACTTTAATAATGATAGCAACACTTGTTGTAAAACCATTTTACCAGTGTGCCCAACCATTTCTCCTTTGCACACTTTGTTTAAAATACATTCAGAAATGTCATTTTTATAGCTTGTTATAGCTAGGCTAATATACAACTGTAAGCTATTTGGATACACAAAGCAAACACATTTCCAAAACAGGCCATAGCCAATCGTACAACATGAGAAAGGAGACCGTTTATATCAATGTTAAATCTACCATGATTAGGCCTACCATTTTTTTAAATCTGTACAACCGATGAATTTCTAGAAAATCTTTGGTACAACTTCATTTCAAGAAAGTTAGTTCTTGTACCAAATTTTGCTAGCTTTAATAAACGAATTGGGAGACGCAATATTCATGTCGAAATATAGGTGGAAAGGCAATCAGACAACTATTGATAGACGCGATCAAGTCTTGTACCTTTGAAGGGTGATTACGGGCACGTATGAGTAAAGTGGATTCCCTCTATAATGAACCAAAATTTTAATTTCAGTGCCAAAGATCTTGAAAAAGGTTACAGGGGACATTCTCGCTTCGACGATGCTCCCATGCGTAGGTCAACTGAAAGCCCGGTCCGATGGTAGACTCCGAATCTCCAGAATCTTAGGAGATATATATGTACACATTTTCTCATAATACTTTATGCTGCTACGCTTCCAATCATTAGATGGTTATAGCATATGCACGGCGCAAAGTGCACGGTGTCTCATTTAGGCCCACAGGCCGGGCTAGAGAAGTGCTCAGAACCGGGACTATTAACAATACACTCAATTTAAAACAAATTAAACACCGGATTCTACTGTCGCTCTGTTACGGTCGTATAGTCGGCCCCCGGATTCCACCGTCACTCTGTTGCAAGTAAGTGTAGGCCCTATATTCGCCACAACATGTGGGCACTACCGTGTAGTTTTATTGACTGTAGGCCTACATCATCAGGGCCGTCAGACACTTTTGCCCAAGGGGGTGCGTTTTCACGATTTTTTACCGGAAGCAGTGGCGTAGCTAGGTTTTTTTTTCGTAAAAGGTTGCCCCAAAATGTTTCCAAGTCAGTCATCTCTTGAATTTAACGTAAGTGGGGGAGGGGGTGAAGTCAAAAAAATTCGCACGGGCACAAAATTTCGCAGTCCAAAAAGCAAAAAGTCAATGTTTTATGAGTAGTTTTACTATCATTGAAATTTGAAACTAAGAAAAACGCAATTTTAACATTAAAAAAAGAAGAAAAACAAAGAAGAGATTTTCAAGGGGGGTGCGTCTGCACCCAACGCACCCCCCCCCCCCCCCCCCCCCCCATCTGACGACCATGATCATGCCTTTCGTCGGTATACAACTCGGACTTTTTACTGTCTGATAAGTCCACCTCCTCCCCCCTCCCTATGGCCCTGTTTAAAGCTGGCTACGCCATTGATTCGCGCATGTTGGATAGTGCCGGCCCGCCGCGCGCCAGTGGTCCGCATTGCGGCGCGTTATTGGTCACTCTCGATCATAGTTCGGCGTGGCCCCTCGCTACACGGCTCGATCCTCATGGCGGCATTATTATCCCATCAAACCACTTCTGGATGTTATCATCAATCAATGCATTGTCGGCTGCCTTAGTCAAAATTAAATATTATATATCAAGGGATATACAACTGTCACTGGATATACCCATTTTGCCTATCTGTGATATACCATTGAACCGTCAACGCCTGAATCTTTTCCGTGAACTTTTCCTGATTGGGCTTTTCCACCCCAAACTGGCCGGAGCCCGGGGGTTAGATCTACGGTTGATTAGCGCATTACAAGAAGTTGTGTCACTTGCCATGTAGCACATACTCATTGGGCATTTGTCCAAAATGTTAGTGGACAAATCCAAAGCGATCGGACGCATGCGTAGAAAAAATGTTGTCCCCTTGACTCTCCAGAGGGCCTTTTCGATATTCAGACGATGGCGGACATAGGTTCGTGTGACGAATAGTCAGGTGAAATTCGATGTGGGAACGCTCGGACTGTAGGGAACGACGATATTTCTGACTTCAACAGCGCCAGGGCATCGTTCGGGGACCGTTTGATTATCACTCAGGTCGTGTCAGTATGAAATTAGGTAAAACACTCCGACATAACATTGAAATCAACGGAGATTCAAAGATTACGGCCGTTTGTGTCCACTATGGTCCGGTACTTTTCATTTTCGACTTCACAAATGACGTATATTCATTGATATGATTATTCATTGTATATTCATGACCGTCTATGCTTTCGGCGATTCGAACAATACAGTGTCAGGCGCCTGGTATTGTTTAATTGCTAAACGTTTAGGCATAAACGTGTTTAGGCATAAACGCTTAGCCCTAGTGTGTGTTTACGGTTTAAACATTTAATGTTGAGGATTTAAACACTGACATCCGGTAGCTTCCGATATCTAAGCATATAAATTATAATGTTTAGAGAATAAATACTCGTGTTTAGGAATAAATCACGTTAAACTCTTTGTATGTGTTTAATTTTTAACCACCGGATTTACAGTGTATACATAAGTGAACACACTACTAGGGAATGATTTATGATAAAATTGAAAAAGTTACCAACATTGGACCCAGATGTCCTTTGATTTACGTAATGTTTTCACTGATAATACGTACAATTTAAGAGAGAGGAAAAAATAACTGTAACAGTTTGCAAAAGATAACATAATATACGCACCTATACTCTTTGAAGCTTGTGGCGACTCATTATATGTTTCTGTGGATTTTAAATGAACATTCAAAGAATACTTTATTGTGTTATCATGGTTATTGCAACTACAGTACACTGTTAATTACGTGTTTAGATCCTAAACACAAATCTAAACACCGTTTTGTCCAGACTTTTGACACATGTTGAATTGCTAAACGCATTGATGCTACGCACGTTTAGCATCTATACATGTTTAGTATATAAGTACTAAAGCTAAGCACCAGTTTGTCCATACTTTAGACACATGTTTAAATGCTAAACATGTTTAGTGTCATTCAGAATGTTTAGGATTTAAAAACGCTTATCACTCGAATGTTTTAGAATGCAAACATCTGAAGATGATAACATGTTTAGATTCTGAACATGTTCCATGGTGCATGCAATCGGGCTGTATCAGTGGTTGCTATCGCCGTCAAAATGTTAGGCTGTGGTCAAAAGTAATGGAATTATATTTTTGGTAAGATGGTTAGATCCTATACTTGAATTTATCAAACTATTCGCTCATCGTAAATGTACATATCGAAGTTAAGTAAGCATAAACTTAACTTAACGCACACACACAATGAGCAAAAGAATTGATATAGGCACTCACCACCTTACCTTGCAATGTCTCACCACCTTACTATGCAATGTCTCACCACCTTACCTTGCAATGTCTCACCACCTTACCTTGCAATGTCTCACCACCTTACATTGCAATGTCTCACCACCTTACCTTACCTTGCAATGTCTCACCACCTTACCTTGCAATGTCTCACCACCTTACATTGCAATGTCTCACCACCTTACCTTGCAATGTCTCACCACCTTACATTGCAATGTCTCACCACCTTACATTGCAATGTCTCACCACCTTACCTTGCAATGTCTCACCACCTTACATTGCAATGTCTCACCACCTTACATTGCAATGTCTCACCACCTTACCTTGCAATGTCTCACCACCTTACACTGCAATGTCTCACCACCTTACCTAGCAATGTCTCACCACCTTACCTTGCAATGTCTCACCACCTTACCTTGCAATGTCTCACCACCTTACCTTGCAATGTCTCACCACCTTACCTTGCAATGTCTCACCACCTTACCTTGCAATGTCTCACCACCTTACACTGCAATGTCTCACCACCTTACACTGCAATGTCTCACAACCTTACCTTGCAATGTCTCACCACCTTACCTTGCAATGTCTCACCACCTTACCTTGCAATGTCACACCACCTTACCTTGCAATGTCTCACCACCTTACATTGCAATGTCTCACCACCTTACATTGCAATGTCTCACCACCTTACATTGCAATGTTTCACCACCTTACATTGCAATGTCTCACCACCTTACCTTGCAATGTCTCACCACCTTACACTGCAATGTCTCACCACCTTACCTTGCAATGTCTCACAACCTTACCTTGCAATGTCTCACCACCTTACCTTGCAATGTCTCACCACCTTACCTTGCAATGTCACACCACCTTACCTTGCAATGTCTCACCACCTTACCTTGCAATGTCTCACCACCTTACCTTGCAATGTCTCACCACCTTACCTTGCAATGTCTCACCACCTTACCTTGCAATGTCTCACCACCTTACACTGCAATGTCTCACCACCTTACCTTGCAATGTCTCACCACCTTACATTGCAATGTCTCACCACCTTACATTGCAATGTCTCACCACCTTACCTTGCAATGTCTCACCACCTTACACTGCAATGTCTCACCACCTTACCTTGCAATGTCTCACCACCTTACCTTGCAATGTCTCACCACCTTACCTTGCAATGTCTCACCACCTTACCTTGCAATGTCTCACCACCTTACCTTGCAATGTCTCACCACCTTACACTGCAATGTCTCACCACCTTACCTTGCAATGTCTCACAACCTTACCTTGCAATGTCTCACCACCTTACCTTGCAATGTCTCACCACCTTACCTTGCAATGTCACACCACCTTACCTTGCAATGTCTCACCACCTTACATTGCAATGTCTCACCACCTTACATTGCAATGTCTCACCACCTTACATTGCAATGTTTCACCACCTTACATTGCAATGTCTCACCACCTTACATTGCAATGTCTCACCACCTTACCTTGCAATGTCTCACCACCTTACATTGCAATGTCTCACCACCTTACATTGCAATGTCTCACCACCTTACCTTGCAATGTCTCACCACCTTACACTGCAATGTCTCACCACCTTACCTTGCAATGTCTCACCACCTTACCTTGCAATGTCTCACCACCTTACCTTGCAATGTCTCACCACCTTACCTTGCAATGTCTCACCACCTTACCTTGCAATGTCTCACCACCTTACACTGCAATGTCTCACCACCTTACCTTGCAATGTCTCACAACCTTACCTTGCAATGTCTCACCACCTTACCTTGCAATGTCTCACCACCTTACCTTGCAATGTCACACCACCTTACCTTGCAATGTCTCACCACCTTACATTGCAATGTCTCACCACCTTACATTTCAATGTCTCACCACCTTACACTGCAATGTCTCACCACCTTACCTAGCAATGTCTCACCACCTTACCTTGCAATGTCTCACCACCTTACCTTGCAATGTCTCACCACCTTACCTTGCAATGTCTCACCACCTTACCTTGCAATGTCTCACCACCTTACCTTGCAATGTCTCACCACCTTACACTGCAATGTCTCACCACCTTACCTTGCAATGTCTCACAACCTTACCTTGCAATGTCTCACCACCTTACCTTGCAATGTCTCACCACCTTACCTTGCAATGTCACACCACCTTACCTTGCAATGTCTCACCACCTTACATTGCAATGTCTCACCACCTTACATTGCAATGTCTCACCACCTTACATTGCAATGTTTCACCACCTTACATTGCAATGTCTCACCACCTTACCTTGCAATGTCTCACCACCTTACACTGCAATGTCTCACCACCTTACCTTGCAATGTCTCACAACCTTACCTTGCAATGTCTCACCACCTTACCTTGCAATGTCTCACCACCTTACCTTGCAATGTCACACCACCTTACCTTGCAATGTCTCACCACCTTACATTGCAATGTCTCACCACCTTACATTGCAATGTCTCACCACCTTACATTGCAATGTTTCACCACCTTACATTGCAATGTCTCACCACCTTACATTGCAATGTCTCACCACCTTACCTTGCAATGTCTCACCACCTTACATTGCAATGTCTCACCACCTTACATTGCAATGTCTCACCACCTTACCTTGCAATGTCTCACCACCTTACACTGCAATGTCTCACCACCTTACCTTGCAATGTCTCACCACCTTACCTTGCAATGTCTCACCACCTTACCTTGCAATGTCTCACCACCTTACCTTGCAATGTCTCACCACCTTACCTTGCAATGTCTCACCACCTTACACTGCAATGTCTCACCACCTTACCTTGCAATGTCTCACAACCTTACCTTGCAATGTCTCACCACCTTACCTTGCAATGTCTCACCACCTTACCTTGCAATGTCACACCACCTTACCTTGCAATGTCTCACCACCTTACATTGCAATGTCTCACCACCTTACATTGCAATGTCTCACCACCTTACATTGCAATGTTTCACCACCTTACATTGCAATGTCTCACCACCTTACATTGCAATGTCTCACCACCTTACCTTGCAATGTCTCACCACCTTACATTGCAATGTCTCACCACCTTACATTGCAATGTCTCACCACCTTACCTTGCAATGTCTCACCACCTTACACTGCAATGTCTCACCACCTTACCTTGCAATGTCTCACCACCTTACCTTGCAATGTCTCACCACCTTACCTTGCAATGTCTCACCACCTTACCTTGCAATGTCTCACCACCTTACCTTGCAATGTCTCACCACCTTACACTGCAATGTCTCACCACCTTACCTTGCAATGTCTCACAACCTTACCTTGCAATGTCTCACCACCTTACCTTGCAATGTCTCACCACCTTACCTTGCAATGTCACACCACCTTACCTTGCAATGTCTCACCACCTTACATTGCAATGTCTCACCACCTTACATTTCAATGTCTCACCACCTTACCTTGCAATGTCTCACCACCTTACCTTGCAATGTCTCACCACCTTACCTTGCAATGTCTCACCACCTTACCTTGCAATGTCTCACCACCTTACACTGCAATATCTCACCACCTTACCTTGCAATGTCTCACAACCTTACCTTGCAATGTCTCACCACCTTACCTTGCAATGTCTCACCACCTTACCATGCAATGTCTCACCACCTTACCTTGCAATGTCTCACCACCTTACATTGCAATGTCTCACCACCTTACCTTGCAATGTCTCACCACCTTACACTGCAATGTCTCACCACCTTACCTTGCAATGTCTCACAACCTTACCTTGCAATGTCTCACCACCTTACACTGCAATGTCTCACCACCTTACCTTGCAATGTCTCACCACCTTACCTTGCAATGTCTCACCACCTTACCTTGCAATGTCTCACCACCTTACCTTGCAATGTCTCACCACCTTACCTTGCAATGTCTCACCACCTTACCTTGCAATGTCTCACCACCCTACCTTGCAATGTCTAACCAACTCACTGAACAACATTTGTGACCATAACATATTTGACGGCCTCCCACGTGGCATCGCAGTTAAATTTGGGATGGCAAATTTGAGTTTCCATCAGAATTTACTAATACGATGCACACTTAGCGAAATCCAAAATGGGGACAGTCGCTAGTATGATCCAATACGTTCAACCAATAACATTTATCATTTTTCATCACGTGTTCAACATTTTAAATGCTAAACGATATAACCTAAAAAATTTTAGGAAGTATTTACTTCATGTAATGTGTTTAATTACTAAACGTATATCGCCTAATATGTTTAGCAAGTATGTTTATAGACACTTGGTAGGCTAAGCACCTATCAAGTGCTTAGCAATTAAACACACGCTCTCAGAAAGTAAACATGTTAAGTGTTTAATTTAAAAACACTCAATTTGCAGTGTATCATTTAAGCTGTTCATTGGTTTTAGAGATTATCTCTGAAGGGCAACACTTTTTGCATTGTGACGTGTACGAACCTAAAGGCATGGGAGGTTGTGGCGCCTCGCTAGGTGTTTCTGTGGATTAAATGAACAAAGAATTGCTTCATAAAACTGGGTTTAACTTATTATGTTAATGTGCTTACCAATCAACATCCTTACCAAAAGCCTAAGCTTAGCAACATTTTCGTCATAAAAGCTTAAAGCTTACTGCTATTTTTGCACTATGGCTGCTACACATCGGGCCCCCAAGCAGTGGTCCCTTAGTAAGACTGAATAAGTTAGTTTCTTTGAAAACTGGAAGCATAATTTGCAGTACTGCTTGTCACTTGATCCCGGCTTTGCAACCTTCCTGGTTGATGATTTCAAATGGGGTAAAAAGACAAAGGCATCTCCGCTACGCATGCTACGTGGTTTTACAGAAGATGGTGATCAAATCCATGAGGCTAAAAGGCTAACTGCCCAACAGAAGACCACCATGCTAGAACTCATGCTCGGCCAAATCGCCAATTATTGTCCAATCATACCCCGCAACACGATTGTTAGAAATTCAACTTGTATGAATGATATTTGGCAAGTTATTCGCCTCCACTACGGATTCAAAACCACGGGAGGGCATTTCCTGAACTTTTCATCACTACGTCTAGAACGTTCTGAGGATTTATTTCAACGCATCATGGCGTTCGTTGAGGACAACCTCCTCTTGCAGGATGGGGGTATTACCCATCATGGTCAAGAGGTCACGGAGGACGAAGAACTCTTCCCAACCCTGGAGAATCTAGTTGTTGACCTGGCTTCGTCAGATCCATGCAGACCTACCACGTCTTGTTAAACAGCGATACGGTACCGAGCTACGATCTAGGACATTGGCTTCCATCAAGCCTGAAGTTTGACAGGCCCTTGATTCACTGTTGGATGAGATAAATTCCTCCTCGGACACCCGTGCTGTGCGAACTTTCACACCGCGTTCACAATTTCCACGAAAATAGGTAGGAAAAGGTCCATCTGCGAGACCCCGGCCGAACAAATCATGCCCGCTAAGCAAACAGGTAGGACGTACCGACATCCAACATTTTCTCAGCGAATGCCCTCACCAGCCAAAGCAAGACCGCAATTACATTGCACGTGCCCGCCAGGTATCTAACATCTCTGATGAACCCCAAACGGATGATGATTCTTCAAATCTTGTATGTGCCCTTGTTGAAGAACACACAGGTGACGTTCATGTTTCACGTGCACCTACTGCCCTACGTGTACAAACTCGTCAGTCCCCATACCTGGACACATTTATTGACCATCATACAGTCCGTTTTACCATTGATTCGCGGCGCAACAGGTACCTGAAACAACAGCCCAGACCCTCCGTGTCAAAATCCGCAAGAATTCGCAATCCGCTCACCAAGCAGATGGTCATTCCTCTCTTGATGTGCTCGGAGAAATCTCCTTTACTCTTACACGCGATGGCTTCAATTTCCCGTTTTAAGGACTTGTTGTGAAAAAGCCTAGACGTGGACATTCTTGGAGGAACCCCTTTTATGGAGCTTAACGATGTTATCAAAGCGACAGATAATCTTGTGTGATGGTAAGATCTACACATATGGGTCACCGCAAAGTACTCATGACCATCATACTGTGCGTCGCGCTCACGTGCTTCGTGCTCCAACCCACAACACTACTAGTTGGCCAGGAGAATACATTGAAGTGGATCTCCCATCAGAGATTGCAGAGTCTGACTCAACCTTAGCGTTAGAACCGCGCACAGATACTCGTGTGGCAAAGACTCTTCAACCAGATCAGTTATGGCCAAGCCCAGGCCTCATTCGCAGTGTAGCTGGCAAGGTTCGGATCCCCAATCTTACCAATGAACCTTTGATTCTTCGACGTCAATAACAATTCGTCAAGGTCAGTGCTGTATACTCCCCAAGCCGCATCCATTGCCAAAGACGGTTTACTGGTAGTCCGCCGAGATCGGCCACTTTCCGCCACAGGCGAATGCATAATCGTCCCTCGCCAAGTCTTGAACGGTTTCCTTACTGCACTCCACATCCAGTTAGACCAACCCACTAGACACCAATCAACGTTCATGACCTATCGCATTTACATCGAGATTGGTCGTATCAAAAATCCCAACAAGAATCCCATCGCAGAAAAAGCAGTTCGCGAACTACTGGATGAACTATTACGCCATATGACCCACTAGGTGGTCCTGCTTCCCCTCTGAAACTTTCCCTTGCCACGGCCAGCTTAAATTCGCGAACCCGATCACGTGGCCTCTCTGCCAGATAAATGTGGTTCCTCAACGCGACCAGTTCACAAATCAGCAAATTCCGTTCTCAGACCAGCAGATGATCCATATGCAACATCAGACACGTTCTGCAAACCACCCCTATAGTGAGTGGTCAAAGGCACCACTAGGAAAGCGTCCCTCCACACTGCCAGTGGTTGTCGGTGATCTTGTATACCTGTATTCTGATCGTGACAAGACACGCGCTAGGAGCAGATACTTAGTCACTGCAGCTGTTGATGGCATGTGGTGCAACGTTCGCAAGTTTGTTGGATCACAACTGAGCACGAATGCCCAGGCACAGACACGACGTCTGTCCGGAGATAGAGGGGCCTAGCCGAGATACAGAAAACACGTAAATTCGAAAAAGCTTTGGAGCTTGTGGCAACTCACTAGATGTTTCCGTGAATTAAATGAACATTCAAAAAATTGATCCATAAACATGGGTTACTTTATTTATTGTGCTATTGTAAACAACTGTATCCTTGATGCTGTTCATTGTTTAATATTAAGATTTAATATTTTGTTTAATATCACGGTTTTGGTCGATTCTCATTCAAATGTGCGATTTCTCACCCGTTATTTCTAAATCCATCATTCCTTCATGATGATGTGACCGGTGATGTGACCAAATGCCAAATATAATACGAGATTAGTTAGCGAATAAAGTTCTGGAGTTTACAAATTGTATACGAACCTTTTCGTCTAGGTAGGCCTAATGTTGGCGACTCGCGTATGGTTCCTGTGGATCAATGTAAATAAAAGTAGTTCTTCGTAACATCGGTTTCACTGTATTATCAGATTATTGCGAAAACAAATCCGTTTTACCGTTGCTGATTTTCCTAATACACTTCTGCATTGTATAATGCAATGCATTAAAAAGGCTTTCACAACGGGAATCCACTAAAACAAGTGAATTGGTCTAAACATAACAAACTACTCCTTTAACCATTATTAACATTTACCTACCTTCATCTATAAAGATTAACATTATTTAATTATACCCGTAATTATTGCAACCAGTGACAGTTGGGCAACACTTACCCACGGACACTTACCTAACCCACATTCGTCATATAACGACTTGCACATCGCTCCGAGGTCTTCATCGTGCTGTGTCAACACCTTGATGAATGATGAGATATGGTTGGGCTTTCTCATCAATATATCAATCAAGGCATCTATCTTACGACCCGTTATATTGATTTGAGTGATCTCTTCAAACTCATCGCCATCCAAAATTCCATCGGCCAGTAGATCTCCTAGCATTTCTGCTTCAAGATCGAGATGTTTTCGAAGTGAGACGCTACATTTGAGTAAAAAGGCTCGTATAATCTCATTGCCATCTATATTTGGAAATATGATTAGAAAGGGAATATATTAATACAGGTATGGTATATTCAAGATAGAAAACCTTATACGGCGCTAGAAAACTGCTGCACTCATGTTACGTCATCCAGTACAATTATAGATGACCAAGACAGGGATGGGACAAGTGGGTATTTTCTTTTGAAGCTATATGTGTGTTTCGGGTGAAGGTAGCCTCACGCCCTGTCATGAAATAACTTCTGACCATCAATAAATAAAACGTCACTCTCGTTCCCAGACGCGTTAAGTCGGTAGGAATCGATTTCAAAAGATGTGCTCTTGTCCTTCGAAATCATGGGTTCAAGTTTAAGTGTAATAGAAACTGGGTGAAACAAGTGTCTATAAACTTCACAAATATCGTTACATCCATAGGTAAATGTGTGTATTAAAATCAAATTATTAGAAGTATTTTAACTTTCCACCGTTTTCAACTAATGTTATGTGTTCCCATACTGTTTACCGGTCTTTTCAGACATGCTAGTCATACAGGTGTGGGCAACACAGACGACAAAGTATCAGCTCCACACAACATTTCAATAGAGATAATCATCCCCTCTATTTGAAGATCTATGGTACATTAAAGCTCATCAAGTATATGCCTAGAGATTTGTTTTACCAAGGATTTTTAAGTTAATAACTGATACTATATATGTGTGTTTCATAGCACCTGTTTGTTTGAAAAAGCGCGATGAATAGAATGAGCATTGGTTGTCTCTTGCGACAACAGCGTGGCCCTTGTAGTGGCTGTTGTGACACAATAACGTTCAAAAAGGTATGACACGGTGAAAGTGTAATTACTTCTAACAATGTCAACATATTAAAATATCACATACATTCACCGTGTCCGATTGACGTAACTATAGTTGTGATAATTAATTGTACATAACTTCTCCACCCAGTGATTGTATAGAAGGCCATGTGAACTCACCACCCAACAAGGGTGGCGGTGTTACCCTTTTGGTGACGAATCACCCATCTCTCTCTCTATTAACTCAACAAATGTGGTAGAGCTACGGTTTAGGTGTCATTTGAAAGCCTATTTATCTAGCTACATTGTGTGAATAAAATAGGTATTTCTATAACTGTTTGGCTGAAAAATGATTGATTATATTTCGAAAGTCAGGGGTGGCGGCGGTGGCGGTGGCGCTGTGTACAATATATATGGGGAATATAGAAAATGTACCCAATTCTACGTTCAATTTACAATAACTCATCCCTGTATCGTACAAACATGATTTTGCTCTCATTTTATAGATTGTTTTATTTTCTATAACTTTCTGTTTCAACAAACGTGTCAACTATTATGTAACAATTGTAATCATGAATCGATTGCATTGTCCTTGGCTCTCTCCCTATTCGCTACACCGATGATAGCAAAATTAAACATTTTTGGAAAGCTATCAAATAGGGGAATTCAAAAATGCCGTTTAAAGGTATATTATGTGATCTTTCCAGGGAACGCCCTCAACATCGAAAAAATTAAAAGCAGATTTCTTGCAGATTTATATTTCTGATCATAAATCGTACATACATTACAAGTTACAGGGCGATACGATTCTTAATTACTTCAAAATCATGGTTTTAGAGTGAATTTAGAGTGAAAATAAAAACTGTCGTGTTATCCCAACAAGAATGCAAGCAAAATCTACTTCTAAAAAAACATCATGAATAGAGGGCGCTCTCTGGAAAAGATCGCATAATATGCCTTTAAATCAGGATAGGATGCATACCCCAACAAATATATTGCTAAACACTATAAAGTATGAAATTTAAACGTTTGTGCTCATTCTCTTCCCGATATAGTATATTTCAACAAGTTACCCTTGGCAACCATTATGTTCTGATGGGTAATTGCATGAGGAACTAATATGCACAGTACTATTGTAACTGGGATAGGTATACAAAATATTATTGACCTTAAATCAAAATTTTAAGAAAAATAATTATATTTATCAGTCTTAGGGCGTGTTCACACTATAGCTTTTTCCTCAATCCGGGTCGGACCCGGGTCGGACCCGGATTGATCGATATTTCACTTTCTGTTCACACTAGCGCTATGTATGTGTTAAAGTTGTATCTGCATTTGCAAATGGGTTTATTGAACCCGGAAGTTTAAATTCTTGTATCAATGACCTATGACCTAGCTTGCTCATTATGGCGGGTATAAATAACAAGCAACGGTGGCTGGTAATGAAATACCGTCGGAAACATCAGCGACAACGTGCCAGAGGCCGTAGAAAGATGGCAGGAATAAAGCGGGCAACCATTAACATTCTTTTCAGCCGATACCAGGAATTTATGTTATCTTTAACGCTGAGTGCAGCGACGCTGTTTTATTTGTACTCAGTAGCTAAAGATCGTACGCAGTGGGCAAGGCTACGGCCTAGGCAGTGGTGGGAAGTGGTGTGGGAGACGTACGGTGATAAAGATTGGACTGAGAACTTTAGAATGAAGAGGTCTACGTTTAATTTTGTTGTTAGATCACTGTACAATAGACTTTACCGGCAAGATCTAGTTCCGGTAACCCGGGTCGAAACAGCGATTTCTGTTCACGCTACAGTCGATGCGGGTTGAACCGGGGACCCGGGTCGTGGAGAAACTAGCTATAGTGTGAACACGCCCTTAATCACAACATGTTACCATGGTATAACATGTACAATGAACACAATGAAATGGTAATTGGATCTGATGGCTTGATACTTTGTTGACAACACAGTGATTACTTGCAAGCTTCCAGGGGGGGGGGGGGCAAATACTTTTGCGTGGCAGTGTACATCGACATTACCAAATCATAACATTTTACACGATAGACAGCGAATCAATGTAAACGGTTTCAGATGGTAGTTACTAAAGCCCAAGAATACGTAGATGCAAACAACCTGATTTCCCGAAAAATTGAGGGCTCCCTCATATGCGTATCTCTCAATGCCCTTTTAACGTATTCACGTACAATGTTATATATTGGACTACATTAATTTATGGGGACAATTATTACTGTCTACGAAGAGTCTTGTGTCTGTTTGTGCAATTCTACTTTATAATCACACTGTCACTGCTGTGAAAGGCACTATAAGATTCCACACCTCCAAATAAATTTGTGCTAGCGCCCATCACTATCGGTGTTTTTAATTCAAGAAGGACTTAAAACATAGTATGAAAATCAGCATTTAGTTGGCTCAAAAAAAACATTTATTATAGACGGATGCTATTCTTGAAGAACCAAAATTTCATTTGGGTGTATAGCTGACATTTCTTGTGGCAACTTTCATTCTTACACCTGTTTAATATTGGTATAGGTTTTAAAACAAGCCCATATTGATTAAAACACGATTTTCTGAAATTTGCTATCTTCGGTAGATAGCAATATTTTGACATAATGGCTGTATATGAAAATCTGTCAAAAAGGGACTTAAAAGTTAATTTAACATATCAAAATGGACAAAAAATGTTGAGAAAAGCCTATACATCACATGTAATGAGCAATTACTGAAAAATATTTCTGTAGATTCCACACCTCTAAATAAATTTGTGCTAGCGCCCATCACTATCGGTGTTTTTAATTCAAGAAGGACCCCACCTCTAACCATTCATTTAAATGTACAGAAAAGGTATACAATACTCTTGATATGAAAGAAATTTGTGTTATGTGTGATTTGTAGACTATAAACTTAATATTTAACCAAGGAACCCTGGTATTGCTGTAATTGTAAGATTTGACACAACTTTTCTCTTTTCACCTATTCTAGAACAAATGCACCGAATATAGCTAGCAGACAGCAATTTGGAGAGTGTACTAGTATTCGACGTCCTGTTGCGGGAAAAAATGAAGTTCAACCCCACCAAAATGGATGTTCTTTTGATGGAAGACATCAGTATCATCAAAGAAAACAAGGATTTGAACAAACCAGTCGCTCGATAGCTAAAAAAATCAGACTTTAATTCGATCTCATATGCATGTACGTAAGTCAATGGCAATTTGATTGGTGGTGTGAGGCCATAATAGTTTGCTAGGGATATGCTCCTGCTAACATTATAAAGGCTACTATTACTAAGCCATTATATAGCCCTTAGACTATAATTACAGAGGGACTATAGCTCCTTTCACACTTGCTACATTTGTATAGATCCACACTGCTCTTACCTTTGAGCTACAGACGCAAATGACCGAGAAGTAATATTTAGAAACTGTCAATAGATGTTTGTGTTCAAATGCATGATTAAATATGTGCTATTGAAAGGGAAAATTGGCCAATGTATGTCTATTGTTTGTTATTCACCCTATCAACGGCTAGTAGTGACTATCTGCATATAATTGAGCCCTATTTTTATCCATGTAGTTCAAGTTCGGTTGATTAATTTTACTTTACTTCAATATAGACCTTCTATGTTTTGGATTACTGCCAAACAAAAAGGTGTTCGTAACCATACTCATTCATTCATTCATTCATTCAATAGAACCTGGCAAATTACCTCAAACTTTCCAATTTAGTCTTGAAATGTTGAGATTACTTGGAAGGAAAAAAATGATTTTTTTTTCTTCTCCAAAGAGTTACTTGAATAGAGTTTAGTATGTTTAGAGTTCCTGCCCAAATGGCCACTAAACCAAAACACGGAAGGTCTTTAGAACGATAAATTGCCCATACCTTCGATATTGCAGGAAACGCTTTCTAACTGGCTACTTTCACTGGTCTGTTTTAAATATTCGTTTTCAATGATCTCAGCTATGTTTTCCTGATTTGTTTCCCTCAAACCCTGCAACAACTTTTCTGGCCAATCTTCTCGTTGGGTTTGAAGAAGCTCCCTTAACAAAACTGATGCGTTTGCAACTCGTTGGCTCCTAGATTGGGTGTCTCCGATTAAAACGCAAAGGATCTCGGGAAGCATATCCAGGTGAGGTGCTAACCTGCTTGGGTCCAACTTGCTTGTAAGCTTGTTCATTGCTGTCTGTAGTACGGAGCGCCATATTTTCAGCTTTGAAGATACGCCTACAAAGATGAAACAATTGGTGGTAAAAACATTACCCAATACATTCAATCATTTAATCATCTCAGATCGCACCAAGTGTTAATGAACATGATAAAGGCCGGAGAAGAGAGGGACGGTACTCATAACTTGCACTTTTATTTTGTACTAATATGATGATTCATCTTCGATCTTTTATAATAACTATTAAAACAGGGTGTCCCAAAAGTTTCGAAACCATTTCAAAGCTTTATATATCCGGTACAATAATTTGCGCTATAAATCTGAAAATATCTTTAGATGGAGAACACTACTTGTAGGCCTATAATTTTTTTTCCATTAAATATTAAGTGTGCAAATGCAATCAGTTGTTGTCCCAAATGTTTAATCAAATAACTCATTATTATAAATAAGTGTAATTTACACAATTAGTCTTACCCGGTACGTTGACGTTTTCTACCAGTTCCGAAATCAACTTAAGAGGGTGGTTCAGTGGTTTCTTTTCTGCTTGAGCATTTTTTACCATTTCTTCCGTGTACCCGTATACATCTTTGACAGAGTCGGAGGTTTCACGAAGATCATAGGGACTAAGGTACAAAATGTCGACTTTGGTACCTGCAGAACGCTGTTTGAGTTGCGAAAACACCAGAGATCGTACTTCCTGTAATAGGTCAACACCGTTTTGCCCTTGATCCATCCTCTCTCGTGGAACTCGAACGGCGACGTGCATGGCTCGTTTGTCTTCCGTGAGTTGTAATATGCCCTCAACCTCTTCATCCAAAATCTTCAAACATGACTGCGACAATAGAGGCGTCATTCCTTCATGTCGGTACCGATTCATAGCTCTGACTTGGAGACACGGGAAGGTGTCGGTCGAAAAGATATCTGTTTTGTTATGACATTGCACGCGTATCCCGTGGATTTTGCTGTATCGACTGTGATCAAGCCAAAATATACCATCCTTCCCATCGGGGTCATGTGGCAATTTTGTAGGTATAATGAAAGTGCGTTGACCATCAGACCTACACAAGTAAAAGACAAATAAGAGTTTTTTTGCCGTAGATTTATATTTCTTTCCATCTCAAGCTTAGGTTAACATTAAACAATCAGGTGACAATGTTTTGGTTGTAATTCGTAACATGTTGTAAAGTTGTGAGATAGGCTGAGACAACTGAGACTTGTTTTAAAGTCTCAGTTGTTATGGAGCTCGGGGTATGAGTGGCTATCAGATACCAAAAAATGCACTATAATACGTTTAAGGTAACACGAAGTACCTATAAGGGGCAGACTGTAAATTTTATAGTTAACTAGCGGCATGCCCGTTCTTCTGATGGGCAGCCGCTAGTAAGTAGGGCCTACAACACCTAAAATAAAACTAGAGCTTGATTTTGATCATAGATCACGGATATTAGTCGTAGATGTTGACCTTTGACCTGCTGATGACAGTATAACCTTTTCCGTATGAAACCTTATAACCACTTTTGACAGTCACATTCCTCTCGGACAAGTAGCATTTTGAGGGCAAGGAGTGAACATTTAAATGTTGACCCCTCGTGACCTTTTTTACCTTTGACCCCAAAGTCATCATTCACTTTTTGTCTTAAATTGTCATTGCGCACAAGAAGAAATAAGTTCAGTCAAAATCGGAGCATATCTTAAATGTGACCCTTGTATATGTCAACGACACCTAGTGACCCCATATCACATGTCACTTTCAATCGCTAAACTACCTATACGTACATTGATCAAGGAATCTTTTGACTAATTTTGAAAAAAATAGCATTTTGAGTGCGAGGAATGGAAATGTACATGTTGACCCCTAGTGACTCCATCGTGACCTTTGACCCTAAGGCATAATTGATCTTTTTGTTGGCTTATCAATGGAAATAAATTCGGTCAAAATCAGAGCATTTCTTTAAGTTTACCCCTGTATAGGTCAACGCCCCTAGTGACCCTATATTACATGTCACTTTTAATCGCTGAACTACCTTTATGTACATGGATCCAAGAAATCTCTTGACCAATTCTGACAATCATCGGTCATTTCCTCGCGAAAAATAGCATTTTGAGTGCGAGGAGTGAACATTTACATTTTGACCCCTAGTGACCCCAAATATTTTTTTCATTTTAAAAACCTGAATAGTATATATGCGTACGGGCTTAAGAAACATGTTGACTAATTCTGACAGTTCTGGGTCATTTTGCTAAGGAGCAAGGGCGTTTTGTGTGAATAACACGTTTTAACCCCTAGCGACCCACCCGTTCTTAACCTTTGACCCCAAGGTCATGATTGACTTTTTTCTTTTCTTGTCAATGAGCACAAAGATGCATTATTCTCATTCACAAATTGATCATTGCTAAGAGGAGTTATGCTTATTTTGCAAGCTGTCCACGGAATACTTCAAAACAAATGTAAAGTAAGCATTCCATGGACAGCTACAAACATGTGCGCTTTCAGTAAAACAGGCATAACTTCTCTTCGGAATGATCAATTTTCTACATTGATTTTCTCTAATAAGCAGCAGAGTATGTTTGGTAAATAAATGCTTTACTGAACTTTTAAGTGTCATTTATTTGTTTGAAAAACATCAGTAATCTCGGTCAATAGGGAAGTACGCAGCTAAAATGCATACTTTACATTTGTTTGGTCAAGTATTCCGTGGACAGCTTGCAAAATGAGTACCTTTATTAAAATAGACATAACTCCTCTTAGCAATGCTCAATTTGTGTAATTCCTTTTTCCTAATAAGCAGGAGAGAATGCTTGTTAAATATATGCTTTACTGAACTCTCGAGTGTCATTTGTTTGTTTTTTAAAACATCACCAATCCGGGTAAACTTCTTTTTGACTCACCCTGTATTCTCACTTCTAATAAAAGATAATGTAACTTGCCTAGGGTAATAGACCACTACACATGTGGTATCTACATTGTTAAATACATTGGTAAATTAGTGTATTGTAAGTTCATATTCAAAGACTGTCTCTTTTCGGTCGATCTTTGATTAAACTGTGTGCTTTGTAATATAAATTACGGAAGTTCATTATATGGTTTTATCATTGAGATTACAAGAAATGCCAGGCAAATGTTTTGAAAGAGAGTTTTGGCATAGCGGAATATTGTAAGGCATCCTTGAACGGGACTCTGTAGCTTAGGTCTTTGCCTCAATAATGTCTTGTATGCCTTTTAAAAAAAATTATTGTCCTTATTAAAGTTTTCATTGTATTTTGTAGTAGATAATCACCAGACTAGTCAAGCAAGAGTCAAGTATAGGAAACAATTTCTAAGAGACACTACATTAACAATTTGCTTTTATAAACAGTTTCTATTAACATTTATTTATTCTTTATTTTTTAATAAACAGTTTATGTGAACAGTTTCTATGCCATCGTCTCTTAGTAGCTATCAAAATACAAAGACTGTATATAGACGATGGCATAGAAACTGTTCACATAAACTGTTTATTAAAAAATAAAGAATAAATAAATGTTAATAGAAACTGTTTATAAAAGCAAATTGTTAATGTTTACAACTTTTGAGAATTTCTTCCCAACATGTGAAATCAAAACCAGCAAAATTTGAAATTTAGAATTTAGACTTTTCCAAAAAAGAGTAACAAAATAATGTTTTCAAAGATTAAAAAGTCGGAATCCCATTTACAAAAAAATTGTATTATGTTCAGTGAAATTCTTTGATAAACCAATGAAGAAATTATTGTATAGAAAAGACTAAGTAAATTGCAACTTATTTAATTTGTATGCTTTATTGAAAGAGCAAAAATACTACAGCATTGGAGAGGTGCAGGTTATCAGTGCCTCAAAAGTTCATGGATCAGTGTTAATATTAAATTCAATTGGCAAATAGTAAGGTGGGGACAGCATCCTTTATAGACAATATTATCCTTGACTCTCTCAATCTTAATGCGATTTACTTGCATGTATTGTATGTTAGGGAACAGTTCCATTTGTACGCGATAAATTTATCGCGACTGTATCGGGGCCTGATATGTTTTGGACCCGATGTTTTTCAAGCTGATACGCGATAAAATAGTCATCAGGCCCCGATAAAATAGACATCGGGGCCCGATACGAGGCCTCTGCCATACCCTGGGGTATGTTTAGCAAATAGAGCGGGACATTGTTTAGCAAATACACGAGGATAATACAATTTACGTTAAACATCCATAATCAATAACATTATCTCTAAAAACATGAAATGCTGAATTTGTACCTTACAACTAAAATAAATAACCCGAAGCTCTATTTACATACCGACCACTTATCTTTCGTTATATTTAAACAAGCGGTAATACGCTACTCGATAAATAATCCTTTGCTACTCGCAACTGTACGCGATAAAAATCTCATCGGGGCCTGATAAAAAACTCATCGGGCCCGGAACATTCTCGCAATTTTTATCGCGTACAAATGGAACTGCTCCCTTACAAACTGTACAATAATCGACCCCACAACGCAGCAGAATAATTGTTTGGTGGTCTTGTAATGTTATTTTTGACTGTGCTGTTAATAGTCAGCTGTAGAACGGGGCCCCGTTTTAATTGAGACGCTCTATATAGTGACGCACTTCCGTCATTTTTTACACGGCGATTCATGAAGTGACGGAAGTCCGTCGCCCGCCGGAATACGAACAAAAAACACTTTTCAATAGAGGGCGCGCTTGGGAACGGGACTGCGTTTCCTAGGGAACGACCTCACATCACAGTCATTTTCAAAATTCATAAAAAGCCGATTTTGCCGATTTTAAACAACGAAATAACTCTCTTATCACAGAGATAACCGTTACAAAGGCATCACTTCTGAAAACTATAGGGCGTTTATTTAATGTAAAAATGATCACACTTACCCTAAAAATTCTATAAAATGGTGTAATCTCGTCTAGAAAATGGTGGTCTCATCACAGCAAACCGGTCAAAAAAGACATGATTTTGGCTTGTGTGGTGAGATGTTTGGGTCAAAGGTTAAATTAAATCATCGAACTGGATGTCGCAAGGAGTTCTGGTACCTTATGCTGCCCTAAACTCGATGGATAGTTACTTTTATGCAGATAATTGGGGGTAAAAGGCGAAAATTCAATCATTGCGCAAATTGACGGGTGTGCGTTACCTTGGTTACGTACAATCGTAATTTTAAAACGCCCTCAATTGAAACGTGGCCCCGTTCTACAGCTGACTGGTTAACATGTGAATTCAAATGTCACATTGGTAAGAGTCACATCACATGTATCTACGAGTATATCTATATATTATACTCCACAAAACTCATTCATTAAGTGATGTTAAAATTGTATAAGGTCATTATTCAAGACCTGTAATGTTAAGTTTAACATTTGAAAGAAAGTAGATGTTGCATGCACCTGCATGGGTGTTTGGTGTTGTAATTGAGGGATCATTTGAATCTAATAACCTTCTTGCAATCGCTCTGTACTCTCCGCGCACACGTAGAGAACGTTGTGCAAACAGATTGACAACGTACTAATAACGCAGACAGCGACTTGGACGCACTAAGAACGTCTACAGCGTAGTGAAAGCGCAGTGAGTTTCCGTGAGACTTTAAGTAGAATGGTTGGTAATAAGAGCGCCGTGAAATGTAATAAGCAGGATAAGAGCATACTAAGAGTTTCCTTGGTTTTTTTAAAAAAATGACAGTTTTGAGCAGGGGTTGGCGTATTTCCGATTGTAAACCGCTCAGAAAAAGGTGGGGTTTTTTTCAAGCACAACATTTTCAAATATCCCGGGATATGTTCATTCAGTGTTATATATCAGTGTAAAGCTAATGTGTCCCTCTTCAAAATGATACCCAATTTAAAGCAATCCCTTGTTCCAATCCTCAGCCACCTGCTTGAGAACATGTGTAGGTCACAAACACTATGTCATGCTCAAAAGAACAAGCGAGTCGTCTGTTTAATGAAGTGTTGACTTTTGAGCACAAAATAGCGGGGTTTTTGACACATTTAGATAACGACCTACCCATGTTCTCAAGCAAATGGCTGAGCAAAATGGCCGGTCTCAAGCAAAATGGCCGGTCTCACGATGCAAAGGTTGTGAGTTCTAGCCCCACTACAGCCAACTTGTTTGTATCCTTGGGCAAGGTACTTAGTCTCAATTGCTTCGTCGACCCATGCGAGATTGGGGAGCTGTTAGGGGATATTACAATCTAAGTGCTGATTCTGTGTGTGCGCCGTATCGGTAGCCTGGTAAATGAAGCGAAATGATTTGTGACGATTTCCTAATGGCAGCAAAAAACGGTGGTTCGGAAGTCACGTATAAATGGTGGTCCCGTGCATCGGAAGAGCAATACCCGAGCACGTTAAAAGGTTACAGACTATTTCGTAAAGGGTAGGGGATCATCCCGTTCTGTATCTGTTCACACATCTAACGGACCCCAATGGAAATAAGCTAATAAGCTTATTGGGTTATCCAGGGTCGTAGGACCCAAATGATATCAAATCAAATCAAAGCACTAGAACATGGGATTGCTTTAAATTTGGTACCATTGTAAAGATGCACATGTCAGCTTTCCATTAGTATATAACACTGAATGAACATATCCCGAGACATTTTGTAATTAAAAAGAAATTCCGAACTTTTTTTGAGCAGTGTAGTTATATAAGGCTAAAAAGTCACATAACTTGTGTATGCTTTTACGCAGTGAAAGAACAAAGCAGTTAAAGAGAATCTCTCCGAGAAATTTCAAAACGCTAACTACACACAGAAAACACTATGTAAAAAATTATGTAAATATAGAACTCCATAATTATTATGTAAGAGTTTACATAAAACATGTAATATATACCCAAGCTTGTGTAAATTCCTATGCAAAAGCTTAACACAACTGTTTACATAGTATTATGGAGTTCTATTTTTACACAGATTGTGTATTTTTTACATAATTTGTGTAATTTTTTTATTTTTACATAGTGTTTTCAGTGTGTAGTTAAACTTGGTATTTTAGTCATTTCACGTACCTTTCCATGCTGAATGCTAGCTCAAAATGAATCAGAAGATCAATCAGTAAGTTTGGATCTACTTGTTTGAAGTGACTGGTAAGCTCTTCAACTGTGTATTCTGCTTTCGCTGGAAGTGCCCAGTAGCCATCTTTAAAACCAGGTTCGGCAAAGATAGGACCAAATATAGTACTGGTCAGCCAGTTGGGCTCAATAATTAATATGTCATCACTGTTCTCAAAACTCACATGGTGAACCTAGTCATAAAAGATTGCAAAATTATTGCGGCTTTTTACTTTCAATGGCATCAATTAATAACAGCAGCACCATTAGTCAAAACTTGAGATCAATATATTTGTGAGTATTATACCACAAACATTACTGCTTTATTATATACAATGAAAAATCACGGTTTCTTATCAAACAGTTAAAAATAAGTTCCCCTGCAGATTATGCCTGATTTTGTTAAAATAGGAATAAAAGTTGCTAAATGATGTATTGAAGAATGATTGTTAAGCAGCTTGAACCAGGGTCTTTGCTTGAACACCGCACGGGTACTGTACTGCTTGAATGAGCACATATTGACTGGAGGAATAGCTCAAAAGGTAACAAATGCGGTGTTAAATACCCTTTACAATGTAAAATTAATTAGTTAGCATGGCTAGGATTCCAATGGATTTCCCCGATTAGTGAAATATGTGCTGCAACCGATGTATACATTTTTTGATATTTTGAAGTGAAAGGTGTCAGTAGCGTGTCTCCCGGGGATCAGGGGTGGGGACGAGTGCCCCCTGACGGCTTTGACCGAGAAGGCCAGCTCAAACTATCGGGCTAAATACAATCGAATGGAAGGGAAGAAGACTGGGAAGAGTGGAAGAGAAAAGGGGAAAGGAGATGGAAAAGGTAAGGAAAGGGAAAGAATGGAAGAAGAGGAAGAGAAAAGAGAGAAGGAAAATGGATGGAAAGAGGAATGGAAAGAGAACAACGAAGGGTAGGAAAATAAGAGGAGAGGGGAAGGAAGACAATAGTATAGTTGAAGAAAGGGAAAATAAGTGGAAAGAAGTGTAAATCGAAAAGAAACTTGAGAAAGCGTGCTTTCGGTGACTTTCATCAATGTATTTATAAGACCGGAAAAGGAATCACCCCCCGCTTGACTTTGGGTGAATTACGCCTATTTGATAGGGTTCCGAGTGTAAATCGAAAAGAAACTTGAGAAGAGATTTAACCATCCAAATATTTGATGATTTATGTGTAAAAGCGTGCCTTCGGTGACTTTCATCAAGGTATTTAAAGGACCGGGAAAGGGATCACCCCCCCCCCCCCCCCCCCCCGCTTGACTTTGGGTGAATTACGCCTGTTTGATAGGGTTTACTTAATTCCCATCTAAATGATAATTTGCTCCTTGCCCAGTTTGACGAGGGGCAATTTAGTATAACAATGGCAAATTTCCACGCGCTGCACGCGCATTTGTTCAGGAATATCATACTAAATACAGAACAGATTTTTATAAACTTTTCCCAAATGTCAAGGTCTATGTCAATACTAGGTATTTTTAACCTTTGTTAATGCATTTCTCATGGTGATTCCAAATGTGGTGATGAGATTCAATAGTTTTGACATTTTTGAAACATTTGGTGACATTTTGGAACTGTCGTCTGCATACCCTACAGCAAGGAAAGTGTTATGGAAAGTGTTAATAATAGCCAAAAGCGTGTAAATATGTTGTTAAAAATTCGCGCGCTACGCGCGCATCGAGTTAAGGGGGCTGTCAAGTGTCATTTCGTATTTTCCAGGAATTTCACTTTTCTTCATTTTTCAAAACTTCAGAGTGTTATCTATCAGTACATGCAAAGAAATTTTCAATTTTGAAATTCCAAAAGCCTATTTAGAAGGATTTAAATCCCTTATTATGATCATTGACAAAGTAGAATAGAAAAGTCTGCCCGCAGGGGATCAGCGAAACTCCCATGCGCCGCGTATCCCGTGTTTTGTTTTTCACGCAAATTAGCACGCGCCAGTTCGCTTAAAATACGCGACGCTGTTGTTTTGAAAGCCGTCAGTGCGTGCTGCGTTACCCGCTATGTTTTTGCCGCGTTTGAGGGCTTGTTCATATGCATTGTTTACGCATCGGAGGCCCGACTAATCAAACCGTCATTTTTGGTGTGGCTGAGCCTGAAGCAAGTACATTGTAGGCCTATTAGTAAAACAAGGCTTTAGCACAAGCGTTAGTGTCAAGGAGTTTGGAAAGAGAGAAGGAAAAAAGATAAAAAATAAAGGACAGAGAAAGATTTTGAATCCATGATCGGAGTGAAACATTGTAAGGAGTATCAAAAAGACTACCGGGTTTTATTTGTTTTTGTTTGGCCTTTCGATGTTGTACAAGTCCGTTCCACCCGCCCCGTCCATCCAATAGGCCTACCTGTTTATCTATACATTGTCATTACTGAGTATGGTAGGCCTATTAGGGACCGTTCAATATTTATGGTGGAGGGGTGGGGTAAACTATAGGGGGGGTCATGTAACTTTCATATGTTGAAATAGGGGGGGTTATGTAACTTTTTATTCTTAAACAGGGGGGGTTGTGTAAATTTGTATAAAGATGGTGGTGATTGGAGTGATTTTAGAGGCTATTTTGGAGTGTAAATGCCTTTTTTTTTTCTGCGCTTCGCGCATATTTTCTTAAAACCTATCGACTTCAAAAACTTTTACTATGAGATGACTTCTGGACAGCAAATCGAGGATATGGTGGAAATTTGGAAAAACATCTATATAATCATCAACGGTCGAGACATTAGAGCCACAGGGTGTATAATGTTACAAAATCCAATTTCATGATTTACAAATGTGGTTTATTGCATGGTTTTCACCTCATCTCAGCTTTGCACCAATGCTCACAAAAGTAGAACGTTTCACTGGATTATACGTTTCTGCTCAGAATGTTCTAACTTGTTCAGGTTACTTATAAAGACTCACAAAACCACCCAAAATGTATAAATATGAAAAAAAATCCAGCTCGCTATGCTCGCCATTACTAATTTCACACAATAAAAAGAAGGGGCATCATAAAATTATTAGCCGTTCAGATAGGGCACAAACAAAAATTTGCCAATGTATCCATGAACAAAATTCCAAAGGTAAAGACAGCCTCTTAAGTATGTGACAATTTGATTTTTTCGGGGAGGGGGGGGGGGGTGGGGGGTGTAAAAAGCTACTGGTAAGCAGGGGGGGTCATGTGATTTTCAGTTTCAGCTGTAGGGGGGGGGGGGGGGGGTTAGGTAATTTTAACCTACAAGTCTCGAATTTGTCCCAACCGCCCTCCACCATAAATAATGAACGGTCCCTTACTTCGTATCGTTGTTAAGTTAGCTAGTTCTCAATTAGTTCAACTCGGTGTACAAATTTTTCATTCAGTTATATCAAACATAAATTATAAGTGCCATTTTACCTAAGCCTACATGGGCATGATCGGAAAAGCATCCTCGGGCCGATGAGCCGATGCTATCAAATGGTTCACATGGTTATCTCCTAGTTATAGTCTAACTTTGTATAGTTACGTGCACACGCGGCAATAAAAAACATGACATGTGGAGTTGGGGGAAGGCGGTATAATTAGGCGGGTCATTTTATGATGAAAAGCACCTCAACCCAAAAAAAATTGCTACAAAAGGTTTTTCAACTGATTCTGCTTCCAGGTAATATCAGGAATGACCACAAGAAAGTCCCAAAAAATCTAAGTTCCGGAAAGGGGGTATTTTCAAGATGGCGTCCAAGATGGCCGCCAACATCATAAAATGGCTATAACTCTGGTATTAATCACCCTAGAGATGTAAATTTGGTATTTATTCATAGGTTTTAGGGTGTGATAAACTCAATTAGACTGGTTTCAGGTTTCCTAGACACTCAGGTGCACTCTACAACAAAGATGGCGTCCAAGATGGCCGCCGATATCATACAATGGCTATAATACTGGTATTAATCACTCTAGAGATGTAAATTTGGTATTTATTCCTAGGTTTTAGGATGTGATAAACTTAATCAGACTGAATTAAGGTTTCTTAGACACTCAGGTGCACTCTAAACATCCAAGATTGCCGCCAATATTATAAAATGGCTATAATTCTGGTATTAATCACCATATAGGTGTAAATGTGGTATATATATTCCTAGGTTTTAGGGTGTAGTAAACTCAATCAGACTGGTTTAAAGTTTCCTAGATACTCAGGTGCACTCTACAACAAAGATGGCGTCCAAGATGGCATCCAAGATGGCGTCCAAGATGGCCGCCAATATCATAATGTGGCTAAAATCCAAAATCCAATAAATAAACACTTAAAATAGATAGACTAGTAGTAAAGTATGTGAATTCATTTGATACCCCTCATCCCATTCCCAACATCACACACTCCAAGTTCACTGTCCCCTCCCACCCTTACCCTATGGGATTAAGTAAACAATCATTCATAACTAAGAGGGCTTAGTCTTAGACACATTTATTTTAGGCCGAACAAAGTGGCAGCAGAAGAAAAGCGGTCAACAATGTCTTGTATACCGCCAGCATTAGTTGCAACCAGGGCAGAATCATCTGAGTACAGCTCCCTGATATATATTTCTCTCACTTTGGTTAAGGCTTTGATCGGGTCTTGACGGATTGAACAGCTTTTCATCTGAACGAGTCCTGATGCGCACTACCTTGTCTAGGTTTGTAGCCATTGTTTCCAAAACTGCAGCAAGATACAGAGCAAACAAAGTTGGAGCAAGGCTTTACTAACATTTCCTCCAATGGACAACTTTCCAAACATGTCCTCATGGAACAACTCGATCTTTGTCTATCTGGGCATTCGTATACTTTGAGCACCTCCTACAGAGTTTTTCGGTCCACCGTATCAAACGCCTTGGAGAAATCAACAAAGACTATTATATATACAAATGTTGCTGCTGTTCTACAGCCTTCTTCTGAAGTTGCCTCAAAGTGAAAATCGTGTCATCGGTTGCTCTATCAACCCCAAAGCCACACTGCCTCTCAGAAAGTACCTCTTCTGCGATAATCTTAAGCCGGTTAAGGATTATTTTTGCCATGATTTTGCCAGTTATGGACAGTCACTTTTGTCACCCTTGTTCTTGTAAATGGTAACAATCATTGCGTCTTTAAAGTCCTGAGGGAAACATTCGCTTTGCCAGCAAGCATTGAATTGAATAGATCTAATAATTCAGTCTTTAGTACATCTGATGGTATGTCATCTTGTCCATCTTGATGTTCTTCCGTTACTTAAATGATCCAACAAAGCTTGAATTCTGTCATCTTGTTATTCGAACCAGTCAGGATTTGTTTCGTTTAGGATGACCAAATATTTCGATAGCGGTTGAGAGGATGGATTCCCAAAGGAGATTCCACTGTTCTCCAACATTACTTGGATCTGAGATGATTTTGTTGCCTTGAAGAGATTTTGTCATTGCTGTTTCAAGTTTCCTTTTGTGTTCTTCATCTTTCAACTTGTTGACATCTAATTTTTTGGGTGCATTGCTAGGAGACGGTGTCTGATTACCATGTAATGGTCAGTTGAGCAATCTGCTCCCCTCATTGCTTTTGTTAAAAAGACATCTGCTCTACGAGTCACAATGTAGTCAAGTAAATGAAAATGCTTTATCAAAGGGTAAATCCAAGTGAAGAAATGCTTCTCTGGTTGAAAGAAAAGTATTGGCAACACACAAGTTTCTTTCCATGCAGTAATTCATCAGAAGGTCACCATTAGTGGGGTTTTTCCTTTGCCAAAATGACCAATTACACTTTCATAGGTAATATGATCCATTCCAATCCTCACATTAATGCCCCCCCCCCCCCCCCCCAAGAATAAGTAGTTTGTCTGCCTTAGGTACATCATCATCTACTTTAGCCAGCTCTTAAGTAATTGTATGAGACGTTCGGTTATTCCTGTGGGAAGTGTTGGTATTTTATTAGCACTTTTATTAAAGATGGCAAATACTGTATCCCTTCTTCCATTGGGTTTCCCAATCCAGTAGAAATCATGAGTGCTTTCTTCAATCTGACCTTGTCATTCGATCCTTAATGTCTCTTGTAAAGCGACAATATCAATGTTGTATCTTGTCAACTCCTTGGTTATCAAAGCAGTTTTTCTTTCTGTTATTGAGTCATTATCTAGCAGTGTTCGCACATTCCATGTGACAAGTTAGTTTTACTTTTGTTTGTATTTTTACCGCTGTCACAAAGACCCGCAGCTGGCCCCAGTGAACCAGTCTGGTTATTGATTTGAGCAATCTTTCATTACCCAACCTTTTCCAGGGGCTTCCCCTTCCGAGGCAGGCAGTGCTATCCCTGAAGAGGGCTGCCTGGACACTCACACAACTGCCTCTTCTCTGTTGTTGCTCAGAAGATTCAACAATGTTGCGACCATCTTGAGTGTGCATTGGATTTTTAACAAGGAAAACAATAAATGTTGCCAAAATGGCAGCCATTTTGGACGCCATCTTTGTTTTGGAGTGCACCTGAGTCTCTAGGAAACTTTAAACCAATCTGATTGAGTTTATTATCCCTAAAACCTAGGAATAGATACCAAATTTACATCTCTGGGGTGATTAATACTTTTCAGAGTTATAGCCATTTTATGATATTGGCGCCCATCTTGGAGGCCATCTTGGACGCCATCTTTGTTGTAGAGTGCACCCGAGTGTCTAGGAAACTTTAAACCAGTCTGATTGAGTTTACCACATCCTAAATCCTAGGATAGCTACCAAATTTACATCTCTAGGGTGATTATTTTTCAGAGTTATAGCCATTTTATGATATTTGCGCCCATCTTGGCGGCCATCTTGGACGCCATCTTTGTTGTAGAGTGCACCCGAGTGTCTAGGCAACTTTGAACCAGTCTGATTGAATTTATCACACCCTAAAACCTAGGAATAAATACACAATTTATATCTGTAGGGTGATTAATACCAGAGTTATAGCCATTTTATGATATTGGCGGCCATCTTGGACGCCATCTTTGTTGTAGAGTGCACCTGAGTGTCTAGGAAACCTGAAACCAGTCTAATTGAGTTTATCACACCCTAAAACCTAGAAATAAATACCAAATTTACATCTCTAGGGTGATTAATACTAGAGTTATAGCCATTTTATGATGTTGGCGGCCATCTTGGACGCCATCTTGAAAATAACCCCTTTCCGGAAGTTAGATTTTTTGGGACTTTCTTTTGGCCATTGGTGATATCACTTGGAAGCAGAATCAGTTGAAAAACCTTTTGTAGCAATTTTTTTGGGGTCAAATCACAAAATGACCCGACTAAATAGGGCCATGGAGAGCAGGGATGGACAGCCTCTCCTGGCATGTATTTTAATATAATATCCATTATAAGCTCATTTATTTCAGTTGCGTTCGGGTTTAAGGCCCCGCTGTTAGGCCTACGGTTTGGTGACATGCCATGATATGAAACAAAATAAGTTCCAAGATAACCAGAAGTAGGGCCTATACGGCCAAACAAGCCATGTTTCTAAAAAATCCTCCTAAAATGTCATAGTTAAATTGAATAATATAAAATTCTGGAACATTCCAAATGAAATTCGGACTGAACAAAGAACAGAGATCTTCCCATTTCGATCGCTAAATGGCCCATCATTCATATGTTTGAATCAATGATATGCCCGAATGTTCTAGACTGAAAGCAAATGTGAAAGGGATGGGATTAGGTGGTGGGAGAGGATGCTCTATATTTCTGCCCCTCGGACCCACCCCAACAACAACAAAATAGGGTAACATCGGTTTGGTTTATCACGAAGTTATGAGATGTAAACAATAGGCCTGATTAATTAAATGTGTGGTTGCACCTTTGATATCCTTGTACTTTTGAGTCCTCTCAATGAAAAAAGTTTCAATCTAGGTAGGCCTATAGGTGACAAGGCAATTCATAGGGATAGCCAATAAATAATAAAACCATATGCAGTAATGGAAATACCCACATGACTGTATATATAGGCCTATTAGAGCTAATTGTTAATAATGACCGTGTTTTCACCGTTATCATTGTTATCTTCAGTAGATAGCAAACTACTTTTATAAGAGATCCAACCGAAATGCTTAATAGAGCTATTGTTATAACACTGAACAATCACTATTTAATAATTATCTTTGGTAGATAGCAAACCAATTTTAAAAGGATCCAAGTCCATTCTAATGAAAAATACTCATCATTTAACTACTGTGAAATGTGATCCATTACCCGCCAGTATCTGATGAGGTCGTTTGTCAGAGGGGGAAATGGTATCTTCCCGGTAGGCTTTAACTTTACAGGCTGAGGATTGCCGCCGCCTATTCCGACATTTGAAAACGGGAGGGTGGGGGTGTTCTCAAAATCCACTCCATCCGACTCAAAGTGGGGCCCTTGCTCCCCCCACCCACTGTATTTACAGAAAATAATTAGCCCGGTAGTTTGAGCTGTTCTACCCGGTAAAATCCGTCGAGGGAGGGGGACACTCTGCTGATACGCTACTGTTACTCGTTCGCTTGACAGTTTACCCATAGACAATTCCTATAGTCATTTTACAAACCGTTCATTTTTATTTTCCTGCTTCATTAAACATTAGACCTATCGGACATACGGTATTTCAGTTTCTTTTTCAGTGGCGCTGGCATAACGAGGATCAAGTTCAGGTGGCATGTTGTGGCCTTTTACTATGATGAAATTACAATTCGTGACGTGACTCATATTAATCATGTTAATCAGAAGCTTACCCGATTCCGTCTCTTTTAATATCTGAAGTAGAAGAAGAGAAAACATGTAGGCCTAGGCCTACCAAACGACAGGTCTTCAATTAAATCTTCATCCCCATTTCTCGCTTTCTCTCTAATGTTTCCAATTTTTCTCTCTCCTTTACTAAGTCCTTTATCTAGGATGGTGTTGATTTTTTACACCCAGACTACTCACTAATCCCGCCACGGTGCATTTTTAAATGATCACATTGATAAAGACTCGACTACACTGGACCTATGATAAGGGAACTCTGATGATTAGCCGCAGAGTGTTGCGCACATAAATTAATACACGAGCGTCTAATCTTTGTCAACCGGTTCAACGCGCACGCGTCACCATTTACTTTTGCCAACTCAAAACATTCTACGCGCGTCTGCGCTCATTGTCGATTAACGCACGCGCTTTCATGCGTTACGCTTCCCGGAAATTGTGAACGCACTTCGAATGCGCATGAAATGGTATGGCTTCTTTTTTCACACTCGACATAGTGAAAAAGGTGTTTTTTAACACACATTTGAGGTTATTTTGATACCAAGAAAAGAACGGTTTGTAATCAAACTTTGCACGAAGTTGGGGATTTATATGCTTCCCACAATATCTAAAGAACAGGATTTGAAATACGTGTATTTCCCCGTAAACCATGATCAAACGGCGGTATTGTCACTTTTCACATTCATCGGTTGATTTCTTTATGTTCATTTTTGAGTAAAAATACGATTTACAGACACGATAACTCAATACAAACTGCATCTGATGGACAGCAAGTAAGTTTAACGCAACAACCATGATCTTCGCCAGGTTCCATTTTTTTTGTTTTTTGTTTTAGTCCTATTTTCCGATTTTTCGGATCATTTTGTGGAAATTCACGTTTGTTGTATTAAAAAATCCCATTTTGTTGCCTTATTTGGTCAATAAATAAAAAAATATCTCAGATATCAAAACAAACAAAAAATAGAACCCGGGTAATTTTCTTAAGATTACAAATATCGTAAAAGGACAGATTTTCAGAAAATATTTTTTTGGTTACCTTGTCCGAATTGAAGACTGGTCAAAATTCTCGTTTTTTATGATTTTCTCCAAAATGGTTCTTTTTAGAGCAATTTCATGTTCATGGTTAGATTTATTGAACCCTTTCCTTCAAAAAAATGTATACTTGTATATGGAATATATGAATAATGACGTAGTTACGGCAGTTTTACGGAAGCTATTTCTGACACTTGACAGCCCCCTTAAGGATGTTTATACTTATGTTAATGCATTTCGCATGATTATTCCAAATGTGGTGATGAGATTCAATCTTGACATTTTCGAATCATTTTGTGAATTTTAGAATACAAAGTATGATATCTATGTATCCGCACTTATTTCATCTGAACGTACATAAATCGACAACCCCATTCATCGTCGCGTTCAGCATGTTCTGTGATTATTATCGCCCACTATCAAAAGAACAAGCTCCAAAATGTTTTTGTTTTTTTTTGTGTTTTTTTTGTTTGTTTTTTTGTCCACTAGTACTGTTACGATTAAGCACAGACGTTGACGCTGTTTTATTCTAAGAATTCGCCAAAAAACGCAAATTAAATGTTGTCAGAAGTCTTGTATCGGTCAAAGGTCACAAATTTGATTTCCTGAGTTTCAAATAGTTTCAAGTTCAATTGCAGCAAACACGATGGTTATGACCACTGAGTTCACCATGTATTAATCTATTTACGATATATTAACAAGCATTGTCTTGCATATCAATTAAATAACATAATGTATAGGCCTACTTTATAACCAATCACATCGAAATTGTAAGTGCGTGTGTGTTTTCGGTACTGCGTTTACAAACTGAATTATCAATAAACAAAACATTGCGGTGCGATACAATCAAACGTGAGGGCCGGGCTTAAGGCAAAGTACATGCACAATGTACGTTAATTGGGTTTTGAATTGAATCAGTTTCATCATGGAAGTATGGTTTTATACATCACACTCACGCGCGATGAAAAACAGCAAAGAAACTAAACTTACTTCGCCCATATCGTGAAGAAATCCGACGGCTGTCCTTAGAAGTTTATTGCTGATATCATTGACAGTGTCAGTAATGCCAAGCACTGTGCCAAATAGCTCTCGGACTTTCTGTGCGAACTGCGGGAAGCGCAAAATCGGTGCCTTTCCTTCACACCATTGTTTCTTGTGTTTGATAATGTCATCGCATATCTTTGGCATCAATTCTTCCTGTAGTAAAATAATTGGTATTCACAAATGGAGCATTTGTATTTCAATCATCAC
>CM069457.1:39695418-39922644 GCA_035610835.1 Ophiura sarsii | reverse complement strand
GAAAAATACTCATCATTTAACTACTGTGAAATGTGATCCATTACCCGCCAGTATCTGATGAGGTCGTTTGTCAGAGGGGGAAATGGTATCTTCCCGGTAGGCTTTAACTTTACAGGCTGAGGATTGCCGCCGCCTATTCCGACATTTGAAAACGGGAGGGTGGGGGTGTTCTCAAAATTCACCCCATCCGACTCAAAGTGGGGCCCTTGCTCCCCCCACCCACTGTATTTACAGAAAATAATTAGCCCGGTAGTTTGAGCTGTTCTACCCGGTAAAATCCGTCGAGGGAGGGGGACACTCTGCTGATACGCTACTGTTACTCGTTCGCTTGACAGTTTACCCATAGACAATTCCTATAGTCATTTTACAAACCGTTCATTTTATTTTCCTGCTTCATTAAACATTAGACCTATCGGACATACGGTATTTCAGTTTCTTTTTCAGTGGCGCTGGCATAACGAGGATCAAGTTCAGGTGGCATGTTGTGGCCTTTTACTATGATGAAATTACAATTCGTGACGTGACTCATATTAATCATGTTAATCAGAAGCTTACCCGATTCCGTCTCTTTTAATATCTGAAGTAGAAGAAGATAAAACATGTAGGCCTAGGCCTACCAAACGACAGGTCTTCAATTAAATCTTCATCCCCATTTCTCGCTTTCTCTCCAATGTTTCCAATTTTTCTCTCTCCTTTACTAAGTCCTTTATCTAGGATGGTGTTAATTTTTTACACCCAGACTACTCACTAATCCCGCCACGGTGCATTTTTAAATGATCACATTGATAAAGACTCGACTACACTGGACCTATGATAAGGGAACTCTGATGATTAGCCGCAGAGTGTTGCGCACAGAAATTAATACACGAGCGTCTAATCTTTGTCAACCGGTTCAACGCGCACGCGTCACCATTTACTTTTGCCAACTCAAAACATTCTACGCGCGTCTGCGCTCATTGTCGATTAACGCACGCGCTTTCATGCGTTACGCTTCCCGGAAATTGTGAACGCACTTCGAATGCGCATGAAATGGTATGGCTTCTTTTTTCACACTCGACATAGTGAAAAAGGTGTTTTTTAACACACATTTGAGGTTATTTTGATACCAAGAAAAGAACGGTTTGTAATCAAACGGCGGTATTGTCACTTTTCACATTCATCGGTTGATTTCTTTATGTTCATTTTTGAGTAAAAATACGATTTACAGACACGATAACTCAATACAAACTGCATCTGATGGACAGCAAGTAAGTTTAACGCAACAACCATGATCTTCGCCAGGTTCCATTTTTTTTGTTTTTTGTTTTAGGCCTATTTTCCGATTTTTCGGATCATTTTGTGGAAATTCACGTTTGTTGTATTAAAAAATCCCATTTTGTTGCCTTATTTGGTCAATAAATAAAAAAATATCTCAGATATCAAAACAAAAAAAAAATAGAACCCGGGTAATTTTCTTAAGATTACAAATATCGTAAAAGGACAGATTTTCAGAAAATATTTTTTTGGTTACCTTGTCCGAATTGAAGACTGGTCAAAATTCTCGTTTTTTATGATTTTCTCCAAAATGGTTCTTTTTAGAGCAATTTCATGTTCATGGTTAGATTTATTGAACCCTTTCCTTCAAAAAAATGTATACTTGTATATGGAATATATGAATAATGACGTAGTTACGGCAGTTTTACGGACGCTATTTCTGACACTTGACAGCCCCCTTAAGGATGTTTATACTTATGTTAATGCATTTCGCATGATTATTCCAAATGTGGTGATGAGATTCAATCTTGACATTTTCGAATCATTTTGTGAATTTTAGAATACAAAGTATGATATCTATGTATCCGCACTTATTTCATCTGAACGTACATAAATCGACAACCCCATTCATCGTCGCGTTCAGCATGTTCTGTGATTATTATCGCCCACTATCAAAAGAACAAGCTCCAAAATGTTTTTGGTTTTTTTTGTGTGTTTTTTGTTTGTTTTTTTGTCCACTAGTACTGTTACGATTAAGCACAGACGTTGACGCTGTTTTATTCTAAGAATTCGCCAAAAAACGCAAATTAAATGTTGTCAGAAGTCTTGTATCGGTCAAAGGTCACAAATTTGATTTCCTGAGTTTCAAATAGTTTCAAGTTCAATTGCAGCAAACACGATGGTTATGACCACTGAGTTCACCATGTATTAATCTATTTACGATATATTAACAAGCATTGTCTTGCATATCAATTAAATAACATAATGTATAGGCCTACTTTATAACCAATCACATCGAAATTGTAAGTGCGTGTGTGTTTTCGGTACTGCGTTTACAAACTGAATTATCAATAAACAAAACATTGCGGTGCGATACAATCAAACGTGAGGGCCGGGCTTAAGGCAAAGTACATGCACAATGTACGTTAATTGGGTTTTGAATTGAATCAGTTTCATCATGGAAGTATGGTTTTATACATCACACTCACGCGCGATGAAAAACAGCAAAGAAACTAAACTTACTTCGCCCATATCGTGAAGAAATCCGACGGCTGTCCTTAGAAGTTTATTGCTGATATCATTGACAGTGTCAGTAATGCCAAGCACTGTGCCAAATAGCTCTCGGACTTTCTGTGCGAACTGCGGGAAGCGCAAAATCGGTGCCTTTCCTTCACACCATTGTTTCTTGTGTTTGATAATGTCATCGCATATCTTTGGCATCAATTCTTCCTGTAGTAAAATAATTGGTATTCACAAATGGAGCATTTGTATTTCAATCATCACCAACTAGGCTAATAGTAATATATTTGAAAATAGTACAATATACCTTCGTTGATTTCAGCCAAATAAAAAGCATTTTAAAGGTGACATTTTACTGCATATGATGTTTGCAATATCTCATTTTGCCTTACCTAGCCAAAATCACTAATCCCCCCCCCCCCTCCCCCATTAAGTGGGTAAACAGCTGGACAATTTTTATTTTTATTTATTTATTTATTTATTTGAACATACACTTTTACAACAGTGGCACCCGTCTACCCGACGGTGCGTTCATAATATATACATACAATAATTGACAAAAACGAAAGAACATTAAAAATTATTATATAGTCATGTATACAATAGTCTCAATAGATTCACTTTGAGTTCATAATATTACATCTAACAGCCCACGCACGTTTAAGGTATGATTTGCAGAATTGGTCAAGGATAGCGTATGCAGAACGGGCAGCTTTAGTGTGTCTGTAAGGCGTGGTGATATTAATTGGACAACCTAGCATTATATACAATTTTGAGTCCAGATTACTGATAATAAATTCCAGCCAAACATCACTAAAACCATCGTTGCATAGGTTGTTTTCGAGTTTGATATATTCCTCGACCCTTATCTCATTCAGTGATCTACATGTAAATAAGAAATGTCTTAAGTCTTCCGTTGAATCATCATTACAAAGCATACATTTACCATCCTTATTATTTGAAGACCATTTGCGTATTCTATGTTCCAATGGAAGCGTGTTTGATCGCGCTTTGAATTTTAGACTACAACCAAAGAAATCAGTTTTGTCTAAAAGATAGTCTTCCAATTGAACGGTTTTTTTAAACTGCAAATAGTCGCTAAGAGAAGATTTTTCCCTAACAGTGTTACTCCATACATTATGACAGACAATCTTATTAATGCGCTTAAATGTGTTGACCCAGCGTGGACTTGTGGGGGCGTCATTAATAATGTATTCCATGTCGCATCTTTTAAGCGTATCTCTAATCGACGACAACCATTTGAACCTGATATGGTCCATCAATAAAACGCTACAATTAAAACAGTTACACTTTTTTTTTATGAACTCATTGTGTAATCCGTGATCATACTTACCCGCATAGGTTTCGCCAATTCTCCTATTGCCGATGTCAATGTCCTCAAATCACCAGATTTACAACAATTCAGTAGAAAAACTTCATCATGTATGTGAAATACATCTTTAAACTCATGCTGTATCTTACGAGCTGCATCACCGGCTGTTTAATAGCACCAGTAGCATAAACAAGAACATTATTATTACATTGTTTTTATAATTATCTTAAAAGCTATGATGATTACCCACATCACCCTCGAATCTTCGCGAATTACACTCGCTGCCATGACTACTGGTGAGTCAACGTATCACATACAAGTCATTGCCTATTGTTTCCAAGAGCTTCCATGATGGTATGGCTCATGCATATCATTGGACTGGCTTTATCGCCCCAAACGCACTCTCAACTCAGCTACACTAGCTCTTCTTGATAGACCAGCACCCACAATAGCTCTTACATATGGCGCTAGATCTTTCACCATTGCTACACTATCATTATGGACATGGGCTACCAGCCCCCCCCCCCCCCCCCCCCCCCCCCCCCCCCCCCCCATCCCCCATTAAATGAAGACACTGGTTACGCCACTGCGCTGGTCATGCACGCACGTTTCAAAAATTGCTTAGGAAGACGATGTTTTTAAAGTCATTTTTAAGTTAAAAATTCTAATACGATTTGGTCAATGGTAAAATGTTCCTTGCCATGGCGCATAACCGACTACACATTTCATTCTTGTATCTAACAAACGACCATAACGCTCTTACAAATTTGGATTTGTAAATTTTTCAATTGAATTAAATGTATGAACTTGAAATTTGTACACAAAACATCAATTCAAATATTCTGATCTACGTCTTAGACCAGAATTTCATATTAAAAGTTGGGGAGCATAGGGGTTTTCCGATCCCGGGTCCGAGGCTGACACAGGGAGTTATTATACAGGGCGAGTAAAAAGAAGTGTACTCACCGTAAAATAATTATTAAGAAGTAACTTTATTATATTATCAGAATATGAAGGCAACCAATGTATGCGGCAATAGATGCATTTAGTCACTATCATCAGCAAAAAAAATACATGACATTGCATGGTACCGTTTACCAGATAATATGACTACCGTATTTGGGTAAAGTTACTGCATTTTGAAACCGAACACATTATTGAATATTTTACTCAATAGTGCTCGATATTAATGAACAAGTGGATTCATGTATGGTACACAATATCTAACTATTACAAAGACAAATTTTAAAAAAAGCAATTATTTTTACACGAATTCATCAACAACAACAATAAAGTTTTCTTTTGTGATAATTGGACTCAGCATGGACTAGAGCAGGCATTCTCAAATGGTGGCGCACGCGCCACTTGTGGCGCATCAAGGCATCCTAAGTGGCGCTAGTTGGTTAAAATTTGTTTTAAAAAAGAAATCATATTATGATATATAGCCAAATTCCATAGGCATATGACAGTCAGATGTATAAATACAGCAATTTTTCTCGCGCTACGCGCGTATGTGCCCTCAAAACAGTAATATTAGTTAATATGCTGCCTACATAATGTTAAAATATTTTGAAATTAATGTTATAAAGGGAATTTTGCCATTGTAAATTATTAAAATATGACCAAGTGGAGCTCCAACAAGTTGGTTACTAAAATGTGGCGCATCAGTAAATCTAGTTGAGAAAGCCTGGACTAGAGTGTGGACCGTTTTCAATAGTGACATTCAATAGATCTTATAAGAGAAAATATCGCAAATCTTGTTCGGTTTGCAAAATGTTGACTTTTACGCAAATATGTTTACCACAACCAATTTCAACCAACTAAAATTATAAGATATCAAATCCCAAAGTTGAGTACACTTTTGTTGACTCACCCTGTATACCAAAATGTTCTTTGAAATTGGTAATTTGTCCTAAGTGGAAATCCTTGCCAACTTGAACTGGTTAGTGGTTGATTCACCTTCATAGTTAGGGTAGAAGGTCACATGTGTTTCAATGTGTTTCAAAACAATGTATGCTCCCAGCTGCAAAGCTTTATAAACAATCACAATATAAATATGCTGGGCATAAACGCTGCTTTCGCATGATTGCATGAGTGGCAACAGCAAAAATGACCATTATTAATGTTCATCTAGAATTCTAAAGTAATTTAAATTAAAATAAAACCTTCAATACTGCTGAGTACCCCTTTAATACTTAAAGGGCATATGTCTACTTTGACTAATGTAGTTCACCCACTACACCTGTTCATTTTGTGACAGATTACAGCAGCTCACGGTATCCCGCTGTGAAGGTCGAAGCGATTTCAAGCATAATATCGAAATGGATTGGTCACGGGACTCGTCGCAATCAAAATGACAGCAGTGACAACGGACGTGTCCCACCGCTGCTCTCGACCTTGTTTGATCTATCTACATTGCACACCCAACTGCACATTCTTTGTATTTCCCGTGTTTTACCCATACGGAAGTACGCCCTCTCCTGTTGAGTACACCTTTTCCAAATACCGCCCTCTTATATCCACCATGGTCATGTATCAACTATGCATGTTTGTACTATAGCCGCCCGATGGTAATGCCCGACTCAAAACCACGCAGCGAGTATATGACGTTGTGCATTTAGGCTATTTTTGGCCAATATTTTCTAAAATTCAGGAGCGCTTAATAGCATCTGGATACCTCAGGAATACTCGGGTTGATGTGGTGAGTATCCTAGGCCTGACACCTAAGCGCTCCACGATCTAACCATGGTTTATCTAGGGTGGTTCCCGGTTGAAACCAGCTGTCAATTACGTTCACAGCGGGATCCTGTGAGCGGCTGTGGTGACAGATGAAGGAGTTAAGTTGGAGAAATTTCAATCTGGCTGGTAAGAGTGAACCTAATGTTTAAAGGGGGAATGGAGTGCATACTATTATAATACCTTTGTCTTTCTTTGTGCATTCGTCCAAGTGTGTGCCAACCAAAAATGATGATTTGTTTCTTGCTTTTGATCTAGATCATTTCCTGCTTTGATGAAACTTAACCAGTACCGTAGCTAAAATAAAAACGAAGATTATGGCGTCTTTATTTCCTGGTAAGTTATAGGAATAAGTAAGGATAAATAAGTCTTAAGCAAACGTTAAAGTTATAAAACTGTTGCTGGATCTTATTGTGGATCATGAGGTGTTCTTCCATAGTCATAGTGTTGGGTCAGCCACAACAATATGAGCCAGCATCGATACGTTTATAGTTGTCAGACAAGATGTTTTTTGTCAATGGCATTTTACTATAGATGGATAATAGATGGAGATATTATAAAGCAATTCCTGAGTGAAATTTATCTAATTTATTGCGGCGGGACAATAATTCATGGCTAACACTGTAGAGTACGTAGTTCAAAATGGTAAAGTCGCACGATGCTAGACAGAGTCTCAAACACGAATACCAATATCAAAGGAGAACAGTGCTGTTCATGAAACCAATCATTATATGGTAGAAAAATACCTAAATAATGTATTTTAATAATAATAATAATAATAATATTAATAATAACAAGCACTTATATAGCGCCCTTAGCCCAAAGGGGCCTCAAGGCGCTTAACAACATATCTTTAAAAATGAACACAAACAAAAAATATATAAAAAGGTTGCAACAAATAGTGGGCCGAGCCTCAAGACACAGGGAGAAAGACAAACACGACCAAATGATCTCTTAGAAGATAACACGCAAATGCATGGATGGACAACATCAATATGATATAACACCATTTTGATTAAATTACAACGCTAGAATCTAAAGATACAATAAAACCTAATAAAACTGTGTGAAATACTAAAAAGGTTAAAAGTATAATATATAAGTTCGAACAACAGTATATTGACAAGTTTGATTGAACACAGAACTATAATATTCATTTAAACTGCATATCCCCAACCCGTAATCATTTGAAATTTAGCGCCCGGTTGTCTGTGTCGAAAGTGCTGATGAGGGAGCCATACCCAATATTGTGACGTCATCGTTACTAAAACACCTCATCGGTAACAGGTCGCTGCACGTATTCACGCAGGTAATCAATGCATAAATCGAAAACATCAATACATGAAACAGAGATGTGGAACTGTTCCGTCATAGCTTCGATCAATATGGCGACGTCATATACGGGTGATTGGTTTTCTTTCTAAAGTCAGTTTTGTCTTAACGCGGCATTTAAAAAAAAAAGTTACCTCCGGATGTGGTCTGTTTAATAATAATGCTACATATCTGAAGGCTAAAGTTCCATGGTAAGGATTTCCTTTATAGTATGCGTAAGAGGTTATGTTATTGAACCGATGTACGTACACTTGAGTAGATTTTCCAACTGCAGTGGATTTAGAATGAACAAATTTAATTAAAACTTGTAATGAATTTTTTAAAATTATAATAATACCTGTTGGAGTTTGCTCCTCTTCCGTATCACAGCAATTATAAGTGAGCAAAGCAATGCCTCGACTTGAACCAAATAACATGGCGTGAGTGACTCGGAATTCAACTTGACCAGCCATATCCCAAAACATAATGGAGCCGGCACCTTTGACTGTGGTATGTTTGACTTTAATTCCTGGGGTTGGATCACGCTTGAGGGTAGACGCCCGTCCCTCGGTGAAAAAATGCCTTAACTGGTCTCTGGTTCGACAAAAAAAAAATGATAAGAAGCGTCATTAATGTCATAGGGTTATGTCATTGGACGTTCGTTCATAAATTGCTTGGTACATGTATATATAATCAATAAATCGGTAAATTAAGCAGGATAATGCACATATCAGTGGTATAACGCACTATACGACCCCAGGAGATGCGTCATGGGTGCGTCATTTACCATAACATGTTTACGTCTGTGTACGTCATAGGCAGCCTTTGGTCTGTCACAATATTGATGAATGGGTGCGTTAATATCAGCCAATTTACCTTGGTGCGTCACACTGAACGTCATCATGCGTACAACAAAATACGAACGTTATGTTTTAGGCCAAACTCACCACCAACCAGATTTAGTTTTTTAGATATTCGAGGGGCAGGAAGATTCCCCGTGAATCATGATATTTTTACTGGAGACCTGGCCATAATAGCTTTAAAGAAATGTTGTAAAAAAGATCAGCTCTGAGTTTAGCAGACTGTGGTGTCATTTATCACATCTGTCCAAATGTATCAGACTTGCAATTCCCACTAGGGTATGTTACCATAACTACAACAGTCTTGACCAATTCTTTTTCATTTCGTAGTAACAATTAATATTATTCTAATTAATTCTCCCCAATAACAACAAGATATATGTTCATGTTTTCGTATCAAGATCGCATACTACATTTTAATGAGACATCTGGGTTACAAATACCAATTTGAAATACCATGAGAGAAATGCATTAGACTCCACCACAAACCTGAATCTGAATTCATATTTCAAAGTCTTAGTCTTAAGAAAGAAAGAAAGAAAGAAAGAAAGAAAGAAAGAAAGAAAGAAAGAAAGAAGAAAGAAAGAAGAAAAGAAGGAAAGAAAGAAAGAAAGAAAGAAAGAAGAAGAAAGAAAGAAGAAAGAGAGAAAGAGAGAGAAAGAGAGAAAGAGAGAAAGAGAGAAAGAGAGTAAAGAGAGAAAGAGAGAAAGAAGAGAAAAGAAAAGAAAGAAAGAAAGAAAGAAAGAAAGAAAGAAGAAAGAAAAGAAAGAAAGAAAGAAAAGAAAGAAAAGAAAGAAAGAAAGGAAAAAAGAAAGAAAAGAAAAGAAGAAAGAAAGAAAGAAGAAGAAAGAAAGAAAGAAAGAAAGAAAGAAAGAAAAGAAAGAAGAAAGAAAGAAGAAAGAAAGAAAGAAGAAGAAAGAAAGAAAGAAAGAAAGAAAGAAAAGAAAGAAAGGAAAGAAAGAAAGAAAGAAAGAAAGATAGATAGATGAAGAAGGCTCACTTACCCGGTATAAAGATTTTCTCAAAGTTGTTTTTCCTGTTGCTGGGTGGCCAATTAAAAACAGCTTTACAGTATCTACAGGGCGGCCTTCCCGTCGACATAAGTAACTTCGAGTTGATTCGCTAATTGAAAAATAAAAACAAAATTGAAGGTTAACTCCGAGTAAAAGTTTTATATACGGCGCCTGGAGTGACTTTACGCGTCTTCTAGTCATAGTGGAGTACATCTGCGCTAAAGCCATCATTCTTTTGATAGCACCCTCAGAGAAGACGTCGAAGATGTTCTTTTGCTAGACCTTTTGTACGCAGTCAATTTGGAAAACCCAAGCCTGAAACTTATTGATATGTTGGATGTGCTGGAGAAGTATCAGACAATGATGCACAAAAATGTACGAAATAGTTTTCTTCCATCATAGAAGTAAAGCCAGTACGCATTAAGTAGAATGTATTACTTCTTATTTAAGTTAACAATGAATGTAAAGCCAACAATACACCAGGTAACCCCCGGGATATGGACTACCCGCTTTGGAAAGTTGTTCCCCAGAAATGACAACTACAGGCCTTCCAGAACATTTGGGCAAAAGCATTTAGACGAGCACAAAACTACGGTACAGACCCTTATTCCCCTAAAAAAAACACCTGCCAGTCATCGGCTGAGCAAGGCTCTCAGACATCTGGCGATCCCGCTCATTACGTGATGGAGCCAAGCTCAGTCCGAGGGCCAAAGCCAGAGGCGGCCCTAGATATCACCACGCATGGGGTATCCCATTCCAACTCCCACAGCCTTAATGACAGCGCGGGTTGGGAGGGATTTGAAACACAACGATGACTACTCCAACCAAATATTGAAAAGGAAAAGCCAAATTGAGTCACGCAACCTGATTGGACGAGCGTCACTGACAGGCACAGGCATGCGATAGTTTATTGCCAATCAGCCCGACTCTCGTTGAGTCACGCAACCTGATTGGACGAGCGTCACAGGCATGCGATAATTTATGGCCCAATCATTAAATAATTTGACAGGAAATCAGGGCCACGCAGCTATCAATCACTCACGGTTGACGTTTGCTGATTTGAGCCGAGGCAGGACAATTTAGCGGCCATACTCCTCTGAAAAATCACCCAAAAAACAAAATGCAAAAAACCCTAAAGGAAATCAACCTCTAAAAAAATCGCTTTTGATTAGATAGGACTAATACAAATCGCAATTGAATAACTTGTTAATACGATTGTAGACCTAAATCCGTCCCGTCTTCACTATTAAATACACGTCCCCTGCGAGGGCTCTCATAAAATGTGCGCTAATCAGCTCCTGGATAAACAATATTTGTTCACACACCATCACATCACACAGGTGGTTTTGTGTAGTTGTCGGACACCAATGCGCATGCTTAGGTCCTCGTTGAATTCCATGAAGTGTCGGACACTGCAATCTTTTGTCGAGTTTTACCCCAGTTTGGTCCGCCATTTTAAAATATATTATTTGAAATGGCAATTTGGTATTTCGGTCGCGATGTTATGACTGTAGATATGGTAAATGAATGAATCAACTACATCATTCTAATGACATGTACGTCGTGAAAATTGTTTTAAGCTAATGATTGTTTTGATGATATTAAATACACTTACCCCGATCAAATCTTTTACCGTCTCAGAACCAACTCGTTTTTGGTAAATGTCTTTTGGCCAAGCGTCGAGAATAGTCATTCCCTGAAATATATAATACCGTATTAGTAACGCGGATGACGACTATCGGATGATCACCAACTCCATCCTCTTATCTGGCTTGAGCGGTATGCTTTTTAACGTGTTTTTTGATATAAATTTAAATAATTAAAAACTAAGAAAAAGTACATTGTTTTTAATCTTTGTCGTGTATTTTTATTGTGCCATAATTACATTACGAGGCAGACGAATTGATAGTCAAAGGTCAAATCAGATGTCCCAGTATGTGAAGCGAGCTGTAAGCCTTCTACAGGAAATCGGTCCAACAACAAATTCCTGACTTGAGTAGGTGGGGCTGGCAGAAGAACGCCCCGAATATGGTAATTCTCTCCCCCTCTCTCACCCCTTCTATATTTCTCCACCTCCCCCCCACCTCCTTATCATGTTTAACACATGTCATCGGCGCAAAAGAGACGAAAGAGAATTGTCTCATATCGGGTCGACATTATATACCTTTGCCCCCTGGCGGCACGGCCCTGTAACAATGTTGAATTTGGTTTTATCGTACAATACTTACAGCCTATGAAAACGCATCTAGACGTCATTACCCGATCCAATTGATCAAAATATACTTTAGAGAGCAATTAAGTCATTCTAGAAGGACACCCCCCCCCCCCTTTCCCCACAAACGCACACTAATTTGTATCCGCTCAAATAGTAAAGGGGTCGAGTTCAGGGCTCGGTAGTAGTATTGATTACTTACGTATTTGTTTGTTATATCTATCTCTGCTCCGGCTTTGATAAGCAACTCACAAATCTCTGTGTTACCCTTTTCACTCGCTGCAAACAGTGGGGTCTCACCCTGCAAACAAAACCCCCGACATAAGCCGGTTAGATAATTGTTGGCGTTATACATGATAATATGAGCGGTGTATTTAATTAATTAAAAATACGGAAATATTTAACCGTTCCAGTCAGGATTTTTTTGTGTCCTTATTTACCCTGTACGACATCAATTATTACGCAATCTCGGTAAATTCAAAAATTAGTCATCGTTCTGTAAATAGAATTGACTATACTATGACATCATATACAATGTTGCTTACGCCTGCTCCTGAAACCCACTGAAAATGGACGTAATACACTACTAATTCTAATATTTGATTATTATTATATGTAGGTCTTTATTATCTTGGGTCAAGTAAAAATTCAATTCACGATCAACTTGGCGGTGCCCATATTGTTGCAAGCAGGAATCAAATTTAGATTATAAATCATTTATAAACTTATACTTAAGCTAGCCAAATAACCACGCGTAGCACGTGTATCCGTGAGTAGCATGGGTATCGGCGAGTGGGTTTGAAAAACATCATGCATATTTGACATTATAAAGATTCAAACCAATGACCAATTATATAATTTATCAACACGAAGGGCATTTGACCACTGAGCCACACAGTATTACACGTGAAATCCAGTGTGCGATAAATGTATCTTGATGGGATGAATCAAGGAAGATTTATTGTGCAGTCAAGCATGCATCACTTCCATCACATGGCCACGTTTAAAAAAGAGAAAGAGAAAGGTGGCGAGGGAGGAGAGGAGAGGAGGAAAGGGGAAGGGGAGAGAAAAGGTGAGGGAGCTTTTATTAGTGTCTCTCACTTTATCTCTACGTCTCTGAACCATGTCAGTGTTTTATTACAAATGTAAAGATTGATAGCAAGGAGAGTTTCAAGTCACCCAGGTCCCCCCCCCCCAATTGACAAAATAGGTAACGAGCATAGACAGTGCACGCGGGAAGGGGAGGGGAGGGGAGGGCATTTGTGCGCGCTTCGCGCGAACTAGTTTAATATGTATTATTAAAGTTATAAAAAAATTGCTTGAAGAACGTTTTTTCTGGACCATTTTAGTTTAAAAACTGACAGTTTGTACGCGTAAATTATTCAAGCTTAAAACATGATGGCTCAGGAACGTTTTTCTGGAGCATTTTAGTGTTAAAATAGCAAATGTTTTGAGCGCTTTGCGCGAATTTAGTTTCAATGTTTATTATTTAAGCTTTATAACAACATATTATTTAAGGACCGTTTTCTAGATCACTATAATTAGAAAACTAGACATGTTTGCGCGTTTAGAACAAGATGGCTTCATGAACGTTTTCAGGACCATATTAGTGTTAAAATAATCAATTTTTGCACGCTACGCCCGAAAATATTCAAGCTTAACAAAATGGCTTCAGGAACATTTTTCTGGACCTTTTTTAGTGTAACAGTAGGCAATTTTTTCACGCAACGCGCGAATTATGTCAATGTTTTATTGTTCAATGTAACGTTTTCAGGACCATTTGAGTGTTATAATAACAATTTTTGCGCGTTACACGCAAATTAATATCAATGTTTTATTATTCAAGCTTAACAAGATTGCTTCAGGAACGTTTTTGGACCTTTAAGTGTTACAATAGGCAATTTCTTTAACGCTGTGCGCGAATGATTTTCAATGTTTTATTGTTCAAGCTTAACAAGGTGGCTTCAGGAACGTTGTTCAGGATCATTCTTGTGTTAAAATAATCAATTTTTGGCGGGCTACGCGCAAATTAATTCCAATGTTTTATTATTCAAGCTTTGATAACAAGATGGCTTCAGGAACGTGTTTTAATGTAACAATAAGCAATGTTTTTCTTGTCACGCTACGCGCGAATTGTTTTCAATGTTTTATTGTTCAATGCTTAAGAGATAGGGTCCAGAAGCATTTAGCAAGGTTCAGACAAAATTAAAAAATGAAGTTCACCAAATTTAATCGACACTTTGGCAGGATGTAGGTCTTGGGTCAAATAGTTTGTCCTACCATGATGACCACCCCTAGTGTCATGGTTGCCATGGCAACGCAATTCAAAATATGATGATGAAAATTGAAGTATTTTACCATTTTCAAGGGTCTGAATAGGGTAGGTTTGTGCTACTGACAACAAAAAACTGCTACATAAAATAATATCAATTATGATTTTACTATAATGTATCATTGTTCAACTTTACATAAAAAATGTTGCCAGATTTGTCTGCACTTTTTTAAATCCCCAATACAACCTTTGAAAAATCACTCTTTTTAGCGTTTCTCCATAACCTCATTTTACCTCAACTTTGAAACGCCACAGCAACCGAGGTAGTGTTTTTTGAAGAAATTTTTTTTCATGGATTTAACTATTCATACCTTTGGTAAATCATACAGGAAATAAAATAACTGGGATATTTGGTCCTGCATTGTACACACATGCTACAAAAATGGCTATTTTCATAAAAATGCTAAATCTAATTTTACAGTTCGTTATATCTAAGGTAATGCAACATATCCCAATATGTTAACCCTGCACAGGAAATGAAATGTTTAGCTATTTGGGATAATTTTGTGTCCTAAAAATTATATTTTTTAAAGAGGTGATGTCAGGAATGACCTTTGTATCTATAAGTAGGGCATGCATATTTCTAATTTGACATACATTATAACAGCATTGAAATAATGGAATGCAGAGTTATCTTAAAATCTGAAAACATGCAAATTCTTTGAAAATTAAAAGATCACTCACCCCAACTTATCCCACCCACCCCAACCAAACCCTACCACCCAAGCTAACCCTACCACCCCAACCTATCCAACCCACCCACCACATCACCCCTAAACCCGCACCCACACCAATTAATCTACACCCTTCACATGCATGCATACATTATCTAGAGACTGCATGAGCTGATACCACAGTGGATGGTAGTGCATTCCAAATGCAAATGACACTTGGAAAGAAACTGTGCTGGTATGAGAGGATCCTGCAGTGTTGCTGTTGGAAGTGAAGATGGTGACCTCTGGTTAGGTTTGAAGAAGGGTGCAAGTAGGGTGGAGCAGCAGGAATGGCGACAATGCCATGCATGATCCTATACATCATGAGGATTTCACTTTGAGCCCGGCGTTCATAGAGAGTCTGCCATTGAAGTTCATGTAGCATCTTGGTCACGCTGCATTTTTGTTTGTAGTCAGACGTAACAAATCTAGCAGCACGTCGCTGCACCATGTCAATCGAGGAGATCAGCTCTGAGGTGTGTGGGTCCCACACTGAAGAGGAATACTCAAGGGTGGGACGAATATGTTTTGTAGGCCTGTTCCTTGATCTTAGAAGGACATCTCCTCAGGTTGCGGTGGATGAAGCCAAGGGTGCTATTGCTTTTTTTTTGCAGATATTGTTGATGTGAGGTTTCCAGCTAAGATTTTGCCTCTTCTACGGTACGGAGGAGTACAGTCCCATGGATGGAATAAGGTGATACTCCAATGTTGTTTCTCTTGTTGGAGATTCTTAACACTTCGCATTTGTCTGCGTTGAAAGACATGAGCCACTTAGCTTCTCCCATAGCTGTAGATTAGCGAGGTCTTTCTCTAGGGTTGTGATGTCCTCTTGGGATTGGATAGGGCTATTTAGAAGGGCATCGTCAGCGAAGAGGCGAATACTTGATGAAACACACTCAGACATGTCGTTGATGAAAACCAGAAACAATGAGGGCCCCAGTACTGTGCCTTGGGGTACCCACGATGAGACATTGGCAACACTGCTCTTCTTTCCCTCCAAAATGACTTGCTGGGTACGATCTGACAAGAAATCTTTTATCCAATAGAGTAACTGACCAAATTTCATGATTATTATATAGGAATAAGCAAGTTATTAGCTGTATAAATTCTGCGCATGCGCAAATAGTTATTTATTTGGCTAAAACATAACTAGTATGAGACATTTTAAACAATATAATTGACTTTATACTTGATATTTTACCTTTTCGAGTACCCGAAACATGAAAATGCTAATACATTCAATTTGAGCCTTTTTACAGAATGACACAAATTTTACGGGCCAGTACCCTTTCAAAAAGTAATATCCCAGTTATTTTAAGGTGGATTTGATTTGAGCAAGATTCATTGTTTCTATCCTGAATTGGACATATAAAACATTTCACTACCTGGATTTATACACGGGTTCAAAGTTGACCTAAAATCAGACTTCTGAAATTTGTCAAATATGGGGATTTTTAAGCATCCATTTAGGGATTTCCCGAATCGCAATTTTTGTTTGTATTATTTATTTTTTGTACAGCAACATGTGTAGCAACATAATATATAATCAGTAATAATTTTTATTCATTACACTTTTTGTGATAATTTGCCAAACAACTCAAATTTTGAGATTTTCAAATAGCAATTTCTTGCTATATCGGATGTTCTTTTGTTTTCCCTGTTGCCATGGCAACAAAGCAAATCCGATTTTTTTAATATCATTTTTATTGCTACCTCACCAAACACTTTCACCACCACCAGTTTTGCTAAGTCCTTACAGATCTTCTCTCAAACAAGGTGGCTTCAGGAACGTTTTCAGGACCATTTTACTCTTAGTGATAAATAACCAATTTTTGCGCGATACGCGCAACTTCATTTCAATGTTTTATTATTCAAGCTTAACAAGATGGTTTCAGGAACGTTTTTCTCAACTTTTTTTTATATATATACAATAGCCAATCTGTTAACGCTCCGCGCGAATTAATTTGTAATATATTTTTGTTAGTCAAGTTGAACAAGATGGCTTCAGAAACGTTTTCTGGACCTTTTTAATGTCACTCCACTTCGCTCGCGCCGCTAACCTAATGATATTATACATAACCATGGAATTTCAAACCCTTACGCGGTGTTGTTTGCTTTTGCAAAATTGAAGGGGGGAAATCCAATTTTGAATGATTTTTTTTTTTTTTGTTTGTTTGTGGATCTGCATACAATACATACATACAATGTACATAGGGGAGGATGGGGCAACTGGACCGGTTAAGCATATTTCATGATATAAAAGCTTAAAGCTCGTGTAAATATTTATGGAATTGCTATGAAAATATCACTCATGTTACTGTTTACATATAACATATAATCAATGTTAAAAAATATCCAAACAAAAGGCCAATTACCACTAACTAAAAACTTTACTTGGCACGGTCCAGTTACCCCATCGTTGGGGCAACTGGTCCTATAAAAAATTATGTTCCAACGGTTAGAATACACAGAAATCATTGATTGACAACACGGTAACTAAGCAGTATTTTCTTTACAAACTCATTTCCAAATCATTTAACGTGTAAAAATGATAGAGGTCTCATGAAACCCATGTTTTATACAGTTTTCGTGGTTAACGTGTAAAAAGCAGTAATACTAATGGTGTACAAAGCAAGCGCAATGTTCGACTGCACGTTTATTATAGATAAAACGGTATGAACCTAGTTAAATGGTTACATGGTTGTGATATTCAGACGCCCCATACATTTGTCTATATATACCCCTTTCTTTAATGATTTTATTTACTTCATATAATCATCATTTAGTACTTATAATAAACCATCTTGATATTTAGCCAGCTTTTCATGTTACAGGGGAAGTTAGTCAATATGACAATGATGACCCAACGGTTGATATACACAAAAAGCAGTGGATAAAATACATAAATCATGATATTTCGTCATAGCAAATACCTTTACAGACACCATTCAAAATATGATAAAGATGTAATTCATAATACCGAGGTTTTAAACCATTCTAAAGCAATTTCATGTCATATTGTAATCATTCAATATCAGAAATAGTGGTATTAGACCCGAAATGCCCCAAAATGTCTAAGAACTTGAAAGAATGTGAATTATTTCATATTCTATTCACATTTCAATACCGAGTCATGTTTTATTGACACTAACAACTCATTTTCAAAATGAATTTTACAATTTTGATTAAGTTTTTGCAGGCGGTCCAGTTGCCCCACACCCCTTCGGACCACTTACCCCAACAAATGACATAGCACTTTGTCGAGATGAAACGTTATTAAAACACGCCTGTGACGTAATACATTTTACGCCAAAATGTTTTAAAACATACCACCATTTGTCATAATAATCAATAACTCCAATACATTTCAGAAAAAAGGCAAAACTGCATTTTTGTTTTTAGCCATTACACAGATTTCTGTAGCCAGTGAGTATCTTTGAATTCGCAAATATTACGGCGTTCGGGTCCTACAAGTAGACGAGTGTCTTTAGATAAGTAAGAAATGGTGTACTTTGTTATTTGCAAATTCATGAACTAATAACTCTACCAAATGAATACCCGTGATAATGATTTAAGTTGAAGCATTCTTTAAATGATAATATTGATCGTAAATCAAAACCACCAATGTCCCAAATTAGCAATATGCGCCATTTTACGGTCATTTCAACCACAACCTATGGTTTTAATCATATTTCGGAAAGTCCCTAAGCACACTACAATATAGCACACATCAAATGCAATATGCACTTAGCATCTTAAGACGACTGTATATATTTACTGTTGCATATCTGTCAATCATATAAAGTACATTAAACATGATCTGAACCCATCTTCATATATCGCCCATACTATCTGTGAATTTTCAATCAGTCACTCAAGGAGTTAGCTTCAAAGATATGGAGAAAAATCACATGTGTAAATACCCTAAAGTTCCAAATGTTTTGGATTGTAGAAGGTAAAGATATATGTCAAGTATCAACAAAAGTCGTATTGTTCAAAAGAAAGCAGTATGCCCATACAATTACAAAATCCTTCATTTCGGACCACTTGCCCCGCGGTCCAGTTGCCCCATATTCCCCTACATAGTGTTTTATTCATCAGACAGATACAGATGTTTGAGAGGTAAGACATGACCGTTAAACAGCCAATTTACATTACAAAAACTGAATTGAACACTTGTAAGTAAATAACACTATTAATACTAGTTGCCTCTTGTGCACATTTCTGAAGGTTTTGTGCTGCAAGGTTTTCTCTGTGGTAGCTGCCTTATGCAATATACTTGGAAGTCCATATCGTCGCTGTTCTGTCAAAATTCACATGTACTGCCCAATGCCTATACAGTCCTCAAAATAAGCAACTGACCAGGTAATAAACTCCAACACTATAGCTCCTACGTAAAACCACTAAATTATGAAGTTGTAAAGAAATTACTTTAATTTGAGATATTGTTCATGAAGATCGATTAATAATTAAGAACACTACATTGAAAATATATATATTGAACACGCAGGGCAGTGTGACAGGTATGTGTATGGGCTGCATTGATCAATTGAAGCATCCTCAATCCTCATCTTACTATGGAGCTGTGAGTTGTCGCTACCAGTTAATCAATAATCTGCCTGTTGCTAGTCCGAAGCTGCATGTAGGCGAACAAGATATTAAAATGAAAAGCGGACTTTGTTTTGGTTTTAGTCACATAACTGAGTTTACTATTCATTCAATCTTCACATGTAACATCTCAAATTAAAGGAACGAAATTTCCTTACAACTCCCCTACCCAATACTTTCACGCAGGAGCCATAGTGTGGAAATTGAGAGCATATGTATTACCCGGTCAGCCACCCATTTTGTGGACTGTAATGGGTAGTGTTGCTTTATACATGTTCGGGGCCAAGAGCTCTTACAAGGATTTGATAGATGTGTGTTAGGCCCTTAAGGGGGATGTGCACCTTCGCATAGCCTCCGTAAAACTGCCGTAACTTCTTCATTATTCATTTAATCTTAATAAAAGTATACATTTTTTTGCAGGAAAGGGTTCAATGAATCCAACTATGATCATGAAATTGACCATTTTGGAGAAAATTATAAAAAACATGTTTTTTGACCCATTTTAGGTTTGGAAAAGATAACTCAAAATATATTTTGTTAAATTTTGTCATACTAGTTTTCTTATATTCCTCATGCAATTCCCTAGGAATCGTTTTTTTTTTTAAATTTTTACTTTATTATTTTTTGAATTACAGACCAAAAAGTGCCAAAAAACCTGTTTTTTAACCTCCAAAATCGTGAAAATCACGTTTTTTGGTAAAAAATCATATTTTTTGGCACTTTTTGTTCGATAATTCAAAAAATAATAAAGTAAAATTTAAAAAAAAAAAACGATTCCTAGGGAATTGCATGAGGAATATAATTAAACTAGTATGATACAATTTAACAAAATATATTTTGAGTTATCTTTTCCAAACCTAAAATGGGTCAAAAAACGTGTTTTTTATAATTGTCTCCCAAAATGGTCAATTTCATGATCATGGTTGGATTCATTGAACCCTTTTCTGCAAGAAAATGTATACTTTTATATAGATTTAATGAATAATAAAGAAGTTACGGCAGTTTTACGGAGGCTGTACCTGAAGGTGCACAGCCCCCTTAAACATGTTTAGAGCAGAATGCCCAAAGGTTATGCATAGGAAGTGTTACTTTATACATGCTGAAGGCCGGATGTAGTTCAGGTTGTTACCAAATACAAGTTGCACCCCATGTATGTTTTTCGGGCCCTTCAGCATGTATAAAGTAAAACTTTCCAATGGTTATAGGTGTCGCATATAAAAGGTTAAACATGTGTAGTGTCCTATACTGATCTATTTTAAGGACTTCAAGGGTAGATCTTATAACCAACCATGCACGCTAAACAGTCAACATTATTGTGATGTGTTAACTCTACCAATTTGTTTTTAAGTAACTCTAGTTTATCCAATCATAGCTTATTTATATTTGAGTTTCAGCCAATCGCAATATGGCTATGATATCATTTTTTATTCTTATGACATGATATTTGGTGCAGTCATCTTCTGACCATCAAGGGGTTAAGACCTATAAGGTTTTGGTAGTTCCTCACTCTGTGACTACACTGCTGGAAATTAATAATGCAGATTAATTCATGGTGAAACAATGTTACAGATGAGAGAATGCAACTAAATAAATCTATGGTGATTTAGTCTGGAGTTTGTGTTTATATGCCACTGCCAGAGAGATTAATGTAAAGTTTATTTACAAAGGATTCATGTGTAAGTAAATTCTTATTGTATAATATTTTGTACTCAATGAAGCAGAGATTTTGTATTCAATGTGATAACAATTTTGATATGAAACAAAACTTGATTTGTGTTTTCAATTATGTTGTTTTTGTACATTGGAAGAAACAAAGATTTGTTTATTTAATGCAATATCAATTTTGATAAGAAACAAAATATGATTTGTGTTTTCAATTATGTACGTTGTTTTTAATTGTGTAATGCATTTTAATGATACACAACCAGAGTTGCATCAACCAGTGTTTATTTATAACTGTGTAATGCATTTTGATGATACACAACATGTAAGGTTCCTCAACATTGTTTATTCATAATCATTGTGTAATGCATTTTATATGATACACAATTCAACCAGTGATAGTTAATTTACTAGGATCATAAGTTATCTAGTCTTGTGTGTTTCATAACTTATTATCATTAATTGTGTTTGTTCAATATAATTGAGTAATGTTTTAAAATGAGTTATTTGATATATGCTACATAAGTCTCACATATAATTAGGACTGGTATTCATAAAATTCACTGTATGTTTTCTATACAGCCGTAAATAAAAGATAATGGTTTATCTAACATCTAGTACTGTAAAACAACTAGAACTGTAACAACTAGTACTGTAACAACTAGAACTGTAACAACTAACTGTTGGAGCAACTATCGGCGATAACCGTCCCACAGAAATAACAACACTAGGAGGTCCCACAACAAGGAGGAACAACATTACAAATAGATCGAACTTTCGCGAACTTGATGACGACGGTACAGTGAGTGTTTACATGTATGCAGCACAACGAAGTATACGAACGCGTGCGCAAGAGCTCTGGGTGTACAATTCATTGGGATAATATTATTGTATAACTGTATGTATGATCTGGTCATATGAAACATTGTGTATCGTTATTGTATATATATACTGTTATTGTCATTATTGGTTCAAGAAATAATCATGATGAATAAATTGTGAAATCTATTTACTGTCTTTTTTATCTTCTTGAATACGAATTCATCATAACAGCTTAGTTAACATGCCACACTGTGCCTATTCCATCTTGCACGTGACAATTGGGGGCTCGTCCGGGAAATTAAAGACAAAGGCTGTTGACGAGTTCATGTTCAATTAGAACAAAAGACTTCAAAAAAAAAATCAGATATTTTAGATTTTTTTTTCAAATCCGAATTTATTTGTTTTTGTATTGAAATTCATATATTGTTTTGTCAACTATACCCATGCAATTGGTACATTAATCATTAATCAACATTGTTTCATGGTTGCATTCTACTCTTAATGTTATAAACATTGTTTGGTTTTTATATATTTTGTACTTCAAATTGCGCTTTCCAATTGCTGCGTGTCTAATTACATCTCACCAACATGGATCTAGAGAAATTAGCTAATCTAGGCAAACAGCTTGGTCATACTGGGGATAAGTTGCAACAATTTATTGATCTTGAGAGATCAAGAGATAGGGATGAAAGGGCTAGGCAAAGGGAGGATGTTAGGGAACGTTTGGCGTATGAAAAAGAACTTGTTGAAATGCAGTTGCAATTGGAATCCATGAAAAAGGAATCCGCTGCTGAAGGTCATACTGAACAAATGCGTTCTCGTGCTCCTGCCCCTAGGCTCCCTGAATTTAAAGAAGGTACAGATGATATGGATGCATATTTACAGCGATTTGAACGTTACGCTGATGCACAGGGTTGGAAAAAGAGAGATTGGGCTGTAAACCTTAGTGCTCTTATACAGGGCAAAGGTGTTAGCACTTATAATAGGCTTTCACCCACAGATGCAAATAATTATGACATTCTAAAGCCTGAACTACTAAAGGCATATCATCTTACTGAAGATGGTTTCAGAGAGAAAATGAGATCAGCAAAACCTGAATCAAATGAAAGTGCCAATCAATTCCTTGCCCGAATTAGTGATTATTTGGATAGGTGGATTGATTTGTCTGAATCTCAGAAGAATTTTAAAGGCATTGTTGATTTGCTATTAAGGGAACAGTTTATTACTTCATGTAGTAAAGATATGGCCATTTTTATCAAAGAAAGACATCCTAAAGATGTTAAAGAAATGGCAGTCATTGCGTCACAATACATTGATGCTAGAGGTGGTTGGGGATTGGGTTCCACAAATAAAACCAGTCACCATAAAGGTCAACCTGGTAAGAAACACAGTCCTAATCCTAGTCACCATGTAAACAATAGTAATAGTAAAGTGTCTACAACAGACACACCAGTGCGTAAGTGTTTTATATGTGATAAAGTAGGGCACATAGCTAGGCATTGTAGAAATCGTTCAAAGATTCTCAAGGCAGCTGGTTTAGAGGTGAATGACGAGACTGAACAGAAGGAAGAAACAAGAGACCATGGTCAGGATAATCGTAAGCATAGGTATACAGGTAAACAAAAAGGTGGTTCAAATGTTAAACCTGTATGTTCTGCATGTACGTGTGAAGATTGTCTCAACAAAGACATAGGTGGTAACTGTATGATACTAGATAAGGATTTTCAAGGTGATAATTCTGAGGAAGGTTTTCTTACTTTGCCATGTGGTCACAAATTGCCTATCATGAGTGCTGCTTGTAGTTCACGTAGTGTTCACAGAATGCCAGTTTCCAAAGGTCTTGTGGATGGTCATCTTGTTAATGTCTTACGGGATAGTGGATGCAGTAGTGTTGTTGTACGGAGAAATCTAGTGTCATCTAGTCAGTTTACGGGTGAATTGAAGACTTGTGTCCTCATAGATGGAACAGTGAGGAGGGTACCCATCGCAGTCATCAATGTAGACACACCGTATTTTGTAGGCGAGGTCACTGCACTATGCATGAATAATCCTGTATACGACTTGATTATTGGGAATATAGAAGAGGTTCGAGATCCTTCTAACCCCAATTTAAATTGGAGGGATAATCGTGGTGTCCAACATCCAGATGTAATTGGAGCTGTAGAGACGAGACATCAGAAGTTAGCTAAAGAGAAGGAGCTGAAAGAACTTAGAGTACCAAAGGCAATGAAGGAAATTGTTACCGCAGATATTCTTCGCAAGGCGCAAGAAGGTGACAGTACTCTGGACAAGTTCAGAGAGTTGGCCCTTTCTGGTGAAAGTAAAGTAACTAGAAATGGTGGTTGTTCTAAGTTCTATCTGCAGAAAGGTATTCTGTTCCGAGAATTTCAGTCCCCACGTGTTAACTTTGGTGAGAAACTTACGCAGGTTGTAGTCCCTGTGCAGTTCCGTACACAAGTGATGAAGTTGGCACATGAGTCTATCTTGGGAGGTCACCAAGGCATCCAGAAAACAACAGATAAAGTAACCAGTAACTTCTTCTGGCCAGGTGTATCAGCTGATATTACGCGGTACTGCAGATCGTGTGATATTTGCCAACGTACACTACCGAGAGGACGAGTAAGCAAAGTACCACTTGGAAGCATGCCTGTTATTGAAACTCCATTTCAGCGTGTAGCTATTGACTTGGTTGGTCCTATCCATCCCTGTACAGAGAGTGGGAAGAGATATATACTTACCATTGTAGACTATGCCACGCGCTATCCAGAGGCTGTTCCTCTACGCAACATTGATACCAAATCCGTAGCAGAAGCTCTTTTAGATGTTTATTCCAGAGTAGGATTCCCACGGGAAGTCTTATCGGACAACGGTTCGCAGTTCACATCAGACGTCATGAGGGAAGTAAGCAGACTTCTTTCCATCAAGCAACTAACTACAACCCCATATCATCCTGCATGTAATGGTCTAGTAGAACGTTTCAATGGAACCATGAAATTAATGCTGAAGAAACTGTGTGAAGAGCGTCCTCAAGATTGGGATAGATATGTGAATGCGCTGCTCTTTGCGTATCGAGAAACACCACAAGCTAGCACTGGCTTTTCTCCATTTGAGCTACTTTATGGAAGATCAGTACGGGGTCCACTTGCTATATTAAAGGAGCTTTGGACAGATGAAGTGGAAGAGACTGAGACGAAGACAACTTATCAGTATGTGTTGGATCTTCAAGAAAGACTTCAAAAGACGTGTGAGTTGGCGAGAGCAGAACTACAGAAGGCACAGAAGAGATACAAAGCTCATTACAACAAAGGTGCAAAGTCAAGAAAGTTTAAAGTTGGTGATGAGGTGCTTCTGTTACTGCCAACCGACAAGAACAAATTATTGATGCATTGGAAGGGTCCATTTACAGTGATAGAGAAGAAGAGCGACTTGGATTACAAGATAAATCTTGGAAACAAAGCAAAAACCTTCCATGCAAATATGCTAAAGAAATACTACAGAAGAGGTCAAGACGAACCATCAGCAGATGTAACGGCTGGTCTCTTCGAGTTAGCATGTGCATCGGTTATTGAGAATGATGAAGACTTAGACGACGTGACTACTGGATGTGAAAGGTCTATGACTAATGACAACTTGCTGCAACTTCCAGTTTTTAAACAGACTGAGACAGCATCAGATGTCCACGTGTGTGGTGATTTGTCAAACGACCAACAACGCCAGGTGAAACAACTGTTAACTGAATATGACAGTCAACTGAGTGATGTTCCAGGAAGATCAAAATTGGGTTTTCACGACATCAAGTTAACAGACAACAAACCTGTCCGTAGTCGACCTTATCCAGTACCACATGCTTTACGCGAGACAATCAAAAAGGAAGTGAAGACGATGTTAGAGATGGGAGTTATTGAAGAATCTGATAGTCCGTATGCATCGCCATTGTGCATTGTCGTTAAACCTGACGGAACAAACCGGGTGTGTGCCGACATGAGGAAACTTAATCAAATTACAGTTTTCGATGCAGAACCAACACCAGTTCAGGATGAGATATTTTCAAAACTAGCCAATGACAAGTTCTTTACAAAAATCGACTTGAGTAAAGGCTATTTATTGGCAGGTGCCATTAAGCGAAGAGGCAAAACCACTGACTGCTTTTATCACGCACGACGGTCTATACCAGTTTAAAGTGATGGCCTTTGGTTTGGTAAACTCTTCAGCTTCATTCAGTCGAATTATGAGAAAATTATTGAGAGGAATCCAGTGTGTGGACAACTATATAGACGATATTCTTATCCATACACCAACTTGGGAAGAGCATGTTGAGAAACTGGCAGAAGTGTTTGAGAGATTGAGAAACGCTAACATGACAGCAAGACCAACAAAGTGTTATGTAGGATACGACAGAGTGGAGTTTTTAGGGCACGTCGTAGGTCATGGTCAGCTGCAGCCTAATCCAAGCAAGCTTGAAGCAATCAAAGATGCTCCTAGGCCACAGACTAAGACACAAGTACGTTCTCTACTTGGGTTACTCAACTACTACAGGTCCTTCATACCAAACTTTGCTGCCATAGCATCTCCTCTTACTGACAGAACCAAGAAAGGAGAACCAAACAGGATTAATTGGGATGACAGCCAAGAATTAGCATTCAAGACACTGAAAGCAAAATTGACTCAGTCACCCATCCTCCATCTACCTGATATCAAGCGACAATTCATCCTCAGAACAGATGCATCTGAAGTTGGAATTGGTGCAGTTTTACTTCAGGAATTTGACGGAGAAAAATTTCCTATTGCTTACGCCAGCAAGAAGCTCAACAAAGCACAACGAAACTACTCGGTGATGGAGAAAGAAAGTCTAGCAGTAGTTTGGGGTACGCAGAAGTTTGAACCTTATCTTTACGGGCGTGAATTCATTTTGGAGACCGATCATCAGCCGTTATTGTGCATGCAACGTTCCAAGGTAGCCAATGGCCGTATCATGAGATGGGCGCTGGCATTACAGCCCTATAGATACAGGATGGTAGCCATAAAAGGCAAAGACAACGTTGGGGCAGATTATCTAAGTAGGTCAACTGAGTAGAATTATAGTTAGTGTAAGTATACATATCTTTCTACTACTTTTAAGTGCACATAGTCTCAGGATGAGAGGTGAAAAGGTAAGATTGTGTATAGGAAAACTAGATAGTACATATCCATGAGTCAAACTTTAAGTTAAGTGAAAAATGTTTGCAACATTTTCCTTAAAGGGGGGAGTTAAATGTCGCATATAAAAGGTTAAACATGTGTAGTGTCCTATACTGATCTATTTTAAGGACTTCAAGGGTAGATCTTATAACCAACCATGCACGCTAAACAGTCAACATTATTGTGATGTGTTAACTCTACCAATTTGTTTTTAAGTAACTCTAGTTTATCCAATCATAGCTTATTTATATTTGAGTTTCAGCCAATCGCAATATGGCTATGATATCATTTTTTATTCTTATGACATGATATTTGGTGCAGTCATCTTCTGACCATCAAGGGGTTAAGACCTATAAGGTTTTGGTAGTTCCTCACTCTGTGACTACACTGCTGGAAATTAATAATGCAGATTAATTCATGGTGAAACAATGTTACAGATGAGAGAATGCAACTAAATAAATCTATGGTGATTTAGTCTGGAGTTTGTGTTTATATGCCACTGCCAGAGAGATTAATGTAAAGTTTATTTACAAAGGATTCATGTGTAAGTAAATTCTTATTGTATAATATTTTGTACTCAATGAAGCAGAGATTTTGTATTCAATGTGATAACAATTTTGATATGAAACAAAACTTGATTTGTGTTTTCAATTATGTTGTTTTTGTACATTGGAAGAAACAAAGATTTGTTTATTTAATGCAATATCAATTTTGATAAGAAACAAAATATGATTTGTGTTTTCAATTATGTACGTTGTTTTTAATTGTGTAATGCATTTTAATGATACACAACCAGAGTTGCATCAACCAGTGTTTATTTATAACTGTGTAATGCATTTTGATGATACACAACATGTAAGGTTCCTCAACATTGTTTATTCATAATCATTGTGTAATGCATTTTATATGATACACAATTCAACCAGTGATAGTTAATTTACTAGGATCATAAGTTATCTAGTCTTGTGTGTTTCATAACTTATTATCATTAATTGTGTTTGTTCAATATAATTGAGTAATGTTTTAAAATGAGTTATTTGATATATGCTACATAAGTCTCACATATAATTAGGACTGGTATTCATAAAATTCACTGTATGTTTTCTATACAGCCGTAAATAAAAGATAATGGTTTATCTAACATCTAGTACTGTAAAACAACTAGAACTGTAACAACTAGTACTGTAACAACTAGAACTGTAACAACTAACTGTTGGAGCAACTATCGGCGATAACCGTCCCACAGAAATAACAACACTAGGAGGTCCCACAACAAGGAGGAACAACATTACAAATAGATCGAACTTTCGCTAACTTGATGACGACGGTACCGTGAGTGTTTACATGTATGCAGCACAACGAAGTATACGAACGCGTGCGCAAGAGCTCTGGGTGTACAATTCATTGGGATAATATTATTGTATAACTGTATGTATGATCTGGTCATATGAAACATTGTGTATCGTTATTGTATATATATACTGTTATTGTCATTATTGGTTCAAGAAATAATCATGATGAATAAATTGTGAAATCTATTTACTGTCTTTTTTATCTTCTTGAATACGAATTCATCATAACAGCTTAGTTAACATGCCACACTGTGCCTATTCCATCTTGCACGTGACAATAGGAAGGGTTGCTTTATACATGTTCAGGGGCAAGAGCACTTACACGATTTTCATATGTGTTCTGTCCCTTGAACATGTTTAGAGCAGAATGGCCATATACATTGGAAGTATTAATTACTTTATACATGCTGAAGGGCCGGATGTAGATACAAGGTTTTGACAGAACAGCGACTAAAACAAAAAGGTGCTATCTGCAATGGCAGTCCATTGCTGATAGTACCTTATTGCACTAAACCTTTAATTTCAAGAAATGTGTACAGGGCAACTAACTCAATGGATAATATAGCATGGTACATATTAAGCAAACAAAACAAAAGTTTGTTTCCAGTAGCAAACCTGAAACGTCAAATGCGAAATGCAGTTGTTCAGTGTGCAATATATACTATTTTATTTGTGTAGCAATTCCAAATATTGCGTAGCATTTCATCACATTTGTATGCAATACAATTGGGAAATTGATTTGCAATTCTTCAAAATTGTGTAGCATTTCGCTATGCGATACCGGATATATTGCACTGCGGTTGTTGGTTTTTTTGCTTCTACTTTTCTTGACTTAAAATTAGGAAAATAAATTTTATTTCCTGCTAATTGTGAATGGGGTATCAAGGGTGGTGAGCGAGTCCCGAACACAAACTTTGAATGATGATGATAATAAGCCAATAATAATTGGAAATGAAGTGAAGGCTTTTCAATAATAAAAAAATGGTCAAAAGTACACACCAAATCGCACCAAATGGGTTTGAAAATTGAAATAAAATCTAATTTCGAGCGGGGCACATCCCCCTCAGACTCCCCCTGTCTGATTTACCGCGGATCGCTTTGATTAGTCAATCATGCATACTCAATGAATTTGTTTAAGGCCCCGGGTACAAAATTCCTGCGCACGCTTATGATATAAATGTATGCCCGTTTCATCTAAAAGCATTATTTGGGGAAGATGGGGTCCGAAATGAAGGATTTTTTAATTGTATGGGATTTTTGAAAACATTTTGGCGTAAAATGTATATTACGTCACAGACGTGTTTGAATGATGTTTCATCTCAACAAAATGCAGAGTCATTTGTTGGGGCAAGTGGTCCAAAGAGGTTTGGGGCAATTGGTCCACCTGCAAAAACTTTATCAAAATTGAAAATTAGTTGTTAGTGTCAATAAAATATGACTCGGTATTGAAAAGTGAATGGAATATGAACTAATTCACATTCTTTCTTAAACATTTTGGGGCATGTTGGGTCTAATACCATTATTTCTGAATGATTACAATATGACATGAAATTTCTTTAAAATTGTAAAACCGCGGTATTATGAATTGCATCTTTGTCATATTTTGAATGGTGTCTGTAAAGATATTTGCAATGACGAAATATCATGATTTATGTATTTTATTAACTGTTTTTTGTGTATCTTAACCGTTGGGTCATCATTGTCATATTGACTAACTTCGCCTGTAACATGAAAAGCTGGCTAAATATCAAGATGGTTTGTTATAAGTACTAAATGATGATTATATGAAGTAAATAAAATCATTAAAGAAAGGGGTATATAGACAAATGTATGGGGCATCTGAATATCACAACCATGTTATCATTTAACTAGGTTCATACCGTTTTATCTCAAAAATGTGCAGTCCAAAATTTCGCTTGCTGTATACACTATTAGTATTACAGCTATTTACACGTTAACCACGAAAACTGTATAAAACATGGGCTTCATGAGACATTTTTACTTTTTACACGTTAAATAATATGGAAATGTGTTTGTAAAGAAAATAGCCTAGTTTCCGTGTTTTCACTGAACGATTTCTGTGTATTCTAACCATTAGAACATACGACCAGTTGCCCCGATGAGGGGGTGACTGGTCCACGCCAAGTAAAGTTTTCAGTTAGTGGTAATTGGTCTTTTCTTTAGATATTTTTTAACATTGATTATATGTAAACAGTTACATGAGTAATATTTTCATAGCAATTCCATAAATATTTACACGAGCTTAAATCTTTTATATCATGAAATATGCTTAACCGGACCAGTTGTCCCATCCCTCCCTATAACAGTTCAGAACGTCGTGAATATTATGCAATATACGCTGTTATAGGCTATTTTTTACATTTAGTGCGACCATTTTGGCGGCTATCTTGATTTAAACTATGTTATTAACAAAACAAAGATACTGGATAAACCTTTTAAACTACTATAATCAGCATATGGCACCTGTTTATCTCTGATATACAGAGCGCCATCTCGCGATCAAAAAGGATTTTAAAAAGTTATTCTTAAAGGGGCGTGTTCCTCTAAAATGTTTGTCCTGGACAAAGGTCACATGACTCCCTGCGTACCCGAGTCTCCGTGTGTCTATACTAATATGGATGGTTAAATGTACATGTATGTACGGTACGAACGAAATAGGTGTCGAGAATCGTTTCGCAAAGTAGTATTATGCATTATAATGATATCATCTTCTTAAACATATGATCAACTTTTGGGCGAGAGCCTATGTTAAAAACACACAATAATAGAGATAAAATCATGTTTAGCCTCCAATTTAGGGGATAGTTGAATTTTGAACCATAAGTTATTTTATTTTCAGTCATGTGTATGTGTCACCGTCATTAGCTCACACGGTAAAGCATACGTCTCACAACCACGAGGTCAGAGAATCGGATCCTGCCAGCGCGATAACTTGTTTCTGTTTTTTTACTACAATAATTCTTGAAATTTGCAAGATCGGCCGGGAGGATTTCGTTATTTGTATTGAATGTTTAATCATGTTTTTGTTTTGTTTTTGTTGCAATTTCACTGCAAAATGAATGAGCTGTATATTCCGTTCCATCCGTTCCACCTACAACTACACTGTAGTCTCATAAGTGGGATCGGTAAAGGCCAATTGTTACGTAACATTTAATCGGGTTATACATTATGTCCTTGAATCGATTTTCTTGTTTCATACCACCGATTTAAAATTTACTCCAAACTTCAAGAAAGGGAAATTTATCTTCAAAACTACAATACGCGGTTCACGTCTTTCACGGTTGGTGTGATGGGATAGTGGTATTTTTGTTTGGATTTGATACCCTGTGGAACCTCATCAGCCTTATGTTGATCTGTTTTATTTCTTTTTATTATAATAATACTTCGATCTAAATGTGTGCAGTGAGGCCAGATCGTATTTTAGCGATCAACGTAGTATTGTAATATTTACTTACTGGATACGTTTTGATTGCGTGAATACTTATGCCAGCGAATTACAATCAAGCTTGTGCATTTTCTGAGATTTTCATTTGCGTGGGTGGTTACTCAATCATTCTCTTTTCAATTAGCCAACACTGTTGCATCCTGAATCATGATGAATGCATATCTTCATATCATGAGAGTACTGAGTAATAATCAATCGTGATATTCATAACAAACAAAAACACAATAGAACATTTCAAATCCGAAAATATTCGATCGGTTCCGAATGTTTCCGATTAGCCGATTGTGTTTTGGCATCAGTGGATGACTCCGAGTCATACAAAAAAGGTGTCTTCTGAACCTTCGGAATTTGCAGTCAGCAGGGCGAAATTCATCGCATGTCGCTAACTTGATTGTGTCGTCGTGCATGCTAGTGTGTTTTACTGAGCCGTTGTTTGAATCCTAATAATGTCGATGAAACGGATTGTTGGTCTAGATCATTCCATGCCCTACTTGTCCTTGGGGAAAAAGAGTTTTTGTAGACATCTTTACCAGCAAAGGGGATTTCTAAGTGTTTAGTGTGGTTTCTTCTACTGCCTGCCGTAGGTGATATTTTGGTATACTGGTCCTTTTGAATTCCTCCCACCAAGTCATTTTGAATTTTGAACATCATAGCTAGTCTGTTTTTCTCCCTTCTGCATTTTAACGGTTCCCAATTGAGCTCTAGAAGCATCTGTGAAACACTGCTTTCTCTGTTGTAGTCCCATGTACAGAAGCGTGCTGCTCTTCGTTGTACTCTTCCAAGTTTGTTTACCATCGTCTTCCTGTATGGGTCCCATGCGCAGCCGGCATACTCTAAGACTGGCCGGACGAGAGTTGTATATGCAGTTTTCGTCACGTCCTTAGGGCAGAACCACAGGTTTCTACGTAGTAAACCGAGGACGCGGTTTGCTTTTGAGATGCTGTTTGAGATGTGCTCCCCCCAGTTAAGTTTGTTGTCCAGTTGAACTCCCAAGTATGGTTGTGAGGTTGGTTGACTCAGGACTTCGCCGCAAAAGGTGTAGTCTCTGTGGGGTGGGTCTCTTTTGTGAGAGATCTCCATGATGAAGCATTTGGATGGGTTGAAACTCATTTTCCACTTATTTTGCCAGCTTTCAAGTGTATTTAGGTCATCTTGTAATGAGTCCATGTCATGATCAGATTCTACTGACTTGTAAACTAGGCAATCGTCAGAAAAAAGGCGTGCTTGGTTTTTAGGAGGTCTGGGAGATCGTTAATGTAGATTAAAAAACCAGCAATGGTCCCAGTACTGTGCCTTGTGGTACCCCCGACAAAACGTCTTTTGGTGACGAGATGTTTCCTTCACATGCAACTCTTTTGATTCCCCTGATACCATAGTGTTAAAGCTTCCCTAGCCGACGCTCATGTGGCACCTTATCAAAGGCTTTGGCGAGGGTCTAATATTGCCATATGGATTGATTTCCCTTCTTCCAAGGTCTTGGCTATGTCGTCTACTGTGACAATCAGCTGCGTTTCAGTGGATCTTTTTGCTCGAAAACCATGCCGTGAGTCGACAAGTATGTTGAACTTTTCTAGGTGGTCCATTACATGAGAGTGAAGTATGTGCTCTAATATTTTGCCGGTCACGCTTGTAAGTAAGACAAGTCTGTAATTCTCTGGTGAAGCTTTGTCTCCTTTCTTGAAAATACTACAAATATTGGCTTCTCTCCACTGCCGAGGATGGGTTCCTTGGTCTATTGAAGCTTGAAAAAGATCGGTGAGTATTGGTGCAAATTTATCAGCAAATGTTTTCAGGAACCATGGTGGAATTTCATCCGGTCCTGCAGCTTTATTTGGCTTAAGTTGTTGAAGTTGCTTCAGTACCCCCCTTTCATGGATGATCAAAACTTGGATGTCATCAATGGTGCTTCTACCGAGAGTTGGAATTTCGTCTATATTTTCAGCAGTAAATACACTGGAAAACTGGGTGTTAAGAGCTTCAGCTTTCTTACTCCCTTCACTGATGATCTGGTTGTTCACTTTTAGATCAGCCACTCCTTGTTCACCTTGACCAAGTCTTTTCATGTAGGACCAAAACTGTTTGACATTTTCTTTCATCGCTGTTGTAAGTCAGGCACAAAATACGATGATGAAACTGCTCCAAATAGTCATACTTTAGATATAGATATGGATGGTACACGATTGAAGTAAATTTTGAAGATTGCACGGAGATAAACTGATATTTCACTGCTCGGTAACGTTGCTCTGCTGGCTGGTAGGCTCGGTGATCCAAATTTCCAGTTTCAAATTTGCTAAAAATACTACAGCGACTGCGTCGTATTTTTCTTTTTTTTAAAACATCTAGAAGATTCCACTGAAATGACGAATTCACAAATACACAGTTGTCACGAGATAAAATAACATAAATGTGTAGAGAAGACTTGTTGAATTGTATTGCACGTAGATTTCCGTATTGCGATTTCCGTCCTTTGTTAACTCCGCCGAATTCCTCTGGTTTCCGTAATGGCCACGCCTTGTCTTTCCACTGTTGTCTTACAAACATCAAAGTTTGAACAAAATTCACTACAGTACTACATAAACTCCGCAAATATCACTAGTTCACACGATGAGTTGAGTTGGATGATAAACAACACCCAACATGTTAAATGAAAGACAAAATGTTGATTAGAAGAGGGAGCTCAAGTAAAACACGTCCGACACATACGAGGACCACAATCAATCCGTGTGTACAACCCGTGTTTTTAATAATCCGCGTGTGGATTGCGCTAGTGTATGTTGGTGAAATATTGTTTTGCGCACAAAGTTGTGGCGGTCTTGGGGTGTTTCAGTACCAAAAACGGTGAGATAGAAAAATATTCGGGGTAATAATTTCACATTTACCGTCTGCTCGATGAATTTTGAAGTTGAACTTCTGAGAAAAGAAATATCAAGACATGAAAATTTCACCTTTTTGGGCAAAATTCAAACAAATGTATGATCACACTTTCCACGCGGCAGGTGTCTGTCTGCAGACGACAGCTCTAAAATTGAACAAAACGTTTCAAACATGTCCAAATCTGAAATCACCATAGGAAATGCAGTGGTTCAGTAATTCTCAAAATAAGACTTCAAAGTTGGGAAAGACTTTTGAATCATTTGTTTTGTATGTTTAAAACTAATAACCACGTGGAAAGTGTTAAAACTGTTTGAAAGAAACAAAACTATTTTCTCAATCTCTTGTCTGCTATTGTTCCTTTCTATTTTAAACTGTTTGTTATGGTTGATCATTAATATTCTTCAATTTGATTCAATTTGAAGAGTAAAAATGGACCGTCACACATGAGTGATCATTAGCTTTGTTTCTATATGAGCTAGTTTTGAGGCTAAACTTGAGGGACATTTAAACAGATAAAGAAGTGGTCATGGGTAAATTAGCAGTGGCTTAGACTTCTTTTTCATATTAGGGTGAGGTTTCTTGCACAAGTGTTTACAATGATATAGTTACTTTACCAACTTCATCGTCCAAGATTACAAAAATATAAGCCACTGCTAATTCACCCAATACCTCTTCATTAGCTATTTAAAAGTCCCTAAACACTTATCAAATAAACAATGTATAGGGTCACTCAAGTGTGACGAATTTCTTTTTGAGTTAAGTGTACTTTGACTTACAGTTATTTCATTTGCAATTTTGTCGCATAAAAATCTGATTTTGGATTGTACGAGCGTATGTCCAGGTGTAATAAGATAGGCCTAACTTGTAATGAATAAACAATCATATTGCTATTGGAAACCAAAAGACAAAACAAATACAACCATCTATATACTGAAATGTTTTCATAAAACACCGTTTCAACATGACTTAACGATATTTAAAAATGTTTTCTCACCTCTTCAAAATAAGTTATACGCCTAACTAGTACGTCATGAGATTAAAGCAAGGTAAATTGAATTTGGGATGAACTGTATACTCATGATACTTGTGCGTCTATAAGTCATTAGTGGGGAACGTATATTGTTTGAATACAATGTCAAAGGTCATGTAGTGTCATTAGAGGTCAACATGTGCACACCCCATGTTACCCCAAGATTATTGTCACCAAGCATGTTTGTAATGACCTTTGACCCCTTTCTGTCAACACTTTAAACTATTTATTGCTGTTTTGGGAATAACGCAATCTGAGGCAATCTGAGGATCAATCAATGGCGGACAATCTGAGGAGCTCTACAATGGCGGTCTGTGGACTGGTCATAAATAGTGGGAGAAATGTGTGACTTTGCACAGTGACCTTTTGAAGATGTTTGAAGGCTCACATAACGAGAAAAAAATGTCTGACTCCTTCACTTCTGGGTGATTTCAAGAACTTTTTGATACCCCCTCGTACTTTGGTGGGGGCTGGATGATTATAGGGGGCCAAAAAAGTGTTGATACTCTGCAAAGGGGGGTCAAAAAGTTTTTGAAAACCCCAACAGAGGGGAGGTGGGTCAACAAAAAGTAAACACTTATAAGTTTCCAAAACCATCTTCCTTCAATACATTATTCAGCAACTTTTGAACTGAGGTATTCCTCCATTCAATATATGCTGATTTAAGCATTACAACACCTGCGTAGTTACATTTATAGCCCCACTCTAGTGTTGCTGTGCACACGTACATTAATGTGCCAAAATCGTTTCGATGGAGTTTAAAAAAATATCAGCCATAATCTAAAGGGGAACTTATTGTTGTTGAACTATGTATATTTCAACCTATTGTACATATCCAGCAAAATATTGACAGAATTCAGTCAGTGGTTGAAAACTATTGTGTTTATGTTGATGACGTTACATGCCATCTTAAAAAAAAACAAAGTGTATTGTTTGAAAGACAAAGGTTCATACTCTGCATTGATCATACTATCCCTCAATAGAATCACTCACATATCTCATAACAAGGTCATTATCATTACTTATTGACCGACCCTCGTATATGATATATTACGGACATGCATTGCAATAAATGAACAATTCTCGCAGACTGCTGAAGAAGCTGTGGCTACCAGAGGATGCTTTTAACCCCCTGAGAACTACCGGCCGATTGGTCAGAAAGATAGATACATAATTTATTACACCAATCAGAGACAGCGTTAGAATAATTGTAACCCTGATAAAGATTGGAGTGAAATATTTTACAAGCTGCATTTTAATTGGCTATACAATTGAGTGTATCTTGCAATAAACCAATCAGAACCACTGTAAGATAGACAGGTAGACCCCAGGGGGTTAATGGTGTTTTATGAGTCTCTGTCAGGTGAAAGCAAATTGCTATTGTTTCGGTACCCCCTTCTGTTTCGTAGGACTTGACTTTGTTCTATTAAACTTTCCAAATTAACAATAAATTATTTTGAGTTACAGGTGAAAAGAAGTGACAAAATCTAATGTTTTACTTTGTTAATCTCAGTTGGTAAACTGTTCGTAACTTAAAACAAAAAGTTTGATTTTAGTGGGGTGTGGACCATACTGAAGCATTTTTACCTGCTTTTAAATGATGGACAAATATCAAAATTTCAAAAACTACTGACATGTGACTCATTTCGCTTTATTTGTGTTTAGGGATTCTTGATTGATCTCAACCTTGTACCAAATTATTCCAAATATAATGTAAGTGCAAGTGTCACAAATTCCGGGACAACATCCTTTTTGATTTGCCCTGGCCATGTTAGTTTCGGTGTTTTAACTGATCATTGTTTTTTCTGTTGAATTTATTGAGAGCTTGACGTGTTGGAATTTCTGTTGGTCTGTACAAATTGAAAGGACTCCATTTTTGTGGAATTATATGTATATAGAGATTTCTGCCCCATAATAAAACTACAATTCTTTCTATGACCGGGTATTGTTTTTTATTGCTGAAAAGTTTTTGACTCTACGTTTGAAATTTGCACATGGAATGGAGTCATTTATATTATGCAATGAGAAAAAAACCGTCTTTAGCATTGGCGATTACTCCAGATAGATTAAAATCATTATGTAATATAAGTAAATGAAGTTCTAAATCTGCGAGTCGCCATAAGCAAATGTATCAATCGACCCATATTTCAAGCTATTGCATATCCAGCCAAATTTTGACAGATTTCAGGCAGTGTCCAAAGTGTACTTACTTTAAGCTACTGCTGTGACGTCATAGTTCATACCTAAAAGTCCAAAAGTGCATTGTTTGAAAGACAAAGGTTCATACCTTGTACTGATCACACTTTTCATCATGAAAATCATTGAGAATTTTTACGTTGTTTATCATCTTCATTCGAATCATGCATATTAGATCATCTTAACTTGTGTCACAACAAGGTTATTATGTAAAGCTATGGATGTTAATAAGCTGAAATTACTCAAATCATTTATTTTTGTTTCGCTCCCTTTCGGCTGAGTACTATTCCAATATTGCTGGTTCACCCTTTACAATATACATTTGAGACTGTATAAACGAGGCTTATCTTTAATTTGGACGGACGAGGAGCGCCACAAGTGCGGCGTCCTGCAAAAAGACGCGGTGTGCCTCAGTTGGCTCGATTAATAATACTGTCGGCGTCCCTAATACACTTGCATCTAAAAGTCATTGGACATCTTGCATTCTACAAATTTACAGAAAACACTGGGAGCCCATTGAACTTCTGTGTTATCTTTTTGGTATTCTAGACTTGCAAATTGATGAAAGGTTCTTATACATTTGTTTACACAAATTTGAGATATTTGTGAGACATTATAAGTTTATAGGGAAAACACTTATAACAATATCAGTGAATCAAAATGTTCTCTTTGATATATTTAGTTAATTCAAGAGTAAAATTAGCTTTGAACATAAAACTAAGTAATGATGAAATGAATATAACTTTGTGGTATGCCCTGTTCGTGTGAGTGCAATGAGAACGTATAGGGAATTTTGATGATTTCCATTATAATACGAAAATTATGGTGTTAAATGAAAGTTTTAAAATTCCCTCCCAAATGTTCCATTTTTAAAGATGAAAACAGAGATAAATTCTCAATATCTCGGAAAGATTAAAGATGAGGGCCAATTTTGGTATTAGTTTCACCTAGAGTGGATCCAGTGACAAACAATTGCGAAGATTATTTTGAACGGAAGTCAACATTGACACAATGCCTACCATTTGATTGTATAGGCTAAAATGACCTTGATGAACTATTCATGAGCTATTTTCAATGGAAATTTGTATAGGGATTCAACATAGGCACATATTTTCTTCAATTTAATGGACTGGAATGAGCAGATGTTGCAGGAAACATGAACTTATCAATAAGAAGAGATTCAGCAGCACATTTGTTCAACTCAGTAAATTATTACAGTCCACATGTAATATCTGGGATGATTTTGACACCATAACCAAGTATCCAATGACTTTGGTTGCTAGTGTACATATGTACATATTAGCTACCATACATATGGAGATTAGACACCATCAAGGCATGCGCTCTTGATTGCATTAAAGCGTGACAAGCACTAATTTTATACAAGTCAGAGAACCAATCAGGAATTTCATTAGAAGAAAATCTCAGACTGGCTGTTAAAAAATGTCCTTTGACCGTGGGCTCAAAACGGTATTTAATCATCTACGACGCGACAAAGTATGAATACGTTTGTATTACAATTTTCTATTTCTACTTACAAATATTTTATCTCGAAAGTTTACATCTGCACCTCCATCTATTAGGTCCCGCACAAGTTTTTCATCCCCGACTTCTGCTGCGTCAAATAATGCAGAGCCTGACATGATTATTTAGTCACCTGCACGGCTGTTCAGTCATCCGATCAATACCGTGTTGTCAAGTAGGTGTGAGTTTATCAGCCTGAGAAAATACATAATAACAATTATGATATTAACGCAATTTTGTACATCCAGTAACATAAATAGCCCAGTATGTTTTAAACAACCAAACTATATTTAGAGCATTAGAAAGTATTACTAATTATAACGATATTATTTGATGATCACTAATTATGACCACTGATATATTTGTCACTTCGAAAATAAATCACCAGGATTAGAATGAGTAGAGTAAGGCAATTAGCAGTGGTACCGTAGTAGCAGTAGCAGTAGCAGTAGCAGTAGCAATAATAATAATAATAATAATAATAGCGTTGCTTATATAGCGCTGTTCCAAAAATGATCACAGCGCTTAACAAAAGATGAAACATAAACAAAACAAATTACCCCAGGCAACATACAAAAGTGAGTGGAAAGAATGAGAAAGCCTAAAATGAACAGATAATCAGTTACTAAACAAATGAGTCATGAGATTATGTTTGAAGGTTATGATACTGTTGCTGGATCTTACTGTAGATGGGGTGCTATTCCATAGTGTTGGGCCAGCCACAGCAAATGAGTTAGCTCCAATGCGTTTATGGCTGGCTGGCACAACAAGACGGGTTTTGTCTATGGCAGATCGTAGACCTTGTCTAGATGGAACATAGATGGAAATATACTCAGATATGTATGGGGCAGAACCAGTGATGGATTTATAGACATAAAGAAGGGTTTTGAACTTGATTCTTTTATCAACTGGTAGCCAGTGCAGGGAATGAAGTAGTGGAGCAGATGAGTGACGTCTGTTGACTTTAAAAATGATGCGCGCAACCTTGTTTTGAAGCCGCTGCAAGCGAGACTTGTCAGCACTACTACATCCAGAAAGAAGGGAATTGGCATAATCAAGTTTTGAAAGAACAAGGGCACGCATTGTGTGATTGCAAGTGTCAGTGTCAATAAATCTACGTATTCTGGATATGTTCCATAACCCGAAATTGATGGTGCGACAAATAGCAGTGACATAAGATGACATGGTCATGGAAGAATCAAAGGTGACACCCAAGTGTTTAATTGTAAAGGATGGGGATATTTCTTCCGAACCAACAATAAGAGTATTGTCACGTAATCTAGACAGGTTCATCCGAGTGCTAGCAATAAAGAACTCGGTCTTGGTCTCATTGAGCTTAAGCATATTTGCGGTCATCCAAGAATGAATTTCGTTTATGCACGCAGATAGCTTGAAGCAAGCACAGGCACAGTCCCGGGGGGGGCACTCAACTTTTTTTTGGGTAGGGGTGTGCCGCCCAGGGTCTCAAAAAGGGGGGCTAAAGAACTGAACTGAGTGGATTTTATGACGAAAAATAGGGTCTTAGGAACTGATTTTTTTCCAAAAAATGGGTCTTGAGAACTGGCCTATAGTTCAATTTTCGATTTATTTTGGTTTAAGAACGAAAAATTTTCGAAAAATTGGGGCTTTGGAACACAAAATTGGTGATTTGGAATGCAAAATTTCGCGATTTTTGAATTTTCAATAAAAATGGGGTCTTAAGAACTGATGCAGGCTCAAAAGGGGGGTCATAAGAACTAGCAGCATAGGGTGAAAAAGGAGGTCTTCAGCGCGGCACATACCTATACCCTTTTCAAATGTCAGTGCCCCCCCCCCCCCCCCCCCCAGGGGCACAGTCACCTGGAATTTTGGGATTGAACGTTAGATACGTTGTGTGTCGTATGACAGTTATAGACTATGGGCCGTGAGGTCAAAATGTGCTTAGTTATTGATTTTTGTAGTCCTCCTCTGGGCAGAACATGAAATTATTACTAAAAGGTGGCAAATATATCCCTTAACACAAATTCACCTGATCCCACGTTCGTAGGTTGCACGTTATGACCCTAGACCTCGATTTAGGGTCAAAGGTCACATGTGTTTCAATGGGAAGTCAAAAACTAAATTTAACATGGTAAAAAAACTAAAAAATGAGCTATTGACTATATAACGTATATTTTATTGTTGGGATAAGTGTTTTAAACAAAAAAGTCAATCACAACTTTGATCGTAGATCAATAGTTTTTGAACTGTGACCTTTTGAAAAAGACAAGTTGGCCAAAATAGACCATTTTGGTCATATTTTCGCAAAATTGGCACAAAAATGACATGTTATCATCATTAAAAAAATATTTTGACTCATTATGAATTGATAAACCATGTTATAATGTTGGTTTATAGATGAACTTTACATTACAACACATTTCAAAAGTCAATGGTGTCCGCATGCCATGGCACACAGCTTTAATATCCTTCAAATTCATCGAAAATGGGTAAAATCCGAGTCAAATTTAAAGGATTTGAAGGATATTAAAGCTGGTTGCCATGGCATCAGCATACCAGTAGTAATCAGTAGTAGCAGTAGACCGTTAACATGGTTATTAGGCTAAGCCGTTTTTAGTTATAGCAGTACGCAGCAGTAACAGTAACAGTGTGAGAAATAGCAGTAGTAGTAGCAGTAGCAATAACAGTAACAGTATCAGTAGAGTAGTAGCAGCGGTAGTAGTAGTAATAGCAGTAGCGTGAGCACAAGCAGGACAGAACCAATAAAAGTAACATATTATAGTAGCAGAATACAATATGGACAATAACGTTGTTAACAATAAACTATTAAACTATAAAACTTGTATTCAGTTTTATATTTCGTTTTTCCCAATTCTGGATCAAACTTACCATCCATTCAACCGGTTATATTGACGCTTGGTATCCATGAATTATTTCCAGTACTATGGTAAGTATTTGGAGTTTAGAAACGAAGAATTATACAACAAGATGTACCATTCCTACGATTATATTAAAGCATTACCTTTCGTGGTTCAAGGAACGACATGGTAGTAATATAGTAGTTTCCGATTGTATGCCTACAGTTGGTATTATTATCTTACACGTGACGTTGTAGAGCCAAAAGCGTCATGGGATGTGATAAGAATGGCGGATATTTTGGTAAACAGGATCTTATCTCAATAACTATGACGCGTTGTCCATGGGTTAAAGTGACGGTAGAGCTGCACAAAAGGCATTGTTATAAAGTGTAACGTGTTGATACTAAAGGGTTCAACAAAAGAAAGTATACCACTTTCTTTATGTCATTTTGAGTAACTTTCAATTTGTTTTTGACCAAACAGGCTAGATAGGCATTTAGATGAAGTTTATAGGCATAATTTGATACCAAATTTTCCCCCTAACAACAAAGATAAACCTTGATTAGCACCATTTAAAGGAAAATATCCCATTTTCAAAAGTCGCATTTCCAATACACAGCACGAGATGATTTGGTTAATCTGTCCATGTTCTCCCCATTCATAACATTCCTTTACATTCAAATCCTTCACCCATGCATCAGTTTACATTGAATTAGTCCGCGCAATGAGGGATATTCGCGGTGATCAGTACGGGATGAATACGGCATGTGTGTGTTAACAATTGGCCCTTTCTTCTCGTGCTGTGTATTGGAAATGCGACTTTTGAAAATGGGATATTTTCCTTTAAATGGTGCTAATCATGGTTTATCTTTGTTGTTAGGGGACAAATTTGGTATCAAATTATGCCTAAAAGGTTCATCTAAATACCTATCTAGCCTGTTTGGACAAAAACAAATTGAAAGTTACTCAAAATGACATAATCAAAGTGGTATACTTTCTTTTGTTGAACCCTTTATCAGAAGAGTACTGCATTCAATTCCGTTATTTGCCCACATCCGATTATGACATAATAACAATGCTTTACAATATAGCATTTTCAGACCAGCGAGGTCACCGATACAGTCACCGATTCACACTCGAGTGCCTGTGAGGACACGCCCAGTCAATATCTAATGCATAACAAGATACTGTGAGCACTAAAGCGTTCCTTATAATATACAATGGTACATTCCCTGTACTACACACATAAGCAATTTTTATTAAAATAGCGTTTATATATTAGTTTTTGCATGATTAAAACACTGCATTTATTCAATTTATCTGTTACAACTTTTTAAATTGTTTGCCAACAATTAATTTATTTTTCAAAGTATTTTTTTTTCTCAAGTGTTTATTTTACTTTTCCTAGCAATTATATTTCATGTTCACAAAATAAATGTTTTTGTTATACGCACAAGTGTTTGATGATTCGCAGGCGAACGCACAATCGTTAATTGTGTCAAACGCGTATGAACTATTGTTTTTCGATGCGCAACCGTACACACAAATGTGTTTAATGCGACGCGGACATACTATTGTAGGGGTGCGTGTACGTATGTATAAGTGTAGTTCGATGGGAACGCGTACGCTTAAGTGTTTTTGATGCGCATGGGTACGCACAATCATGAATTGCTGCAAATGCGTAAGCACAAGTAGCACAACTTTTCCTGGGGGGCAAAATATTGACTGTGACAGTGTCTACGGGTAGTGCAATTTGACATGGGGATGCACATGCATAATACATTGGAAGTAAAAATGTTCCCTACGGGGGGTACATACATTGACTGTCGCAGTGTCTAGGGGTAGCACAAATTGACATGGGGATGCACATGTATAACACATTAGAAGTAAATTGTTAATGCAATCTCAGATTACTAATAGTCTCAAATAGTAGCCGAATAATGAGCAACGACCGATTATAACTGTTAACAAATAAAGTTAAAAACAAATAAACACAACGTACCCTTATACAACAAGAACAACTTTAAAAAAATATCATTTAAAATTCACATTTCTCTCGGGTAGCACAATTTTCTCTACGGGGGGCACATACATTGACTGTCGCAGTGTCTAGGGGTAGCACAAATTGGCATGGGGATACACATAACACATTGGAAGTAAATTGTTAATGCAATCTCAGATTACTAATAGTCTCAAATAGTAGCCGAATAATGAGCAACGACCGATTATAACTGTTAACAAATACAGTTAAAAACAAATAAACACAACGTACACTTATACAACAAGAACAACTTTTTAAAAATATCATTTAAAATTCACATTTCTCTCGGGTAGCACAATTTTCCCTACGGGGGGGCACATACATTGACTGTCGCAGTGTCTAGGGGTAGCACAAATTGACATAGGGATACACATGTATAACACATTGGAAGTAAATTGTTAATGCAATCTCAGATTACTAATAGTCTCAAATAGTAGCCGAATAATGAGCAACGACCGATTATAACTGTTAAAAATAAAATTAAACACAAATAAACACAACGTACACTTATACAACAAGAACAACTTTAAAAAAATATCATTTAAAATTCACATTTCTCTCGGGTAGCACAATTTTCTCTACGGGGGGGCACATACATTGACTGTCGCAGTGTCTAGGGGTAGCACAAATTGACATGGGGATGCACATAACACATTGGAAGTAAATTGTTAATGCAATCTCAGATTACTAATAGTCTCAAATAGTAGCCGAATAATGAGCAACGACCGATTATAACTGTTAAAAATAAAAATAAACACAAATAAACACAACGTACACTTATACAACAAGAACAACTTTTAAAAAATATCATTTAAAATTCACATTTCTCTCGGGTAGCACAATTTTCCCTACGGGGGGCACATACATTGACTGTCGCAGTGTCTATGGGTAGTACAAATTGACATGGGGATGCACATAACACATTGGAAGTAAATTGTTAATGCAATCTCAGATTACTAATAGTCTCAAATAGTAGCCGAATAATGAGCAACGACCGATTATAACTGTTAACAAATAAAGTTAAAAACAAATAAACACAACGTACACTTATACAACAAGAACAACTTTAAAAAAATATCATTTAAAATTCACATTTCTCTCGGGTAGCACAATTTTCTCTACGGGGGGGCACATACATTGACTGTCGCAGTGTCTAGGGGTAGCACAAATTGACATGGGGATGCACATGTATAACACATTAGAAGTAAATTGTTAATGCAATCTCAGATTACTAATAGTCTCAAATAGTAGCCGAATAATGAGCAACGACCGATTATAACTGTTAACAAATAAAGTTTTAAAAAAATAAACACAACGTACACTTATACAACAAGAACAACTTTTTAAAAATATCATTTAAAATTCATATTTCTCTCGGGTAGCACAATTTTCCCTATGGGGGGCACATACATTGACTGTCGCAGTGTCTAGGGGTAGCACAAATTGACATGGGGATACACATGTATAACACATTGGGAGTAAATTGTTAATGCAATCTCAGATTACTAATAGTCTCAAATAGTACATAACACATTGGAAGTAAATTGTTAATGCAATCTCAGATTACTAATAGTCTCAAATAGTAGCCGAATAATGAGCAACGACCGATTATAACTGCTAAAAATAAAATTAAACACAAATAAACACAACGTACACTTATACAACAAGAACAACTTTTAAAAAATATCATTTAAAATTCACATTTCTCTCGGGTAGCACAATTTTCCCTACGGGGGGCACATACATTGACTGTGAATTTTAAATGATATTTTTTTAAAGTTGTTCTTGTTGTATATGTACGTTGTGTTTATTTGTGTTCAATTTTATTTTTAACAGTTATAATCGGTCGTTGCTCATTATCCGGTAGGGAAAATTGTGCTATCCGAGAGAATTGTAAATTTTAAATGATATTTTTGAAAAGTTGTTCTTGTTGTACAAGTGTACGTTGTGTTTGTTTATTTGTGTTTAATTTTATTGTAAATTTGTGCTACCCCTAGACACTGCGACAGTCAATGTATGTGCCCCCCGTAGGGAAAATTGTGCTACCCGAGAGAAATGTGAATTTTAAATGATATTTTTTAAAAGTTGTTCTTGTTGTATATGTACGTTGTGTTTATTTGTGTTTAATTTTATTTTTAACAGTTATAATCGGTCGTTGCTCATTATTCGGCTACTATTTGAGACCATTAGTAATCTGAGATTGCATTTACAATTAATTTACTTCCAATGTGTTATACATGTGCATCCCCATGTCAATTTGTGCTACCCCTAGACACTGCGACAGTCAATGTATGTGCCCCCCGTAGGGAAAATTGTGCTACCCGAGAGAAATGTGAATTTTAAATGATATTTTTTAAAAGTTGTTCTTGTTGTATAAGTGTACGTTGTGTTTATTTGTGTTTAATTTTATTTTTAACAGTTATAATCGGTCGTTGCTCATTATTCGGCTACTATTCGAGACTATTAGTAATCTGAGATTGCATTAACAATTTACTTCCAATGTGTTATGTACATCCCCATGTCAATTTGTGCTACCCCTAGACACTGCGACAGTCAATGTATGGAAGATTGTAGGGAAAATTGTGCTACCCGAGAGAAATGTGAATTTTAAATAATATTTTTTAAAAGTTGTTCTTGTTGTATAAGTGTACGTTGTGTTTGTTTGTGTTTATTTTTATTTTTAACAGTTATAATCGGTCGTTGCTCATTATTCGGCTACTATTTGAGACTATTAGTAATCTGAGATTGCATTTACAATTTACTTCCAATGTGTTATACATGTGCATCCCCATATCAATTTGTGCTACCCCTAGACACTGCGACAGTCAATGTATGTGCCCCCCGTAGGGAAAATTGTGCTACCCGAGAGAAATGTGAATTTTAAATGATATTTTTATTTTTAAAGTTGTTCTTGTTGTATAAGTGTACGTTGTGTTTGTTTGTTTTTATTTTTAACAGTTATAATCGGTCTTTGCTCATTATTCGGCTACTATTTGAGACTATTAGTAATCTGAGATTGCATTAACAATTTACTTCCAATGTGTTATGTGCATCCCCATGTCAATTTGTGCTACCCCTAGACACTGCGACAGTCAATGTATGTGCCCCCGTAGGGAAAATTGTGCTACCCGAGAGAAATGTGAATTTTAAATGATATTTTTTAAAAGTTGTTCTTATTGTATAAGTGTACGTTGTGTTTATTTGTGTTTAATTTTATTTTTAACAGTTATAATCGGTCGTTGCTCATTATTCGGCTACTATTTGAGACTATTAGTAATCTGAGATTGCATTTACAATTTACTTCCAATGTGTTATACATGTGCATCCCCATGTCAATTTGTGCTACCCCTAGACACTGCGACAGTCAATGTATGTGCCCCCGAGAGAAATGTGAATTTTAAATGATATTTTTTAAAAGATGTTCTTGTTGTAATTAATTTACTTCCAATGTGTTATACATGTGCATCGCCATGTCAATGTGTGCTACCCCTAGACATTGCGACAGCCAATGTATGTGCCCCCCGTAACACATTAAAATGTGCCCCCGTAGGGAAAATTGTGCTACCCGAGAGAAATGTGAATTTTAAATGATATTTTTTAAAAGATGTTCTTGTTGTATAAGCATGATAAGTGTATGTTGTGTTTATTTGTGTTTTATTTTATTTTTAATAGTTATATTCGGTCGTTGCTCATTATTCGGCTACTATTTGAGACTATTAGTAATCTGAGATTGCATTTACAATTTACTTCCAATGTGTTATACATGTGCATCCCCATGTCAATTTGTGCTACCCCTAGACACTGCGACAGTCAATGTATGTGCCCCCCGTAGGGAAAATTGTGCTACCCGAGAGAAATGTGAATTTTAAATGATATTTTTTTAAATTAATTTTGTTCTTGTTGTATAAGTGTACATTGTGTTTGTTTGTGTTTATTTTTATTTTTAACAGTTATAATCGGTCGTTGCTCATTATTCGGCTAGTATTTGAGACTATTAGGAATCTGAGATTGCATTAACAATTTACTTCCAATGTGTTATGTGCATCCCCATGTCAATTTGTGCTACCCCTAGACACTGCGACAGTCAATGTATGTGCCCCCCGTAGGGAAAATTGTGCTACCCGAGAGAAATGTGAATTTTAAATGATATTTTTTAAAAGTTGTTCTTGTTGTATAAGTGTACGTTGTGTTTATTTGTTTTTAACTTTATTTGTTAATAGTTATAATCGGTCGTTGCTCATTATTCGGCTACTATTTGAAACTATTAGTAATCTGAGATTGCATTAACAATTTACTTCCAATGTGTTATTTGCATCCCCATGTCAATTTGTGCTACCCCTAGATATTGCGACAGTCAATGTATGGAAGATTGTAGGGAAAATTGTGCTACCCGAGAGAAATGTGAACTTTAAATGATATTTTTTTAAAGTTGTTCTTGTTGTATTACTGTACGTTGTGTTTATTCGTGTTTCATTTCATTTTTACCAGTTATAATCGGTCGTTGCTCATTATTCGGCTACTATTTGAGACTATTAGTAATCTGAGATTGCATTTACAATTTACTTCCAATGTGTTATACATGTGCATCCCCATGTCAATTTGTGCTACCCCTAGACACTGCGACAGTCAATGTATGTGCCCCCCGTAGGGAAAATTGTGCTACCCGAGAGAAATGTGAATTTTAAATGATATTTTTTAAAAGTTGTTCTTGTTGTATTAGTGTACGTTGTGTTTATTTGTGTTTAATTTTATTTTTAACAGTTATAATCGGGCGTTGCTCATTATTCGGCTACTATTTGAGACTATTAGTAATCTGAGATTGCATTTACAATTAATTTACTTCCAATGTGTTATACATGTGCATCCCCATGTCAATTTGTGCTACCCCTAGACACTGCGACAGTCAATGTATGTGCCCCCGTAGGGAAAATTGTGCTACCCGAGAGAAATGTGAATTTTAAATGATATTTTTTAAAAGTTGTTCTTGTTGTATAAGTGTACGTTGTGTTTATTTGTGTTTAATTTTATTTTTAACAGTTATAATCGGTCGTTGCTCATTATTCGGCTACTATTTGAGACTATTAGTAATCTGAGATTGCATTAACAATTTACTTCCAATGTGTTATGTGCATCCCCATGTCAATTTGTGCTACCCCTAGACACTGCGACAGTCAATGTATGTGCCCCCCCCCCCCCCCCCCCCCCCCGTAGAGAAAATTGTGCTACCCGAGAGAAATGTGAATTTTAAATGATATTTTTTAAAAGTTGTTCTTGTTGTATAAGTGTACGTTGTGTTTATTTGTGTTTAATTTTATTTTTAACAGTTATAATCGGTCGTTGCTCATTATTCGGCTACTATTTGAGACTATTACAATTTACTTCCAATGTGTTATGTGCATCCCCATGTCAATTTGTGCTACCCCTAGACACTGCGACAGTCAATGTATGTGCCCCCCGTAGAGAAAATTGTGCTACCCGAGAGAAATGTGAATTTTAAATGATATTTTTTAAAAGTTGTTCTTGTTGTATAAGTGTACGTTGTGTTTATTTGTGTTTAATTTTATTTTTAACAGTTATAATCGGTCGTTGCTCATTATTCGGCTACTATTTGAGACTATTAGTAATCTGAGATTGCATTAACAATTTACTACCAATGTGTTATACATGTGTATCCCTATGTCAATTTGTGCTACCCCTAGACACTGCGACAGTCAATGTATGTGCCCCCCGTAGGGAAAATTGTGCTACCCGAGAGAAATGTGAATTTTAAATGATATTTTTAAAAAGTTGTTCTTGTTGTATAAGTGTACGTTGTGTTTATTTGTTTTTAACTGTATTTGTTAACAGTTATAATCGGTCGTTGCTGATTATTCGGCTACTATTTAAGACTATTAGTAATCTGAGATTGCATTAACAATTTACTTCCAATGTGTTATGTGCATCCCCATGCCAATTTGTGCTACCCCTAGACACTGCGACAGTCAATGTATGTGCCCCCCGTAGAGAAAATTGTGCTACCCGAGAGAAATGTGAATTTTAAATTATATTTTTTTAAAGTTGTTCTTGTTGTATAAGTGTACGTTGTGTTTATTTGTTTTTAACTTTATTTTATTAACAGTTATAATCGGTCGTTACTCATTATTCGGCTACTATTTGAGACTATTAGTAATCTGAGATTGCATTAACAATTTACTTCCAATGTGTTATGTGCATCCCCATGTCAATTTGTGCTACCCCTAGACACTGCGACAGTCAATGTATGTGCCCCCCGTAGGGAAAATTGTGCTACCCGAGAGAAATGTGAATTTTAAATGATATTTTTTAAAAGTTGTTCTTGTTGTATAAGTGTACGTTATGTTTATTTGTGTTTAATTTTATTTTTAACAGTTATAATCGGTCGTTGCTCATTATTCGGCTACTATTTGAGACTATTAGTAATCTGAGATTGCATTAACAATTTACTTCCAATGTGTTATGTGCATCCCCATGTCAATTTGTGCTACCCCTAGACACTGCGACAGTCAATGTATGTGCCCCCGTAGGGAAAATTGTGCTACCCGAGAGAAATGTGAATTTTAAATGATATTTTTTAAAAGTTGTTCTTGTTGTATAAGTGTACGTTGTGTTTATTTGTGTTTAATTTTATTTTTAACAGTTATAATCGGTCGTTGCTCATTATTCGGCTACTATTTGAGACTATTAGTAACCTGAGATTGCATTAACAATTTACTTCCAATGTGTTATGTGCATCCCCATGTCAATTTGTGCTACCCCTAGACACTGCGACAGTCAATGTATGTGCCCCCCCCCCCCCCTAGAGAAAATTGTGCTACCCGAGAGAAATGTGAATTTTAAATGATATTTTTTAAAAGTTGTTCTTGTTGTATAAGTGTACGTTGTGTTTATTTGTGTTTAATTTTATTTTTAACAGTTATAATCGGTCGTTGCTCATTATTCGGCTACTATTTGAGACTATTAGTAATCTGAGATTGCATTAACAATTTACTACCAATGTGTTATACATGTGTATCCCTATGTCAATTTGTGCTACCCCTAGACACTGCGACAGTCAATGTATGTGCCCCCCGTAGGGAAAATTGTGCTACCCGAGAGAAATGTGAATTTTAAATGATATTTTTAAAAAGTTGTTCTTGTTGTATAAGTGTACGTTGTGTTTATTTGTTTTTAACTGTATTTGTTAACAGTTATAATCGGTCGTTGCTCATTATTCGGCTACTATTTGAGACTATTAGTAATCTGAGATTGCATTAACAATTTACTTCCAATGTGTTATGTGCATCCCCATGCCAATTTGTGCTACCCCTAGACACTGCGACAGTCAATGTATGTGCCCCCCGTAGAGAAAATTGTGCTACCCGAGAGAAATGTGAATTTTAAATGATATTTTTTTTAAGTTGTTCTTGTTGTATAAGTGTACGTTGTGTTTATTTGTTTTTAACTTTATTTGTTAACAGTTATAATCGGTCGTTACTCATTATTCGGCTACTATTTGAGACTATTAGTAATCTGAGATTGCATTAACAATTTACTTCCAATGTGTTATGTGCATCCCCATGTCAATTTGTGCTACCCCTAGACACTGCGACAGTCAATGTATGTGCCCCCCGTAGGGAAAATTGTGCTACCCGAGAGAAATGTGAATTTTAAATGATATTTTTTAAAAGTTGTTCTTGTTGTATAAGTGTACGTTATGTTTATTTGTGTTTAATTTTATTTTTAACAGTTATAATCGGTCGTTGCTCATTATTCGGCTACTATTTGAGACTATTAGTAATCTGAGATTGCATTAACAATTTACTTCCAATGTGTTATGTGCATCCCCATGTCAATTTGTGCTACCCCTAGACACTGCGACAGTCAATGTATGTGCCCCCGTAGGGAAAATTGTGCTACCCGAGAGAAATGTGAATTTTAAATGATATTTTTTAAAAGTTGTTCTTGTTGTATAAGTGTACGTTGTGTTTATTTGTGTTTAATTTTATTTTTAACAGTTATAATCGGTCGTTGCTCATTATTCGGCTACTATTTGAGACTATTAGTAACCTGAGATTGCATTAACAATTTACTTCCAATGTGTTATGTGCATCCCCATGTCAATTTGTGCTACCCCTAGACACTGCGACAGTCAATGTATGTGCCCCCCCCCCCCCCCCTAGAGAAAATTGTGCTACCCGAGAGAAATGTGAATTTTAAATGATATTTTTTAAAAGTTGTTCTTGTTGTATAAGTGTACGTTGTGTTTATTTGTGTTTAATTTTATTTTTAACAGTTATAATCGGTCGTTGCTCATTATTCGGCTACTATTTGAGACTATTAGTAATCTGAGATTGCATTAACAATTTACTACCAATGTGTTATACATGTGTATCCCTATGTCAATTTGTGCTACCCCTAGACACTGCGACAGTCAATGTATGTGCCCCCCGTAGGGAAAATTGTGCTACCCGAGAGAAATGTGAATTTTAAATGATATTTTTAAAAAGTTGTTCTTGTTGTATAAGTGTACGTTGTGTTTATTTGTTTTTAACTGTATTTGTTAACAGTTATAATCGGTCGTTGCTCATTATTCGGCTACTATTTGAGACTATTAGTAATCTGAGATTGCATTAACAATTTACTTCCAATGTGTTATGTGCATCCCCATGCCAATTTGTGCTACCCCTAGACACTGCGACAGTCAATGTATGTGCCCCCCGTAGAGAAAATTGTGCTACCCGAGAGAAATGTGAATTTTAAATGATATTTTTTTTAAGTTGTTCTTGTTGTATAAGTGTACGTTGTGTTTATTTGTTTTTAACTTTATTTGTTAACAGTTATAATCGGTCGTTACTCATTATTCGGCTACTATTTGAGACTATTAGTAATCTGAGATTGCATTAACAATTTACTTCCAATGTGTTATGTGCATCCCCATGTCAATTTGTGCTACCCCTAGACACTGCGACAGTCAATGTATGTGCCCCCCCCCCCCCCCCCCCCCGTAGAGAAAATTGTGCTACCCGAGAGAAATGTGAATTTTAAATGATATTTTTTAAAAGTTGTTCTTGTTGTATAAGTGTACGTTGTGTTTATTTGTGTTTAATTTTATTTTTAACAGTTATAATCGGTCGTTGCTCATTATTCGGCTACTATTTGAGACTATTAGTAATCTGAGATTGCATTAACAATTGACTACCAATGTGTTATACATGTGTATCCCTATGTCAATTTGTGCTACTCCTAGACACTGCGACAGTCAATGTATGTGCCCCCCGTAGGGAAAATTGTGCTACCCGAGAGAAATGTGAATTTTAAATGATATTTTTAAAAAGTTGTTCTTGTGGTATAAGTGTACGTTGTGTTTATTTGTTTTTAACTGTATTTGTTAACAGTTATAATCGGTCGTTGCTCATTATTCGGCTACTATTTGAGACTATTAGTAATCTGAGATTGCATTAACAATTTACTTCCAATGTGTTATGTGCATCCCCATGCCAATTTGTGCTACCCCTAGACACTGCGACAGTCAATGTATGTGCCCCCCGTAGAGAAAATTGTGCTACCCGAGAGAAATTTGAATTTTAAATGATATTTTTTTAAAGTTGTTCTTGTTGTATAAGTGTACGTTGTGTTTATTTGTTTTTAACTTTATTTGTTAACAGTTATAATCGGTCGTTACTCATTATTCGGCTACTATTTGAGACTATTAGTAATCTGAGATTGCATTAACAATTTACTTCCAATGTGTTATGTGCATCCCCATGTCAATTTGTGCTACCCCTAGACACTGCGACAGTCAATGTATGTGCCCCCCGTAGGGAAAATTGTGCTACCCGAGAGAAATGTGAATTTTAAATGATATTTTTTTAAAGTTGTTCTTGTTGTATAAGTGTACGTTGTGTTTATTTGTTTTTAACTTATTTTATTAACAGTTATAATCGGTCGTTACTCATTATTCGGTTACTATTTGAGACTATTAGTAATCTGAGATTGCATTAACAATTTACTTCCAATGTGTTATGTGCATCCCCATGTCAATTTGTGCTACCCCTAGACACTGCGACAGTCAATGTATGTGCCCCCCGTAGGGAAAATTGTGCTACCCGAGAGAAATGTGAATTTTAAATGATATTTTTTAAAAGTTGTTCTTGTTGTATAAGTGTACGTTGTGTTTATTTGTGTTTAATTTTATTTTTAACAGTTATAATCGGTCGTTGCTCATTATTCGGCTACTATTTGAGACTATTAGTAATCTGAGATTGCATTAACAATTTACTACCAATGTGTTATACATGTGTATCCCTATGTAAATTTGTGCTACCCCTAGACACTGCGACAGTCAATGTATGTGCCCCCCGTAGGGAAAATTGTGCTACCCGAGAGAAATGTGAATTTTAAATGATATTTTTAAAAAGTTGTTCTTGTTGTATAAGTGTACGTTGTGTTTATTTGTTTTTAACTGTATTTGTTAACAGTTATAATCGGTCGTTGCTCATTATTCGGCTACTATTTAAGACTATTAGTAATCTGAGATTGCATTAACAATTTACTTCCAATGTGTTATGTGCATCCCATGCCAGTTTGTGCTACCCCTAGACACTGCGACAGTCAATGTATGTGCCCCCCGTAGAGGAAATTGTGCTACCCGAGAGAAATGTGAATTTTAAATGATATTTTTTTAAAGTTGTTCTTGTTGTATAAGTGTACGTTGTGTTTATTTGTTTTTAACTTTATTTTATTAACAGTTATAATCGGTCGTTACTCATTATTCGGCTACTATTTGAGACTATTAGTAATCTGAGATTGCATTAACAATTTACTTCCAATGTGTTATGTGCGTCCCCATGTCAATTTGTGCTACCCCTAGACACTGCGACAGTCAATGTATGTGCCCCCCGTAGGGAAAATTGTGCTACCCGAGAGAAATGTGAATTTTAAATGATATTTTTTAAAAGTTGTTCTTGTTGTATAAGTGTACGTTGTGTTTATTTGTGTTTAATTTTATTTTTAACAGTTATAATCGGTCGTTGCTCATTATTCGGCTACTATTTGAGACTATTAGTAATCTGAGATTGCATTAACAATTTACTTCCAATGTGTTATGTGCATCCCCATGTCAATTTGTGCTACCCCTAGACACTGCGACAGTCAATGTATGTGCCCCCGAGAGAAATGTGAATTTTAAATGATATTTTTTAAAAGATGTTCTTGTTGTAATTAATTTACTTCAATGTGTTATACATGTGCATCGCCATGTCAATGTGTGCTACCCCTAGACATTGCGACAGCCAATGTATGTGCCCCCCGTAACACATTAAAATGTGCCCCCGTATGGAAAATTGTGCTACCCGAGAGAAATGTGAATTTTAAATGATATTTTTTAAAAGATGTTCTTGTTGTATAAGCATGATAAGTGTATGTTGTGTTTATTTGTGTTTTATTTTATTTTTAATAGTTATATTCGGTCGTTGCTCATTATTCGGCTACTATTTGAGACTATTAGTAATCTGAGATTGCATTTACAATTTACTTCCAATGTGTTATACATGTGCATCCCCATGTCAATTTGTGCTACCCCTAGACACTGCGACAGTCCGTGTATGTGCCCCCCGTAGGGAAAATTGTGCTACCCGAGAGAAATGTGAATTTTAAATGATATTTTTTAAAAGATGTTCTTGTTGTATAAGCATGATAAGTGTACGTTGTGTTTATTTGTGTTTAATTTTATTTTTAACAGTTATAATCGGTCATTGCTCATTATTCGGCTACTATTTGAGAATATTAGTAATCTGAGATTGCATTAACAATTTACTTCCAATGTGTTATGTGCATCCCCATGTCAATTTGTGCTACCCGTAGACACTGTCACAGTCAATGTATGTGCCCCCCCCCCCCCCCCCCCCCCCCCCCCCCCCCCCCAGGAAAAGTTGAGCTACCCGATAGAAATATGAATTTTAAAGGATATTTTTTAAAAGTGGTTCTTGTTGTAAAATTTTACGTTGCGTTTATTTTAACAGTATAATCGGTCGTTGCTCAATATTCTGGTACTATTTGAGGACTATTAATAATCTATAATAACAATAATAGAAATATGAATTTTAAATGATATTTTTTTAAAGTTGTTCTTGTTTTAAAATTGTACGGACGAGAAACACATTTGTTACTTGGCCTTAGTAATCTGAGATTGAATTAATAAATCACTTTTCATAATGTATGTGTTATATTTATAATATTATACATGTGCACCCCTTATCAAATTTGCCTTCCCTTGACACTATATGAGAGTGAGACAATGTATGTGCTCCCCCCCCCCCCCCCCCCCCCCCGGAAAGTTGGACTACCGCTGTGCTGAAAATGGTTAATAGTGGATTTGTAAAATTAAATACTTGCGAAACTGACAATTTTGCATTGAATTACTCAGTAAATTTTCCAGTTCGCGAAATGTAATACCCCTAAAATAGCAGTCATTTTCAATTAGCGAAATAAAGTATCCGCGAAATCTAAAGTGTGTTACAGTGTAGCAGTGATAAAAATATATTGACATAACAATAGTTTATTAAATTACAGTACAAAGAAATACGAAATGTTAAAAAAGTGTGTTATTGATAATAAATATAAAAAACATGTATAGACGCCCCGGATAGACGCCCTCCACACATGTTAAATTCCTAATGAGTATGTGCTGCGACACAACTTCTTGCAATGCGTTAATCAACCATAGATCTAACCCCCGGGCTCCGTCCAGTTCGCGGAAAAGGTTCAGGCGCGTGTCATTCTTCGACGGTTCAATGGTATATCACAGATAGGCAAAGTGGGTACAGTTGTATATCCTTTATAATATTTAATTTTGACTAAGCGGCAGCCGACAATGCATTGATTGATGATAACATCCAAAAGTGGTTAGTGATGTGATAATAAGCGGCCGCCGTGAGGAGCCGTGTAGCGAGGGGCCACGCCGAACTATGATCGAGAGTGACCAATAACGCCGCATGCGGACCACTGGCGCGCGGCGGCCGGCACATCCAACATGCGCGAATCAGTGGCGTAGCCAGCTTTAAACAGGGCCATAGGGAGGGGTGGATTTATCAGACAGTAATAAGTCCGAGTTGCACCGACGAAAGGGATGCTGTACAGTCAATAAAACTATACGGTAGTGCCCACATGTTGTGGCGAATATAGGGCCTACACTCTTACTTGCAACAGAGTGACGCGTAGATTCCGGGGGGCGACTATACGACCGTAACAGAGCGACAGTAGAAACCGGTTTGATTTTTTTAAAGTTGAGCCTCAAATTGTTAATATAGTCCCGTTCTGAGAACTTCTCTAGCCGCCCGTCCTGTGGGCCTAAATGACGCTGTGCACTTTGCGCCGTGCATATGCTATAACCATCTAATGATTGGAAGCGTAGCAGCATAAAGTATTATGAGAAAATGTGTACATATCTCCTAAGATTCTGGAGATTCGGAGTCTACCATCGGACCGGGCTTTCCGTTGACCTACGCATAGGAGCATCGTCGAAACGAGAATGTCCCTGTAACCTTTTCAAGATCTTTGGCACTAAAATTTTGGTTCATTATAGAGGGAATCCACTTTACTCATACGTGCCCGTAATCACCCTTCAAAGGTACAAGACTTGATCACGTCTATCAATAGTTGTCTGATTGCCTTTCCACATATATTTCGACATGAATATTACGTCTCCAATTCGTTTATTAAAGCTAGCTAAATTTGGTACAAGAACTAACTTTCTTGAAATGAAGTTGTACCAAAGATTTTCTAGAAATTCATCGGTTGTACAGGTTTTAAAAAAAATGGTTATCATGGTAGATTTAACATGGTAACGGTCTCATTTCTCATGTTGTACGATTGGCTATGCCTAATTTGGAAATGTGTTTGCTTTGTGTATCCAAATAGCTTACAGTTGTATATTAGCCTAGCTATAACAAGCTATAAAAATGACATCTCTGAATGTATTTTAAACAAAGTGTGCAAAGGAGAAATGGCTGGGCACACTGGTAAAATGGTTTTCCAACAAGTGTTGCTATCATTATCAAAGTGAACTCAACTTCAATCACTTATTTATCGAGCAATAATATATTGTTTACGCATTTTAATTTGTTTAGATTATAAAGTTAAATAAATCCAGAGATAAATGATAGATAGAAAAATAGATTAAAAAAAAGAATAGAAAAAAAATTATAAAAGCATTGGCGGCCTTTATAAATTATAAAAATTGACATAAAAATGATGTTACATACATCCACAATCAAGTTTAAAAAAAATAAAAAATAGAAAACAACAACGAATACACGGAGATTCGAACCCGTGATTGCCGATTGCAAACGATATGGCCAACGTATGCACTCCACAGAGATCGACGAGTGTAATTGTGTCAGTTTTATTATTTAACCATTGATTCTTTTATTTATAACGAACGGAAACGGATTTTTATCGTGCCATTTTGACATTTTAAACCATATTTATATGTTACTCTCGCACAAAATGTGTTTGTAATGTGATTATACTCCTTATTTGGGAAAGAATGGTAAAAACGTTGACATTTCAAACACAATAAATGGCATCTTGTACATGTACACCTAGCACATAAAGTCCCTGCTCAGGTGCTTTGAGGTTGAGTAATTCAAAATATATAATCGGTACAAAATCGAATGGATACTTTTAAAGTTATGTCGATTTCAATGACCGTTCATGCAACAGAAAAGTGGCACTAGGTATAGGAATCATTGATTTGTGTGTGATAACTGTGTGCTATCTGAACGTGACAGATGAATGGGTCTTTAGTGATAACCGCAATGTGCGGGACAAAGGGTGTATCTGGCTGTAAAGAATACAAGTCTTAGCTGATAAGCTGTGAGTTTTTCAGTGCGTAAATCCATAGACGGGTAAAACATTGATTTTTACCGTTTATGGTAAATCACACACAAATCAATGATTTCCTATACCTAGTGCCACTTTTCTGTTGCATGAACGGTCATTGAAATCGACATAACTTTAAAAGTATCCATTCGATTTTGTTGAATGAGGTATCAAACTTCGGAGAAGAAATTTGCTCATTTAATGTATATCTCAGATTTTTGGTACCGATTATATATTTTGAATTAGTCAACCTCAAAGCACCTGAGCAGGGACTTTATGTGCTAGGTGTATACTGTTTATACGGTCGCTCGACTGAACGTTGTGTCAGGCGGCTGACACTGTATTGTTCGAATCGCCGAAAGCATCGACGTACATGAATATACAATGAATAATCATATCAATGAATATACGTCATTTGTGAAGTCGAAAATGAAAAGTACCAGACCATAGTGGACACGAACGGCCGTAATCTTTGAATCTCCGTGGATTTCAATTTTATGTCGGAGTGTTTTACCTAATTTCATACTGACACGACCTGAGTGATAATCAAACGGTCCCCGAACGATGCCCAGGCGCTGTTGAAGTCAGAAATATCATCGTTCCCTACAGTCCGAGCGTTCCCAATCCCACATCGAATTTCACCTAGAATATTCGTCACACGAACCTATGTCCGCCATCGTCTGAATATCAAAAAGGCCCTCTGGAGAGTCAAGGGGACAACATTTTTTTCTACGCATGCGTCCGATCGCTTTGGATTTGTCCACAAAAATGTTGGACAAATGCCTAATGAGTATGTGCTGCATGGCAAGTGACACAACTTCTTGTAATGCGCTAATCAACCGTTCACGGAAAAGATTCAGGCGTTGACGGGATAGGCAAAGTGGGTATATCCAGTGACAGTTGTATATCCCTTGGTATATAATATTTAATTTTGACTAAAGCAGCCGACAATGCATTGCCATTGATGATAACATCCAGAAGTGGTTTGATGTGATAATAACTAGCTTGCCGCCATGAGGATCGAGCCGTGTAGCGAGGGGCCACGCCGAACTATGATCGAGAGTGACTAACGCCGCCGCAATGCGGACCCGACTGGCGCGCGGCGGGCCGGCACATCCAACATGCGCGAATCCTGGCGTAGCCAGCTTTAAACAGGGCCATAGGGAGGGGGAGGCCGGAGGGGTGGACTTATCAGACAGTAAAAAGTCCGAGTTTTATACCGACGAAAGGCATGATGTACAGTCAATAAAACTATACGGTAGTGCCCACATGTTGTGGCGAATATAAGGCCTACACTTACTTGCAACAGAGTGACGGTGGAATCCGGGGGCCGACTATACGGCCATAACAGAGCGACAGTAGAATCCGGTGTTTTGAATTTTTTTTAAATTGAGTGTATTGTTAATAGTCCCGGTTCTGAGCACTCACAAGCCCGCCCGGCCTGTGGGCCTAAATGAGACACCGTGCACTTTGCGCCGTGCATATGCTATAACCATCTAATGATTGGAAGCGTAGCAGTATCAAGTATTATGAGAAAATGTGTACATATCTCCTGAGATTCTGGAGATTCGAAGTCTACCATCGGACCGGGCTTTCAGTTGACCTACGCATAGGAGCATCGTCGAAGCGAGAATGTCCCCTGTAACCTTTTTCAAGATCTTTGGCACTGAAATTAAAATTTTGGTTCATTATAGAGGGAATCCACTTTACTCATACGTGCCCGTAATCACCCTTCAAAGGTACAAGACTTGATCGCGTCTATCAATAGTTGTCTGATTGCCTTTCCACATATATTTCGACATGAATATTGCGTCTCCCAATTCGTTTATTAAAGCTAGCTACATTTGGTACAAGGACTAACTTTCTTGAAATAAAGTTGTACCAAAGATTTTCTAGAAATTCATCGGTTGTACAGGTTTAAAAAAATGGTAATCATGGTAGATTTAACATTGGTATAAACGGTCTCCTTTCTCATTGTACGATTGGCTATGGCCTGTTTTGGAAATGTGTTTGCTTTGTGTATCCAAATAGCTTACAGTTGTATATTAGCCTAGCTATAACAAGCTATAAAAATGACATCTCTGAATGTATTTTAAACAAAGTGTGCAAAGGAGAAATGGTTGGGCACACTGGTATGCTATCATTATCAAAGTGAACTCAACTTCAATCACTTATTTATCGAGCAATAGTATATTGTTTTACGCATTTTAATTTGTTTATTATAAAGTTAAATAAATCCAGAGATAAATGATAGACAGAAAAATAGATTAAAAAAGAATAGAAAAAACTATAAAAGTATTGGCGGCCTTTATAAATTATAAAAATTGACATAAAAATGATGTTACATACATCCACAATCAAGTTTTTTTTTATTTTAAAAAAAACAAAAAAAATAGAAAACAACAACGAATACACGGAGATTCGAACCCGTGATTGCCGATTGCAAACGATACGGCCAACGTGTGCACGCCACAGAGATCGACGAGTGTAATTGTGTCAGTTTTATTATTTAACCATTGATTCTTTTAATTATAACGAACGGATTTTTATCGTGCCATTTTTGACATTTTAAACCATATTTATATGTTACTCTCGCACAAAATGTGTTTGTAATGTGATTATACTCCTTATTTTGGAAAGAATGGTAAAGGCGTTGACATTTCGAACACAATAAATGGCATCTTGTATACTGTTTATACGGTCGCACGACTGAACGTTGTGTGACCTGTTGCATTGCATTATTCATGTTACGATCTGTTTATGTATGCTTTTGTTATACTTCTCAATCGCTCATCGCCAACTCTGTACAAGAAACTTCATGCGCTGTCCCAACGCTGTCGTTAGAGAACAAAAGAAAGTCCCCTTGACTCTCCAGAGGGCATTATCTGCAACCTTTGACTGGGTTCGCGGGGTTAATCATATTAATGAGCAAATATGCAAATGAGCTAAGTGTCCCCTCCTATTATATATACTCCTTGGTTGTGTGACATGTTGAATTGCATTATTCATGTTATGATCGTTTATGTATACTTCTCAATCGCTCATCGCCAACTCTGTACACGAAGCTTCATGCGCTGTCCCAACGCTGTCGTTGAGAACAATAGAAAAGTCCCCTCGACTCTCCGAGGCGACCTTTGACTAGGTTCACGGGGTTAATCATATTAATGAGCAAATATGCAAATGAGCTAAGTGTCGCCTCCTATTATATATCCTTCTTGTACATGTATGCATGTATGGCATGTATAGCATGTGTCCTTGGGTTTCTTTGTGTATCTTCAGAAACACCCAAATCAAGAAAGATATATAATAGGAGGCGACACTTAGCTCATTTGCATATTTGCTCATTAATATGATTAACCCCGTGAACCCAGTCAAAGGTCGCAGATAACGCCCTCTGGAGAGTCGAAGGGACTTTTCTATTGTTCTCTAATGACAGCGTTGGGACAGCGCATGAAGTTTCTTGTACAGAGTTGGCGATGAGCGATTGAGTATAACAAAAGCATACATAAACAGATCGTAACATGAATAATGCAATGCAACAGGTCACACAACGTTCAGTCGAGCGACCGTATAAACAGTATACAAGATGCCATTTATTGTGTTCGAAATGTCAACGTTTTTACCATTCTTTCCAAAATAAGGAGTATAATCATATTACAAACACATTTTGTGCGAGAGTAACATATAAATATGGTTTAAAATGTCCAAAATGGCACGATAAAAATCCGTTCGTTATAAATAAAAGAATCAATGGTTAAATGATAAAACTGACACAATTACACTCGTCGATCTCTGTGGCGTGCATACGTTGGCCATATCGTTTGCAATCGGCAATCACGGGTTCGAATCTCCGTGTGTTCGTTGTTGTTTTCTATTTTTTTGTTTTTTAAAAAACAAATTAAACTTGATTGTGGATGTATGTAACATCATTTTTATGTTAATTTATATAATTTATAAAGGCCGCCAATGCTTTTATAGTTTTTTTCTATTCTTTTTTAATCTATTTTTCTATCTATCATTTATCTCTGGATTTATTTAACTTTATAATCTAAAGACATTTAAATGCGTAAAACAATATATTATTGCTCGATGATAAGTGATTGAAGTTGAGTTCACTTTGATAATGATAGCAACACTTGTTGTAAAACCATTTTACCAGTGTGCCCAACCATTTCTCCTTTGCACACTTTGTTTAAAATACATTCAGAAATGTCATTTTTATAGCTTGTTATAGCTAGGCTAATATACAACTGTAAGCTATTTGGATATACACAAAGCAAACACATTTCCAAAACAGGCCATAGCCAATCGTACAACATGAGAAAGGAGACCGTTTATACCAATGTTAAATCTACCATGATTACCATTTTTTTAAATCTGTACAACCGATGAATTTATAGAAAATCTTTGGTAGTGGGTACAACTTCATTTCAAGAAAGTTAGTTCTTGTACCAAATTTAGCTAGCTTTAATAAACGAATTGGGAGACGCAATATTCATGTCGAAATATACGTGGAAAGGCAATCAGACAACTATTGATAGACGCGATTAAGTCTTGTACCTTTGAAGGGTGATTACGGGCACGTATGAGTAAAGTGGATTCCCTCTATAATGAACCAAAATTTTAATTTCAATGCTAAAGATCTTGAAAAAGGTTACAGGGGACATTCTCACTTCGACGATGCTCCTATGCGTAGGTCAACTGAAAGACCGGTCCGATGGTAGACTCCGAATCTCCAGAATCTTAGGAGATATGTACACATTTTCTCATAATACTTTATGCTGCTACCGCTTCCAATCATTAGATGGTTATAGCATATGCACGGCGCAAAGTGCACGGTGTCTCATTTAGGCCCACAGGCCGGGCGGGCTAGAGAAGTGCTCAGAACCGGGACCATTAACAATACACTCAATTTAAAAAAAATTAAACACCGGATTCTACTGTCGCTCTGTTACGGTCGCATAGTCGGCCCCCGGATTCCACGTCACTCTGTTGCAAGTAAGTGTAGGCCCTATATTCGCCACAAAATGTGGGCACTACCACCATAGTTTTATTGACTGTACATCATGCCTTTCGTCGGTATACAACTCGGACTTTTTACTGTCTGATAAGTCCACCCCTCCCCCTCCCTATGGCCCTGTTTAAAGCTGGCTACGCCACTGATTCGCGCATGTTGGATGTGCCGGCCCGCCGCGCGCCAGTGGTCCGCATTGCGGCGCGTTATTGGTCACTCTCGATCATAGTTCGGCGTGGCCTCTCGCTACACGGCTCGATCCTCATGGCGGCATTATTATCACATCAAACCACTTCTGGATGTTATCATCAATCAATGCATTGTCGGCTGCTTTAATCAAAATTAAATATTATATACCAAGGGGATATACAACTGTCACTGGATATACCCACTTTGCCTATCTGTGATATACCATTGAAAAACCGTCAACGCCTGAATCTTTTCCGTGAACTTTTCCTGATTGGGCTTTTCCACCCCCCCCCCCCCCCTAAACTGGCCGGAGCCCGGGGGTTAGATCTACGGTTGATTAGCGCATTACAAGAAGTTGTGTCACTTGCCATGCAGCACATACTCATTAGGCATTTGTCCAAAATGTTAGTGGACAAATCCAAAGCGATCGGACGCATGCGTAGAAAAAAATGTTGTCTCCTTGACTCTCCAGAGGGCATTTTTCGATATTCAGAAGATGGCGGACATAGGTTCGTGTGACGAATATTCTAGGTGAAATTCGATGTGGGAACGCTCGGACTGTAGGGAACGATGATATTTCTGACTTCAACAGCGCCAGGGCATCGTTCGGGGACCGTTTGATTATCACTCAGGTCGTGTCAGTATGAAATTAGGTAAAACACTCCGACATAACATTGAAATCAACGGAGATTCAAAGATTACGGCCGTTCGTGTCCACTATGGTCTGGTACTTTTCATTTTCGACCTCACAAATGACGTATATTCATTGATATGATTATTCATTGTATATTCATGTACGTCGATGCTTTCGGCGATTCGAACAATAGAGTGGCAGGGGCCTGCCCAAATGCCCATCGGGTTTGTTTTGGCAAAGTATTGTGGTATACAACAAAGCCTATTGAAGGATTACCTCGCAAATCAAATAAGAAATACCTGGCTTTCCCGGGTAATTCTAACGTCACGTTAACCCAAAGACCTACGAGGCATTACTAGAGCAATTTTCGAGTTTGGCGGTTTTCGAGTGAACCGATTTTAGATTTTAAGCAAAACCTTACTGAAAAACAGCTTTACAATGATTTATCACATGTCCATATTGCTTGTTTAGGCAGTACAAAATCAATAAATCCATTAAGAAATATTCATTGGGCCATATCTCACTACATGCTCTGCCAACTTTACGGTCCCTTTGTACTGGATGGTCACAATTAATGTTAATAACTCAGCGGGTCGTCAAGAGCGAAGGATTCTACACGTCTTACCATTCTCATGACTAAGGGACCGCGTAATATTTATTATTATATGTGATGAATATACCATCATATTCATTACAGTATTGGCTGTTCAGATACACTGTCCCGACCCCCCGACCAAACCGAACTTGCCAACGTCTATCCATGACCAAAATTCCAAAGAAAAATACAGCCCCTAAGTATACATGTATAACAAGTTACTTGTTTTTGTCTTCTTCTTCTTCTTCTTCTTTTTTTTTTGGGGGGGGGGGGGGTAAAAAGCTACTGGTTAGCAGGGGTCATTATAGTTTCGGCTGTATGGGGGGTAAGTAATTTTTGATATTCGAGTCTCGAATTTTAACGCCCCTTCCATAAGTAATGAACGGTCACTAAGAGATCTTTTGAGATAAATAATTTTTGCTTTAGGACCAAGGTGGTGGAATAACTTGACCAATCCTGTGAGTGCCGCCCGAATGTGCGATGTTTGAGGTATTCTTAAAATCTGTTTCCTGTGAACATGGTGGAATAATGTTGCCATATCTTTCCCAATAACTGTATTTTTAGTCTATTAGTAGTATAAAGTTTTACCATGTAATTTTAGTAACTTTGATGTGTGATTGGAAAAGTTGATGCATTCTGCAGTCTTATGTTTTATCAATTGTATTCTGGTTATATTATAATCTCTATGATTACAGTCATTTCGTGAAAATAATTGTTAAAATTAATGATTTCTTTATGAGTTTAAGATATTTTGTGGTGCTAATTTGACTGTACAGTAATATTTCGACTGTTGCCGAACTTATTGGTTACCGCCGGATTTATTTGAATTTTCAAGCATGCTTGTATGCCGGGCTGTGGCCAGGAGGATATGTGCCGTACATGTAGGTCCATAATGAGTGGTGGTGGGGGTGGGTAGGGGGATGTCTCATGTGTGGGGTAGGGGTGTGTTGCATTGCATACAGTGCCTATTCGGGATTTCATGCATGAAGGGCTTATGTGCGCAATGGGTTGGTTGTATTTGTGTGACGGAATGTTATGGTGTCGGTTGTGCAGGCCTATAGACCATTTCAAATCCGAAAATATTCGATCGGTTTCTAATGTTTCCGATTAGCCGTGTGTTTTGGCATCAGTGGATGACTTCAACCACAGAAAAACAAACGTGTTTACAACCTGGTGTCTGTAATAACCCGTATGCAGATTGAGCTGTTATTGGCGAAAGATTGTTTTTCTTACAACGTTGTATCTTGCGGTGTTTCAGTAACAAAAACTGTGAGATAAAAGAGATTAGGGGTAATACTTTCACATTTACCGTCTGCTCGATACATTTTGAAGTTGCCGTTATCGACGCCATTGTTGATAAAAACAAAATAGTCTCACTATTAGTTTTACTTCTCATGTGTGTACGCTTATATGCAAACATAGTTGGCCATTAAGAGTGTAGAGTTTGGTGGATTCTTTCTTCGGCCGTGGGTTCGGGTGAGACGATGGAAGTCTCACACGGTTGATCGATTAATATGACTAATTATAAAACATGATTAAAGTACTTATTTTGATGCATCAATGATCACAGATGAATCTATGCTGCTCTTGAAGACTTGAAATTAATGTAAACTCCATGATTGGGATGATTGGTTGCGTGATTGCCGCTGATTAAAGACGATTATTGGAGACAATTTATATAATATAATCAATCATTCGGAATCATTTTAATTAACCTCGTTTTCAAGTTTCTATCCGCTATCATGACCTTTATGGCCACGCCAACATGTACCGGACTTGATCACCAAATCCCAATTTTACTACAAGAGGAACCAAATGCTGCGAATGCGACCAACTGTTGCGAAGAACGTTATGTATTGCGAAGAATGTTTAGATAAAATATAAGTCTACAAATATGGTACAGCCTATACAGTATAAGACCATCGTATATAGCAAAACAGCTCAGAACTATATTTTATTCTCATTCCTATTTAGTTTATTTGTTATTTTCATCTTTTATCATAAAATAACGTAGTTTGGTAAATTTATTTTAATCAAACAACAACAAATGTCCCCCTTTATAAAATCGGCGAATCCAGCGAGCTGTTAACCAACTTCCTGCTTCGAGTTAATCACGTTCTTTAGCACACGCGCACATGGCAACGCTGCGTTATACGCACAACGCATACGCTTTTAAAACACAACGCATACGTTTTAATATATTGTGCTCGACTGCGTGTTGACCTATAAGGCATGATTCTAGCAGAAACTCAATTAAATCCACGCGATAGAACACTTTTTGATGAAAATTGCACTCGAAACGCGGACAAGATTTGGTTTGTAATGTGAAAATTGCCTGAAGTTAGCTTAATAGTACTGAATTAGACATTTCTATTACGGCGAGCATTTTATCATGCCTTATAACATTGGGGTGATTACATGGACCATCCCCCAATGGTCAATTATTGAGGGGATGTATCCCCCATCCCTCCCCCCTCTCCCCATCCCTCCCCCCTCTCCCCCTCCCACCCCCCCCCCCCCCCCCGCCGCCCCCCGCCATGGGATTTACGACTATGTTTATTTCACACCAGTTTTCTCTAGTCTATTATACTAATTCAATTACAAAATGACAGTATTTTGACCATGCAAATAATTTGACTAATTTTTGTGAAAACGGGAGCTGAATATTATTTGACTTACTCTGTATAACTAGACGTGTAAACTCCAATAATAGTATCATGACCCTGAAACTTTGACGGAAATCAACTTTCTGCGAGCGGAAACAATATAAGGCACAATTTATGCCACGCTGTTAACTTTACTATGTATAAAAAAACTCCAATATCAGATTGATGATCCTTAATCTAAAGGGAAATCGAAGGCACTAGGCCACACTGTTAACTATAGTACAATCAGTTCCAAATTAGCGAGAAATGTTCGGGTTTTATCTATCCGCGCGCAAAAGTAAGCCAAGCGTATTGCCGCTATTTCGGCAAACGCAAGCGTCACGCATACAATGACACTGCGACATTGCGCGACATATTGCGCCATGCCAGCTGTTTGCGCGCGACGCTCTTCTGAATTAATTCGCTGCTGTAAACAGGTTTCGCCAATCTGGAACTGACTGAACTACAGGGTGTCCCAAAAAAAACGTGCACGTGCTTACCCTATACACACTATACAGGGTGCCCAAAAAAACCTGTGCAAGTGTTTACCCATTTATTGACCATGACGTCCCAAAGGTTGGTGTAACATATTTATACATATTGAAAGACTAAACGCTTAGCTTTCAGATGCCGTTTATTTCATCTGATTTGGTTTTGTCAATCCTGAGATATGATCAAGTAACTAAAGCTACCTAAAATCGATGCATCTAAATGTTAGAACTTCATGGTCAATAAATGGGTAAACACTTGCACATGTTGTTTTTTGGGACACCCTGTATAGTGTGTATAAACTCCAACAACAGATTTATATATAATGCTGACAATAAAGGGAAATCAACTTTCCGCAACAAGCGGAAACAATATAAAGCACAATAGGTAACATAACTCTATCTTTAGAGCCTTAAGAGCAACTTTGCGTACCAATCAAAGAAAATTAAAAAAATGTTGGCAGACTTCAAAACAAAAAACAAAAAAGATCTTAATGTCAGGGTGCAGCATAGGTTGAAGTCTATACAAATCCAAATCAGGTCACCGCTGGACCTTTGTTACTATAGCAACGGCCAAAATATAAAAATGACACGTTTTGGCCTATTTCAGCACTTTTATAAGGCTAAAATATTTCAAACTTTTAAGATTCACCATATGTAGGGAAAGTAGAGGTAGAACTTAACAGTCACACCACATGATTTACAGCACATAAGCTTTCTAGAAATGCAGTTCTCAAACAACCATCATGGCCTACTTGGGTTATACCATTGTTTGAATTAGGGGTGTTTTTTGTAAATATTTATTTCCTGAAATATAGCAATGTTCAATAAGCTGTAAACCCCAAAGTGGTGCTTTTAAAAAAAAAATTATTATCAATGTGGCTAGACTAGGTAGTACTTTACCTAAATAAACAAAAATCAGTTTCGGTAAATTTGACAGAGGCAAACAGTGTTGCCAGAAAGTTTGACATTTTCCCATAAAATAACAGTGTTATATTGGGGGAAATAATAATAATAATAGTGGATATTTATATAGCGCCGGTATCCGCCGCAAGCGACGCTCATGGCGCTGTAGCCTATATGTATATTATTACACTGTCGTTAGGAAATCGTCACAATTCATTTCGCTTTCATCTATCGTAGGCTGCCGGCTAAGCGCACATCAATATCAGCACTTAGATTGTAATATCACCCTTTTAACAGCTCCCCAATCTCGCTTGGGTCGACGAGGCAAGTGAGACTAAGTACCTTGCCCAAGGATACAAACATGTTGGACCTAGCGGGGCTCGAACTCACAACCTTTGCATCGTGAGACCGGCGTCTTATCCACTAGACCACACACGCTCACATGAGCCCCTACGAATGTTTTAACAGGAAACCAAGCATCACAAAGTACCTTTAAACACTTATTCTCAAGCAATGACCCATTCTTAAGACTGTTCTGCAGCATATATTTTGTAGTAATATCCAAAATGGCCTCCAGAAGCCATCTTGGAATTTAGAAAATCACATAACTTCTGGACATATTAACCTGGAGACAAGATTGAGGTATCATTTTTGACTAACTTTATGACTAGGAATCTAATACGGTGGTTATTTTATGATTTGGAGGCTGTATTCAGCATGAAATGCAAGATGGCTGCAAGCGGCCATCTTGGAATTGATAAAATCACATAACTTTTGAACACCTTAACCAGGACACGTTATTTAGGTGTCTGTTTTGACTAACGTTATGCCTTGGAATCCTATATACAGTAGTTATTTTATTATTCTGAAGTTGTTTCCAGCATGAAATATAACCTATACACATTATGTAGATGTTGCTCTCATCTTATTATTATCTCATCTCAAATTATTCTAAAGACTTCTAGTATTTAATGACATGTATGGGTTAATTGTACTCATTATGAAAAATTCAAGATGGCTACTTAACGACTGACTATTTTAGAAATGTTATGATGTTCTTAAATATGATAAAGGGGCATTTCTTTAATAATTCAACAATGCTGAATCCATTCCAGAGCCAAGTTTGTCAATCATCTTCAGTATAAAAGTATGGGTTGATTTCAGTTACAAAATCCTGTATTGTTGCTGACCATCATGTATAATTGTTGCAAATGTAATAAGGACAAATAAAAAAAAGTATGATAAAACACGGTAACTGCTTTAATTCACAAATTTCACTTTACACATTTTAGTTTTTTAACGATAAAAAGCTTTAGAAGAATGCAATACAATGCATAACTCTAGTTTCGTTTTTGGTCATTAACCCTTACCCCGGCGGAGATATGTTGGTGTGGATCAGGGGAGGGAGAAACATTGAGGGATTTTGAACAAACGAACCACCGCGGTACGACCCTGATTCGATCCGCGGACCTTCTGCACGCCCCACGCGTGCTCCTAACTGAGCTAACACACAAGAGCTTGCTCGGGTAGCAATTTGGTGCCCATATTAGCTCGATCGATGAGTCATCCAAAATTATTGTGAAAGCATGCACGTGGGAGAGGATTTTGCAGGAATTCATAGTATTTAGGACTGTTAGGGTTAAGAATATAGTGTTTCAACTTTCAACCATTCAGAACATTGGTGTATGTGCCAAGTTAACCCTAACACTACCCCCCCCCCCCCCCCCCCCACTTTTGTCAGAATTTTTTCTTCAACGCGGAAAATCGACCAAAATATCCCCCCGATCCCCCCGGGATTTGATCCAGGGACCTCTCGCACCCGGGCGAGGGATTCCACACTTCACCACGGCTGTCAAGCACAGTTCTGGCCGGCAGTGTATTGCCCAGACTGTATGTATTGGGTCCATTTTTTCATCAAAAAACTTCCACGCCGGGTGGTACCAACTAGCCCAGTCGTGGTATTTTGGGGTATATGGCAGTGTTAAGGTTATACCAATGTTGCATACAAAATATGGTGATCTTCTATACTGGTTCAAGTATATAGTGATCCTCATTGATGATCCCAGAGTACATTCCCTCATTGAATTGTCTTGTGAATAAGGATCACATTCTGTCAGTGTTGGTATATTGAAAGCCAAACCATACTGACCAATTACGGTTTGCATACACCCATCTTCTTTATAAGAAAGTGTGTGGTAGAATACTTAAAATAGTTACTATGTTTAATAATAGTATAATAACAAGCATTTAAAAGGCGCTCTACAAAGTACACAGCGCTTAACAATATCAAAGAGCATTATATACAAGAAAAACACAAAGAAAATAATATACACAAGTCATGCAAAGATACAAATCAGTACTAGGGAAACAAATTCGTTTTTAACCGACGTTTGAAGATACAGATGGACGGCGCTGATGCTGACCGGGAGCTGATTCCAAAGTCGGGCCCTAAAAGGAAACTAAATGCGCTGCTCAAAGATAAAATCAATAAATTAAAAATTAAAAATTGAAATTAAAAATCATCACAAAGGTCGTTTGGCTCAAAAGATATGCACCATAACTGATAACTGTACTAAAATGGTTGTTGGTGGCCTTCTTTGATATCCATGGTGAGAATAATTTTAATTATTCTCACCATGGATATCAAAGAAAGCCACAGGGAATCCTAGAAAGATTTCATGAACATTAAATTATTCAAGAGCAACATCTATTGTGTTTCTAGGTTGAATGGTTCAGCCGATATAGTCCCACACCACCAAATAAGTACCCTATTGCTTTGTGTGGTTTAGTGGTCAAGTTCGTGTTAATTTTCTCACCTCTAGCTGGTTCATTTAAATCATTGTTTTTATTGAAGATTATGTCTTCTGCTTAAAAACAATCCCTTTTGTGGGGGTTAACCGGCATTTTCCCCCGCTACGGGCCAATGATATCTATATTAGGCCTAATATGGAAGAAATAACCTACAAATGCCAAATTATGAAACATTAAGGTACATTTACAGCAATTTTTACAATTTCTAGGATGTTAAATTTAGACTTATGGTGGGGTCTTTTTTGATTTTAAACACTGCCGGGTATTGCCAGAACGCAAAATATTATTTGGTGGTGTGCACTCATATGAATATTTGGACTATGCAAGTGTCAGTCTTCTCGGAATTAATGTTGAAGGCATACCATAATAATACAATAATCACTGTTTTGGATTCCAGGGCATAAAGTTAGTCAAAAAAGACACAGAAATTATAGGATTTCATCAATTCCAAGATGGCTGCCAGCAGCCATCTTGGATTTCATGCTGAAAAGAGATTCCAAATTATAAACTATCCACCGTATTAGATTCATAGGCATAAAGTTAATTAACATACACATATCATTATATCAATCATGTCTCCAGGTTTATGTCTATAGAAGACATACGATTTTTCACATTTCAAAATGGCGTCTGGCGGCCATTTTGGATATTTTGTATCCCAGCTGTCTGCAGTTGCCCAAACTTTTGAGAGGGGAATAGGAGCTAATTTTGTTTCTAAATACCCTATAGTATCAAAACCCACCCTTAACCTTCCTTTGCTCTTGTGTTCCCTGGATCATTGAATATGACCCTACTAATGGTTATGAGCAACAGCTTAATTGAGGAGTTTAATCCGGCAATGCTGTTGTTTAAATACTATCAAATCATGTCCAACTTAATGCTGAATTGATCCAAATATCATTTGAATGCATATCAATCCTGTATGAAATTTTGTATGAAAGTAAATCCTCAAAATCCCAATTTTTCACAATGAATTAAATGTCAATAAACCGAAAAAGTGCAAAGTTCCTGGCAACACTGCTCTCCGGTACAACAATGGACCTACGTAGACTGGATCCTCCTGTCTTCCCGATTTTCCACACGGCCCCTGCGAGGGTGCTCAAATGTGAAGTTCTAAAAGTGTGCGCTGATAAATTCGTGAAAAAATGAGCTTATTCACGCACCATCACGCCACAGAGCGCCGGTAGTTTCACGCGGCGTTGTACCTCGCGTGACGCGATAGGGCGCACGATTTGCCTCCCCGTGGCGCAGCGTGACGATCGTTCGACGCACTGCCTTTGAATTGGACCAATCAGGTGGTATTTCTGTTGTTGCCGCGCATGCTCGGTACTGGTATTTTGTCGTGGAATTCCACGACAAACCGCACACTTTTTGGACGTACTATTTTCCCAGTCCCTATATTTGGTCCGCCATTTTTAAAGATGGCGGCCATATAGAGGGACGCGGGTACCCAGTCTAGGACCTACGGCACATAATCTCCTGGACACAGTTCGACATACGTGGGCGCACTTCGATCAGGCTGCGCACGCATGCTTCAACTCACAAAATACTGCCAACCAACAACACCAAAGCACCTGATTGGTCACATTTAAACTGAAGCCTTTTTAACGATCGTCACGCTGCGCCGTATCCACCAACGCAGTGCTCCCGCTGCGCCATAACCACCGACGCGTGATGGTGCGTGGAAAAGCTCATGAGTTTTTCAGTTCTCACGTTTGAGCACCAACCAATCAGAGCCTTGAGGTCGAGATGACGTAGTGCGCACAACGGAGAACCACGGGACCGTTTTTGGGTGAGATTGAGCAGGCGTACTTTACGGGAGCTCAACCTCATGTGACGTGCGCGCATTACCGAAACTTTTTTTCTTCTTGAAACATGTAGACCAACATCCTGTCTATTTACCCTGAATAAGCTAATTAAAAACAAACACAACTTTGGGGGTTATGTCATTTTTACGACCTTCACTTTGTGCATAATTAAAATTAATCAAAACACCCCTATTCTACAAAATGGCTTAACCCACATTGAAAAATGAAAGCTAATGTTGACATCATTTTTGGAAAGAACAAGGATGGCTACTTCACTGAATAAAAGAAGGGGACTGTAAGGCATGTTCTTCATACAGAAATATGACCTAATACTTACGCTCTTTTAAAGTTGTGAAATGGGTAAAAATAGTGAAAATTGGATAATTTCATATATTGGCCGTTGCCATGGCAACCAAAGGTATATTGGTAATTTTTTCACCAAATATATACATGTTGACCAAAGGTCTAAACATGTGCAAAGTATAAAGAAAATTGATATTTTAAAGTCTGCCACCACTTCTTTGATTTTTACACACAAGGTCTCTTAACGGACCCGATTTAAATGTAGACGGAGCCCTCTTGATGACAAGAAAATATAGAATGAAAAATAGTCTGCACAAACACACCCCACTATTATCTGTATTGTACCGGGTCATATACTGGGCCTTGGGTCGTTTTGACTCCGATGGTCAATGGAGATATATAATTGGTCAGTATTGGTCAAATGTAGTATTGAACTGAGACCGATACAATAGGAGCAACAGTAATATTGAACTGAGACCGATACAATAGGAGCAACAGTAATATTGAACTGAGACCGATACAATAGGAGCAAAAGTAATATTGAACTAGGACCGATGCAATAGGAGCAAAAGTAATATTGAACTGAGACCGATACAATAGGAGCAAAAGTAATATTGAACTGAGACCGATACAATAGGAGCAAAAGTAATATTGAACTGAGACCGACACAATAGGAGCAAAAGTAATTCTGAACTGAGACCGATGCAATAGGAGCAAAAGTAATATTGAACTGAGACCGATACAATAGGAGCAAAAGTAATATTGAACTGAGGCCGATGCAATAGGAGCAAAAGTAATATTGAACTGAGACCGATGCAATAGGAGCAAAAATAATATTGAACTGAGACCGATGCAATAGGAGCAAAAGTAATTCTGAACTGAGACCGATGCAATAGGAGCAAAAGTAATATTAAACTGAGACCGATGCAATAGGAGCAACAGTAATATTGAACTGAGACCGATGCAATAGGAGCAAAAGTAATATTGAACTGAGACCGATGCAATAGGAGCAAAAGTAATTCTGAACTGAGACCGATGCAATAGGAGCAAAAGTAATATTAAACTGAGACCGATGCAATAGGAGCAACAGTAATATTGAACTGAGACCGATGCAATAGGAGCAAAAGTAATATTGAACTGAGACCGATGCAATAGGAGCAAAAGTAATATCGAACTGAGACCAATGCAATAGGAGCAACAGTAATATTGAACTGAGACCGATGCAATAGGAGCAAAAGTAATACTGAACTGAGACCGATGCAATAGGAGCACAAGTAATATTGAACTGAGACCGATGCAATAGGAGCAAAAGTAATATTGAACTGAGACCGATGCAATAGGAGCAAAAGTAATACTGAACTGAGACCGATGCAATAGGAGCAAAAGTAATATTGAACTGAGACCGATGCAATAGGAGCACAAGTAATATTGAACTGAGACCGATGCAATAGGAGCAAAAGTAATATTGAACTGAGACCGATGCAATAGGAGCAAAAGTAATTCTGAACTGAGACCGATGCAATAGGAGCAAAAGTAATATTGAACTGAGACCGATGCAATAGGAGCAAAAGTAATATTGAACTGAGACCGATGCAATAGGAGCAAAAGTAATATTGAACTGAGACCGATGCAATAGGAGCAAAAGTAATTCTGAACTGAGACCGATGCAATAGGAGCAAAAGTAATATTGAACTGAGACCGATGCAATAGGAGCAAAAGTAATATTGAACTGAGACCGATGCAATAGGAGCAACAGTAATATTGAACTGAGACCGATACAATAGGAGCAACAGTAATATTGAACTGAGACCGATGCAATAGGAGCAACAGTAATATTGAACTGAGACCGATACAATAGGAGCAACAGTAATATTGAACTGAGACCGATGCAATAGGAGCAAAAGTAATATTGAACTGAGACCGATGCAATAGGAGCAAAAGTAATATTGAACTAAGACCTATGCAATAGGAACAAAAGTGATATTGAACTGAGACCGATGCAATAGGACCAAAAGTAATATTGAACTGAGACCGATGCAATAGGAGCAAAAGTAATATTGAACTGAGACCTATGCAATAGGAGCAAAAGTAATATTGAACTGAGACCGATGCAATAGGAGCAAAAGTAATATTGAACTGAGACCGATGCAATAGGAGCAAAAGTATTGCTGAACTGAGACCGATGCAATAGGAGCAAAAGTAATATTGAACTGAGACCTATGCAATAGAAGCAAAAGTAATATTGTACTGAGACCGATGCAATAGGAGCAATAGTATTATTGAACTGAGACCGATGCAATAGGAGCAAAAGTATTATTGAACTGAGACCGATGCAATAGGAGCAAAAGTAATATTGAACTGAGACCGATGCAATAGGAGCAAAAGTAATATTGAACTGAGACCGATGCAATAGGAGCAAAAGTAATATTGAACTGAGACCGATGCAATAGGAGCAAAAGTAATATTGAACTGAGACCGATACAATAGGAGCAAAAGTAATATTGAACTGAGACCGATGCAATAGGAGCAAAGGTAATATTGAACTGAGACCTATGTAATAGAAGCAAAAGTAATATTGTACTGAGACCGATGCAATAGGAGCAAAAGTAATATTGAACTGAGACCGATGCAATAGGAGCAAAAGTAATATTGAACTGAGACCGATGCAATAGGAGCAAAAGTAATATTGAACTGAGACCGATGCAATAGGAGCAAAAGTAATTCTGAACTGAGACCGATGCAATAGGAGCAAAAGTAATACTGAACTGAGGCCGATGCAATAGGAGCAAAAGTAATATTGAACTGAGACCTATGCAATAGGAGCAAAAGTAATATTGAACTGAGACCGATGCAATAGGAGCAAAAGTAATATTGAACTGAGACCGATGCAATAGGAGCAAAAGTAATAATGAACTGAGACCGATGCAATAGGAGCAAAAGTAATATTGAACTGAGACCGATGCAATAGGAGCAAAGGTAATATTGAACTGAGACCGATGCAATAGGAGCAAAAGTAATATTGAACTGAGACCGATACAATAGGAGCAAAAGTAATTCTGAACTGAGACCGATGCAATAGGAGCAAAAGTAATACTGAACTGAGGCCGATGCAATAGGAGCAAAAGTAATATTGAACTGAGACCGATGCAATAGGAGCAAAAGTAATATTGAACTGAGACCTATGCAATAGGAGCAAAAGTAATATTGAACTGAGACCGATGCAATAGGAGCAAAAGTAATTCTGAACTGAGACCGATGCAATAGGAGCAAAAGTAATATTGAACTGAGACCGATGCAATAGGAGCAAAGGTAATATTGAACTGAGACCGATGCAATAGGAGCAAAAGTAATATTGAACTGAGACCGATACAATAGGAGCAAAAGTGATATTGAACTAAGACCGATGCAATAGGAGCAAAAGTAATATTGAACTGAGACCGATACAATAGGAGCAAAAGTAATATTGAACTGAGGCCGATGCAATAGAAGCAAAAGTAATATTGAGCTGAGACCGATGCAATAGGAGCAAAAGTAATATTGAACTGAGACCGATGCAATAGGAGCAAAAGTAATTCTGAACTGAGACCGATGCAATAGGAGCAAAAGTAATACTGAACTGAGGCCGATGCTATAGGAGCAAAAGTAATATTGAACTGAGACCTATGCAATAGGAGCAACAGTAATATCGAACTGAGACCGATACAATAGGAGCAAAAGTAATTCTGAACTGAGACCGATGCAATAGGAGCAAAAGTAATACTGAACTGAGGCCGATGCAATAGGAGCAAAAGTAATATTGAACTGAGACCTATGCAATAGGAACAAAAGTAATATTGAACTGAGACCGATGCAATAGAAGCAAAAGTAATATTGAACTGAGACCTATGCAATAGGAGCAAAAGTATTATTGAAGTGAGACCGATGCAATAGAAACAAAAGTAATATTGAACTGAGACCTATGCAATAGGAGCAAAAGTAATTCTGAACTGAGACCGATGCAATAGGAGCAACAGTAATATTGAACTGAGACCGATGCAATAGGAGCAATAGTAATATTGAACTGAGACCGATGCAATAGGAGCAAAAGTATTATTGAACTGAGACCGATGCAATAGGAGCAAAAGTATTATTGAACTGAGACCGATGCAATAGGAGCAAAAGTAATATTGAACTGAGACCGATGCAATAGGAGCAACAGTAATATTGAACTGAGACCGATACAATAGAAGCAAAAGTAATATTGAACTGAGACCGATGCAATAGGAGCAAAAGTATTATTGAAGTGAGACCGATGCAATAAAAACAAAAGTAATATTGAACTGAGACCGATACAATAGGAGCAAAAGTAATTCTGAACTGAGACCGATGCAATAGGAGCAACAGTAATATTGAACTGAGACCGATGCAATAGAAGCAAAAGTAATATTGAACTGAGACCGATGCAATAGGAGCAATAGTAATATTGAACTGAGACCGATGCAATAGGAGCAAAAGTATTATTGAACTGAGACCGATGCAATAGGAGCAAAAGTATTATAGAACTGAGACCGATGCAATAGGAGCAAAAGTAATATTGAACTGAGACCGATGCAATAGGAGCAACAGTAATATTGAACTGAGACCGATACAATAGAAGCAAAAGTAATATTGAACTGAGACCGATGCAATAGGAGCAAAAGTAATATTGAACTGAGACCGATGCAATAGGAGCAACAGTAATATCGAACTGAGACCGATGCAATAGGAGCAAAAGTAATACTGAACTGAGGCCGATGCAATAGGAGCAAAAGTAATATTGAACTGAGGCCGATGCAATAGGAGCAAAAGAAATATTGAACTGAGACCGATGCAATAGGAGCAAAAGTAATATTGAACTGAGACCTATGTAATAGAAGCAAAAGTAATACTGAACTGAGGCCGATGCAATAGGAGCAAAAGTAATATTGAACTGAGACCGATGCAATAGGAGCAAAAGTAATATTGAGCTGAGACCGATGCAATAGGAGCAAAAGTAATATTGAACTGAGACCGATGCAATAGGAGCAAAAGTAATACTGAACTGAGACCGATGCAATAGGAGCAAAAGTATTATTGAACCGAGACCGATACAATAGGAGCAAAAGTAATATTGAACTGAGGCCGATGCAATAGAAGCAAAAGTAATATTGAACTGAGACCGATGCAATAGGAGCAAAAGTATTATTGAACTGAGACCGATGCAATAGAAGCAAAAGTATTATTGAAGTGAGACCGATGCAATAGAAACAAAAGTAATATTGAACTGAGACCGATGCAATAGGAGCAAAAGTAATATTGAACTGAGACCGATGCAATAGGAGCAAAAGGAAAATTGAACTGATACCGATGCAATAGGAGCAAAAGTATTATTGAACTGAGACCGATGCAATAGGAGCAAAAGTAACATTGAACTGAGACCGATGCAATAGGAGCAAAAGTAATATTGAACTGAGACCGATGCAATAGGAGCAAAAGTAATATTGAACTGAGACCGATGCAATAGGAGCAAAGGTAATATTGAACTGAGACCGATGCAATAGGAGCAAAAGTAATATTGAACTGAGACCGATACAATAGGAGCAAAAGTGATATTGAACTAAGACCGATGCAATAGGAGCAAAAGTAATACTGAACTGAGACCGGTGCAATAGGAGCAAAAGTAATATTGAACTGAGACCGATGCAATAGGAGCAAAAGTAATGCTGAACTGAGACCGATGCAATAGGAGCAAAAGTAATATTGAACTGAGACCGATGCAATAGGAGCAAAAGTAATATTGAACTGAGACCGATGCAATAGGAGCAAAAGTAATATTGAACTGAGACCGATGCAATAGGAGCAAAGGTAATATTGAACTGAGACCGATGCAATAGGAGCAAAAGTAATATTGAACTGAGACCGATACAATAGGAGCAAAAGTGATATTGAACTAAGACCGATGCAATAGGAGCAAAAGTAATACTGAACTGAGACCGGTGCAATAGGAGCAAAAGTAATATCAAACTGAGACCGATGCAATAGGAGGAAAAGTAATATTGAACTGAGGCCGATGCAATAGAAGCAAAAGTAATGCTGAACTGAGACCCATGCAATAGGAGCAAAAGTAATATTGAACTGAGACCGATGCAATAGGAGCAAAAGTAATATTGAACTGAGACCGATGCAATAGGAGCAAAGGTAATATTGAACTGAGACCGATGCAATAGGAGCAAAAGTAATATTGAACTGAGACCGATACAATAGGAGCAAAAGTGATATTGAACTAAGACCGATGCAATAGGAGCAAAAGTAATACTGAACTGAGACCGGTGCAATAGGAGCAAAAGTAATATTGAACTGAGACCGATGCAATAGGAGCAAAAGTAATATTGAGCTGAGACCGATGCAATAGGAGCAAAAGTAATATTGAACTGAGACCGATGCAATAGGAGCAAAAGTAATACTGAACTGAGACCGATGCAATAGGAGCAAAAGTAATATTGAACTGAGACCGATACAATAGGAGCAAAAGTAATATTGAACTGAGGCCGATGCAATAGAAGCAAAAGTAATATTGAACTGAGACCGATGCAATAGGAGCAAAAGTATTATTGAAGTGAGACCGATGCAATAGAAACAAAAGTAATATTGAACTGAGACCGATACAATAGGAGCAAAAGTAATATTGAACTGAGGCCGATGCAATAGAAGCAAAAGTAATATTGAACTGAGACCGATGCAATAGGAGCAAAAGTATTATTGAACTGAGACCGATGCAATAGGAGCAAAAGTATTATTGAAGTGAGACCGATGCAATAGAAACAAAAGTAATATTGAACTGAGACCGATGCAATAGGAGCAAAAGTAATATTGAACTGAGACCGATGCAATAGGAGCAAAAGTAATGCTGAACTGAGACCGATGCAATAGGAGCAAAAGTAATATTGAACTGAGACCGATGCAATAGGAGCAAAAGTAATATTGAACTGAGACCGATGCAATAGGAGCAAAGGTAATATTGAACTGAGACCGATGCAATAGGAGCAAAAGTAATATTGAACTGAGACCGATGCAATAGGAGCAAAGGTGATATTGAACTAAGACCGATGCAATAGGAGCAAAAGTAATACTGAACTGAGACCGGTGCAATAGGAGCAAAAGTATTATTGAACTGAGACCGATGCAATAGGAGCAAAAGTATTATAGAACTGAGACCGATGCAATAGGAGCAAAAGTAATATTGAACTGAGACCGATGCAATAGGAGCAACAGTAATATTGAACTGAGACCGATACAATAGAAGCAAAAGTAATATTGAACTGAGACCGATGCAATAGGAGCAAAAGTAATATTGAACTGAGACCGATGCAATAGGAGCAACAGTAATATCGAACTGAGACCGATGCAATAGGAGCAAAAGTAATACTGAACTGAGGCCGATGCAATAGGAGCAAAAGTAATATTGAACTGAGGCCGATGCAATAGGAGCAAAAGAAATATTGAACTGAGACCGATGCAATAGGAGCAAAAGTAATATTGAACTGAGACCTATGTAATAGAAGCAAAAGTAATACTGAACTGAGGCCGATGCAATAGGAGCAAAAGTAATATTGAACTGAGACCGATGCAATAGGAGCAAAAGTAATATTGAGCTGAGACCGATGCAATAGGAGCAAAAGTAATATTGAACTGAGACCGATGCAATAGGAGCAAAAGTAATACTGAACTGAGACCGATGCAATAGGAGCAAAAGTATTATTGAACCGAGACCGATACAATAGGAGCAAAAGTAATATTGAACTGAGGCCGATGCAATAGAAGCAAAAGTAATATTGAACTGAGACCGATGCAATAGGAGCAAAAGTATTATTGAACTGAGACCGATGCAATAGAAGCAAAAGTATTATTGAAGTGAGACCGATGCAATAGAAACAAAAGTAATATTGAACTGAGACCGATGCAATAGGAGCAAAAGTAATATTGAACTGAGACCGATGCAATAGGAGCAAAAGGAAAATTGAACTGATACCGATGCAATAGGAGCAAAAGTATTATTGAACTGAGACCGATGCAATAGGAGCAAAAGTAACATTGAACTGAGACCGATGCAATAGGAGCAAAAGTAATATTGAACTGAGACCGATGCAATAGGAGCAAAAGTAATATTGAACTGAGACCGATGCAATAGGAGCAAAGGTAATATTGAACTGAGACCGATGCAATAGGAGCAAAAGTAATATTGAACTGAGACCGATACAATAGGAGCAAAAGTGATATTGAACTAAGACCGATGCAATAGGAGCAAAAGTAATACTGAACTGAGACCGGTGCAATAGGAGCAAAAGTAATATTGAACTGAGACCGATGCAATAGGAGCAAAAGTAATGCTGAACTGAGACCGATGCAATAGGAGCAAAAGTAATATTGAACTGAGACCGATGCAATAGGAGCAAAAGTAATATTGAACTGAGACCGATGCAATAGGAGCAAAAGTAATATTGAACTGAGACCGATGCAATAGGAGCAAAGGTAATATTGAACTGAGACCGATGCAATAGGAGCAAAAGTAATATTGAACTGAGACCGATACAATAGGAGCAAAAGTGATATTGAACTAAGACCGATGCAATAGGAGCAAAAGTAATACTGAACTGAGACCGGTGCAATAGGAGCAAAAGTAATATCAAACTGAGACCGATGCAATAGGAGGAAAAGTAATATTGAACTGAGGCCGATGCAATAGAAGCAAAAGTAATGCTGAACTGAGACCCATGCAATAGGAGCAAAAGTAATATTGAACTGAGACCGATGCAATAGGAGCAAAAGTAATATTGAACTGAGACCGATGCAATAGGAGCAAAGGTAATATTGAACTGAGACCGATGCAATAGGAGCAAAAGTAATATTGAACTGAGACCGATACAATAGGAGCAAAAGTGATATTGAACTAAGACCGATGCAATAGGAGCAAAAGTAATACTGAACTGAGACCGGTGCAATAGGAGCAAAAGTAATATTGAACTGAGACCGATGCAATAGGAGCAAAAGTAATATTGAGCTGAGACCGATGCAATAGGAGCAAAAGTAATATTGAACTGAGACCGATGCAATAGGAGCAAAAGTAATACTGAACTGAGACCGATGCAATAGGAGCAAAAGTAATATTGAACTGAGACCGATACAATAGGAGCAAAAGTAATATTGAACTGAGGCCGATGCAATAGAAGCAAAAGTAATATTGAACTGAGACCGATGCAATAGGAGCAAAAGTATTATTGAAGTGAGACCGATGCAATAGAAACAAAAGTAATATTGAACTGAGACCGATACAATAGGAGCAAAAGTAATATTGAACTGAGGCCGATGCAATAGAAGCAAAAGTAATATTGAACTGAGACCGATGCAATAGGAGCAAAAGTATTATTGAACTGAGACCGATGCAATAGGAGCAAAAGTATTATTGAAGTGAGACCGATGCAATAGAAACAAAAGTAATATTGAACTGAGACCGATGCAATAGGAGCAAAAGTAATATTGAACTGAGACCGATGCAATAGGAGCAAAAGTAATGCTGAACTGAGACCGATGCAATAGGAGCAAAAGTAATATTGAACTGAGACCGATGCAATAGGAGCAAAAGTAATATTGAACTGAGACCGATGCAATAGGAGCAAAGGTAATATTGAACTGAGACCGATGCAATAGGAGCAAAAGTAATATTGAACTGAGACCGATGCAATAGGAGCAAAGGTGATATTGAACTAAGACCGATGCAATAGGAGCAAAAGTAATACTGAACTGAGACCGGTGCAATAGGAGCAAAAGTAATATTGAACTGAGACCGATGCAATAGGAGCAAAAGTAATATTGAGCTGAGACCGATGCAATAGGAGCAAAAGTAATATTGAACTGAGACCGATGCAATAGGAGCAAAAGTAATACTGAACTGAGACCGATGCAATAGGAGCAAAAGTAATATTGAACTGAGACCGATACAATAGGAGCAAAAGTAATATTGAACTGAGGCCGATGCAATAGAAGCAAAAGTAATATTGAACTGAGACCGATGCAATAGGAGCAAAAGTATTATTGAACTGAGACCGATGCAATAGGAGCAAAAGTATTATTGAAGTGAGACCGATGCAATAGAAACAAAAGTAATATTGAACTGAGACCGATGCAATAGGAGCAAAAGTAATATTGAACTGAGACCGATGCAATAGGAGCAAAAGTAATACTGAACTGAGACCGATGCAATAGAAGCAAAAGTAATATTGAACTGAGACCGATGCAATAGGAGCAAAAGTAATATTGAACTGAGACCGATGCAATAGGAGCAAAGGTAATATTGAACTGAGACCGATGCAATAGGAGCAAAAGTAATATTGAACTGAGACCGATACAATAGGAGCAAAAGTGATATTGAACTAAGACCGATGCAATAGGAGCAAAAGTAATACTGAACTGAGACCGGTGCAATAGGAGCAAAAGTAATATTGAACTGAGACCGATACAATAGGAGCAAAAGTAATATTGAACTGAGACCGGTGCAATAGGAGCAAAAATAATACTGAACTGAGACCGGTGCAATAGGAGCAAAAGTAATATCAAACTGAGACCGATGCAATAGGAGGAAAAGTAATATTGAACTGAGACCGGTGCAATAGAAGCAAAAGTAATATTGAACTGAGACCGATACAATAGGAGCAAAAGTAATATTGAACTGAGACCGGTGCAATAGGAGCAAAAGTAATATCAAACTGAGACCGATGCAATAGGAGCAAAAGTGATATTGAACTAAGACCTATGCAATAGGAGCAAAAGTAATACTGAACTGAGACCGGTGCAATAGGAGCAAAAGTAATATTGAACTGAGACCGATGCAATAGGAGCAAAAGTAATATTGAACTAAGACCGATGCAATAGGAGCAAAAGTAATACTGAACTGAGACCGGTGCAATAGGAGCAAAAGTAATATTGAACTGAGACCGATACAATAGGAGCAAAAGTAATATTGAACTGAGACCGGTGCAATAGGAGCAAAAATAATACTGAACTGAGACCGGTGCAATAGGAGCAAAAGTAATATCAAACTGAGACCGATGCAATAGGAGGAAAAGTAATATTGAACTGAGACCAGTGCAATAGGAGCAAAAAGTAATACTGAACTGAGACCAGTGCAATAGGAGCAAAAGTAATATTGAGCTGAGACCGATGCAATAGGAGGAAAAGTAATATTGAACTGAGACCGATGCAATAGGAGCAAAAGTAATATTGAACTGAGACCGATGCAATAGGAGGAAAAGTAAAATTGAACTGAGACCGATGCAATAGGAGCAAAAGTAATATTGAACTAAGACCGATGCAAAAGAAATTACAATATTTTGGAAATAATGTAATTGTTCTCGGTTCAATTGTTATTAGTGCATGTACGTATGCAAGATATAAATTTGGCGCATATCGTAACACTTCCCACGCGGCTATTGGTTTTACCATATTGTACAAAACAAATTTTTCAGAATATTTTCTCAACTTTCAAGGTCTATATCAAGCATTACTGAATCAAAACTAGGCATGTTTGTACTTATTTCAATGCATTTCTCATGGTGATTCCAAATATGATAATAAAATGCAACAATTGTGACATTTTTGAAAAATGTTGTGACATTTTGGAATGTCGTCTGCAGACGCCTGCCGCGTGGAAAGTGTTTTAAGTTTTGGGTAACAATCCCTTATACACGTGAGTCATACGTACTGATGCTGCTGAGCGGCAAGTTATTAATTATAAAATAATAATTACATGAACAAATAGATAAATACATTAAAGGTATAGTATGTGATCTTTTTCAGTGGACGCCCTCAATCCTTGAAAACAAATTGGAAGCAGATTTTCTTGCAGATTTACATTTCTGATCATAAATCATGAATATATTCTGAGTTACAGAATGAAAATAGAGTGAAAATAAACTGTTCGCTAGCGAACAATCTATTTTAAACCCCTAAAAACCATGATTTTAAGTAATTAAGAATCGTATCGCTCTGTAACTCAGGATATATTTATGATTCATGATCAGAAATGTAAATCTGCAAGAAAATCTGCTTTCTAAAATAAATCATGGATTGACTGTGCCCCCTGAAAAAGATCGCACCATATGCCTTTAAAGGAACATTAAGTGGTGTTGAAAATTTTAAATGTTTAAAAATTTACTTCAGAATTCAAGATGAACATTAAAAATTGCCATTATTGTTGTTTCTACTAACAAAAGCACAGCAAAACTTGATTAAAACAATATCATCGCTATTTATTGAAAAACGCCCTCTATGCAAATATGGTTCGCGTTATGTATCACGCGTACTGCATGGGGATACTGTCGGACGTAAAATGCTCGTCCCGGCTGTACGAGCATTTTTGAATTGACGTTTTTTTGTACAAAGAGACCTGATTTTTCTTAATCCTTATAGGTGTAAGTTCATACATGTAATACAATTAAAAAAATATACTAATCTCAGTTTTTATCATAATTGAGGGCGCAGCCTCCAACACATCTCTTAGTGCCCCTTCAATACAAATGAGTACGTGTGCTATGTATTTATAGTTACGATAAATTTCCATTTATCCTACCTCTATTAAAGGGACCCCCCCCCCCCCCCCCCCCCCCCCCCCCCCCCCTATAGAGGACGAATTATTTTTCTATTTTTTATTCCGGAATTCCATGACTCCCTCCATGAAAAGTATATGGAATTCCAGATCAAACTTTAAAAAAGTATGGAATTCCAAATCAAACTTCAAAAAATATGGAATTGGCGGGGGAAAAGTCTGGAATTCCGATGTCCTCTATAGGGGGGTCTAAATTGTGAAAAAGTATGGAATTCCAAGAACATGTGCCAAAAAGGTATGGAATTCCATTGAAAAATTGGTGGGGAAAAAAGTCTGGAATTCCGTTGTCCTCGATAGGGGGGTTCATTATTATCTGGAATAGCCCCTTGATGTGTGCAATGTAACATAACGTCGTTGTTTTGTGAAGCACATATCTATTCTAGTGAAGCATAACTATTCTGAAAAAATGACAATAATCGACTGAAAACTATAAAGCAAGTTTTGTAAGCTGACCTCTTTTTCACCGCATATCCACTACCTAAATTTTAGTTCAATTCGGTATCTGATGGTTATAGTGTAAGTTTGCGTCACCAACATTTTCACAGTATATGCCAAAAGTGTTTCAAGAGTTTCCTACTACAATCAAAAAAACGGGCCCACATACAGGTGTCCCAAAAGTGTCGATACCTATTTGAAACATTATAACTTGGGTAAAATGATTCGCAATATAAATCAGAAAACATATATAAAAGAGAAAATGTTGATACCATACTTACAATAACATCTATAGTTTGATCAGTTCTAATTTGGCGAGTCATAATTATTAGGTCTTCATCTCTCTGCACGCAAAAGTAATCCAAGCGTACTCGCACGATTATGGTCACACGCACACGGTTTTTGTCGCACGCATCAAACTATAGCTGTGTTTGACAGAGTACACAAGAAAGTTTTCCGAATTGTAAAACTGCACTTTCCTTTAAATGTGTGGTAAAATGTAATGAATTGAAGGAGCGAGAGAGGGAGAGCGATAGTGAGGAGACAGTATTACATTATCAAAAAAAACAGTTGTTTGAAATTATCTTTAATATCAAGCCAAGTGAGCTACGGACACCGATGTCACAGGACTTAGGATCAAACGCCATAGGAGAGCTGGGAATATCGTCAGCCTGCTTCGATAATTGCCTAACTCACTTTTCAGCCAAATTGAGTTTTTTGCATAAATCATGACTTCACTACATTATGCTAATGCTGTTATAATACCTAAGTCATTGACCAATCAAAAGTGTTGATAAATGAAGAGTTTTGTTGCAAAAGGGCCACCAGATCACTCCAACATGTTACTCATTTTGCATTATTGAATTTGCATTGACAAATCCATGGAATTAATCAAATTATTGTATGGCTGTGATCATCTGTTTCAATATGACTTGGATTACTGCATCCATGCACGCCGCGCCAATTGAGGCATCAACAATACAATCAACATTCCACATAATGAATAGCCATCCATTCAATAATGCAAAATGAGTAACAGGTACACAGGTAGCAGGTTTCATACTTTTGTTGTTTTCTAAAAACTAGAAAAAATGAGTTAGGCAATTATCGAAGCAGGCTGACGATATGCACCTTTATTCTATACATCATCAAATCTGATATAGGCTATTCATATACGGTAATTGTTAACGTTTACAATTTCACTCAAATTATAATTTTAAATAATAGTGGCACAAACAGGTTACGTATAAATGTGTAAATATTATTTGATATTATAACTTTATTTTATATCACGTCTAGATATACTTTTAAATCGTTCCATATTTCTTTATATATAATTGGAATCATCTGTTTTGTTATCAAATTAGAGAGAAGATCGTTCAATCTTCTAACTTTTCTAACAAAATTTAACAAATGAATATTGGAATCTCTATTTTGGTTTCTTTATGTATCATTCGAAATGTGCATATTGCTTGACACGCCAGGATGATCATAACGTTGCCTATATCAATTTTTCAAATAAATTGTTCTATAGAAATTTTAAAAGAATTTCTTTTTTACAAAAAAATGTTCTTGATACATGAGACATACAAAATGTGTATATAATCATCAAGTTGATCACAAACATTTGTCTGATTTCCGGTTAAAAAACCTGAAGTCGCGTTTTGTTTAGAATTCTATTCTTTAATTTAAACAAGATAATGTTATACCAATCATTTCGTTGCTGAAACTTTTGTTCCCAATGTTCTTTTTTATTCCAAACGGATGAACGACCAGTCGTGCACGAGTTGGATTGAAGTAAACTACAACGATTCAGACCTAACTCGTCATCGGGAACGACAGAAATCAGCATACACATGTAACTATTAGTCCAGGAGCCCGGAGAGCTTATTCAGCTGAAAGGTACAAATAGTTTGAAACGCATGACAACACTAATATCAGAATTGTTTGCAATTTGACCCCTATATGACCTTTGGTCTTTGATAGCGGCCCGTACTGGATGCGATCCGGCAACAATACAAAAATAATGACTCTTGGACCCCAACTAAACTAATCAGATCATCAAACCTTATCAGCTGAATAAACTCCACGCGGGCTCCTGGATTATACATATCCTATTAATTTATATCCTTAGCATGTGGATCAAGCGAAAACAGAAGTATTTTAAACATTAGATGACACGTTGAACTATTTACGCAATACATTTAGTATCATTTGAAAACAAACAAAACATGGAGCAGGTTTCACAGACCAACATTTTATCATGATGTAAACTTATTGATGTGATCATTTGAATGTCATTGTTCTTTGAGGAAAGATAATGTAACCATTAGGAAGAAAAACAAGAAATTATTTTACATTTCAGAAACCGACAATCTCCTTCCTTCAAACCTCATGCATGTCCTGGTGACTGACCTAGCGATTACAAATGAAACTAGAAAGATTCCGATTTTACTTGCATATGGAAATATTTACAGCTGCTTGGCCCTTAAAGCATCAGATTTTCCTTACTCTACCACCTTTCTTTTTCTCGCTCTTCTTCTTCTTCTTGTTCTTATCATCTCTGAACTGAAAAGCAATCTTTGCTGCCGTATTAAATACATATCGAACACCAACATTGGTGAGGGAAGAACATTCCAAGTAGCAAACAGCACCGATCTCTCGTGCCATGGCGTGGCCTTCCTCCGGTTGTATTGGTTTCTTGTATGGGTTGCGTTGCGCCAATTCCGCTATCGTGTACGTGTCGTTTCTAAGATCCGTCTTAAGACCCACTAACATTATCGGAACGTCTGGACAATGTTTTTTTACCTGAAAATGGGCAACTATGAAGTGACAGATTATTTTGTATTTCAAATCGATAGACATCATGTTATCTGGCATCGGGTTGGCATCTCGGGTATAAAAACCCCTGCCAACATACGTGCGTGTCTACACCTAGCACAAAAAGTCCCTGACCAGGTGCTTTGAGGTTGGCTAATTCAAAATAGATAATCGGTACCAAAATCTGAAATATAGGCCTACATTTAATGAGCAAATTTCTTCTCCGATCTCATTCAACAAAATCGAATGGATACTTTTGAAGTTATGGTGATTTCAATGACCGCTCATAACAACAGCAAAGTTGCACTCGGTATAGGAAATCATTGATTTGTGTGTTATTACTGTCATAACTGTGTGCTATCTGAACGAGCCACATAGGTATCTGGATAAATGGGTCTGGAGTGATTGCGGTATAAAGGATGTGACTAGCTGTGAAGATTAATCCTTTTGCTGATTAGCTGTGAGTCTTTACACACATATTTCTACTGCGTTATCACATACAAATCAATTTCTTATACCTAGTGCAACTTTGCTGTTGTTATGCGCGGTCATTGAAATCGCCATTACTTTAAAAGAATCAATAACATTCGATCTTTATGAATGAGGTATCAAACTACGGAGAAGACGTTTGCCCAATTAATGTATATCTCAGATTTTTGGTACCGATTATCTATTTTGAATTAGCTAACCTCAAAGCACCTGGTCAGGGACTGTTTGTGCTAGGTGCAGTTTATCGTACTTGAAAATATACGTACACGGTCAGCAACGAAAATACTAACAATAGTGTTACTTGTTTACAACAACTAACGGCTTACAGGTGAAATGATTTATTTTTGCAAAATATGATACTTAGATTTAAAGGTATATTATGTGATCTTTTCCAGGGGACGCCCACAATCTTCGAGAGAAAAAAATTGGAAGCAGATTTTCTTGCAGATTTACATTTCTGATCATAAATCATAAATATATTCCAGTTACAGAGCGATACGATTCCTAATTACTTTAAAATCATGGTTAAAGAGTGAATTTAGAGTTTAAAAAAAATGCGTTAACAGTTTATTTTCACTCTTAACCATGATTTTGAAGTAATAATGAATCGTAACTCCCTGTAACTTCCAATGTATGTACAATTTATGATAAACAATGTAAATCTGCAAGAAAATCGGCCTACAGTTAGGATTGAGGGCGTCCTCTGAAAAAGATCACATAATATACCTTTAATTGATATGTCTGTAACTTCGTGCGACGATCGACATAATTATTTCAAAGTCCTTACAACAACGTTTCTAAGTCCTTTCACAATAGGTGGCCTTATTTTGATGAAACACATAAATCAAGGGAAGCCCGGCGATTTACAATTAATTATGTGCTTCAGGAGGTCATTTTTAATGTTTAACGCTCAAAATTCTGTGCGTCAAACATTAAAAATGACTTACTAAATGACCTCCTGATGCACATTATTATTAATCGTAAAATTGGCTTTCTTTTTATTTATGTAATTTATCACAAGGCTACGTGAATATTGTGAAAGGACTTTGAAATGGTGTACGTTTTTAGAGTTTCATGTCATTTTATGATATTTTTTTGATAACGGTTGTAACGCGCGTCAATCTTACAACCGTTACTAACCGTTACTAGTTCGGACGGTTTCCAGACTCTAGTATGAATCAAAAGTACCCCCAGTTGGTTTGGTTTCAAGTAATTGATGTCTTTCAACTTAGGAGATAAGCCCCGTACGGTACCAAATACATGGTCAACTGTTAAAGATTCAGCAGTTTTGATTATTCTTGACTCACATTATTAACACAACGGTTGTAACATTGACACACAATTTCCCATAGGGTTTGTGTATAAAAGGTCTCTTTACTGTGGACACACCGAAGAAATTTTTAACAAGAAGTATTTTTCCTGATTTTCTAAAAACGGGACCTGAATATTTTGACTCACCCTCCCACCCTGTATTGTCTTAAATACGCCACCTGCAAAGATGAGTAAACGAGGACTAACTTTAACATGTTTAAAGGTAGATATTACGATTGCTGGCCCGATTTTCAACTTGATGTTTTCTAATTTACATGAAAGGTCATCCTTAAAATTTTCGCATTCCAAAGTTTGAGTTGCATAACTCCAATGGTTCTGTTTTTAGAATCACAAGGTCACAACATATCTTCCCATTGAGTAGTACACAAACTGGTTGGTGGTTAACCACCTTTGACTGTAATGCACCACATTTTCCCCCATAATTTCTAAATGGAACACTTCTGGCCCCTAATTTTTTACAGACATAATGAGAAAAATATGGAGATTCTTCTGATATCAAAATATCTTGATGTGAAAAAAATATCATAGCCCCAAAAACGTGATCGGAACATACACCTTTAAGTATTGTAGCCTTGATAGTAATTGAAGTTATACATGTAACGAATCAGCTGCCATATCGGGAATATTAAAGGTATATTATGTGATCTTTTAAGGGAACGCCCTCAACATCGAAAAAAAAAATGAAAGTAGATTTTCTTGCAGATTTACATTTCTGATCATAAATCGTACATACATTTCAAGTTACAGGGCGATACGATTCTTAATTACTTCAAAATCATGGTTTTAAAGTGAAAATAAACTGTCGTGATAACACGACAGTTTATATTTTCACTCGAAATTCACTCTGAAACCTTGATTTTGAGGTAATTAGGAATCGTATCACTCTGTCACTTGGAATGTATGTACGATTTATGATCAGAAATGAAAATCTGCAAGAAAATCTACTTTCTAAAAAAATCATGAATTGAGGGCGCTCTCTGGAAAAAGATCACATCATATGCCTTTAATAACTGTGCTCAAGATTTTCAGAAATAAGGCACACCTGTCGTTTCATGATTAGTAGGCCAATTTAGTAACACGGTTCGTTCACCCAACGAATTGAACATCATTTACAGATTCAATTAAATGTAGCATAGGCCGGGTGCGATTCCCATTCGTTGTCCGTTACGTATGGCAATGATGCATAGCCTCTATACTATTAAAGGTAGATGACCCGATCACATTTTCGTAACACCGAATTATTTCAAACATACGGAGATTTTAATATCATATGAAAGCTCGTATTTTTCTCATCATCATACTGAAATTTGACGGCCTAAATCGGTATAATTACGGAGAAATCGATGAAATAACGTCGAATTACCGCGAGCATCTTGTGCGTCTAAAATAAGAACCATTAGAGCTATGCAACTCAAACTTTGGAACACGACTTTTTTAAGGATGACCTTTCATGTAGAATAGAAAACTTCAAGTTGAAAATCAGAACATCTACCTTTAATTAATGTTTACATTCTGACATTATTGGGTGTTTTTTTGTGTTGCTAGTTGTGTAATCTGTTTTTAAATTAGCCCAAGAAAATAAAGTTGTTGTGTTGCCCGCAAGTGCCAAAAATCTGAAAGTCAGTCGATTTTCCTTTTTTGACGGGGGAGATGACGAGCCCGTCATTTGAAACGACGTTTCTAAGTCGTAACCTTTTCACAAACCCCTAAAATTGCATTTGCTAATAACTTGCATTAATCATCTTCTGAAGCGATTTTGTTGTAAAATGTAATTGATATTGTTATAATATGAAGGTAAGAGGACACAGTAAGTTATTTCAGCTATTTGGATGCCATTTAGTAATATACTAAGCTATTTGGATGCTATTTTGTATTATATTATATGATTTAGTAATATACTGAGTCACTGAGTCCACGGCCACGGCACGGCCTCTTTGTTCCGTGTTGCCTTGGCTCTCGCAATTAGCCCAATGATTATGGCGAACCCTAGGCTACATCCCCCAGTCATCAATATTACCGTACGGACGCTAAAGCTGTACAAATATCGGAGCCTGCAAGATAGCGACATAAGAGGGCGGCTGAGAGTTACAGTCTAGGTGAACCCTTCAATATGATTAGCCCAATGATATGGCAACAACCCCTTGAGGACGGGGATCATACATCGTACAAAATATCGGGACCAGATTTAGTTTACGAATCACATTTACACACAAAATACACAGAATGTGACCATTTGAAGACTATAATAAGTTGCCTGACTGTTAAATGTAACTAAGGATTACTATGGGAACATAAAAAGATGAGATTATAAAGTTGAAGTACGCGATCTAATCAGTCAACTTTTTAATAAGCTTATTTTCCCCTATGCTTTCGTTTGTTCAGGCTGACCATACAGGCCTGATTGCACTGGGCTACATGTAGAGGGTAAGCTTTAGAATATGTGACGAACCGAAAACGGTGTTCCGTTTCATTATATTAGTATTTCGTTTACTGGATAAGTTTCCCCAGAGTAAAAATACTGTCCTACATATACTTACTTTATAGTCAAAAGAGGCCCATTATGTTTTCTAAACCATAATGAAATTGTTTACCTTTTCAAACCAAAGGGAGTGTTCATTATAAATATTTATTATTTATGGGGGTGGGGGTTATAACATCATAATACTTTCTCTGTCATGACAAAGGCAAAAAGGTCTCAGAATTCCACAACATTCATCAAAATTATTCAGTGGATTGTCCAAATGAATTTATTATTTATGGGGGGTGGTTGGAAAAAATGGAGGGAGGATCAGAAAGAAATTCTTCGTTATTTATGGAGGGGGGGGGGGGTTATTACATCATAATACTTTCTCTGTCATGACAAAGGCAAAAAGGTCTCAGAATTCCACAACATTCATCAACATTATTCAGTGGATTGTCCAAATGAATTTATTATTTAGGGGGGGGGGGGGTTGGAAAAAATGGAGGGAGGATCAGAAAGAAATGCTTCGTGAGCAGTCAAATCTACTATTGCTTGATTAATTGGATATACAGGGGGATCAAGAAAAAAAATCAACGAAAAAGGGGGATCAAGACAAAAAATAACGCTGTTTGGGGTGATCAAGAAAAAAATATGTCCAAAGCTCAAATATTTCCAACCTCCACCACCAGAGTATTTATGAACACTCCCTAAGAATAACATATGTGTAAGTTACTTTGTGTGAACAAATAAAGCCAATCATATTTTCCAGTTAAAAAAAATTAGTACCATAACACCACTTTCCAAATTATTTCTGCCATATTACAATACAAAAACATTTTTTAACATTCAAATATCCGACCAGCTCTACTAGGCGTGCCTAGTCTTGTTATTCTCTAGTTTAAGAATATTTTTAATAACCTTTAATAAAAAAAGTTTTACATAACCTATTTCTCAATGTGTCCTTATAATATTTCTGAATGATTCGGTGTCCACCATACAACTTTAATTACCCCAATCCAACTTCTTCATCAATGTTAACCATACGTCTTAAAGGTTGTTGACCCTATTCTAGATTTAAGGGCATCATCAGTGTAATGAGAAATGGGACCTTTCATTTGATATCAAAAACACTTTTGAATCCCTTAGAGTTAAATTGTTAGGAAACATAGTAGCAACGCTGTTTGTTAATGTCTGTTCTTGAACTTTCAACAGTCTTCTATCTCCCCCGTCCAGTTTTTTTTAAATACCTTGTTTCTTTTCTTTTTTGTTGCTGCAGATATTACTGACAGACGTGGTTCATTACAAGACCAAATTGTTAAATGTCTAATGTTTCTAGTGTGATAATAGTTTTAAAGTAATTTTTTCCAGCAAACATATTCATTTCAATCAGAAAATAATAATATTTTGACAAAAATGCGACCCTATTTTTTGAGATTTTACCGGTCGCAATACAACAACAACAAGGAAACCACTTATCAACACATATTGCGTTGCTAGTTGTGTAATCTGTTTTTAAATTAGGGAACTAACCTCAGGAAGCCAATTCCCCAGAACGTTTTCCAACGACGTTGGGTTAGCAATTGAAAATAAAATCAGGACTTCATCTGCTTCTGGGAAAGATAATGGTAGTAATCTTTCGTATCCTTGTTGTCCTGCTGTATCGAACACCTCCAATTCAACCTAGGAGTATATCAAAAATCAAAATATTTTCAGAAAATCTCAAATTCTTAAAATATTGAATCGTTCCAGCCCGTAGAATCGCATCCCCTGCCCCCTCTGGCCTAATGGGTGTTATTTATTTTACCTGATTTCCATAAACACACGTCTGAACTTGATAGTGTTCCATAACGGTCGTTTCCCAGTCTGTTGGGCACCTGCCAGTGCTAAAAACTTGAAAAAGACACGTTTTACCACTACCACCGTCCCCAACGAGAACACATTTCCTTCGTGTAGTTGCCAGCTCAAGACTACTCACTCCTGAAATGAATACGATTGAATGAATGCAATTGAATGAATGCAATTGAGGTTATCCATGTACAAAGTGGAATCGCACCCGGCATAGTATACATTAAATTGTATCGGTGCATGACATCTAATTCATTGCATGAACCGTGTTACCAAATTTCTGAAAATCTTATACACAGTTATTATTCCCAACAAGATGATCTAACTTTCCCTGAAAATGTGGACAATTTTTTTCAAATGGCAGATAACACATTTTCTGGGATTTGATTACGTTTGATACTAACATCATATCGCTTTAATACACTGTTTATACAATGGATATTGTCTAAAAACTAAAAACAACTTTGGAGTTAGCCGCCATTTTAATATGCTAATTTCTCAGGTCGCATACACATGTTTGTTTGGCATCATCAAGGAAAAGGTATATACTATCATGAAAAAAACTAGATGTTTAAATGTATACAATTATCGTCTTTATTGATATAATCTTGCCTGACTATTTTAATTTATTAGATGGGTGCATATCGTGGCGGTTTGCTTTGATACGCGTGCCTTGCGCGTATTTTGGTGAACTTCCGGCCTCGTCACCTTATGCTGTCTCACCAGACAGGTGGTGAATAGAAACGCAATCTTAGTGGTTATTGGTGGTTATTGGTGATTATTGGTGATTATTGGTGGTTATTGGTGGTTATTAATGGTTATTGGTGGTTATTGGTGATTATTGGTGGTTATTGGTGGTGATGATTACTCTATGGATATGCTGAGGGATTACTCTATGGGTATGCTAAGGGATTACTATATGGGTATGCTGAGGGATTACTCTATGGTTATTCTGAGGGATTACTCTATGGGCATGTTGAGGGATTACTCTATGAGTATGCTGAGGGATTACTCTATGAGTATGCTGAGGGATTACTATATGGGTATGCTGAGGGATTACTATATGGGCATGTTGAGGGATTACTCTATGGGTATTATGAGGGATTACTATATGGGTATGTTGAGGGATTACTCTATGGGTATGTTGAGGGATTACTATATGGGTATGCTGAGGGATTACTATATGGGTATGCTGAGGGAATACTCTATGGGTATGTTGAGGGATTACTATATGGGTATGCTGAGGGATTACTATATGGGTATGCTGAGGGATTACTCTATGAGTATGCTGAGGGATTACTCTATTGGTATGCTGAGGGATTACTCTATGGTTATTCTGAGGGATTACTCTATGGGCATGTTGAGGGATTACTATACGGGTATGCTGAGGGATTACTATACGGGTATGTTGAGGGATTACTATACGGGTATTATGAGGGATTACTATATGGGTATGCTGAGGGATTACTATATGGGTATGTTGAGGGATTACTATATGGGTATGCTGAGGGATTACTATATGGGTATGTTGAGGGATTACTCTATGGGTATTTTGAGGGATTACTATATGGGTATGCTGAGGGATTACTCTATGAGTATGCTGAGGGATTACTCTATTGGTATGCTGAGGGATTACTCTATGGTTATTCTGAGGGATTACTCTATGGGCATGTTGAGGGATTATTCTATGGGTATGCTGAGGGATTACTATATGGGTATGCTGAGTGATTACTCTATTGGTATGCTGAGGGATTACTATATGGGTATGCTGAGGGATTACTATATGGGCATGTTGAGGGATTACTCTATGGGTATTATGAGGGATTACTATATGGGTATGTTGAGGGATTATTCTATGGGTATGTTGAGGGATTACTATATGGGTATGCTGAGGGATTACTATATGGGTATGCTGAGGGAATACTCTATGGGCATGTTGAGGGATTACTATATGGGTATGCTGAGGGATTACTCTATGGGTATGCTGAGGGATTACTCTATGAGTATGCTGAGGGATTACTCTATGGGTATGCTGAGGGATTAATCTATGGGTATGCTGAGGGATTACTCTATGGGTATGCTAAGGGATTACTCTATGAGTATGCTGAGGGATTACTATATGGGTATGCTGAGAGATTACTATATGGGTATGCTGAGGGATTATTCTATGGGTATGCTGAGGGATTACTATATGGGTATGTTGAGGGATTACTATATGGGTATGCTGAGGGATTATTCTATGGGTATGCTGAGGGATTACTATATGGGTATGCTGAGGGATTATTCTATGGGTATGCTGAGGGATTACTATATGGGTATGCTGAGGGATTACTATATGGGTATGCTGAGGGATTACTCTATGAGTATGCTGAGGGATTACTCTATTGGTATGCTGAGGGATTACTCTATGGTTATTCTGAGGGATTACTCTATGGGCATGTTGAGGGATTACTATACGGGTATGCTGAGGGATTACTATACGGGTATGTTGAGGGATTACTATACGGGTATTTTGAGGGATTACTATATGGGTATGCTGAGGGATTACTCTATGGGCATGTTGTGGGATTACTATACGGGTATGCTGAGGGATTACTCTATGAGCATGTTGAGGGATTACTATATTGGTATGCTGAGGGATTACTCTATGAGTATGCTGAGGGATTACTCTATTGGTATGCTGAGGGATTATTCTATGAGTATGCTGAGGGATTACTCTATGAGTATGCTGAGGGATTACTCTATTGGTATGCTGAGGGATTACTATATGGGTATGCTGAGGGATTACTATATGGGTATGCTGAGGGATTACTCTATGAGTATGCTGAGTGATTACTCTATTGGTATGCTGAGGGATTACTCTATGGGTATGCTAAGGGATTACTATATGGGTATGCTGAGGGATTACTCTATGGTTATTCTGAGGGATTACTCTATGGGTATGCTGAGGGATTACTCTATGGGCATGTTGAGGGATGGGTATGCTGAGGAATTGCTATATGGGTATGCTGAGGGATTACTCTTTGAGTATGCTGATATCAAATTATGCCTAAAAGATTCATCTAAATGCCTATCTAGCCTGTTTGGTCAATAAAAAATTGAATGTTACTCAAAATGACATAAACAAAGTGGTATACTTTCTTTTGTTGAACCCTTTATATGGATATGCTACGGGATTACTCTATGGGTATGCTGAGGGATTACTATATGGGTATTATGAGGGATTACTCTATGGGTATGCTGAGGGATTACTCTATGAGTATGCTGATATCAAATTATGCCTAAAAGATTCATCTAAATGCCTATCTAGCCTGTTTGGTCAATAAAAAATTGAATGTTACTCAAAATGACATAAACAAAGTGGTATACTTTCTTTTGTTGAACCCTTTATATGGATATGCTACGGGATTACTCTATGGGTATGCTGAGGGATTACTATATGGGTATGCTGAGGGATTACTCTATGGGTATGCTGAGGGATTACTCTATGGGTATGCTGAGAGATTACTCTATGGGTATGCTGAGGGATTATTCTATGGTTATTCTGAGGGATTACTCTATGGGTATGCTGAGGGATTACTCTATGGGTATGCTGAGGGATTATTCTATGGTTATTCTGAGGGATTACTCTATGGGTATGCTGAGGGATTACTCTATGGGTATGCTGAGGGATTACTCTATGGGTATGCTGAGGGATTACTCTATGGGTATGCTGAGGGATTACTATATGGGTATGCTGAGGGATTATTCTATGGTTATTCTGAGGGATTACTCTATGGATATGCTGAGGGATTACTCTATCTATGGGTATGCTAAGGGATTACTATATATATATGGGTATGCTGAGGGATTACTCTATGGTTATTCTGAGGGATTACTCTATGGGCATGTTGAGGGATTACTATATGGGTATGCTGAGGGATTACTATATGGGTATGCTGAGGGAATACTCTATTGGTATGCTGAGGGATTACTCTATTGGTATGCTGAGGGATTACTCTATTGGTATGCTGAGGGACTATTTATGAAGAAAATCGAGAACAATTCCAAAAAAGAGAAGTAGATGGTTGATGATTTAGTAAAAAAATATGTGTGATGTTTCTAACGGAGAATGCGATTAAGATAGATTCGTGAGTCCAGAGAAGTCATTATTTCATTATAAGAGTAAAAACTTGAAAAAGATCACATACTAGTACTAGAAATATTGTTTCGACACTTCAGTATGATATACGCACCTAGAGGCTTTGGAGGTTGTGGAGACTCACTAGTTGTTTCTGTGAATTCAATGAACAAAGAATTGATTCATTAAACTGGGTTACTTTATTGTGTAATTTTGACAACAGTATCCTTTATCAACAGTATCCTTTATCAACAGTATCCTTTATGCTATTCATTGTTTTAATAAATATTCACTGAAGAGTAACGCTTTAGCACTTTGTACGCACCTAAATGCATGGGTGGCAACTCGCTAGTTCTTTCTGTGCATTAAATGAACGAAGACGTGCTTCATTAATTGGGTTAATATATTGTGTTATTGTAATAAAAGTATCCTTCATGCTGTTAAGAGTCAGTTTGTGTATTTTTTTAGAATTGATTCTATCCTTCAAAAATTAGATTTTTCTCATAGCTTGTGTAGGCCTACTGGTAGGCCCTTGGGCACTAACAACCAGGGTGACTTTCAAAAATTCAAAAATCGACCTGTTGCCATGGTAACCCACCAAAAACCAATTTGGGCCATTTTGGACCATAACGGAATAATACAGGAACCTTCCAATATAATCATCTCAAAAGACAACTCTTCCCCTACTGACTGCATCATTTAAAGGTAAATATCTTACTCCTAAAGGTAAATGCTAAGTATTTAAAGGTTGCCTATTTTCAGTTTTGAAATAAAGGCGATTTTTGACCAAATGTATTGTCTTAAAAATAATTCTGCCAGGGGTGCCAGAAATTTGTCTTTGCTGGTGTGAGTAGTTAAATGTATTGCCCTCCCAAATCTGTAAAAAGTAGCTTGGGCAAATGATATTCCTAAGTACAGTGTTGCCAGGAACAACAGCCTTTTTGAAATCTGAGCATTTTGAATAAATAAGCCTTTTTAACCTTATTTGTTATAAAAGCATGTGTTTTTTCAATGATATTCAATTCAAACATATTCTAATAACTCAGTTACATTCTTGTGGTTGATTGCAAAGGGTAATCTGTAATAACAATTCGACCTGTTGCCATGGTAACAACCAAAAACCAATTTTGGCCATTTTGGACCAAATTTGCCCTGAAATATACTCAGCATGATTATCTTATGTCAAAAACTGGCCATACCAAAACAAAAAAATACTGGAACCTTAGAATACAATCACCTTAAAAGGACTCCTCTTCCCCTACTGGCTGCATCATTTAAGGGTGAATATCTTATTCTTAAAGGTAAATGCCAAGTATTTAAAGGGTGCCTATTTTCAGTTTTGAAAATCAAGGTGATTTTTGACCAAAAGTATTGCCTTAAAAATATCTTTTTCAGGGGTGCCAGAAATATGTCCTTGCTGGTGTAAGTAGTCCAATGTATTGCCCATTCAGATTGGTAAAAGGTAGCTTGGGCAAATGATATCCCTAAGTACAGTGTTGCAAGAAAAACCAGCCATTTTTAAATCTAAGCATTTTATTTACTAAATAAGGCTTTTTAACTTTTTAACACCATTTGTTATAAAAGCATGTGTTTTTTCAATGATCTTCAATCAAAACATATTCTAATAACTCAGTAAACTCTTTTTTGGGTTGATTGCAAAGGGTTATCTGTAATAATAATTCGACTTGTTGCCATGGTAACAACCAAAAAAACAATTTTAGCCATGTTGAACCAAATTTAAATTTGCCATGAAATGTACTCTAAATTATCTTATGTCAAGAACTGAAACCAAAACAGAATAATACTGAAACCTTAAAAATCTCCTTTTCAGGGGTGTCAGTAATATGTCCTTTCTGGTGTAAGTAGTTCGATGTATTGCCCATTCAGATCTGTAAAGGAAAGCTTGGGCAAATGATACTCCTAAGTACAGTGTTGCCAGGAACAACAGCCATTTTTAAATCTAAGCATTTTTACTAAATAAGGCTTTTGAACCTTTCATTATAAATGTGTTGTGAACATGTTTACCATACATATACCTGTTATGTATATTCAGTATTATGCCTATACCTGTCTTTATATTCAAACAAACAAAAATCCTGGCAACACTAGATACTACTTCGTTGTATCGCTTGTCTGCATGCTATATACTGTTCACAAGAAAGGTTGTAATTATAGCTACTCACACTAGCAAACATGTTATTTTGACAACACTGATTTTCATAGGTTTAGCTGGATGCTGCTGGATATATGTACAGTGTATGTTTATGAAATTGGGTGTTATCCAGTAACCCAGGCAACACTCTTTTTCATATTACTCTTTGAAAACAACCACAAGAATGTACCGAGTTAATATATAGAATATGTTTTGATTGAATAGCATTGAAAAAACACATGCTTTTATAACAAATATGGATGAAAAGGCATATTTAGTCAAAATGCTCAGTTTTTAACAAGGCTGTTGCGCCTGGCAACACTGTTCTTAGGAATATCATTTGCCCAAGCTACTGTTTACAGATTTGAAAGGGCAATACATGTAACTGCTACTGGAAGAGGGATTTTTAAAGCAATACTTTTGGTCAAAAATCGCTTCTTTTTTTTCAAAACTGAAAATAGGCAACCTTTAAATACTTAGCATTTACCTTTAAGAGTAAGATGTTTTTGGTTGTTACCGTGGCAACAGGTCACATTTTCATTACAGATAACCCTCTGCAAACAACCACAATGATGTTACAGAGTTATTAGAGTATGTTTTGATTGAATATCATTGAAAAACACATGTTTTATAACAGATAGGGTTCAAAAGCCTTATTTAGTAAAAATGCTTAGATTTAAAAATGGCTGTTGTTCCTGGCAACACTGTACTTAGGAATATCATTTGCCCAAGCTACTTTTTATAGATATGCATGGGCAATACATCGAACTACTTACACCAGCAAGGACATATTTCTGGCACCTCTGAAAAGGAGATTTTTAAGGCAATACTTTTGGTCAAAAATAACCTTGATTTTAGAAACTGAAAATAGGCAACCTTTAAATACTTAGCATTTACCTTTAAGAATAAGATATTCACCCTTAAATGATGCAGTCAGTGGGGGAAGAGGTGTCCTTTGAGGTGATTGTATTCTAAAGGTTTCAGTATTATTCTGTTTTGGTATGGTCAGTTCTTGACATAAGATAATTTTGAGTACATTTCATGGCAAATTTGGTCCAAAATGGCCAAAATTGTTTTTGGGTTGTTACCATGGCAACAGGTCGAATTGTTATTACAGATTACCCTTACCAATCAACCAAAAAAAATTACTGAGTTATTAGAATATGTTTTGATTGAATATCATTGAAAACACATGCTTTTATAACAAATATGGTTAAAAAGCCTTATTTAGTAAAAAATGCTTTGATCTCAAAATGGCTGTTGTTTCTGGCAACACTGTACTTAGGAATATCATTTACCCAAGCTTCCTTTTACAGATCTGAATGGGCAATACATCGACTATTTACACCAGCAAGGACATATTTCTGGCACCCCTGAAAAGGGGATTTTAAGGCAATATACTTTTGGTCAAAAATAACCTTGATTTTAAAAACTGAAAATAGGCAACCTTTAAATACTTAGCATTTACCTTTAACAATAAGATATTCACCCTTAAATGATGCAGTCTGTAGGGGAAGAGGAGTCCTTTGCAGGGTTGCACAAAGTTGTTTCTTCCCCAGGAGCAAGGTTTTGAGCTTAACATTTCCCCATCTAGGCCTATACACTTACAGGTTTGATAAAAATCTGATTACAATATGTTTAGCTATAGTGTTCTTTCGATGTACCAGTACCATAGTAATAATTTAAAAGTTGTGAATAATTTTTAGGGGGCATGAACAAAAATGATGTACGCGAAACGCGAACATTTTTTTGTGGCATTTTACGCTAATATTGTCAAATGTTGTCTAATTGAACCTAATTTAGTAGGAAAATGTGCGCGAAGCGCGAAAAAAAAAGCCTTTTTATGCTAAAATTGTTGATTGTTTTCTTAATTTTAACGACATTGTGTAAATTGATTAGTGGGGCACAAAATATTGTTTGGGGAAATGCTCCCCTTGCCCCCATGTAGCTCCACCACTGGGGAAAAGCAATAAAAAATAAACACGTTAGAACATGTATACCTGTGCAACCACAGCTCATAACCCAAAGTTGCATTTTTTCTCTTCATCTTTTTTCACCCTTTCCCCAATACTTTTTATTTGTCCACTTGGCATTATTTCCCCAATTCTGCTCATTATTTCCCGGGAGCGGTGCTCCCTGCTCCCGCACTTTGTGCAACCCTGATGATGAAGAGCCGGGTCTTTGCTACCAAGGTTTAAAGGGGCACAGTTTTGGGTTATTAAAGAGGCACGCGTCTAGTGCTAGTTAAAAACAAAACTATAAGGAAGTAGTGCGGTTGGTTTAACGACATTATCTATGTTTACAATTCGACTAATGTGTTGTAAATAAAGTTAATGGCTCGACTACAGCATTATTCCAAGATCTATTTCAGAATTTTCCTGGTTTTGATTAAAGTTAAAAACAAAACTATAAGGAAGTAGTGCGGTTGGTTTAATGGCATTATCTATGTTTACAATTCGACTAATGTGTTGTCAATAAAGTTAATGGCTCGACTACAGCATTATTCCAAGATCTATTTCAGAATGTTCCTGGTTTTGATTAAAGTTAAAAACAAAACTATAAGGAAGTAGTGCGGTTGGTTTAACGTCGTTATCTATGTTAACAGTTTGACTAATGTGTAGTAAATAAAGTTAATTGCTTGGCTAAAGCATTATTCCAAGATAAAGTTAAAAACAAAACTATAAGGAAGTAGTGCTGTTAAAAACAAAACTATAAGGAAGTAGTGCGGTTGGTTTAACGCCATTATCTATATTAACAATTCGACTAATGTCCTCATAAACTTAACGACAGATTGTGTAACTCTATGACCTTTCAAACTCTGTGCATGTTGGGTGTAATTGATTATTCAAAATTACTTTCAAGTTATATTTTCAATATTTAGTCTAGGTCAATTCTAAGATAGTGGGCATAGGAGCTATGTTTCGGGGCATCTGATCAATTGGTCATTTGATCGATTGTTCGGACTGGTATGGGCTGCTGGTCTAGTAGCCGATTGAAATTGTTTTGAATTTAGTCCGCTCAAACACATTTGTTAGCTGTATTTTTAGTTATTTTTCATTCAAAATTAATGAGTCTCTGTTTTTTTGTTCCTTCATTTTTAAACAAGCAATTTTCTTTAAATCCTGAAAAGTTATACTTTCGATCAGAATTAACGAAATTCTGACTCCTTTGATATGATTGTATTCTAAGGTTCCAGTATTATTCTGTTTTGGTATGGTCAGTTCTTGACACACGATAATTTCGAGTATATTTCAGGGCAAATTTGGTCCAAAATGGCAAAAATTGTTTTTTGGTTGTTACCATGGCAACAGGTCGAATTGTTATTACAAATTACCCTTTGCAATCAACCACAAGAATGTAACTGAGTTATTAGAATATGTTTTAATTGAATATCATTGAAAAAACACATGCTTTTATAACAAATAGGGTTAAAAGGCTTTAGTCAAAATGCTCAGATTTCAAAATAGGTGTTGTTCCTGACAACACTGTACTTAGGAATATCATTTGCCCAAGCTACTTTTTACAGATTTGGAAGGGCAATACATTTAACTACTCACACCAGCAAAGACAAATTTCTGGCACCCCTGGCAGAATTAATTTTAAGGTAATACATTTGGTCAAAAATCGCCTTTATTTCAAAACTGAAAATTGGCAACCTTTAAATAATTGGCATTTACCTTTAGGAGTAAGATATTTACCTTTAAATGATGCAGTCAGTAGGGAAAGAGTTTTCCTTTGAGATGATTGTATTGGAAGGTTCCAGTATTATTCCGTTTTGGTACAGTGAGTTCTTGACATAAGGCAATTTTGAGTAAATTTCAGGGCAAATATGGTCCAAAATGGCCCAATTTGGTTTTTGGTGGGTTACCATGGCAACAAGTCGATTTTTTATTTTTTGAAAGTCACCCTATTTGTTAGTGCCCAAGGGCCTACCAATACACAAGCTATGAGAAAAATCTATTTTTTGAAGGATAGAATCAATTCTAAAAAATTACACAAACTGACTCTTAAACGTTTAGCGACGTTCTAAAAACGTAACCGACCTTCAAGCCACTCCCACACGTTCTGCAAACGTCTGCAAAACGACCTTATAATATACTTTTTAACGTTTAAGACGTTAAATACAACGTTTTAAGAATATTTACCAAAACGTCCTGAAAACCTAGCCAGACGTTCGAAAATATCCTTTTGACATCCTTTTGAACGTTAAATCTCTTGAAACATTTGTATATCTTGGCAACCGGGAATGGTGGTGGTGTGAGGGGGGGGGGGGGGGGGGGGTTATGTTTTTGCACAAGGTATTTGCATTTACTTCATGTACAACAACTTTTCACTTTCTTAAAACAAGTGAGAAGATATGCATATGCATATGCATATGCATATCATTCAATATACATTCAATGGTGTTACATTAATGCATCGACTTAATTAAAATAAAATAATAGGTTTAAATGAATAAAAGGTGCATATTAGATCATAAGCATAATTGAAATGGTACAAACGAGCACCGGTGCTAATTTTTGTACCATTGCAATTATGCTAATAAGCTATTTGCACAATTTACTCGGCTCATATAAGGCCAAGTAAAACATGCAAATTAGTGCTTACAGCCCAGGTAACATAATTTGGTTGTGATAACGTTTTATGAACGTCGTGATGATTAATTAATAATCAATTTCATTTGCATATGCCTAGATTAGTACAAATCATATTTGTAATGCCAAATTGTTTTGTATTACAAATTTGATTCGTAATATAACTTTTCAAATAAAATGTATTTATTTATTTCCCAAAAAACACAATTATTCAGGACATGTACGCGTTATATAAATGTGAAATTATATGTTGCAAAATTACGTTGAAAGATCGTTTTTACAACGTTGGTAATAAGACCTAGTAATAACGTTTCTTAACTGTCCAAATGATGACGTTCGGGAACGTTTGTATACCTTAAAAACGTTCACTGAACGTTCTCCTGACGTTTGCAAATACCTGGCCCCGGGACCTGGCCAAACGCTTACCAACGGGAAAGGTTCGCAAACGTTGTGAGAACGTTTTGTGTTACCTGCAGACATAATGGGCGATACCCTGAGCAGACGGATGGTACTGGGAGCCCTTAGCAGCACGAGGATATTAAATGGGAGATACCTGAGCAGACGAGGATTATGGGCGAGATACCCTGAGCAGACGAAGGTACTGGGAGATACCTGAGCAGACGAGGATACCATGACATAAATTGTCTGCTTAGGAGCGCTATTAATTCGGTCTAGTAAACCTATTGTTATCCATTACTACGAGAGGATTACCTGGTTGTATATTTAAATTCGAGCAGTACTTCTTGCTAACTGCATGGGTGAGTTTCCATTATGTTGCAAATTACATCCATGCTCAAGCGTTTAAACTACTCATGGACATTGCAATACAGCCGGTTGGTTGCACACGAGAATTATGTCATTTATAGCAACCAGCTTTGATGGAAGGCGAATATTTAAATTTGTTGCCGGTTTTTAGGGCAACAATTTACAGCGCTGCTAAGCGGGCCTTGTAGCGTAATGTGGAAGATACCCTGAGCAGACGAGGATACTGGGAGATACCCTAAACAGACGAGGGTACTGGGAGTTACCCTGAACAGACGAGGGTACTGGGAGTTACCCTGAACAGACGAGGGTACTGGGAAATACCCTGAGCAGACGTAGGTACTGGGAGATACACTGAGCAGACAAGGATAATGGGAGATACCCTGAGCAGACGAGGTTAATGGAAGATACCCTGAGCTGACGAGGGCACTGGGAGATATCCTGAACAGACGAGGTTAATTGAAGATACCCTGAGCAGACGGGGGTACTGGGAGATGCCCTTAGGAGGCCAGAAAAATGGGAGATACCCTGAGCAGACGGGGTACTGGGAGATACCCTGAGCAGACGAAGAAATAATGGGAGATATGGTGAACAGATGGAGAACTGGGACCCAATCCCACTTCTCGCTGACAGATCATCACTCATTGAGTAAATAGTATATCGATCCATATTTGTGTATACATGTATTATATAGATATCAACACTTTCTCTTATCGTCCATTATTAGGTATTTTAAGTTTTTGCTTATAACCACGTGTCTTAGATGATTTTTTTATATACGAGTCTTCTTTATACACGAATCTGTAGACGACCTTTTATAGACCGAGTGACTGACAAGACCCTTGTAACTTTGTACGTGTTTGGATGTTGTAAATGAATCGGAGTTAGTAGTGTTTTGGAAGTCAAGAAGTAGGAGTGCTAACCGTTGGTGAACATTTTTATAAGTTGTGATCGACGATTGAGAGTAAATTATGAAACTGTGAAATAAATCATATATAAATTACGGTTAAGAACCATTATTTCGGCGTTAGACTGCAGAAAACGTGGGTTCTATTCCCACAACGAACGAACCCGGTGCCTTACAAATACGTTTCAGGTTTCCTGTTCAATTACTGGCCTGAAACCTACAAAGAACGGAAAGAGTCAGATGACAAAATATAAATTATTAGACCCACTACATAGCCTATAATTAATCAGCTCTAGCGCCAGCAGTGGTAGCGGTAGCAGTCGTAGCAGTGGTAGGGAAAAATGAATCAAATAGGGAAAATAAAATTGTTAATAATATAAACTATAAAACTAGCATTAAGTTTATTTTAATTTTCCCAATTCAGAATCCAACTTACCTTATCTTCAACCGGTGTTATTAAATATGCTTGTTAAAAGTATCCATGACTAAATTGCCACAAGTGATGTGGTGAGTACTTGGAGTTAAGAAGCGAAGCATATACCATTGTATACAACTCGATTTACAATTTGGCCTACCATTATATGGAAAGAGAAAGTAATTGTCATTTCAGGTTCACGGTCATCGATTGTAAAGTTGGCTGTTAATATACTTGTATGCTTGTGACGCAAATCATGAACAAAGGAAATAAATATTATGCACACTGTAATTCACTAACGGTGCAAAGTCAATAGTAGGAATGGCTGATATTTGGTAAACAGATCTAAAAACTAGAGCAGTTTTCGGGTTTCGCGGTTTTCGAGCGAATCTATTTTAGATTTTGAGTAGATCCTAACTATGGGTCTTTTAGTGTTATAGTGTCAGTTCTGTTAATCATGAATTAGGGTAAAGTCGCCAGTTTTCGGTCAGCGCCTATTTTCGGTCACTTCGCCCAAATCGTGTAATGAAAATGACCTCGTCGTTATAAACTGACGGCTTAAAAACCGGCGCATAGTTGATTGCCCGGTATTGCTTTAAAATGGCGACGACCGATGCAATTACACGATTTTGGCCGCGTGACCGAAAAAAGGCGCTGACCGAAAATTGGTGACTTTACCCTATGTAGAAGATTTTGGGTGGATGTACAAACTGTGTTTGTACAGAGTTGCAAGTTTGAAGCAGTGTTAAATAGAACTGACAGTAGTTTCATCAGAATGAAACGTTGTTCTGAAAAACAAAAACAAAATTGTTTGTGGACGCCGTTTGTTAAGATTGTTCTTATTTAAGGAATGAGTTGTGTGGGTTTGTTAAAGGTTTATTCGGTGATGAAATGGAGGCAGTGCCCTCAATTTTGATACAAACCGGCTTTTGTACATTTAATGTATGAACTTACACTTGTAAGGATTCAGAAAAGTCAGCCCTCGTTGTAAAACAGAACATTATTCGTTTATTCTGATCTACGGCTTCTACAAGAATTTCACACATTGGGGAGCATAGGGGTTTGCCGGTTCCGGTCCAGGGTGACACGTGGAGTTAAATACCAAAATGTTCTTTGAAGTTGGTAAAATTGAAACCTAAGCCCGGAACCTAAGTGGACATCCTTGCCAACTTGACTTTGAATTATGGTAGAAAGTCACGTGTGTGTTACAAAATCATGTATGCTCCCCAGCCATCAAGCTCTATAAACAGTCACAACATAAATATGCTGGGATTAAATATTTCGTAATATATTCATATTTGGTCTCATACCAATCTAAAGCTGATGTGTTCTTCTTTCTAACGACGCCTCATTCGTAGCAATCCCTTGTTTCGGTGCTTAGCCACCTGCTTGTGGTGAATGTTGGGAGGCCTCATTCAAATTGTGCCAAATTTAACACTATTTCGTACTCAAAACAACAACTCTTCAATGAAGTATTACATTGACAGCTACACTGTTAAACGATGTTTAAAACCTTTAAACAACTGGTGTTGTTCAAGTAACCTGTTTAGACGAATGTTTAAATATGCAAAACTTGTTTAAGCAGAGTAGTACTTAAAGAACCCCGTTGTTTAAAACTGTGCTGTGCTGTGCTGTGCTGTGCTATGCTGTGCTGTGCTGTGCTGTGCTGTGCTGTGCTGTGCTGTGCTGTGCTGTGCTGTGCTGTGCTGTGCTGTGCTGTTGTTCTATTGACTTTTGAGGACAAATAGTGATGATTTCGGCATTCAGATTCACACCTCCCCATTATTTCAAGCACGTGGCTTAGCTCTGAAACAAATATTTGCTCAGCAACGTGCTTGAGAATATGGGGAGGTCTCAATCTGAATGTGCCAAAATCATCGCTATTTTGTCCACAAATGGCAATAGAGCATCTCTCTACAACACAGCAAAATTGTTGTTGAACAGTTTTACACAATGGTGGTTCTTAATGTACCCTTCTTAAACAAGCGTTGCGTATTTAAACATTCGTTTGAGCAGGATACTTGAACAACAGCAGTTGTTATCAAGTTTTAAATAACGTTTTTACACTGTAGCTCTCGATGTAACACTTCATTGAACAGATGACAAAGTTGTTCTTTTGAGCACAAAATAGTGGTGAATTTGGCATATTTTGAATGAGACCTCCACACATTCACAAGCAGGTAACTAAGCACCAAAACAAGTGATTGCTACGAATGAGGTATCGTTGGAAAGCGGAACATCAGCTTTTTATTTATATGAAACACAATATGAATATATCACAAGATATTTGAAAAATTGGCGATTGAAAACAAATTTCCGAACTTTTTTTGAGCAGTTTATTTAAAAAAGATTCGGCATAATTATGTTATACCCGTCACACCTACATCGGTTAGTATGCGTCGTTCTTAAAAATCACGCACTATGAATACCCCTGTGAAGGGTATAAACCTCTACTTTTCTGCATGACTATCACTCCCCCCGGGATAATATCCCAAACCTTTAACAACGTATGTTTGTTGATGATCCATGTCCTCCCATTCCTCTGTCATGTCTGTACAACTTGTTGTTGTACATTCCTGGTTTTAGATTTCAGGTTGCGTCTTATCCCCACCATAGTTTCTATAACACTATTTAGTACTCCATTAGTTTTGATCAAAATGTCGCCTAATTTGCATGGAAGATACGGGAAGTGTTATACAGTATATTCGAGTGAAATGGGTTAACAATTGGCTCCAAAAACAGCGAGGTCTAATGCTTTTGCTTTTGAGTAACTTGTTTCATTACTGTGATGGTTAAAGCTGTGCTGGAATCTTTTCATCATGATATCTAAATTCAAATTTCAGCAATCTAAAATACATGATTAAAGTTGACACTGCTTCCATAATTGCGTTTAAATTTCAGCAATATAAAATACATGATTAAAGTTGACACTGCTTCCATAATTGCGTTTAAATGTAGCTGGTTGCCATGCAAAATTGCTCAAACTTTACATCAACAACGCGAACAAAAGTGATGACATGACTGTACTGGTGGAGTTAGAGATGATAAAAAATATAGGATTACGAGAAGTTCAACGAGAGATATCGGGACGAGATGAGACTGGACCACAGGAACTATTATACACTCGTCCTAAGAAGTTCCTTGCCACTCATTGAAGTTCAAATATTGAAGTTCAAATATTTCACATAAATATTTAATATAAATTAAACAATTGCATGTCAAAATAAGCAGACAATAATTCTCTATCATGTCTGTATGAAATTAAGATGTACGCATTCATGCATGGCTGAGCACATTCATTAAGCAATGGTAAGGTTCATATTGTGTTCAATCATTCACATTAACTTTTGAATGGAGGGATTATCCAATTTTTTGCAATCTTCTTCCACAGACCTTGCCATTGTCAAGTGAATGGGATCTGCCATGCATGAGTGATCATGTCTAAATTCCATGTTAAGCTGTTAGAGGATTACTTTCTGCTTATTTTGATATATAAAGAGCTTTGTTGCAAAAGGGCTATGGTGCATTTTTTTCAAATATGAGTTTAATATAGAAATGTATAGGGAAAAATCATATGTTTCAAGGAAACAAAGTAATTGTTTTCAAAATGACCTACATGTACATTTCATTGTAAACAGCCATTGAAATTGTTGTTTTGTTGCAAAGGGCCTGTATCCAGAATTAAATCGGGATACAGGCCCTTTTGCAACAAAACAACAACTTCAATGGCTGTATACAATGATATGTAGGTCTTTTTGAAAAAAATGACTTATTTCCTTGAAACATATGATTGTGACCTATACATTTTTATATCAAACTTTTTTTTTTTAAATGATTAAAATAAATGATTTTTTTTGTGTGATATTTTTTCTCTATGTACAAACAGATGGGAGTTTTGTTGCAAAAGGGCCTACATCCAAATTTTCACAAAGTGTAAACATGATTTTAAAAAAATTGAAAACTAGCACATTTGAAATTTATTTCAATTTAAATTAGTATGTAGTGTACCTCTTTCATAATCCATTCAGTTTTTCAATTGCTCAATTTGAATATTTAGAAACAGTTTTTTGACTTTTTCTCAATAAGAACCAAAGTGGATGCAGACAAAAAGTGTGTACTTAATTTTACATCTTGACCTCAGATGACCTTTGACCTTGGTATGTGACCTTTGACCTCATTAACATGTACATATAAAGGTTTTCATGTTGCATCCAAGGGTTGGTTGCAATTGGTCATTGTATGGAAAAGAAATGGACAATACAAAAAGCGTGTACTAAATTTTACATCTTGACCTCAGATGACCTTTGACCTTGGAATGTGACCTTTGACCTCATTAACATATGAAGGTTTCCATGTTGCATCTATGCCTGAAGTTTGGTTGCAATTGGTCATTGTATGGAAAAGAAATGGACAATACAAAAAGTGTATACTAAATTTTACATCTTGACCTCAGACCTTGGTATGTGACCTTTGACCTCATTAACATATGAAGGTTTCCATGTTGCATCTATGACCGAAGTTTGATTGCAATTGGTCATTGTATGGAAAAGAAATGGACAAAACAAAAAGTGTATACCAAATTGTTGACACACCCCCACAGACTACACACACACCGACAATAATAATAATAATAATAATAATAATACAAAATACTTATATAGCGCCTTACAACAAGTTCTCAAAGCGCTTAAATACAAAGATAAAAGTACAATACATAAAATACAAACAAAAACAAATTACAAAATATGAGAGACATACAGGAACTGCACAATAGTTGACAATATACTATAAACAATCAAACACTATGTATGGACTTAAAGATATGAGTCTTGAGACACTTTTTAAATTGGCCAAGAGATGACATTGAGCGAATATATGATGGTAAACTGTTCCAAATCTTTGGTGCTATGATCGCAAAGGTTCTGTTACTGTAAAATTTTGTGTTTCCTGTAGCCGGGATGTGAAGAAGATTTTGAGTTGAAGAGCGAAGGGTTCTCCCGGGAGTGTATTTAGTTAAAAGTTCTGTGATATATGCTGGTGCCATATTATTTAATGCCTTGAATGTGAGCAAAGCTATCTTGTATTGTAAGCGTTGCTGAACAGGGAGCCAGTGAAGCGCACGAAGAATCGGCTTCATATGGTCACGCCTTGAGCACCGTGACACAAGTCGGGCAGCAGAATTTTGCACTCGTTGTAACTTTGCAATCTGGTATTCACGTAGACCATACAATAGGCTATTGCAGCCGTCAAGTCTTGATGACACAAAGGCGTGGACAAGTCGCTCAGTTGACTCGCGATCAAGATATTTGATGAGCTTTCCGTCTTGTAAATGGCAAAAGAGGCCGCGCGAACAATGTTCGAGACATGACCTTTCATTTCCAGGGACTTATCAAAAATGACACCAAGATTTCTAGCTGCACTGGCAATTTCTATGTCAGATTCACCGATTTTAATTTTAGGGAAGGTCAGAGTTTTTACAAATTTGGAACTTACAAATATTACTTCTGTCTTAGAGTCATTCAGCATTAGTTTATTGTGTATCGACCATGCTTTGACATCATGAACACATTGCTCCAGTTTGCGAATAGCGGTTGATCTGTCAGAACGAGTAAGTACTAAGTAGAGCTGGGTATCATCAGCGTAAGTCATATAGTTTATACCATGAGCTTCAATGATGTCACCCAAAGGGGCAGTGTACATGGTGAAGAGCTGTGGTCCCAATACAGAACCCTGTGGGACTCCCTCTGTCAGAAAAATATCATCAGACAAAACCCCTTTAATGTTGACTGACTGGACACGTCCACTTAGGTAAGAGGAAAACCATTCAAGGGCGGTACTGGTAATACCATAGCGATCACACAAACGTTTGATGAGGATCTGATGATCGATGGTGTCAAATGCCGCGGAGTAATCTAATAGAATAAGCACAGCTTCTTGATGCTTGTCAACTGCGTATAGAAGGTCATTTTGAACTCGTAGCAGCGCAGTCTCCGTACTATGGAATTTTCGGTACGCAGACTGCTAATGTCCATGAAGGTCGTTGTCCTGCAGATAAGTGGCAAGTTGAGCTGAAGCTGCTCGCTCAATAGTTTTAGAGATGAATTTGAGGTTTGAGATCGGTCTATAGTTCTTCAGTTCATTTCGATCAAGCTTTGGTTTCTTGATCAAGGGAACAACTTGCGCAACTTTCATCATTTCTGGCATACATCCAGAATTTAACGACGAATTGATGATTCGTGTGATATGCGGAAGTAGAGGATCAAGGCATTTCTTGAGAAGATCGGTTGGAAAAGGATCCAAAGCACACGACTTGTTTGCAGATTTGGTGATGATTTTGTGTACATCATCAGTGGAAACATGACCGAAAGCAGCGAAAGAACTGTTGGTCGATTCAGAAATCTCAATGGAGGAAACAGCAATACATTTCATGTTATCAAGCGTGTCGCGCAGCTTTCTAACTTTACCATGCAAGAATGCTGAAAAATCATTTGCTAGAGTTTTTCTGCACTCATGTTCAGGTAAAACAGGAGCTGTAGATGGTTTTGACAGACGGTCAACAAGTTTGAAGAGTTGACGATCATTGCATCCTGCAATCCGAGTCCTATGATAGTCGCATTTTGCTTGCTCCAACATGTGGCGATACTTGTCACACTGCACCGCGTATATCTGCCTATCGACCTCCAGTCTGGACTTCAACCACCTTCTTTCACACCGGCGTTTTTCACGCTTTTCATGATGTAACGCATCACAAAACCATTTGGCATTTTGGCGAAGAGTCACAGATCTTTCTTTCTCAGGTGCAACACACAACACACATGAAGGATGCTGCCATAAGGTCTCTTCCTACGGACGACCTAAAAATGGGCCAAAGTAGGAAACATGATCCCCATTCTAATTCACTGTTCTAATGCAGCGCAGGCATTGAATTGGTCTGCAGTGTTGTTTATATATTTATATTTTTTCAAACACGGTATAAATCATTCTGGGATACCCTGTATGGTAAATACACCTAGCACATAAAGTCCCTGACCGGGTGCTTTGAGGTATACATTAGAGGTAGATGTTCCGATTTTCAACTTGAAGTTTTCTATTCGACATGAAAGGTCATCCTCAAAAAAGTCGTATTCCAAAGTTTGAGTTGCATAACTCTAATGGTTCATATTTTAGACGCACAAGATGCGGTGAAATGTGCCCACTATATTGGTAGTTACCACTTTTCGCGGTAATTCGATGCTATTTCACCGATTTCTTTGTAATCATACTGATTTGGACGTCAAATTTCAGTATGTTAATCAGAAAAATATGATCTTTCACATGATACGAAAATCTCCATATGTTTGAGAAAAATCTGTGCTATGAAAATGTGATCGGGTCATCTACCTTTAAATGCGCGAATTTCTTCTCCGCAGTTTGATACCTCATTCAACAAAAAATCGAATGGATACTTTTAAAGTTATGGCGATTTCAATGACCGCGCATAACAACAGCAAAGTTGCACTAGGTATAGGAAATCATTGATTTGTGTGACAGTTATGACAGTAATCACACACAATTCAATGAATACCTAGTGCAACTTTGTTGTGGTAGCACACCTCTAAATAATAGGAAGTCGAAATTAGACGACCATTTTGCACCTTATTTTGATCGATGCGCGACGCTTCAAAAGATGATATCTCAATGACCATTGTGATTTAGGAATTGATTTTGGTATCAAATTAAGCCCAAGACAATGCTTATAATATGATTATAACGATAGATCGATTTTAACGATTTAAAGTTAGGAAAATGTTAGGCCTACGACTATGCTAGAAACCCGACATTAGCAAAAGACAAGTTTTTGAATTACGGCCGATGCGCTTAGATTCCCGACTGTGTAAAATCTAACTGATATCGATATATAATTTACAATTTTAATCGAAAGCTTGCTAAAATAGCTAGAGTTTAATACCAAATTGAAAGAATTTCTATGTATAAATTTCTATTTATGCCCCCAAACTATGACGCATTATACACGCAGGCCAACGTACTATTAGATTTTTAGAAGATTTAAACCATGTTCTGGCAAGGTTATTTTTAAATTTACACATACATGTAGAAAGTCATTCAATTTGGTAGTAAACTCTAGCTATTTTAGCAAGCTTATGATTAAAATTGTAAAATATGTATCGATAACGGTTAGATTTTAAGCAATCGAGCATCTAAGCCCTCTACGGTCATTTTTCAAGTTGATTTCAAGACTTACGGCCAGCCATGCACCGTGAAAGTAGGACTACTATTTATTAACAACAAATAGTTAATATTATTTGTGAATGATCTATCATTAAAATTCATATTGTTAGCTTTAATTTGATGCCAACCTCGTCTGCTAAATCACTGTAGTTCCCGAGAAATCACTATTTTAATCACGCGTATTGATAAGTATTGCGCAATAAGAGTTTTCACCTGGAACTATTTATAGGTGTGCTACCTTGTTGTTATGCGCGGTCATTGAAATCGCCATAACTTTAAAAGTATCCATTCGATTTTGTTGAATGAGGTATCAAACTGCGGAGAAGAAATTTACTCATGTAATGTATATCTCAGATTTTTAGTACCGATTATGTATTTTGAATTAGCCAACTTCAAAGCACCTGGTCCGGGACTTTTGTTGCTAGGTGTATATTCAAATATAGATAGAATACATAAGGAAACTCAATAACATCATGATGCAAATTCAAATATCTTCATATTTATTAGATATGGCCACAATATTGTCAATGTCACATTATTTAATCCTATTGATATTCATGTACTATACAAGTGAAGAGGATGTTCTTTCAAAAATGGATAGCAAAATGAGTTTTGATTAACTTGCTGTTTGCAGTAGGCGTAACCAGAGTGGGGGAGGGTAACAATTTTAATCCTACAAAGAGGTAGGGTAGCCCGTAGTCTTTGTGTATTACTTAACCTTGTATAAGGCCAAAACAAAATTGTTTCCAGTAGCAAGCATGAAAAGTCAAATGCGAAATACGTTTTTTTATTTTCTCAAATTCATAGTGGAGATTCACTTGAAATGGTTTTATTTAGTCATTATCTGTGCATTTTTGTTACTCATATGCTCGCTAAAATGTGATATTCGCCGCAGATTTTCACTTTCGTGTTTGCCATATGTGGCCAATCGCCATCTTGAAACATGTTGGACACAATTTCGACAAAAGATGGCACCCTAAAGCCCATGACATACTCCATAATCGCGCGACACGATTTGTCGCTTACGCTCCTTATAAAGAGTGCTATTTACCAAATAAGGGGCTTCAGCGGCAAATCGCTCCGAGCGACTGGGTATGGCACCCTAAAGCCCATGACATACTCCATAATCGCGCGACGCGATTTGTCGCTTACGCTCCTTATAAAGAGTGCTATTTACCAAATAAGGGGCTTTAGCGGCAAATCGCTCCGAGCGACTGGGTAGTATGTCATAGACTTAACAATATTTCCCCATTTTTGTTTATTAAAAAAAATTAAATGCGCAAGAATCAAGCGTCTCAGTAACTACTGGAAACAAACAGGTTTTTTTTGTTTGGCCTAACTAGCTCTCATAGAATTCTTTGCACTAGACTAATTTGTGATAGTTAGCCGAAGTGAAAAGTTGCCTAAATCTGGGAAAGAAATTGAATTACAGGGGAGGAATATTCCAATTCCTGATAGAAACTAGCCGAATTCCTGATAGAGATAGCCCAATTCCTGATAGAAGTAGCCCAATTCTTGAAAGAAGTAGCCCAATTCCTGATAGAAACTAGCACAATTCCCGATAGAGATAGCCCAATTCCTGATAGAAGTAGCCCAATTCCTGAAAGAAGCAGCCCAATTCCTGATAGAAACTAGCCCTATCTTTGTTGAAAGCCAAATTCATGAAAAGCGAACTTCAGAAAATGTGCTGAAAAGTAGCTTATTCAATTTTAATTCAATTTTAATGTTCAACACCTGACATTTCTACAGGAATTTCCCTTCAAAATGCCAATACAATACTACCGTAATACAAAATAACCTATAATTTTTGAATAAGTTAAAAATTATTGAGGCCATTTTTACCATTGTCATTTTATTGACACAGAAATGTTTGTTCAGAAAGAAAAGCATAATGAAGAAAAAATCAATTAAAAAAAATCTCTGCCAAAGTTTTAAACCACCGGTTTTATTCATGAATGGTATTGGTAAATAGTTTACAAAAGTTACTCCATAAAGACCAAGTTTTCTGTACTAAACAACAAGACATAACAAGAAATCAATTACTCTTCAAAAGAAAAAGATATAAACTATTGATAACCTAAAGTATTATTATAAATATGTGTTAAACAAAAGTTTATAAATAAATTTAAAACCTCCATATCAATTCGAGGTTACAACATTTCTCCATACAGTCCGTCGGCCATTTTGAATTTTTACAGTTTATAACAATGTCACATATTTTTCGTGAATATTCTATATCTCTTAGAAATTTTTCACTCACTTCTTTCAATCAAGATTATTCACTCTGAAACAATGATGACCTCTGACCTTAACCTGACCTTGTAATAACTTGAATTGTTACAAATATTAATGAGCAATCTCTTATACAGATCTTTCACATTGAGTTCTCTCATTCATTTCTACCATTTCAAAACCCATCACTGAGTAGCTAACTTGAATTGTTACAAATATTAACGAGCAATCTCTTATACAGATCTTTCACATTGAGATCTCACATTCATTTCTACCATTTCAAAACCCATCACTGAGTAGCTTGATGTAGATTTTTTACTGAGATTCTAATCTTTCTACACTGATTTTTAAAAAATCTTTAAAAACCAACTCCCAATGGAACAAAACGTGAGCACATCATTTTGGTTCACATTAATGTAATTGTGCAATTCTGCGGGTAAGTAAAAGTCATCATTCCTTTTAACGTGTAAGTGCGAGTCAGCTAAGCTAAAATCGTAAAAAAGAATGGTGTTTTTGACTTGACACCAATTTCGCTAATTGAATTACAATCCTGACAGTTCTGACAACCTGAAAATTAGCTGGATAATGTGAATTCGAATGACATAGTCAATCACAGTCAATATATTATATTTGTCACATCACACAGCAGATTGTGACGTGTTCCGTTTGGTCACACCTTCAAGTATGCTCTGGATCAAGACCCAATGTTAACCTTTAGTAAAACCGGTCTGATTGCACTAACCATAACCAAGAACAAGTTACATTTTGAGATTTTTATTATTTATTTCTTCTATTTCTTTTCTTTTCTTTTTTTTTTTACATTTTTTTTGGAGGGAGAGGTGTAAAATGTGTATGGTTAAAACTTTTACACCTATTACCCTAATACTTGTTAAGCAAAAAAAGAGCCAAATATCTTCTCTTTTTGCTAAAAGAGCCAAATATTTTCCGAATTTACATCCAATACTACTAAACAAGCATACTTTTAATGACATTATATCCTCGGACACATATTTCAAATCCCATATCCTTAAATGCTAAACGCCAAGTCAAATTTTAAATCCCCTGCATCAACTGAGGTAACATCATAACCAATTGACCTATCATAAACCCTGTTAGATAGGCAGGCAGTGCTCTATGAGTTACATATCACTATAAATATCCTGGTAACTTGTTTTTGATTGGATAATTACAGAAGCAGACAGTCAGGGAGACAGGTCGTAATAATAAATGTTTTTACAAGACAAACTTTGTTGTCCGCTCGGCGAGTGATCATCTTTAATTGTACAGATCTTCATCGCCCGCATCGCCGTCACCGTACAAATTTGAGTCGTTATTGCCGGTGGACGCTCCTGTGCCACCGCTTGGACCACCGCTGCTTGCTTGGTCAGGGAATCTGGAATGGTAAAAAATGTACGGTTAGGATTGTTCATCTGAATGAAGAGTTCATTTCCAGAAGTGATTAAAATTCATTAGCTGCCCCCCCCCCCCCCCCCTGTCAAATTTACTACCGACAGAACAGAATTTAGTCAACATTTATGTAATGATTACCAGTTTACTTGGAGTATTAAATGTTGGTACATTTTTCAGCAATTTTCAACAAAATTCTTAAAAGAGGTTTTTGTTGTTGCTGTAGTCCCACAAAAATTGACAACTGGCAGACAAGATGCATGCATCATATAAGACATAATGGTTTCTAATGGATTTAAGTGGATTTAACTTTCCTTATTGGTTTGTTAATCCCATATGATATTGTTTCTTTACATGTGATCCTATACATCGGCTTAACTGATAAGACCCGACAAGAATCCATTGAAAAGATTTTTGTTTTACCTCCATATAAATTCCAGTAGAGGTGAGATCAACTCAACTGGGGTACGATAGGAGGAAAGGCTACAAAACACATGTGAATGGGGAAGGGGGATTGTTTAGACCGCTTCAGAATCCCTGTGGACAAAACATTAATAATGTGTGTGTAATACCATAAGCATGTGCAAGATCTGTGTGATTCAGTTGTGTGACATCTTCAGGCATACGAGGGGGTATCAAAAAGTTTTAGAAATCACCCAGAAGTGAAGGAGCCAGAAACTTCATTTTGATATGTGATCCTTCAGACATCTTTACAAAGTCCCTGTGAAAAGTTACACATTTCTCCTACTATCTATTACCTGTCCACAGACCGCCATTGTAGAGATCCTCAGATTGACCGCCATTGATTGATTCTCAGATTGCCCCAGATTGTGTTTTTCCCAAAACAGCAATAAATGACAGAAAGGGGTCAAAGGTCATTCCAAACAAGCTTGGTGACAATAATCTTATGGGTAACATGGGGTGTACACAGATTGACCTCTTGTGACCCCTACATGACATTTGACCCTTTCTGTCAACTATTTGTTGCTGTTTGGGGGATAACACAATTTGAGGCGATCTGAGGATCAATTAATGGCGGTCAATCTGAGGATCTCTACAATGGCGATCTGTGGACAGGTAATAAATAGTAGGAGAAATGTGTGACTTTGCACAGGGACTTTGTAAAGATGTCTGAAGGATCACATATCAAAATTAAGTTTCTTGCTCCTTCACTTCTGGGTTTTCTAAAACCTTTTGATACCCCCTCGTACATGTGTACATCATGAAATAGTCAGTACTCGATATAGTCACCACCCAGAACAGTTTATAATGTCATAGTCTTGAAACAAGGTGTCCCAGAAATATTTATACCGTCGTGTTTGAAAAAGATAACTGAAGGACAATTTTTGGTATCACAACGATGAACCTCTTCTCTCCTCACCTGAAATTGCCGCCAAAGCCACGGCTTTGCTGTAACGTCTGCGCAAACATCTCATACTTCCTGATGTCGTTGTCGCTTACGGATCGTCGAGCGAACCTCATGGCCTCCTCAAAATGCGTCTTTGTGATCTCAGGTACCTCGTCTTGGTCATCGGTCTCCTACACGTGTGCATGGATGGGGAAAAAAAAGACGGGTCAATTCAACTGGGCTCATAAGAGGACACACTAACTTACTTACAGCCTGTCCCCGAATAATTTGAACTGTGTTTGACAAAAACAACAGCGTACTCAGTCTAATAGTAGTAATACACCTGTAATATACTGGTGGACATGTCTGTATTTTATTCTCAATGAAGTGGCTGAGTCGACAACAAATGATTGCTACAAATGTGGTACTGTGTGAAAAGAGGCCATGCATCCGCTTTCCACTGATATGAAACACGTTATGAACATTAACGTAATACAATCAACTGAAATATTTTTCCAGACTTCATTTGAGGAGGGGTGGGGGTTAGAGGCGTTGCGTCTCCCTCCCCATACCGGCGTGAAAAACTGCAATTGTCCAACTAATTTGCCTGTCTTCCTTTCTTCTTTTAATTGCCTTTATGTTTCTCACAAAACATTTTGCTCTATATAAAAATTGACACCTGGTAGGCAAATTGCATCATAGAACATAAAGGGCCGTATTCTCGTACTAAACACGGTTTTAGCTTAAAATCGTGTCTAACTAAACGCGTGTTTAACTAAAACGCGAGTTTATCTTTTAAACAATGTGTTTAACTAAACACGGTTTTAAACTCGGCGAATCTCGTTCCCAGGGTCGTTGTGCGTTACTGTATAGTATGTATACAGGTATTTATTGTTGTTGTGGCCCTAATAGGTTACAATAGATATCGACTGAATACCTCAAACGCACGTGTATTTTTAATACTACACAATATGCTCGGCAGCTTACAGCGGGCACGGTTGAGTAATCATTCAAGGCATACAGTTCGTGTATTTGTTTAGTTAAACGCGCCTTAAACTACCCCCATACCCATGTTTAAAGTTAGACACTTTTCAGTGAGTTAGACGCGTGTTTAAGTAAAACAAATGTACAAGAATCGCGCTTAGTTAAACGCTGTGTCTAAAGTCAAAGTTAGACGCGTGTTTAGCTTAAAACCGTGTTTAACTACGTACGAGAATACGGGCCAAAGTGTCTAATGAATTTTAGTATACTGTATAAGTGGAAGTTTTTGTGCGTTTAATTTTTCGCGCTTTGCACATTGTGGAAAATTTTGCTTTTCTTCTCTTTTTTTGCAATTTTAAGCTTCCTTACATAGACCTACATACAATACAAAATGAATATATTTGCGCATTTTTATTTTCGCGCTTGCTTATTTTAGCGTGAAAATAAATGTTGCTCGAATATTTCCCCTTATACAGCAGCTTTCGTTATTGGTTAGTCAATCCCATATGATATTGTTTCTTTACATGTGATTCTATACATCGGCTTAACTGATAAGAGCCGACAAGAATCCATTGAAAAGATGTTTATTTTACCTCCATATAAATTCCAGTTGAGGTGGGATCAACTCAACTGGGGTACGATAGGAGGAAGGCTACAAAATACAACCTATTTAGAATCAATTTCAGAAAAACCGTAAAGCATGTGTCAGTGTGTGATTCAGTTGTGTGACATTTTCACAGGGATACATGTCTCCTGTAACCTGGAAAAACCTAGTAAGTCAATTTTTGTGAGAATTGAGTTAGACCCATAATTTGGACTTAATACTAGGTTTTCCCCCTTCAGTTTATCAAGTTAAAGTGTGTGAAACTCTTCCCTGACGGCAGTTTTTCATCTGGAAGAACCTAGTATGGAAAAAATATGGGAACAGTTTTCTTTTTGTTTTCTCAAATTTGCGTTCAACAGACTTACTAGGTTTTTCCAGATTACAGGAGATGTACGTCTCGAACTGTCTAAGGGACTGGGATTCAACCTACTCGGTACCGTTGATAATGTCTCAATGTTCTCTAAACGCAACATCCAGGACAAAGAAGATTTCTTGAGCTTGAGCATCACAAGCATGCCTCGCTTCCATCACATGACCAGTGGTTTTCAGTCAACTGGTTCCCATTGACAAATCATTACAATGGAAGACATTGCTAATTGAGGGTCTTTAAGAAAGTCCTGCTGCAAGTAGCACAATTTGGTGCGATATCAGTGATGTAACTTTGGGTCAAGGTACCCGGGTCAAAAATGGATTGGGCGCCCCCGACCAAGGGTGTGCATGGTACTGACCCAGTGGGGCTTTAGAGTAAAAATCGATGTGTGGTCCAGGAGCCTGCTTAAGAGCCCATGGTGGGGATTCAGGGTCGGAGCCCTGCGAAGCTGTTGGGTTTTAGCATGTCTGAATTATTGCGTCAAAAGGTATCCAGGCCTGTGGGACAGGGCCAACCGTGCTAATTAATAGCACAGTAAATTGAGGCCCATATCCAACTTCTTTCAATTCTTTTTTGAATAGATATGATAAAAAAAAATTAAAAAATTGAGGGTCTTTAAGAAAAACACATAGAGACTGGATTGATATCACACAGTGGCGCAACTCCTATACGCTCTGGGTGGGCTTGGGCACTCGGGCTTAGAGCCACCCATGACGACCAAAGCCCTGTGGGCACTAGTCTTCTTCGTATACCGTATATAATTTCACTGTCACACAATCGAACAACACCCTCTGACGTGCTAATTAATAGCACAATTGAGCCCCATATCCAACTTCTTTCAATTCTTTTTTGAATATATATGATAAAAAAATTGAGGGTCCTTAAGAAAAACAACTAGGGACTGGATTGATATCACACAGTGGCGCAACTTCTATACGCTCTTGGTGGGCGTGGGCACTCGAGCTTAGAGCGACCCCTGACGACCAAAAGCCCTGTGGGCACTGGCAGTGTTGCTATGCATGATGAACTGCACAGGAAATCTTCTCTGCATACGGAGTGTCCTAAATTCCTAACACTGCATAACATTATAATAGCTTCATGCTGAACATGGACACTGATTGTATACATTTTCAATAGAGATAATTTTGACCAAATACTGATCGTATTAACTTTCAAAAGATAGATAATTTTGGCAAATACTACTTATTTACAAAATTCCAACATTAAAACTCATATTTACCATATCTAAATCTGGGTTTTCCTTCTGTTCCCTCATCTTGCGAATGTCCTGCTCAATGCTCTCCCTGATGGCAAGTTTACACGCTCGCTGACAGATCTCTGTAAGATCGGCACCGCTGAAACCGTGCGTCACCTTGGCCATGTATTGAATGTCAATTTGCTAGAGACAAGCACATAAAGATAAACCAAAAGAGTGAGATTAGGTAAGGGCTGAATATTAATACATGCAAACCGATGGACCATTTGTTAGCCCTATAAGACGACCGGAGAAAAACTCTGTTTTACGGGGCAAACAGACCTCTCAGGTAGGGTCGGTCGGTCATTTTCGACAACAAAAACTCCCAATGTTTCAAAAAAGTTAGAACATTTGTCAAAACTATTTTTTGTAAACATTTTTTTAAAGCTATGGTAGCTTTAAGACGACCGGAGAAAAACTCTGTTTTACGGGGCAAACAGACCTCTCAGGTAGGGTCGGTCGGTCATTTTCGACAACAAAAACTCCCAATGTTTCAAAAAAGTTAGAACATTTGTCAAAACTATTTTTTGTAAACATTTTTTTAAAGCTATGGTAGCTTAAATTGGGTCAAATTCACATTTCACACGCTTGAAACCCAAAAGTGCCCAAACAATTTATTCCTTATCCTCATCCCTCAATGTTTATCCCCTGTCAAGTTGGCTTTGGAGTAATCAGGGATGCAAGTGGGTGATTGATCAATTTCCTGAAATTTTAACGCGAACTTGGACAGATGACCTGAGCATTTGCACGCCGTGTCAAACTTTTATAGGGGCTTGTCTGGAGAATAGGCTATAGGGTATCACCCCCTAAAAAATATGTTTGACTCTTTTTATGCTAAAATATCATCATCCAATTCCGGAAATGCAAAAACAAAATGTTAAACAATTTTTAAAAATCCAGAATTCTTTTTTTTATGGCCAAATATCCGGAATTCCAGAAATTTCCGGAAGTCTTGCATCCCTGGGTAATTAACAGCATTTTTTAATAACACCACAGCATAACATCACAATTAATATTTATAAAGACGATACTCCATCTAGATCATAGCGCAAGTCTTTTTTATTCAGTTCATAACACGGACGTTTGCACTGCTGCATTCGTTCAACATGCGTTCAACCAGTGGCACTAACATTATTTGTTAATGACTTGAGGACTAAACATGCTCTTTTGAATGATGGCTATGTATGCCCACTACTGTGTGTACTTACATCTGATACTGGTGATTTCCTAAGATTGGCTTTGAGGATGGAGATACGGGACAATTCATCGGGGAGTGGAATGTAGATGAGCTGATCTAGACGACCCGGACGCAGGATGGCAGGGTCTACAATATCAGGTCTGGAAAAAAGGAAGCAAATAAAACAAAGATTCGTTATACTATGTCATATAGTGCACCAGGGTAGGATTGGGGATGAGAACAATCAAGTTACAAAAAACTATACGGGTGTGAAGCTGACCTTTTCCAAGCCCGAGGCATTAAGTGACACGTACAAAGATACAACAATAGGCGATCTTTTGGTGAGAAAATTGTCACCCAAAAGGTAGTCGCAAATCTTTGAATTTTTTTATTATTAAAATGCTCCTTTGGTTGATATTTCCCCCCCCCCCCCCCCCCCCCCCCCCCCCCCCCCCCCCCCATCGTAGTAGTTTGTCGTAGTAGTTTGTATAGTGGTAACTGACAGATAACAAATAACGAGTCTGTAACACTCCACAAAAACATGGTACATGTATAGTCAAAAAATATTGGGACAAATACAACATTGCATACAGGAAGTGTTGGAAGGAAGACATATTTTTGTGTGTAGCAAAAAGTGCTACACAATAGTATTTTTGTATTGCATAGAATTATTTTTCTATACACTTGACAAATTGAGTAGAAGCACTGCAACAAACGTGTAGCCTTTTCCCTCCACACTAGTCCAAATTGATTCTCAAAAGAGAAACTGTGTAAATAAAACACCATTGCAAGAGGGAAAATCCCTACAAGAATCTAAACGGATTCTTGCAACCCCTCACATCAAAACTACCTGCCGATTAGTCAGAAAGATGGATACACTATTTGTAATTGTATCCCTGATAAAGATTGGAGTAAAATATTTTAGAAGCAGTATTCAATTGGTTATTCTTTTGAGTATAGCTTGAAATTAACCAACCATAAACATTGTTCAATAAAAACACAGGTAGTGCCCAGGGGATAAACAAACTTCTGACCTTGACATAAATTTTGGTAAAACCCTAAAACTGTAAAAAAAACCAGCCTGAAATCAGACAATGTTGTGAAAAATGGACAAAGCGCATTATTTACCTGTTCGTGGCACCGATGATGAAGACATTTTTCTTGGAGCCCATACCGTCCATCTCTGTGAGCACCTGGTTGATGACTCTGTCAGAAGCGCCGCCGGCATCACCGATGTTGCCACCGCGAGATTTGGCGATGGAGTCCAACTCGTCAAAGAACAGCACACAGGGGGCTGCTTGTCTGGCCTGTTATTGGGTGGAGAGTTTGCAATGCAGTGAGATTAGTGAAATAGGTCAATTTAAATGCACTACGCAAATTTGAAGCGAAGGAAAATATAATCTGAAAAGCTGAATTCCTTAATTTCCTATACGTTTTGAAAATCAAAGTATTGCAAATCAGAAGGCTGGTAGTTCTTGTAGAATGTGTATTTATAAATTGCATGTTATCATTTTACTAAACACCAAAATAAATGCTGCAAAAAAGGAAGTTCCCATTCATAAGAGAGGTTATAACTTTAAATCTGATAATCTCATAATGCTATAATTGATATAGACCTTTAAAGAATCTTTTTAATCAAAAAAGGGGTTGTGTTGCCCTCGGTGATCGACCGTAAAATTCGAAAAAGTCAGGTCGCATTGTTCAACAAAATATTATTTTCAGCTTTCCTTATTGCTTAGTAAATCCCATGTGATATTGTTTCTTTAGATGCGATCCTATACATCGGCTTAACTGATAAGACCGACCAGAATCCATTGAAAAGATGTTTATTTTACCTCCATATAAATTCCAGTTGAGGTGAGATCAACTCAACTGGGGTACGATAGGAGGAAGGCTACATACAAATGACCTATACCTACATACAAATTGAATAATCCGCACATTTTTATTTTTGCGCTTGTTGATTTTAGCGCGAAAATAAATGTAGCATGAAAATTTCCACTTTTACAGTAGTATATCTTCAAATATGGTCAAGGTAAATGAATTTCAATAATTGTCAATAATTGAAGGGAAACATGAAAATTTGAGCATTATTACATTTATGAACCATATTTTGCGTGACAAATCTAGATGTTAACATTTGTGAAAATTCCTTGACCGATAACTTTTCAATTTTTTGCATGGCAAAGCGCAAACTGTTGATGTCATATTGAGTAAAGTTTAAAACAACTCATCATTATAACCAATACCAACCTTATCGAATACGTCTCTGACGTTAGCTTCTGATTCACCGAACCACATGGTGAGCAGCTCTGGTCCTTTGATAGAGATGAAGTTAGCCTGGCACTCGTTGGCGATGGCCTTGGCCAGCAGCGTCTTACCGCAACCCGGCGGACCGTAGAAAAGCACGCCGCGACTCGGCGTCATGCCAAATTTGAGGAATTTGTCAGGGTGCTCGACGGGGTACTGTACCAGCTCCTGCAGCTCTCGCTTGACGCTCTCCAGACCTCCGATGTCCTCCCAGGTGACGTTGGGAACCTCAACGACCGTCTCTCTCAGGGCACTCGGGCTACTCTTACCCAGTGCAAACTGAAGGAGAAATAGATGGGTATATCAAAAACCATGCATTTTCTTGTCTAGAATTTGTTTGATTATTTAGTTACCTGATGTATATTTATGTTCTGTTTTGTTCCCTTTTTTTTCATTTACCAATCATCCGATGTACAATGCTGCATGAAACCACCAGTGCAGTGTGGCATGATGATGCGAGAACAAGATCTCGTGTTTATTCATGAATTGATCAGTGCGCACTATTTGTTTTTGTCTTCACATTGAGCACACACACAAGGATCGTGTGTAAATGGTGAAGACAGGAATTAAGGATTCAGTATTAAGTCAATCTTACCCTAAAGTCATCCATATTGACAGCTAACGAGTCCATCACCTCTGCATCGATGGTATCCTCGTCAAGATCGATCAAGTCCATCTTGTTACGGATCTGTTGCAGGGCCGCCTCTGAACAAAGGGCCGCCAAATCGGAGCCCACATGACCATGGGTTTCATTAGCAATCTGAAACAAACAAATAATTTCCTTCATGAATGACTTAAGTCTGTAAAGTTTAATTACGCTACAACATGTCACATTGGTATTATTTTGTGAATTTTTTTTATGAGGTGAGGAAAAAAACACCCTGTTCTACAGACCCGGCCGACCCACTTTTTGGATTTTTCAAGAATTTATTTTTTAGATTGCCCCCTAAAATCAGCCATTTTTTGACCGGAAATATGTCAAATATTTTTTTCAGAAATGTTTTAGCCGACCATCCGATCAGCCCGATTGTATCTATGGCGTGAACTTCCGTGAAGAATATTACTGCCCACACGCTCATTATTCAGCCAGTTCTGAACTTCTCTGCTGGCGACTACAACGCAAATTAAGGTTTTGTCTTATTACATGTTAACCGCATTAACAATTGCTTTGGAGCCCTACTGATGTACTTCTTCTTCAATCTTCACCAACTTTGAAAGTGACCACCTCACCTGTTCAAGGTCTACATCATCGCCTAGCTTCATGTTCTTGGTGTGAATTCTTAAGATCTCTAGACGTCCTGTGGCATCTGGGATTCCAATATCAATCTCACGGTCGAAACGACCTAGACGACAAAAAAGTACAAGCTATTATAATTAATGTCTTTTACAAAAGATGCTGGTCTGGAGGATTTCCTCAATTGTACTGACTCTCAAGGATCGACAGATGCAGAAATACCATTACTGAATCAAAATACCTTGCCTATTGAGGTTAACAGTTCCATGGCAAATGCACAGTTTTGAGCTTTAGGTTTGACACGGTTAAGGTAAATCTTTTGATTTTTTCATAAATGATGAATTTGAAACAATATTATTATTTATCATTATTTGTTTGTTGGGGTTAACAAAAGTTAATATCAAATTATAACATTTATTTTCAATTATTTGAATGTTCAGTGATATTGTGACGCCTACTAAAAAAACATGAAATATAGTATTTGATGCAAAATTAAAGCATTTTTCCTCACACATTTGAATATTTAACCCAAGTACAACAAGCTCGTTGCATATTTCTGTGTGGGACACTCTGCAAATTCAATGCAACACATTGTGAAACATGTTTAAAGTGGTACTATAACAATCTACATACCAAATCTACGCAGAGCTGAATCAATGCTGTTGGGTCTGTTAGTGGCTGCCATGACAATAACATGTGCCCTCTGTTTCAGTCCGTCCATGAGAGTCAGCAACTGTGAGACTATTCGACGCTCCACTTCACCATGAGTCTGTAAGGAAAAAAAAGAAAACGTTGCCGTTCGGTCAAAAACCTCTTAATTTTTTCTGGCCCTTCAGTATGTTTAAAGTAAAACTGACGAACAATTATTCATAGGAAGTGCTGCTTTGTTCAGGGGCACTTGGACGGTTTTGATAGATGTGTTTTTGTAATTGCGATTATTAGATTTACCTCCATTCTCTATAATTGTGAACACCTAAACAGTTCTATTCAATCTTCCTGGAATTGCTTAGGAGTCTCTACGAGAATATTGTCTTGGATCCGTGCCGAAATTCTACCCCTGATGGATTAAGTTACTACCAATTATTTGATGATTGATCTATAAAAACTTGCCTTTCTCTCCTAATATGAGGTAAGAAAAACCGAACAATTCATTTTGACTAAAGGCCTAATGCTTAGTAGAAAGAAGCTGGTAGAAATAATCAATGTTAGTTAACCGACCAACCAGACTGTCCATGTAATCTCTCCCTTTTTTCTTCATTGCCAAATCATGTTACCATATGCCTTCTTTCTTTCCCAATACAGACACGTACCTTTTCTCTTTTCGGGGCTATTGAGTCGAGTTCATCGATGAAAATGATAGCTGGTGCATTCTTCTCGGCTTCCTCAAAGGCTTTACGCAAATTGGATTCGGAGTCACCGGCGAGTTTGCTCATGATTTCAGGACCTGTCGAATGTCATCATAAAAGAGGAATATTAAAACTCCATTACAAATTAATTGCACGTCAACATAAAATTGAGGTGTAATCTCGCGTGGAGGAGAAACAAACGAATTCTAGAACCAGGGTCTATGAGAAAAGCCCCTGGTGAGAGTCTGGGGGCCTTGCCCTCTGAAGTTTTGTTTTTTTATAGCTATTTTGTATTGCTTGACGACAAATGACCTTAACATTGCGCTAGACAAACGACTACAGACCGACGTTATCATCATGGACTTCAGCAAGGCTTTTGATGTGGTGCCACACAAAAGACTGATGCTGAAGCTCGCCCACCATGGTATCCAAGGGCCGACTGCCTCATGGATCACCGACTTCCTAATGCGAAGAAAGCAGAGGGTTGTCATCGGGGGCGAGCACTCAGACTGGGTACGTGTCCAATCAGGCATTCCGCAGGGCACAGTACTTGGTCCACTTCTCTTTTTAGTCTACATAAACGACCTGCCTGACAACTTGACCTCCACTGTTAGACTTTTTGCCGACGACTGTGTCATCTACAGGACCATACGGAACGACAAGGACGCCACCCTACTACAAAAAGACCTGGACAACCTTGCAAAATGGGAGAAAAGGTGGCAAATGAAATTTAATACAGATAAATGCTTCACACTCAAAGTCTCATGTTCTCCAAATCCAAAAAATCATGTATACACTCTCAACGACACCCCACTTCAGGAGACTAAATCGCACGCATACTTGGGAGTAGAAATATCACACAATCTTAAATGGAATAAAAAATAAACAAAATAGCTGCAAAGGGGAACAGATCACTGGGATTCATTAAAAGGAACTTACACTCATGTACAGCTGATATTAAAAACCTAGCATACCAGTCATTGGTCCGCCCAACCTTGGAATACAGCTCTTCGGTCTGGGATCCATACACGCAGGAACAAATACATAAAATAGAAGCGGTTCAGAGAAGAACTGCCAGATTTGTTAAACACGATTATGATCGCTTCAATAGCGTGACTGATATGCTCAAGGACTTAAACTGGAGTGACCTTTCTACGAGGCGAAAAGTCAACCGCCTATCCATCTTCCAGAAGGCATATTATGGTCAACTATCAATCCCAGTTCAAACACTATTATATAATGATAGGCCTGATTTCAGCCATGTGATAGTTTTTACTATCATTATGGCTAGATATTAAATTTGTGATATCATTATATAAAACAAATATTGAATGCCTTTTGCTCATGCAATAGTAAAACTATATCACTCTGTCGAATTTGGATTGTTCCATCATACTCGGCTGCGCCTCGTGTAATGGAAAAATCCAAATTTGACCTCGTGATATAGTTTCTACTATCACACTCTCCGGCATTCAATATTTGTATACTACACCCGGTCACTCGCCTTACAAGAAGACTCCATAGCAAATCATTTCTTGAATTACAACCGTCACGCGACAGCTACAAATATTCTTTCCTACCAAGAACTGTCACGGACTGGAACAATTTACCTGAGAGCATAGTAAACATAGAACTCGGAACTCGCCATACCCTTCAAAAACCAAGTCACAAAGCACTTCAAGTAGCAACCTACATAACAAAGCGCACACACATCACCGGTTTGCATTACTCCACTAGGAGTGTTGAACTGTAACCCCAAAGAAGAAGAAGAAGGCTCTCAGACATAATAAATTAGTCAAATTAACTGTTGGCACTTTAAAGGTTTTTACGTACTTGATTGTATCATCACAAATTATGCATTTCACAATGTCCGGTAAATCCATCTTTCTGAATTATAGTCTGATAAAAAATGTCCCGCATCATCACTCGTCTCAAGCCAATCCCATCTGAATCTGTTTTTGAGAGCCTTGTCGATGTTTCTAACAATCGCTTTTCGATCTACCTCTATTATCAAAATGAAGTAAATTATCCACATAATTTGATAGGTATCCCCTACCCCTAAGGATGGTGTTTAAAACTAAAATCAAAAAGTATGCATCACAAAATCCTCAATTAAAAAGACTTGACGGTAATATCATTGCGTACATGCCTATGATTTTTTATTAATTATGATAAATGGGAAATCACCTACATGCACCCTGACTATAAACTGTGAATATCATCTAGGTAAATTTTGAGAGACCTTTCAAATTTGTGCTTTTACTGGAAACATTGGCGATTACGGTGACATTTTCAAGCTCGTCAGAGATGTAGTCCACTCCATGGGCATATTTTGGAAAATCGAGCTGGTTCACCTACCTATTTTTTTCACTTTTTGGTGGTGAAATGTGATCATCTTTAACAAAAAATGACTCTACGGGGTCCAATTTCGCAATTTAGTGGTCTAAAACAAAGTTTTATATCAGTGTTTTTGTACATATCCCTATGGAGCTCTATTTAGTGGTGTATCCCCTTCAAAATTCTGCACCGTAAAAAGTCCGTAAGAATTTGAAAACATCGTACAGTTCTCAGCCGAGTGTGTATATCTGGATTATCTGAACATCGGATCGCAACTCAAGATATGAATTATCTGCAATTTTCAGGTGTTGCCAAAAACCCATTCTCCCAACAATATCCATACGGAGTCTCAGGGACATCACATGGACCGAGATCAAATGAGATATTGGACAGTGATTGTCGTTGGTTTGAGAGAGAGGTTTAAGGGGCATGGGAGTCTACGTATGGGTGTGTGCCCTCAATTTTCCTAGGAATTGGTTTTTTTGCACCCAAGTAATACTTGGCATTATATACAAACTCCCATATAAAATCGTTTACCTTAATTCGTAGTATATCATGTAATATTTCACAATTTGGTAATTTCGATGTAGATCACATCAAAATTATCTGCAGAATTTGGCACATATGACATCACATGGACCGAGATCAAATGAGATATTGGACAGTGATTGTCCTTGGTTTGAGAGAGAGGTTTAAGGGGCATGGGAGTCTACGTATGGGTGTGTGCCCTCAATTTTCCTGGGAATTGGTTTTTTTGCACCCAAGTAATACTTGGCATTATATACAAACTACCATATAAAACCGTTTACCTTAATTCGTAGTATATCATGTAATATTTCACAATTTGGTAATTTCGATGTAGATCACATCAAAATTATCTGCAGAATTCGGCACATATGGCTTCAGCAGAATGTCATCTAGCGCCATCACTTCAACCCTTTTCCCATGAAATATTACGTTTCAGGGTTCTATTATACCTTATCTATTGAAACATTTTCCTTACTTTTTTTTATTTATTTTTCATCGGCAATCTCTCTGTGCCCTTTTAAGGAGGCCATTACATCAGAGCCAAGATGTCTTTAACTATAGGTAAATTAATAAAGATGAAATCACGCGAATGGTTGTGCGCGCTTCACGCAATGTACGCGATACGCTGCTTAGTTGTGTTCGTTCAATTATTAATTTACCTATAGCATTTACGAGGTCACATTTCCGGAAGGTCAAGTTTGCTATATCCGATCAAGGTGAAGCAACACCTCAAAATTCCAGGTAATTTTGATCTTGTGTCAAGATCGAAAGTTTAACATCAAATTAAATTCTAGTGCTGTACATACCGTTAATGAGGAAGAAGAAAGCTCCTGTCTCATTTGCTACAGCTCTTGCAATTAATGTCTTTCCTACACCGGGTGGTCCATATAGCAAGATGCCTCGGGGTGGCTGAATGAACAAACATAAGTTATATCATTAATATGCGGTTTTGCCGTTTCAGCAACTAATGCCAAGTTATATCGAAATGCTATTACGGTTATCATTTTAATGCAAAATGCTCTTTGTATACAGTATTGTGGGATTAAATTTCAGTTTGAGAATAGCCTGTGTAATTTTTAAAACTGGCTGTACAAAAATGTACCAAAAAGCCTGCACAGCTAGCGGCTGGTTGCTAAAACCCTTGTGGTCTGGGGCAAAAAAAGGAAAATTGCCCGGTAAGACGGCAATAATTTCCCATTGAAAAACCATCCAAATAAAGAATGTTCCTGCAAGAGCTTCCTGAATTCCTTATTTTATTGCAGACTTAAAATCGAAAACACTTTTCTTATCTTGTTAAAGGCGGGAGACCTGATCACTTTAAGCTATTTCCCATCAAATTTGAGATTTGTTAGCATATACCTTAGGCCCGAGAGAAGTTTCCTTTAGATCCTATGAGAAATATAGTATTTACTTATTCCCACAAGTGGTTAACCACCCAGAAGTCTGAGAACTGTCTATGAGCACATTTCAAGGAAATGTTGCTTCTATCATGAGAGAACCACTTGATTAATTAAATGTAGATGACCTGATTTTCAACTTGATGTTTTCTATTTTACATGAAAGGTCATCCTTTAAATTGTTGCATTCCAAAGTTTGAGTTGCATAACTCCAATGGTTCTATTTTTAGAAGCGCAAGGTCAAAAGACATGTGCCCATTGAGAAGTACAAAGATTGGTTGGTGGTTAAACCACCTTTGGCAGTAATTCACCACATTTTAGCCTATAATTTCCAAATAAAACATTTCAGGCCCCTAATAATTTAATAATAATGAGAAAAATATGAGGATTCTTCTGATACCAAAATATCTTGAAGTGAAGAAAAAAATCATAGCCCCCAAAAAGTGATCGGGTCATACCTTTAAGTCAAATTTTGGTAGAAGATGTATAGAAAATTCAGCAAGAAAAAGGTTGGGTCATAAGGAAACAAAAACATTCTGCTCTCAATTTTGTTATTACCTTGACGCCAATAGCCTTAAAGAGTCCGGGATGTCGTAGCGGCAACTCCACCATCTCCTTGATCATCGCCAGCTGTGTGCGAACTCCGCCGATATCGTCGTAACCAATCTCGTTCAGGTTCTCCTCCTCTTCCTGTACAGAAAAGTCATAGGTCAAACCATTGTTACGTTATACAAGGTTGAGAATGATGTATTTAAAACAAAATCAGGATACAAATGAATAAAATTGGTTCAAAAGGCAAAATAAAAGCCTGATTAGTAAAATATGTTGTGCTATGTTACATTGCATCTCATTGTATAGGTTAAAATATAATAAAACAGACACGTCTATCAACCGAAACGTCGGTTTTATTATCTATTCAAATTGTGCATCTCTACAATCACACTGTCGACTATTTTATTTTCAAATATATAAAAGCCTGGCTCAATCTCGAGCTGACTCCCAAACTCCATTAGATAAGATATCTTGACCCCTTCTCTCTTGGTAGGAAGACAAAACTTACCTCTCTCTTAATGGGCTCTCCCTCGCAATGAATCACTGTGTCAGGGGCAACAATGCAGTAAGGACCTGGCTCTGTCTCAACTACTTTGAATTCTACGGCTCTCATTCCTCCGCGGACGAGAAAGATGTCGCCTTTGCGTACGGGTCTGTAGGCCTCTTGGAAATAAGGCTTAAGGTAGACCTCAAAGAGGTTACTATATAAGAACAATAATAAACAAATGTTTAATGTGTCAATTTTAATAAGGTCTTTCAACAATTGCCCCATTCCTAAGTCCACTAGCAAAGCCTTATTGATTCATAAACCCTACACTGCTATGACCACAGTAGGCTGATCGAAGCCCAGCGCTCAAGGAAAGTGTTTAATGTGCAAAGCTAGTTTATGCCTTTTCAGATTAAGCAGCAAAACAAATCAAAATTTGAAACTATGTTATTATTTTGTTTTGATTTTATTGACGATAATTACATTGATGTCAGAAATTTATTTTATTTTAAATTTATTCAAAAAATGTTGAAAAACACCTAAGTTTTGATACACTGCAAATTATGAGCGTTTACTTTTGGACAAACCAAAAGTAAACTCAAAAGTAAACGCAATTCTAAACACAAAAGTAAACCTAAAAGTAAACGCAAAACTAAACATTTCTTGTATTTTGCACCCAATTGACCTCAAATCACGCTCCAAGTGAGTGAATATAATCACAAATGTTTCCACCATCTGTGATATAATAGGACAGTTATTGATTAGAGGCTGGGTGCAAAACAGTTTAGTTGTTGGGCTCACATAAGTGTTTAGTATTGCGTTCACTTTTGAGTTTACTTTTAGTTTGTCCAAAAGTAAACACTCATAATTTGCAGTGATATCTATGGCTCAAGAAATGAGACAATTCGGAGTTTGGATCCTTTTTAATTTGATATCACTTGATTTGAGTATTGAAGTACTTTGCATCTCATCAACACCAATAGCACCAAACTAATAGTTCAGTTGTTGATCCTTTGATGTTTAAATGGAATAATCCAAATCTGACTCTTGATGTTTCAATGGAATAATCCAAATTAGGAACCAATCAGTGATCAATTATGAATGAATCTCATTTTGAGCAGCTTGGTGCTAAGCATAGATGAAAGGAACCGACAATTTGGAACCCGGTAGTATATATTTAACGGAATAAATCGTATTGGAAACCGGAAACCAATGCTTAGCACCAAGCTTTTGGAAGCTGGATTCATTATGAATCTACTACAAATCCGTATCTACTTACCCGGTGATACCTTCTATTGTGTCATCTATGGGTAGGACATGGATACGTTTGCCATATTTCACATCGGGGCAAGATTGTACACTGTTAAAAGAAATCAAAACAGTAAAGATCATTTCATTCAATTGAAAATTGAGAACTTTAGACATAACTTATTCCATTGTAGTGTTTTAAATGACATCAGAGCTGATGAATTTCGTAAAACTCAAAATCAACTATCGCTTAGCATCACAATTAAGAATCCTTATGGACGACATTTATGACAATAAAAAAGTGCCTCATGTTAGTTTTCCAGTGATTTTCTTTCCATAAGTGAATGAAGATTTCCCTGTACTAATCTTATTTGATATTTTTTTGTTAGTCAGACTTAAAGGGTACACTTACTGAGAGATTGCCGAGAGAAATGAGGAACTTGGAAAAAAATAATGTAGATATGGTACGTAGGAACCCTGAAGTGTAATAATATATGGGACAAGGATTGAATGATGGCGATTGGCGCTAGATAGAAATTTTGTTGAAGCCATTTATGTGGAGAGTGGTGCTGATAATTTCAATGTGAACTACATCGAACCAAATCGTGAAATCATGATAGACAGCGAATTAAGGTATACCGGTTTCAGATGGTAGTTAGTATGCCTAAGTATTACGTAGGTGCAAAAAACTGATTTTCAGGGAAAACGGTGCACTCCTATTATACGTATCTCTCCAGTGCCTCTTTTTAAAAACATCGATGGGCCACACATTTTGCAAAATATTCCTTTTGTGCCAAATAAAAAAGCCATTTTTACAATATTACTGTTATACCACTGCCCCTGCACAGGAAACCCCATTGCTTTTAAATCCACTCACCTAACAACATCTCCAAGACGCACACGGAGGTTATTCCTGACGCATCGGTTGATGCGGATCTTGTCATCATTAGCCGTCTCGTCAGCAAGCACTATGCACACTGTGTCGCGTCGTTTCTTTCCCTTCAGTAACACTGTGTCGCCTCGGAAGAGCTGCAGCTCGTCCATTTTTGCCTGTTGTTGTGAATAAAAATAACCATGTTAATTTGGTGCTGATTGATGCAAGAGAAGAATCTTTGAAGTCAAATGCTAAATGATATTGGTTTTGGGATATATAGACCTTATCGCACATAGGTAAGGCTATATTAAAAAAATCATTTGTCTCAAAGCTCCAGCGCACGTTAGTTTATTGATGCGTGTTAGAAAAGAAAGAAGAAAAAAAATTAATCTTTATTTTTTTTATTTTTTTTTTATATCCAGAATTTCACAGATTTTTCAGATTTTCATTGATCACATCATTTTAAATACAAAAGGTCACTTTTACAAGGATTTCAATATTTTATATTTAAAAAAAAAAAAAAACGCATTCCGCATTAGGTTTTGAAAAACTAAAGTGCTTTGAGACAAAAGATTAGCCTCAATTGATTATCCTTTTCTGATGTGTTGTGGGATATAAAAAAAGTGGGCAAATTTTGTCCCTTTTCAATCCCACAATGTTCCCCTTTTTCTATCCCACAATGCAACAAAAACTAGATCTTGCTCCGGTCTAAGACCAGGCTACCTTGATTTTTTTATGAGAAAATGATCCCTAGTGACCTCTTCTTGACCATTGACCTGATTAAAATGATTGACTTATTTTCTTTGCTCATCAAACCAAACAAGATGCAACAAACCCGGTCCAAATCGGAGCATGTCTTAACTTTTACACTTGAAATCGGAGCATGTCTTAACTTTTACACTTGTAAAGTTCAATGACCCCGTATTGACCCTTCTTGACCTTTGACCTGGTCAATATGATTGACTTTTTTGCTTGGCTCATCAATCCAAACAAGATGCAACAAACTCGGTCCCAATCGGAGCATGTATTAACTTTTACCTCTGTAAAGTTCAATGACCTCTAGTGACCCCTTCTTGACCTTTGACATGGTCAATATGATTAAATTATTTTCATGGCTCATCAATCCAAACAAGATGCAACAAATTTGGTTCAAATCAGAGCATGTCTCAGCATTTTCACTCAATTTTTTTCCCAAGAGTATTTGACCCTTGGGAAAAAAAAGTGAAGGGTCAAAATGAAAAGTGAAGGGTGAAAAAAATTCCGTAAAATTTAAGCGCGATTTTCTTCGCTGTATTTCTTATAATACTTTTTTCGTGCATGGATATTAATGAGTTTTTAAGATCATTATTTTAAATGAAGGAAGCAGAGATACTATTTTAAGTTTTCAACATTTGTGACCTTGTGGTAACTTATATTTATTTGCAACTGTTTGTAAAAATGTTATAGGGCCCTATCATCTTATGAATAAAAAATACTTCACATTATATAAAAAATATACACATAAATATAATTTAACACAAACCAAAAATTATGTTTTGAAGAACTTAATGTTGTCATAAATTAATCATGGAAGCATATATCACACAATCAAATGCAATTCATCAAATAATTGAGGCATCAAATAATAAAAGGCTATGTAAAACTTGTAATATCTTTATAAAATGTGTGAACTAACTGTCTTATCTTTTACCAATAACAGATCAGCTGGTCCAATTATCAACCAAGAGGAGATGGACTAGGATTTGGAGAAGCATGCATGTACAGCTCAAGTCAAATTTATCAAGAATTATTATTTTTACAAAATTGAACAAAAATAAACTTTTGATACTCATAGTCATAATGTATTAGGCTATATTATTATTAAAAATAAAATCATTTTGTCTCAAAGCTCAAAAAAGAAGAAGAAAATCCTTAAGTGTCACCGATTTTCATTGATCACATCATTTTAAATACAAAGGGTCACTTTTACAAGGATTTCAATATTTTATATTTATAAAAAATAAATAAAAAAAAAATTAAACAAAAACGCATTTTTGAAAAACTGAAGAGCTTTGAAACAAAAGATTTTTTTAATATAGCCTTATAGGTTTTATATCATGACATGGCAAATTGTTATTAATGTTAAAAATATTATTATTAAAAATATGAAATATTTACACTATATACACTGTGAATGATTATTATTTACATACCTTGCAAATCACCACTCTGTAACTTTATTATCAGTATTGATCATGGCCTTTAATAACCTTCATCTGTTTACTTGACACGTTTCCTTATTCCATTGAATTTCAACACAGCCTTTTTGTAATCGAAAGTATCATCAGAGGGACCTTGAACAATATTCATTAATTTTGAGACATTGCCAGAAAGTAAACGGGACCTAAATTTGGTTGCCAAACGGTTCTGAACCGAAAAACCTCGTTCGCACGCAACTGAGGTAACGGGACAAGACATGACTAGCTGGGCCAAAATTGCGAAATCAGGAAACGTGTCACTCATCTTACTTACAACGACACATGCCTCAGCAAGTGAGCCAAAACCACCACTCTTCAAAAACACCTTGAACTGCATGAAATCGGCTCTCAAACGATCGGGATCAACAATAGCTGGGACAAGGCGCGCCTCGACCCCATCCACAGGCACAGGATTTGTACCTTCTTCCTCACCAAGCATGTTACAAATAACATCGATTGCTTTAACACCATGGGCAATCAAGGCAGCAGAAGTAGCGGGCGAATGAATTGGATTTAACACCTCATCCAACGCTTTGATCGTATCCATGGATGTGGTGTCAAATCTGGCTTCCAAATTACCGACGAGTTCAGTAATGTAGGTCGTTAACTCAGTTTGGAATTTCATACGCATTTGCTGGCGATCTACTACCTTGACCCCACGGTACATACCCTCACTTACATCACCATAAGCTCTGTCCAAGAAAGCTCCGTTAACTGTCTTGTGAATATCCATGACCATGATTGTAGACTTCACCAAGGGTTCTATCACTCCAAAATCAACATGTTCCGCTTGAAATTGCTTGCTAAGCTTGGTCAAACTTGGCAATATATCCATAAAAAACGCGGTCGTAAAAACAAAGTGTACCGACTTCATTTTGTTGGCAAGTCCTTTAGCCTCGGCGCTTCCGACAGATTTGTTCTTTGTAGCTTCGTGCTCCAAGGCGCTGACAACTGCAGGATAATTTCCATGAATTGCCTTCACAGCCGCGTGTAGAGACAACCACCTGAACGCGGCAGGCTCTTTCAGCACCAACTTCTTAAATTGTTCGTCCTCTGTACCGTGTCCCCAAACATCTTGCAGCTCTCTCAATGTGTTATACCTCACTGGCGAATTGGCAAAAAAGTGGTAAACTTGTCGAAGGGTGCGCTGGTACTCGTCGAATCCCGGGACATCCTTGCAGGCATTTCCGGCGGCCAACGCGAGACGATGAGCTACGCAATGCACGTGTATAAGCCTGGGTTGATGAGCGCGCTTCCAAATTGCTCCGACGCCGTTGTTCTTTCCCATCATAACACTAGCCCCGTCGCTGCTGAGAGAGGTAATCTTCGCGGTGTCAAGTCCTTTCCGTGCACACAACAATTCAAGTTCCTTAACAATAGTCGCCGCCCGGCCATCTTCGATTTCAACGCAGTCTAAAAACAGAACTTCAGGTTTTCCTTTAAGAACGATGCGCGCGTAAATAGCTAACTTCTTGTGAATCGCGACATCCGTACTCTCGTCGACAATAATTCCTATAAATGTTGACTCGCGCAATTTGCTGTCTACCTCTTCAGTTATAACCTCGTTGATTGCGTCGACCATCTCCCCCTGTGACTTGGCGCTGGTGTAGGTTTCTCCACTCGCAAATGCTGTAGCACCATTAGATTTCTGTGAATAAATAAACACAAAAGTGAAACAAATTAATAAAATACCCCTTTAAATAAACACAACAGTGAAAAATTAATTAAATACCTTCTACTTCAAAATCAAACCAAGTGAGCAAGATTGATTGACATTACTAAATGAGCAAGATTAATTGACAGGTCAATAGTATACAAACAATGACGATTTATTACAACCTCAATTACGACCGATCAACAGCTTTTGAAAATAAACCAGATTAAAAAAATATTTATAAGCATTTCGTATTGACTGACGAACTTTGGTAACCTTTGTAACAGCTCAAGAGTGTGCCCTAATTAAACCCCAGGTCGCAAAGAATTGATTGACAGCTGAATAGGAGACCGCTGTCCAATAACCGTGCAAGATACCCTTACCGCGCCAAACTGTCTGGGAGCATGGAGCCTATCATTGGTTGAAAGAATTGGAGGATTACAAACACACGCACCTCGAGAAAACCCTTTGCGTTTAGCCGCTGAAGAGTGCGGGGTAAAAATATAACTGATTGGTTCTTCATTTGAAATGATTTCAATTTGATTAGCTTGCGCTGGCAAAAATCGAATATTTATTTAAAATCAGAAAAATTGCTAACAAATTAATATATGAGAAATACATAATTGAATATTTTTTAACAACTCCTGTATTTTTAATTTGGTATTTTTTCAGAAGCAAGAATTAATTCGATATTCATTTCACTATTCCAACGAGTGTTTCTCGCATCTTTTTTCATTGAAATATAGTTGAATATTTTTGAAAATAACAAACAATAAATAACAAAAATATTGGAGCGGCCGGGGACGTGAAACACGTAATTGTTGTTACTTGGCCAAAATATGATTTGACCAACACGAAACATATTTTTATTGATAAATTACCAGACATAAATAATCTCCTTTTGGACCAAAACTTTTCTTAATTATTGAGCAATAGTTGATATTCAAGTTTACGAAATTCATAATATAAATATATCAAATAAAGTGTCAAGACGCAAGAATTAAAACAAAGCCTTACCTGTAGTTTAACAACGTCGTTGAAGATATTAAGTGGCAGGGCACGCTTGGCGATGAAATGCATTGTCCTTAGCTCCGCTTCCCGTATGTCGTTGGCTTCCTCCTCCTGTTCCGCAACCTGTTCTTCCAAGATAATGTCAATGGTTTGCCGTTGTAATGTTCTGTGTTTCTTTTGGACAAGGGCCAAGTGGTCCGGGTTCTTAAGTTCATGACGAGAAAATGCTGAATACTGTAGATTGGTAGTTCCTTGTGCAAGTCCTTTCTTCTTGACCCGACCATCTCGACAAATCTTACAAATAGCAACAGTCGCGCCGGTAGAATCTGTACCCCGCTCAAGCCAAGAGAACTGCTGTAACCAATTATCACGCCATGCCTTGTGGGTTTTTGGCGTAGTTGGAGTGGTTGAAGAAATTGTTCGACTTTGCGTAGCTGACCGTTGCGGTGAAGCCGGTTGGCGATCTTCAGCGGCGGGTTGCGGCGGAGCAGATTGGTGTCCTTCAGCCTCGCTGGCCGTTGATTCTTCTTGAGCTCGTTTCCTTTTTGACGCCGGTGACGAAGACAAGAATTGCAACATGATGAGCAGAAGAGATGAATTTCAAAACGAAGCAAAATATTAAATAATCCTTGATATATTCCAAAAGACGACCGATGCGATGAATAATACTATAGACGAACACGGAGAGATAACTTTGCGAGATACGATATTGACGATGGTTTGAACCAGAATGGTAAAATTAAAGATTCGAGCTGCATATTTATTTAGTATTCAAACAAAGATAATTACATCGGACCCGTTTCATCTTTTATTAACACAAATATATTTATCACACATCAACTAATTACACGCATCTCACCAGCGACTTGAATTCACCGGCATGAATGAACACAAAAGAAACTCATTGATTGACGTTTAACTTTGCAAGAGAAGTCCCGGTAAGAGCGCACTCAACCAAAACAGACAATAGCGTCTGTTCTATTACAATAGTTTTCTTGGAACCCAGAAGATTGATTGTAAACCAATTAACCGTCTAATGATTATGTATTCAATAGCATATCCTATCAAGTGGTCCCCTGGACCTTACTCGCTATTGTAAAAATTGGGCGTGGTGTATTTTGTTGATTGGATTTACCAACACAAACAATCAATTTTAGCAAAAGTGGCCTGCGTGAAAAGGCACTTGTTGAATTTTGGTAAATGTCGGCTCGTAAGATCCGACTTTGAAGATGAAAAGTGGTGCGTCAAACAATCAATTTTAGCAAAAGTGGCGTGCATGAAAAGGCACTTCTTGAATTTCGGTAAATGTCGGCTCGTAAGATCCGACTTTGAAGATGAAAAGTGGTGCGTCAAACAATCAATTTTAGCAAAAGTGGCGTGCATGAAAAGGCACTTCTTGAATTTCGGTAAATGTCGGCTCGTAAGATCCGACTTTGAGGATGAAAAGTGGAGCGTCAAAAATACCCTTGGGGTTTAAAGTCAAGCGTGAGATTCAAAAGTCAAGCGTCAATTACCCGGAAGTTCGAGTCTCTGAAATTGCTGTGTCTTAACTTTTACCTCTGTAAAGTTCAATGACCCCTAGTGACCCCGTATGACATGTCACTTTTAATCGCTGAAGACCCTATATGAACATGGACCCACGGAATCTTTTGACCAATTATGAAGGTCATGAGTCATTTCCTCTGAGACAAGATGCATTTTAAGTGATCGAATTGAAAATTTACATTTTGACCCCTAGTGACCCCAAATGATTTTTAATTTTAAAAACCGTTCTTATGTACATGCGTACGGTCAAAAGGAATATGTGGACCAATTTTGACAATCCTAGGTCATTTCACTAAATTGGAAATGCGTTTTAAGTGAAAATCACCTTTTGACCCCTAGTGACCCCTTCTTGACCTTTGACCTGGTTAATATGATTGACTTATTTTCTTGCCTCATCAAACCAAACAAGATGCAACAAACCCGGTCCAAATCGGAGCATGTCTTAACTTTTACCCCTGTAAAGTTCAATGACCCCTAGTGACCCCGTATGACATGTCACTTTTATTCGCTGAACACCCTATATGTGCATGGACCCACGGAATCTTTTGACCAATTGTGAAGGTCATGAGTCATTTCCTCTGAGACAAGATGCATTTTAAAGCGATCGAATTGAAAATTTACATTTTGACCCCTAGTGACCCTTTCTTGACCTTTGACCTGGTCTATATGATTGACTTATATTCTTGGCTCATCAAACCAAACAAGATGCAACAAACCCGGTCCAAATCGGAGCATGTCTTAACTTTTACCTCTGTAAAGTTCAATGACCCCTAGTGACCCCATATGACATGTCACTTTTAATCGCTGAACACCCTATATGTGCATGGACCCAAGGAATCTTTTGACCAATTGTGAAGGTCATGAGTCATTTCCTCTGAGACAAGATGCATTTTAAGTGATCGAATTGAAAATTTACATTTTGACCCCTAGTGACCCCAAATGATTTTTAATTTTAAAAACCGTTCTTTTGTATATGCGTACGGTCATAAGGAATATGTGGACCAATTTTGACGATCCTAGGTCATTTCACTAAATTGGAAATGCGTTTTAAGTGAAAATCACCTTTTGACCCCTAGTGACCCCTGTGTGACCTTTGATCCCAAACCGTGAACACCCTATATGAAGGTCTGGTGGGGGGTCCTACTGACCAAGTCTGGTGATTGTAGCATGTAAACTGTAGGAGGAGATGCATTTTGTAGGTGGGTTTGAGGAAAGAAGATGAAGATGAAGAAAGAAACGGCAGAGATACAGAACCTCGATTTTTGGAAAAAATCAAGGTAAGGATAATTTATTGATTTGTACCTATCTACAATACGGTCTATTGGTTGATCTTTTCAGTGTCAGTTTCCGAATAAAAATTGAAACTAGTTCTTGATTATCAAAACGTACCTCACAAACACACACACAAGTACACCCCAGTCAAATGTGTACTGGTTTTGGGTTCATTGCATGAATGCCTGGTGCTCTGGCCACAGCACACCCCGCGCATGACCGCATGTGGCAACTTGATCGAGAAAGATTTGTTTAATTTTAGTGCAGTTGCTATCACACTCTCTGTGTCCATGTGATTCGGAAAGATGTAACACAATTACCAACTCGGGCAGCATTCTATTTCCTCTCTCTCTGCAGGTGTTGTGCCCACTTATAGTTATTCTCTGTCTGTTATCAAACAGTATGACAACATTGAATCTCATCTTCAAAATAAGTTGACATTCATATATTTCGGGTAGCATTTTGTCACAAAAACCGATTATCACTCAAGCAACTGGATCAAGCTTTGGAATCCTAAACACCGATCGAAATAATCACCACATAAAGTCAATGGGGTACGAGGGATCCAGTTACCAGGGACTTACATAATCGCTTCGATAGTGAATTTTGCTTGTTTTTAAATTTACAATTTTTAAAGTTTATTACACCGATTTATACACAAATGAAATAATGTTTTCAAGTTTTCATCTTCATGGTAGACCGAAGCACCAAAGACTGAAGCCCCAAAATCAATGCAGCACAAAATTGCCCATACAGGGGTGTACTTTCGCGACATCCTGCAAGAATCCAAATGGATTCTCGCAGAGGAATTTTGCGAGAATCCATGGATTCTCGCAGAATATTTTTGCGAGAATCCTTTTTACTGAATTTAAATTCCGCATTTTAAGCATTTATTGTACTATAGTTAAGAACAATCATCATTTTAATTTCAACTTGAACAGTTTAGAGTCAAATACCAGTCATCTAAGGTCCTGTTTTGAACTTAGAAAAAGAAAAATATATATAAAAAATATATATATTATTTTTTTTTTTTTTGTTGCGAGAATCCACCTGGAATATTCATGCGGAAATGATTTTACGCGAATCTTCACGCGAATCGATTCGCGCCGAAAGTACACCCCTGCCATATTAATTACGGTAATTACCTGTGAGAGTGATACCACTGAGTTGTCTTCATTGATAGCCTCTTCCACAATAAGCCGATTAGGCTTGGACTTCTGGCGCAATATCGCCGTACTCAGGTCAGGAGTTCTGAAATTACACAAAACATGCAATGAAAAAAATGGTTTAATTTAAAATTGATTTTCATATCAGATGGGAGACTCATTCTTTTTCCTGTAAATTACAAATAAATAAGAAAATTCACCAACATTTTAAGAATTTTTGAACACTTTTTTTAAACACACGACTAGTTCCAGAAACAGAGGTCTGTTTGAACAGAGGGTTGGGTTTTTTCGCCACCTAAAGCTAAAAATTCATTGGTCACACACCGGCTAAACAGGCAGTGAAAAATGTTAGTTTTTCCTACAAATATACCTCAACAATTATTTCCCTGAAAATGGCAAAAGCTGATGATCTCTAAGCCCCACACCTTCTTACATGACCCTTATTCCCCTTTATTTTTTCTTCCCTTGAGGAGATACATTGATAAACCCATTTGAGCCAGACACACAGCATGGGGCTAGTTATAATAATATACGCCCTCGCCTGGTTCTATAAAAGTATAACTCGACCAAGCTGATCTAATAATAGGCCCCATCCAATCTGCTCTAATCAGCGACCCATAATCCCCAAAATATATGTTTCCAAGCTGTTCCAACCAGCAGGCTAAATGATCGAGGAAAAATAGCGAGCCCGATACCAGCACTAAGCATTCCATGCAATAAGTGTAAGCATGTTTAACTGACCCAACTATCTTTTTGTCACAAATATTTTTGTCACATATAACTGACTACCAAAATGATTATTTACTGGTATTTCATCTTCACACACAAACTAAACTTTATACAACTTCATGTACAACCTTGATCTTACCCTTTCTGAGGCTGCATGGTATGGTTGTTATAAACCCAATAAATAAATCAAAAAGCACCCACATTGAGTATACAGTACATGTAGTAGTGGTGGTGGTGAAAAGAGTGTTCATCAGAAATGATAAAATATGCATGGTGCATTTTTTATTACATTACCATAAAATATCAGTGGGCTATACAGCTGTATGGACAATAAAATTCCTAATTGGTATATACATAAATTTATTCTATCTAAATTCTAATATCAGAATGCATAGGAACATGTTGCATTCCAATACAGTCTAGTATTGGAGGATCTGTATCAATGGGGGGGGGGGGGGGGGGGGGGGTAAGCTTTTGGTGTGCTAATGCAAGACAGAATTATAGACACAATTGTTGGTGCTATAATTGGACCAGTTACCACCCAAATCAATTTTCCTGCTCACTGAACACACTCAGTACTGTAGTAGAGAGAGATTTACAGTATTGCACCAATTGGGCTAACTGTCTATAATAATTCACTCTATTTTCAGTCCAGTATTTAAGTACATGTACCTTGTCTAAAAAGAGGTCTATAATTAAGTGCACAAACAATAGGTAATTCCCTATTGATAGAGCACCACCTATTAGGCCCCTTGCAATTAAATGTGAGTTTACTGTTGCCCGCGCGCGTCCAAAAGTCACCCGCGTGATCAGGCCTCGAAATAAGAATAAAAATCAAAGGGTCCTCTGGGCCCTTACCTCTGAAATTCCAAGGGTCCTCACTTATATTCAAGGGTCCAAAAACATTTGAAATTCAACATGATTGGGGCTACTTTTGGCTGTTAATGTTAAAGTACTACATCATAGGATAAGTTAGCATTACATTTAAGAGATGTTGCATGCATCTAATCATTATGTCATCAGCAACATCTTTTGTTTAAAAAAATGCACACAATTTTCTGTATGTATTTTATTTTTGTGGGTCCTGAGGACCCTTGTGATAGAAGAGTCAAGGGTCCTCACTATTTTATTAGGGCTTTTGACCCGAGGGCCCTCCTTATTTCGAGGCCTGCGCGTGATATATGTAATATTTTAAAAATATTTAATTATTTCATTGTTTACAGCTTTTTCATAAGCTTTTTAACACTTTTCTGACGATAAAATTAGCCGATGAGCCGCAATTGCAATACTTCCGGGTTGGGAAAACATTTCTGGGAAGTAAAAAACTCTGCACGAAACTTGCAATTGTCGCTTTGTATTGAAATGTGTGCATTTGAAGCATATTCGTAGGCACGGCAATTGATTACTGCGCAATCGCTTCAGCGCATGACGTCACATCAAAACCGCCGAACTTTTTTTGAGTTTTCTAGTGCATTCTGTGTAATATTTCAGGTTTGTTTACGATCGCAATCTTTAAAATTCTCCGAGCTAGCGTAACGATTTTTTTTTACAAACATCGATCGAGTATCTCATTAATATTCAAAATAGGGATGCAAATATGAGTAGACTCCTTTATAAAAGAAACAAAATGCAAAGCCAAGGCAGTAGGTGGTGGTAGGACATAATTAACATCATTTGAACTGTATTCGTACCTTGGATAATAGTTAACAATGCCGACAATATTAAATCAGGTGACTTTACCCCAAAATATTACAATATTAATATTAGATAGTCACCTCGTCCTGCTTTTCAAAAACGCAACAGTAAACTCACATTTAATTGCAAGGGGCCTTATAGACGTTTTTTTCAATTATAGACACTTTGACAATACAAATTGAGTCTGATAGTTAATTTCGATATTTATTACTTGTTACAGTATACTCGCCTTTTAATTCACACGGCCCACATGTATATTTGATGAAAAATAATCTTTAAATGGTCGAAAATACAAGCTTTTTGCAAGAATTGTTTCGATATTCGTATCACTTTCTACGCCAACGTAAACAAACTAGGAATCAGCTTTAAAAATGGCGGCGCGGAAAATGCATCGATCAGCAATTTTGTAACTAATCAATATAGGTTCCGTTCAATGTTGTCACTTGCCAAAATTTAGTGCCCGTTAATTTTACCGACGGCGAACGGAATAAGTGTTGCTAACGAAGTGCAGTGGATCTTGGCATGGGGTCTAGAGCCCTTCTTAATGTTTTTTTAGGGGTTATTAATGCACTTTGAGGGTTCCTGCCACGTAGTTTCTTGTTTTATGAGGCAGTTTTATGATTTTATCAACAAATTGAAAAAAAGAAAGAAAAAAAACACTTTTTTAGAGGGCCGTTTTTTACCAAGGTTTTATTTAAGAGTGCCGGTCGGCAATCGTGACTGCCGGCCAGGTTGCGATTATTATTTTAGTACATGATCAGTATGATCAGTTTAACCAAAATCAGTTCATTTGTTAAAAAATGTAAAAAACACATTTTATTCAGTGAATTTCGCATTATTTCGTATTAAAACTGAATAAATAAATGTGGTTAAACTGATACGAAAAAAATAATTGCGACCATGTTCCACCTATTTAAATACAGAACACGCAGTAAATCAATCACAACCACCGTAAACAGCAAAATATTTGGCAAAAGGTCAAAAGCAAAACAGCAAAAGGTGAACAGACTCAACATACGTTACGGTCTTTTTTACCAGTCGCCACCGCGGGGAAAAGTACGCAATACGGAAAGCTCCTTGCCGGGAAATGAATACCTCTCGCGGGAAAAATGCAAAGAGTGAGGAAAAAAAATTAAAAATTAAAAAATCAAACAAAAACAAAAATTGAAAATGTTCATTTACAGTTCGTTTTAAAATTTACAAGGCAAGCCAAACCTTTTTATTGGGCACTTATTGTAGTGGGCAGCAGTGTACTAGTGGTACAAAAACTCTCACTTTATTAGCGTATTTAACCCACAACATTACGTTATGGAGGCTACCATTTTGGAATCGGGATATTATCGTGTTTACGTTGTTGCCAGTTGGTTTACGCTAGGCCATAAATCTCTAGTGTGGTAACATGATAAAAATCCCTATTTATTTTTGTTCATAGTAAGTTTCGTCTCTAATTCATTTTTATAGTTTTTGTTTAAGGCCTAGTAAAAAAATAAACATGTTTCCCGTCCCCGCCCGCCTCCTTTTTGGCCGCCGCCTCGTATTTTTTACTATTTACTATTTCCGAAAATTCTGTAATTTTTTTTTATTTTAATTTTTTTTAATTTTTTTTTTTTAATTTTTTTTTTTTTTAGTGATTGATCCTTTGCCCATAGGAATGGCAGGTGTAATAGAAATGCTGTATCATTTCAAAGCATGTTCACGGAATTATTGACATGGCTTCTCAATTGAAATAGTACCATGGGGACCAATACATGTAGGCCTAGGCCTACATCCTTTCGATCAATGATGTTTTGTTCCTCATTCAACCTGAAAAATGAAGAAAAAATGAAGAAACAATGTGTACTTGGCTCTATTAGTATTATTATTAGGTAATCCTTTTCATATTTTTATTCCTCTGGCAATTAGAGTGGAAAATCCTGTTTAGGAGTGTCTGCAACACAGTCAGTTGGTCACTTTCGACTTGGCGGCCATCTTGAAAAAAATAGCAAAAAATGGGATAGTAAATACATGTAGTAAGACCCTCCCTCCTCCTTTTTTTAAAAAGTCCGGACGGGAAACATGTAATTTTTTTTACTATGCCTAATGTTTGATATGACTTTTATATGTATTTTTTCGTTCATGTACACGAATCAAGGGATAAGGGAAGAACAACATTGTTGATTCTGACAAACTTCTTATCATTAATCTTTAACAAATTATGATTAATATGTAATTCATATTTTAAACATGTTACCACAAATGACCTGATACTCTGTATACTCAATTGTATTTTCCTCCTTTGCATGGCCATGTTTGAAGTTTTACGCCTCCCCCCCCCCCCCAAACATGACAGAAAGTTGAAATTAATGTCCAATTAAAAATAGAATCATCACGAAACAAATCATCTCCACGTGCGTGTGGTTCTCTTCACGTAGACATCGCGTTCAAAACAACTCAACTTTTCAGAGGGAGTGAACTTGTTGTCGTCAATACATTAACCGCGTCCTGTGAACTTCGACGTTCTATCGATACGCATGTTTGGAACTGTGCAATTTGGAAGCGACTTTATTTCATTTATTAATTTTGAAACAGCGCCAGCTACGTACGTCACACAAAAGTTCGTGGAATTTCGCCGATCCCCGTTTTCTTTTTGCAGGCATTGCAGTTCACTTGCGCATTTAATCGGTGATCGGATCGGATGATCAAAGAGGAAATGATCGGTGATCGGTTGACCACTAATACATAACGTGAACCATATTTGCATGCACGTCTATTGCACAAATAATAAACAAAATGTACTGAATTTAGATGTGTTTTTTTGTTTCTCTGGCAAGTATAGTGGAAAATCTGTTTAGGAGTGTCCCCGACACAGTCAGTTGGTCACTTTCGACTTGTCGGCCATCTTGGAAAAAAATAGCAAAAAATTGGAAAATAGTAAATAGTAAGACCCTCCCTCCTCCTTTTTTAAAAAAAGTCCGGACGGGAAACATGTTATTTATTTTAGTTTTACTATGCCTAATCAAGCCAAAAATGTGTTGGTCACAGCGTATACGATTCCCCAGCATTCCATGCGACTGGTGCGTAACTGAGTAAATCGCGATGGCATGGGCGCAGTAAAACCGGAAGATGTGACGCACTTGTTTTGTAAACAAACAGGTAATTGACCAATCACTGGCCCTTTATCAACGTCAGATGTTCGGCTTTATGCACTTTTTAAGACTTGCGTAGCATTTCATAATTTTTGTGTAGCAATTTTTATAGGCAATAAAATGGCGCACATTTTATTTTAACTTTTATAGACTTGAGTTTAACAAAATAAACTAATAATAATTACACTAGGGCCTACTCAAGAGATGTTTCATTTCTTTGCGTTTAGTTAATTCAAAAAACTTCTTGGTCTATGTATTCATAATCATAGACTGCAATGGATCTTTATAATTTTACTTTCATTTTCCTCTCCCTCTGAGGCTCTGTCACCATCCACTCGCCTTTTGGCCTTGGGATCAAATGTCCACTTCCATCCATCAACCGTACTTTTGTTCGGGAACATTCAGTGTTTTCTTTGCCATTTTAATCCTGCTTATTAAATCCAGCTTTTTAAACCACCCCAATCACTGTCACAGCAAACGTTCCACTAACGAGAACAGACCGTTTGGGGGACTGTTCCATTTGTATCACTTGAGTTTGACTGAGGTAGTTCTGTCATCACTGATTTGTCGCTCAAAAATTCATCAAAATATAGTCACATGAATAAAGTAATCATGGAAATTAAATCGACAGCTAATAAATATTTTATTTCTGCATGCAAATTGCTGTGATGCAACGTTTTATAAACAAAACAAAGATTTTTTTGTTTTTTTTGTTTAGCCCATAATTCATAAACAACAATCAATCATAAAAAAACAATCATTCATTATTATTAAAAAAAGAATGAGGCTTTATTTATTTAAAAAAGACAAATTTGATTGTTTAACTCAACAAAATAGGAGACAAAGAATTCATCCTTATAATGATTATTACAACACATAGAAAGATTCATTATTGTGATCGTTAAGACCGGAAATACGAATGAAATCTTTGGATCAACGCATTGATTATGTTCCGATTATGGAACAATGACTTCGTAAAAATTGAAGCTCGCGATCATGCAATCAAATCAGCAATCAGAATTTTAATCTTGAATTACATAGAACTGACGCCCAACTTTTAAAATATATTGATTATAGTAGTAAGTGTGTTCAAATAACCGTTTTCTTACTCTTTGTGTGCCATCGTGATGTCTTCTTATAAACAGTAAAATATTAAAGAGAACAACAATAATACGCGTCTTCACTCCTCAGCTGTTTTCTTGAATAATGGGCATCAATGGCTGTTTAGGACACGTGTGACGTAGTACGTGAAAATATAATATAACGCTTATTTACAGTCACACATTCTAAAAATATTTTTAAAATATTTGTGTATATTCATATTTATTTTCAAAAGATATATTATGAAAATATGTTTAATTTGTTTTTATCATTTTTTAATTAACATTTTACTGAATAGTTTTAGAAATAATGATGTATTCTTCATTATATTTTAAAGCATATGCATATAGACAAGTAAACATTCGTGTTAGAATGACTCGGGAGAAATGCAGACGATATTATTCTAGAATTTTCACGAAAAAATGTATGGCTGTCTATCAATGTTCATGTATTGCTACCATTATTCAGTTCAACTATGTCTATAGTTATAATTGGAAACTTAAACATGAAGTCAAAAGTGTAATAACTGATATTTTATCATCAAAACACTGTTCCGGTCTCTGTTTTTTAAATAGCCTCATTCCTATATTTAACTCGGGCTGACGTTTTGTGAAGCGGCCCGCCAAGGCTTACCAAAAAGGCTAATAAATCAGAGACGAGACTTATTGGACAAAAATAGGCATGATGTCAAAGTTGATTTCCGGGGTTTTCTTGTTGTGAAAATTATTTACTGAAGAAGATGGCGGGGATAACCAGTGAGTTTGTTGGATATTAAAATTAATTATATAGACATTTGTTTACCCACAGTGTTTGCGTAGATATGCTTTGTATTTTTCACATTATTTCAGAATACTATCTCTCCGAATCCAGCATGTCCAGCCAGAACCAGGGAGGTGTCAAATAGAATTTGACACCTCCCTGCCACTGACTGTACAGTGCCAGTGCCAGAACTAAATGGCTAGGCCTAGGCCTAGTTAGGCTATAGTCGTCGTCAGAATACTTCGGCACTTTTTTCTGTGACATCAGCGTACAGCGTAAACACGGAAGTGCGTTGTAGAACAGCGTCGCAACAGCGTTTATCTTTGAGCAGTTCGACACGCTGCGGCCTCTGTAATCTGATTGGACGCGACCGTATCTATTCTATGGGATGATGATTGATGGATGTCCCCGCCCACACACTCATAAACTAGACGCGTGCGTTGGCGGTTTTAAAAAGTGCTGAAGTATTCTGATGGCGACTATAGTAGTGCCAAAAGGGTTTAGATCGCGAGCGATCTGAAAAAGGGTACCTGGCTGCTGAAAATTAGTAACTCCCAGTCCCACAATACAGCGAGCCACAATACAGCACGGTCGATACCACAAAAATACACTACAACAACAAGTACCGTATACACTATAACTATACGAAAAATATTATTTGTAAATAAATCTTCACTTGATTCTGTTCCGTGCTCACAGTGTCAAGCGGGGCCGAAGGCACCGTACGCGGATAGCCCGCCGCTAGGTGCTAGTAAGAAAAGGAGCCGCAGGCCGCCTGCGGCCGAGGCGACTAAACCCGGCTTGTTACGAACCGATTTAAGTTAGGTCCAATTTAGATAGCCCGCCGCAGCCGCGATACGGTCGACCCGTGTAGAATTTGCGAACTCAACCCCTATTTTGCGCGAACTCTACCCCTATCGTAGAGGGCGCTGTTGTACCTAGGATGCATGTTTTTTCAGCAAGCTAGATGGTTTGCCGCCAAAAATATGCGATCTCTACCACTATCGCGCTAGTAGTACAACAAATCATACTAAGTGTTATTTGTCATCAGTTGGTATTATTCATCATAGGGTATTTTGCATGTTTCACTATCTGTCCCCATAAATCATACTTTAAAATTCACTATTCTCTAGTTTTCAGTAATGGTAGCTCTAAGCAGAGCTGTTTGGGTTTAAAAGGGACTGTTTGAGAGATATTTCATGTGATCTTTCAATTCAAGTGGTGATACATGGAGGTGAACACCCACTGTAATTCTTCAAACAGTGGCATGTGATTCTCCTCTTGTTGTCTGTCGAAGATTCTAACACCAAGTGGTCGCCTTCTGCGCACGTCCGCTCGACACACTCTATGGGAAACTTCCCCGGCATGGCGTTTCTCACCATGCATGTCAGGTCAGGTATGCGGTTCTGTAAGATGTACACGGCTCTTGGAAGCGTGGTGATTACCTCCCTGTCCAGGATACCGCAGATGACACCGCTGGTAACCATCCTTGTTCCTACAATTTGTTTACACCCAATACGAACCAACAAACATTCGCAATTTCTAAAACATTTTTGGTAGGTATGCTGTAGTTTGGACAGTATCTTCTGCTCATCCGTCAGGCTATCACCGCTAACCATTATAGGCGCCTCCATTGTTTTATACATACAGTACAATGCCCCTTTTGATGATTCGTCAAAAGTTTAGTGGCCAAGGCTAGCATGATTGTGTTTAGATTTGATTTAAAATACTGTAGGCCTATTGTACTTTTATCCTAATGGTAGTAATCTTGAGAAACTTATTGACAAAATAAAACTGCGAAAATAGAGTGAAAATTAGAGTTTTTCAAGTAAAAGGTACCGTATAGGCCAAAAACAACACATCTTCGAAGGGGGCACACCACTAAATAACTCTTCCATTGAAAATGAAATACACGCGTTTCGGCCCTTTTTCAAGACCGTATTTTTACCCCACGTATAGTGTTATTTGTCATCAGTTGGTATTATAATTCATCATAGGGTATGTTGCATTGCATGTTTCACTATCTCATCTCATCTGTCCCCATCCTAGTCTAAGTTGCAGTTGGTAATGGTAGGGGAAAAAAACAAAAACAAAAAAACACCAACGTATGGGTTTCCTGTACTAGGCTAGGCCTACCTAGAGCCGAGGGCAGGCTAACTCATGAATATGTACACAAACTTTAAAAAAGCTTCTTGAATCCCGGGGCCCTTTTTTCCAATCTTCATTTCAATGGATATTGCAGGCATCTGGCATCCTAGTAAAAGTAAGCTTCACTCAGCTTGTCCAAAGGTCGATAAACATTACAGATTATTCATCCTGTCGTGCCGATATGTGTCGGGTGCAATAAACAAGATGTGCAATCCATGAAACAAGGCTCATAGTCATAGGCTAAGCCAGGCCTACCCTTTAGGGCGGCCTAAAGGGTCGGCCTAAAGGGAAAGGCTAATAATAATAAGGCAGTGGTTACGTAAACCCGGCGCTCCATAGCTGTATACGGCTATGGAACCGATACTCGGCGCGCTGGGTTCGTAGCCGTATATTATATATCCGCTCGTTTTGAATCGGGTGGATGTATACGGTGATATTTTTTTGGTAAAAATGAGCCAATTTTGGGGGGGGGGGGGGGTGGCCCCATAATGTTTACCGCAGACATGAGACATGGGAATTCTGAGTTTTTATCCTGGTCCAAACTTCCACACTTTCTTTTAATTTCAGCCTGGATGCTTTTCACCTCGTCTGAGTCGTCTCACTCTCAGCTCTGCACCGCACCTAAGCTCACAAAAGTAGAATGTTTCATACGTTTTTGTCAGGATGTTCTAACTTTTTTCGGGTTATAAAGACTCACAAAACCACCCAAAATGTAGGCCTATAAATATATGACAAATTTTCCGCCTCGCTACGCTCGCAATGTAGTTGCTATAATTTCACACAATCAAAAGATCAAGAGAGGGTATATCATTAAATTATTGGCCGTTCAGAGGGCACAAACAGAACTTACCAATGACCCCCGACCAAACCAAATCCAAGGGGGTAAACATGGTGGTGGTTTTTTTTGGGGTGATCGATATACCCTGTAGTCTATTCTCTAGACGAGCCCCCATACAAGTTTGATGCCGCACGCAAACGCTCAGGCCGTCTGGCCAAGCTCACGTAAAAAGGTCAGGAAATGGATCAATCACCCACTTATAAGTTATATCCTCGTGAAATGCTGACATGACAGATTCCATATACATATCAACCTCTGTGTTTATCACTAATCATGTTATTTTGCTCTATCTTCTCTATTTCTCTATCACTTCGATTGCATTTGGCGGTGTGTATTGGACTGTGACTATAACATTGCAGGGTAAGTACTCCATCATTGTATTTCCAACAATAAACCTTTTCATACTGGCCACATGATCAATCGTTGGACGATCCATCATCCGTTCGTATGCAATAACAGCTGCTATGATGGATCCAATAACAGCTCAGCCCTTTTATGGCAAAAGAATGTATCTTAAAGTTATATGTAGTTTCCTAACAGTATACTTTCTTTTAACATGATCAAAGTTAGCTTTTTTCTCCATAAATCATGTAACTAATGGTAAAAGGCAGTATATTACTTTTATTGTCTTTACAAGTTGCAACCTTTTCCTAAGTGAGGATTATTGAACCAAGTTAACACAATCCATGTTAAAAGGAAGTATATCATTAGGAAAGTACATCTAAGGTACATCCTTTTGCCAGAAAAGGGCTGACGTCTGCTATGATGATTGATCATCAAAATGGGCCACTCTGTGTGAATCCAATGACTGATGATCGATCAAATTCTTTTTGAAACAGCTGAATTAGTCTCCACTAAAAGCGCAGATCGATCGCCGTGCCAGTGTTAAAATGCCATCAATATGTAAGGAGAGTAATAAATAATAAAATTCATGGCTAAGAAGCAGATTGCCCAACCAGGGATTTTATTAGATTCAAGTAAGGGCAGCCGAAGAATGAGCTATGGTTTGGTATGGTTTCCAGTTTTCAATACGATTTATTCTGTTAAGATATAGTACCGGGTTCCAAAGTGTTGGCATTCAATTATTTCCTTTCATCCTTCCGCGGCCCGAGGTTCGATTTTATTATGTCAAACCAAAACAACTATCTCATTTTAATAGTAAATAAACCAAAAATGACCCCATTCACTTTCATAGCTCAGCATCACACAGACAAATGTGACCCTACATTTACAGTGTTTTCACTCACCCTATACAAAGGGTAAAATACCCTTCACTTTTGACTTTCACCCTTCAAAATTTTTCTCAAGAGTGAAAAATGTTGCAAATGTCATTGTTTTACTGCCCAAAACACTGCGAGAGCACAAGTTTTTGGCCATCATTTTGATTTTTCCCCCCACTCGAGAAATAAACCCAGTGAAATTGCTGCTTACATACAGCCAACTATACAGCCGCATACATGTTTCATCTGCTTTTCTACAGACTTTCTTTATTACAGAGTACTCCCCCTCCCCTCGGGCTGTAGACTAAGCTAAGAAAAGGTTACTTATTAGGCGGCTTTAGGCCTAGACATGTGACTATTATAATAGATAATGAATTGTGTTGAAATCTGGAAATTTGCTGGAAATTTTGATAATGATGTGCAATTTCAAATTCTACCAAAAAGTCTTTTGGTTTTGACAGAACAGCAACGATATGATGTTGTTGCCGACGATATACAACCCAACTAACTATAGTTTGATCAGCTCCAAATTGGAGAGAAATGTTTGGTTTTTATCTCTCCGCGCGCAAAAGTAATCCTAGCATACTCGCGTGATTTTGGCCGCACACAAGCAATTTTGTCGGGCTCACACGTATGATACACAGTGTGTTTGTTGTTTTCATGTGTGCGCTAGCGTCCTTTCATTCCTGTATTCATTCGAAGGAGGCTTCGCTAATTTGGAACTGATCAAACTATAAATGTTCTATTTTTGTTATACAGCCTGGTTGGATTGGCCTTCTCTGCATCCATTGGTTTACTGCTTGTTGTATTAGCCTGTGCATTACCTGCTTTTCACCAGTAAGTATTTTCAATTTGTTTCAGTCGTGATCGGAAAGAATTTGTAAACTGACCGAACAACGAACAAAATCATTTTCTTGATGACAAAAAGACCCCCTCCCCCATGCGAAAGGATAAGATTTAGCAGTTCATGTTGAATAGTTTAAAATGTCATTTACTCATTTGGTAGGAGAGAAAAATAGTTTTGGGCTTTGAACGTATGTAACTACTAACTGGCATTTGTTTTGTCCAAAATAATGTCATTGAATGTCGCCTTTTGCCTGATGAATGTGTGCCATCACACACCATAGCACCCAGCTCGTTTTGCAGTGGTGAACTGCCAAAATTGTATCTTTGAAATGTATGGGACAGCTATTATAGTCGTCGTCAGAGAAGTCGGGCACCATTTTCTGTGACAACTGCGTACAGCGTAAACACATAAGTGCGTTGTAGAACAGTGTCACAACAGCGTTTTCTTTGAGCAGTTCGACGTGTCACGATATCTGTAATCTGATTGGCCGTGATTTTCTTTTGGTCTTACCTGTTTATAAGTTTGTGTTGCATGATTTCTAAGGGTGGGAATTTCTGGTAATTGTGCACCCAGGTACCCGACCTATTTTTCGGGCGGGTAAATTGTATTTTTACACAGAAAACAGTGTTGAAAAAATCATACTTATGAATGAATTAAATAATTAAATATAAGATGATAGATCTTAGATTGGGAGTTATCCCTAATGGTGTTGGTTATTAAGGGTCAAATGCTAGTCATCTAAGGTCCTGTTTTGGACTTTGAAAATGGTAGCCTATGCTAGTATATCTAATTGGCCTATGCTAGTATATCTAATTAGCACCTATACCATTAATCCATTATTGATTGCGCAGAGATTGCAGGTCTCACGATACAAAGGTTGTGAGTTCGAGCCCCGCTACGGCCAACATGTTTATATCCTTAGGCAAGGTACTTAGTCTCAATTGCCTCGTGGTTCAGAAGTCACATAGAAATGGTAGTCTCGTGCATCAGAAGAGCAAAATCCGAGCACATTAAAGGTCACAGACTCCTTCGTAAAGAGTAGGGGATCATCCCTGTGGTCTGTGTATACAAAAACTCATGTCCCTAGGTTTCAGGGGCACCGTACAGTTAATGCCCGAGGTAGGGCGCTGTGTCCAGTATAACAGTATGTACATGTAGTATGTATGAGAGTATCTGGCTCAGACAGTATTGGTGCAGCTAGTACATTGTAGCACTCCACAAGAACTTGCCTTAGTTATCACAATTACTATAATTTTCATTATTATTTGTATTATTTCTTTTCTTACAGAAAATAGTCGCCTATGCTGGTATATCTAATTAGCACCTATACCATTATTGATTGCGCTGAGAGTATCTGGTGCAGCTAGCAGCGCTCTACAAGAAGTTGCCTTAGTCATCACAATTACTATAATTTGCATTTGTATGATTTCTTTTCTTGCAGAAAATGGTGGCCTATGTTCGTATTAGTCTTCTATTAGCAACTATACCATTATTGATTGCGCAGAGAGTATCTGGCTCGGACAGCATTGGCGCAGCTAGCAGCACTCCACAAGAACTTGCCTTAGTTATCACAATTACTATAATTTGCATTTGTATGATTTCATTTCTTGCAGAAAATGGTGGCCTATGTTCGTATTAGTCTTCTATATTTTAGCACCTATACCATTATTGATTGCGCAGAGAGTATCTGGCTCGGACAGCATTGGCGCAGCTAGCAGCGCTCTACAAGAACTCTGTTTATTTATTACAACTGGTATTGTAACGTCAGCATATGGATTACCACTTGTTTTAGTTCATACAAAAGTAGTAAGTAAATGTATACTTTATTTTGTGTAAAAGAATTGTATAAAACAAGAAGGATCAGAGGGCCAAAAATACAGGGTGTCCCAAAAGTTTTGAAACCATTTTCCTTAAAATAACTCGCAGTACCAAATTGAAAATATATATTTGAAAAGAGAAAAGCTTGTAGAATCATTTCAGTACCAAACATGACTCATTTATTAGGGCCCTCAATATAAAACACACGCTGTAAGGTTTGGCTACATAACTTGCAATGCCATAAAATTAATCAATTTGCTGGACGCACTGTATAAGTCACTGTAATCACATGCCGTGTGTTGCTCGTATTCAAAGAAGGGTTTTAGCTTAAGGGGGCTGTGGACTCTCAGGTACAGCCTCCGTAAAACTGCCGTAACTTCTTCAATATTCATTTAATCTTTATAAACGTATACATTTTTTTGCAGAAAAGGGTTCAATGAATCCAACCATGATAATGAAATTGACCATTTTGGGAAAAATTATAAAAAACACGTTTTTTGACCCATTTTAGGTTTGGAAAAGATAACTCAAAATATATGCTGTTAAAATTTGTCATACTAGTTTTATGATAATCCTGATAACATTCCCCAGTAGCGTGTTTTTGGCACTTTTTGAATAATCGATTATTTTTTGAGTTACAGACCAAAAAGTGCCAAAAAACATGATTTTTTACCGTCAAAATCATGAAAATCACATTTTTGGGAAAAAATCACCTTTTTGGGCACTTTTTGATCTATTCAAAATGGTGAGGAAACAAAATTTGGATCTGGTAATCAATTTTTTCATCAATTTTTTTTTTAAATTGGCCGAAAATCTGTCGAAAAATTTTGTTCACAATTTGTTAACAAAATTCCTGATTTTTGCAGATTTTGGTGACATTTAAGGTTTTAAAAAACACAAATATATATATATAAAAAAGCGACCAACCGACCCTATTTGACAGGTCCGTCCGCACATAAACAGGGTGGGTTTTTTCGTCACCTAATACTGTAAAAGCTGAAATTTTTCGCGGAGGTTTAATTTTCGCGCAAAATATTTTTCTGCAGAAATATTGTTTCCAACATTCATGCAGTGCATCCAGAAAGTCGCCCGCAAGAAACAAAAATTCGCAAAATGATATTAAAATGCGCGAACAATATTGGCTTTAACAGTACTATATTTTCTTTTTGTCTCTTTTCAGATTTACTGGGGAGCGTGCATATTAGTTTTAGCCGGGAATACGTGGTGTTTCATCACCATACTCATATTCTTCATGATATTCAACAGGAACGACGACTTTGAATTCCAAGTCTGGTGAGACAAACTGAGGAACAGTTTTTATTATGTTTCATTTCGGGAATGGATTGGACTGCTTTGTATTGTACATATATAATATATGCATGCATGATGCAGCGCATGCGGCTAACCACTGTTAAAAATAAGGGGGGGGAAATTAGGTTGTCCGGTAGACAACCATGTTACAATTTCTGGTTGTCCGTCAAAATTAGTGATTGTCCGCCAATAATTTGCAATAACAAAAAAAAGACTGCAGAGGAAAGATTGAAACTTGTCAAAATATGCACTGAAATTGGTGGCATACTTCTTATTTTGTTCACGAGTGTTTTATTTTGGCACCAATTATTTAGAAATACATTTTAATCAGCAAAATCGGGATTCATTAAAATAACAACCAACATGAGATTCAATTTTTACATTAAAAATATCAATTTCCGCCAGACAACAATGCTTAAATTAGGTTGTCCGGCAACTTTTTTTGGTTGTCAGGGCAACCACTAATTTTGATCACTGCGGCTATAACTATCAAAGATAATCACAAGATAATAACACATGGGGGAGCTATTTCACATTTCAAAATGCAAATCACACAATGGGTTTTTTCTTCACAAAGGTGATACATCAAGTCAAAAAGTACATTTCTCTAGATTTGAAAAAAGTGTGATTTTGACAAACGTATGGAAGAGATTAAAGAAGCTGATTAAAGGCATATTATGTGATATTTTCCAGAGAGCGCCCTCTATTCATGATTTTTTTTTAGAAAGTAGATTTTCTTGCAGATTTACATTTCTGATCATAAATCATACATATATTTCAAGTTACAGAGCGATATGATTCCTAGTTACCTCAAAATCATGGTTTTAGAGTGAATTTAGAGTGAAAATATAAACTGTCGTGTTAACCCAACAGTTTATTTTCACTCTTAAAACCATGATTTTGAAGTAATTAAGAATCGTATCGCCCTGTAACTTGGAATGTATATGTACGATTTATGATCAGAAATGTAAACCTGCAAGAAAATCTGCTTTCAATTTTTTTTTCGATGTTGAGGGCGTTCCCTGGAAAGATCACATAATATACCTTTAATACTACCAAGTTTTCCAAAATTTAAGAAAGTAATACCTATAGAAATATGAGGAAAAGAAGGTATGTGTTTTATTTTTGCTCCATATCTCAAAATAAGTTGGCGACATAATGTTACCTGATGACGTGATGCATTACCATTTTCAAATATTTGTCAATTGTATTATTACAAATTTCATAGACAATACTACTATTTGTAACATAATTTGTACATTACCTAAAAAATCTTCAAACTGCATTGTATGATATATTTGTACATATATTTAAATCATATTGAGTGTGAGGTCACATGTTTGAACATATAAGTTGTCGTCATAATCCTTTTGATATTAATTTGAACATATTTACTGCGGAAAACAGACACAATTGTCTATAAATAGAGAATATTCACTATAATCAAAACAAAATTTTGTTGGACACAGCGTATACAATTCCCCAGCGTCCCATACGACTGGTGCGTATCGTGCGTAACTGAGTCAATCGCGATGGCAAGGGCGCGGTAAAAACGGAAGATGTGACGTACACGTTTGTAAACAAATAGGTTATTGATAGGTGACCAATCGCGGGCACTAATCAACAAGACCCGTGTCGCGTTGCGACTGTTTTGGAACGCACTTAATGCAAGGACACGCTCAACCTTTGTAATGATCGCAAGCGCTCGGATCATGATGCTGTGATCAACAAATTTTTGGTTTGATTATACCAGCAGGACTCGCGTTACTTTTTGATTTTACCAAAACGAGTCCTTGTGCGTACATTTTGCCATGGACGCCATGGGTGCTATTTTGTGGATTATGAGGGCTAATCACCCCTCAGCCCACCTATATTTAAGTCCTGACCACCAGTGCACCCACAAAATTATTTGAATTATGGGAGAAATGTACTTTGGTTCCAGGCAATGCATCACTTACTTTTTATCAGTAGAATGAAGTTGTTTTCATGACAATCATGTTGTGCACTTTATCCTGTTACAGACTTGATGCATGTGACCAAATTATGTTCAAAGGTTCAAAGGCGTGTTAAAATGTTTGTCAGTAACAAAGGATTCCATAGACAACTATCTTTTTAAATTTAAAAACAATTATGCAGTAAACTGTAAAGCATGAAAATTTTGCGACATGAAATGTTCACGATTTACCAATACTAACTAGTGGTCATTTTCATGGCATGAAAATTTCGCAATTGCAAAGGTCTTTACTGGCTGGCAGTCGTGGAACAGATGTTCGCCTGCAAAATTGAAATGCACGCAAAAGGTTCATGCTTAACAGTGGTTACTCTCTTAGTTATCAATAACCCAATAGAACATCATGTCGAGGGTTTAGCGCAAAAAAAGGCTCATCTAAAGCTGCCAGATGTAATCATGTGTGGTATTCAATAGCAGACCCCTTGTCCCATGTTATATACACAGTTCAACAAAAATGAATTCCCCTTTAGATTATGGCTGATATTTTAAAAATGAGTTACTCCATCGAAACGATTTTTGGCACACATAATGTATGTGTTTACAGCAACACTAGAACGGGCCTATAACTACGCAGGTGTTGTAATGCTTGAATGAGCACACATTGAATGGAGGAATACCTCAATTCAAAAGTTGCTAAATTATGTATTCAAGCATTGCAACACCTGTGCAGTATTCACGCAAAACCCCTGGTCCTAGCTGCTTAACCATCCTCCTTCAATACATCATTTTGCAACTTTTGAATTGAGTTATTCCTCCGTTCAATGTGTGCTCATTCAAGCATTACAACACCTGCGTAGTTATTGTGTTGCTGTGAACACGTACATTATGTGTGCCAAAAATCATTTCGATGGAGTAACTCATTTAAAAAATATCAGGCTTAATCTAAAGAGGAACTTATTTTTGTCGAACTGTACTAAGGGTGCTTGAAGATATGCCCTTGTGCCATCACACTATAACACATGGCAGCCATTGCAGATATGACTTTTTTGCACTAAACCATCGATGTGTAAATAATCATGGCAAAAATTGTGGATTTGGGTCTTTAGGTACTAGATATTAATTTGGGGGCTTTGCCTGCTTTGCATTTTTAACACCATTTACACTTTAAGGTCACCCGTTAAACTGCAAAATAATAATTTATTTGTCCCTTTCTTAGAGCGCAAATTCTCTGCAATGATTTTCTGTTCTGCATGGCAGCATCTGAAACATAAAACAATCAGACACACCACTATATCTGTATATTATAGCATTGTATTTATTTACCCCTGAGCACTACTGTCTTTATGTTCTCTCTAATTGGTCACTTGCATGATGAAATCATTCAAGCAACCAATCAAAATACAGCTTATATTCCTATCAGGCTAAATCCTCTTCATACCTACCAAACTCTTACCAAGTATATAATTGGTTCCATATATTATGATGTGGCTAGGGGTATATATTTTTTGAAAAGTTATCAGATTTTTCCCTTAGGTACCATTTCTTCCCTTCTCTACATTTTCTGCACTTTGTACCACCTTTTTTCTCCCTCCCCACTATTTCAGTCTCTTTTCTCCTTCCCCCTTGAAACCCTCAAAGCAGGACACTTTCAGGACCTGTAGCCTGGGTGGCTCTTTTTGTAGCCATAGATACTCAAACACATGGATGATCAAGTCAGTGTTATTTTTTGAAGCAATGTGTGTGTGTCTCAGATCAAGATTGCTCATCATAAAAGGCTGTGTATAATCTACAGAACTGCAATGAAAGATTTTCTAAAAAGTTGTAAATCAAACCTGACTCACTCTAATATCCAGACACATTAAAATCTTGAGATATTGATCTGAAAAGATGTGCTTATTGTTGACAGTGCAGATGGGTTGCAATTGTGAAATGGTTGTAACTTGTATATAATAAAGATTCCAAATATATTTTCACTCCACGGTAGATGTTTACACCAACATATTTCAACATGTTTTTACAGTTTGTAACTGTCACCGTGGCATATATCCTCTTCTGATGTTTATATATCACATGGGCCACTATGCAATATGTTGTTCTTGTAACAGACTTATAGGTCAATAAATGCGTATCTGTTGTTTTGAGAGAAATTAGACAAATCAATGCACACGCGCATTGAACGAAGCACACGCCTTTCAATGCACTCCGCATATTTTAGTTTCCTGCTTTCTGATTGGTTTGACATGACTAAGAGTGTATGAATACCAGTCGATTACCAGGCTTTAAAAATTCTAGTCAATACAGCAGGTGTACAGTGAGACACACATAGAATCACCCCTACACAGCATTTTAATAAAATTGCATTTGAGACAATTATCCTTGTCTTTGAAGATCTATGTTATAACAACTCCAAATTAGACGATCAGATCTCACCATACTTTCATGCCCGAACCCTCTTGTCACTCCCACCACCAATTCTTACTATGTCTGTGATTGGCTCCATACGCTATGTAGCTCTATAAACTATCCAATCAAAAACAGTTAGAAGCCAACAGAGAGATAACCACCTTCTTGTATACTATGGCATGTATGTAATTCATTATTGTTATCATTATGAAGAGTAGACTCAGACACATAAATCATGTGCTGTTTGCTATAGCTATTCTTTCTCTGTGCTGTGTCTGACCTACATCTACCCTCTCTTGGCAAAAGGGTGTATCTCCAATCCAGTCTCAACAATATAACTCTCTTTTCACCAAGTTTATGTTGCAATCAAAAAGCATTTTATTATTTTATTTATACATGTGTGACCCAATCCCATCTACTTTTGACCAGCAAAAATAGAGAAATAGACTGCATTTACTACCATGTGAAAAAGGTGACCCACCTGTTATTTCTTCACTCCCTTACATTAAGATAGGATACAATGTCAAAAGGGAGTATATTTTATGAGAAGTGAGATACACCCTTTAGCAAAATGGGGCCATTGTTATTTGTGTGGTATTCGTTCTCAGTTGTTTTAACTTGTAGAATGGTTGGATGTAAATTTGCATGATTTGTAACATTTTTTTCTGTTATCAAAACCATAAAGATACCAACAATACCGACTGAAATTAATACTTTGTTTTTCATTTTTCATTTTTATTTTAAAAGATTTTATTTTGATTTCAATTTATTTAGAATTATCTTTTAAATAATTGATTACTTTTTACGATTTACATACAACAGGGAATTATGATAAATAGTGACAGGCGCACAGCTAGCTCCCAACTCATGCAACCATTTAATCGTTAGCAACTGGAACGAAACCGCACTTCGGCACAATTCTATCGGGAGGAATGGTGAATGATTGAAGAGAGAATGATCAATAATCTATATATAAAACCCAAACAAAATATTTGATTTGTCACGTGTGTTTTCTGCAAAGTTAAAATAGACGTTTGTGAGAGAAACTGTCACAGGATTTTTACAAGGTGCCCATGATTTTGGAGCATTCTCTTCTGACCATATATCTGGTGAATGCAAGAACGGGCTATATTTACAGCGATAACTGGAAGAAATGTAACCAAAAATGGAAAACTTGCAACCAAATATGGAAGCCAAGCCACCAAATATGGAAGCCAAACCACCAAATATGTAAAATATGCTCCCAATGGAATGACGCTTATGGTGTCACTATGTAATGCATTCGGCTTGGTAGATTGTTATAAGTCAATATGAGATGGTGATAGGACAGAGTAACCAAGTCTTATATGGGCGATGCGCTGCCAATTATGGCATGTATTCAATTCATATGATTGGATTATTTCCATTTTGCATGGATTGGTCAATCAACATGATTGGCTATAACAAACACTGCATCTAGTCATATGACTAACTAACACTGCATCTAGTCATTCGACTAACTAATACTGCATCTAGCCATCTGACTAACTTATACTGCATCTAGCCATTCGACTAACCCTCCTGATTTGCCTCCACTGCCGTACACAGTAGCATCTAGTCTCCTTACTAACCACTCTCAAGTCATACAGACAACAGCATGTAAAAATACGTCACTTATTCTCCATAAACCACTGGACCTCAAAGTTTCATGGGCATCATCATCTAGTCATTAGTCACCTGACTAACTTGCCTGACTAATTTATAGTATGATGTAGTATCATCCAGCTACTTTACTAACTCGCAAGTACTCTGACAAGGCTTAAATGCTATCGACCGCCAATACATCTCATGCTAATCCACAGACACATACAGTCCAGTCATGCAGCACTTTTTCTATGCAACCATATCATGTATTACAAATACAGTAATACTCTTTGTGTGTTTATATCATAGGACATAGTACATGCATGAAGTGAGGACTTCATCCGACACAAGGGGCAATTTTGTACATAGATCATATTAATCCTCGCCAAGACACCCTACAGCCAGCACTTGGAGAGCTATACACATAGAGCATTTTGTAAATAGAACATATCATGATTGATAATCTACATTACCACCGAGACATCATGCTATCAGCACTTCTAGACGATATACACAAGGCTGGCAATTAAAAGCCAATTTTACACAGAAATTGAACATAATGATCCATGCTGCCAAAACGGCATACAACCAGCTCTCGGAGTGTATCCGAGGTGTCAGATATACATGAGATATAAATTATATCAAGACTCCACCATTTGTCCTCAGTGGAACCAAAATGCAAAGTCCATTTAGTCCTGTAATGGACGATTTCATGCTAGGCGGACTCCTCGCAGTATTGCACATGGGGCAATTTTGAACAAAGCCCACAAGTTGATGTGACTTTTTGGTGGGAGATAATGTCTGTGGTTAATGGTCAGCTTATCGGTTTATTGATTCTACCTACTACTGTAAAAGTGGAAATTTTTGCGCTTGTAATTTTTTGCGCTTTGCACATTTTGAATAATTTTGCTTGTTTGTTATTGCGATTTTGAGTTTCCTTACATAGACCTACATACAAAATGAATATATTTGCGCGTTTTTATTTTCACACTTCGAGGGTTTAGTGCAACAAAGGGCTATCTGCATTTCGGTCATTTTGAGAAAAAGTGAATTAAAGATTTATACCCATCATTGTCACAAAGAAATGCTATTCAAACCTTTTTGATTTAGGTGAATTTACTATTTTCTCATAATTAGGTTCCTGATCTAGTGTTGATCATTTGATACCAAAATCTCATTTTGGCCAAAAATGCAGATAGCCCTTTATTGTCTCGCCTGATGTAATCAGAAAGAGACTATGTTATCACTATTTCTGTCCGCCGTATGCCGTCCGCCGTATGCCGTCCGCCGTATGCCGTCCGCCGTATGCCGTCCGCCGTATGCCGTCCGCCGTATGCCGTCCGCCGTATGCCGTGTGCTAAGAAATACCTTTGTGACGCGATATCTGGAGATCCGTAAGGCCTATCGTGATGGGACTTGGTGGAGGGAAGGGGGGTGGTGCGTTCTGTTGCTGATTGATTTTTCAAGGTCATCGGGAGTCATACAAGGTCATCGGGGTCAAATATGCTTAAAACTTTTGAGACGCGTTGTGACGCGATATCTAGAGATCCGTAAGGCCTATCTTGATGGGACTTGATTTCAGGGAAGGGGGTGGGGTGTTCTTTTGCTGATTAGATTTTCAAGGTCATTGGAGGTCATTCAAGGTCATCGGGGTCAAATATGAGGTCAAATAAGATCCGTAAGGCCGATCTTGATGGGATTTGGTGGAGGGAAGGGAGTGGTGTGTTCTTTTTGCTGATTAAATTTTCAAGGTCATCAGAGGTCATTCAAGGTCATCGGGGGTCAAATATGGGGTCAAATAGATCAGTAAGGCCTATCTTGATGGGATTTGGTGGAGGGAAGGGGGGTGGTGTGTTCTTTTTGCTGATTAAATTTTCAAGGTCACCAGAGGTCATCGGGGTCAAATATGGGGTCAAATAGATCAGTAAGGCCTATATTGATGAGATTTGGTGGAGGGAAGGGGAGTGGTGTGTTCTTTTTGCTGAATAAATTTTCAAGGTCATCAGAGGTCATCGGGGGTCAAATAAGATCCATAAGGCCTATCTTGATTGGATTTGGTGGAGGAAAGGGGGATGGTGTGTTCTTTTGTTCTTAATTTTTCGGGGTCATCAGGGGTCAAATATGGGGTCAAATAGATCAGTAAGGCCTATCTTGATGGGATTTGGTGGACGGAAGAGGGATGGTGTGTTCTTTTTGTTGATTAATTTTTCGGGGTCATTGGGGGTCAAATAGATCAGTAAGGCCTATCTTGATGGGATTTGGTGGAGGGAAGGGGGTGGTGTGTTCTTTTTGTTGATTAATTTTTCGGGGTCATTGGGGGTCAAATATGGGGTCAAATAGATCAGTAAGGCCTATCTTGATGGGATTTGGTGGAGGGAAGGGGGTGGTGTGTTCTTTTTGTTGATTAATTTTTCGGGGTCATCGGGGGTCAAATATGGGGTCAAATAGATCAGTAAGGCCTATCTTGATGGGATTTGGTGGAGGGAAGGGGGGTGGTGTGTTCTTTTTGTTGATTAATTTTTCGGGGTCATCGGGGGTCAAATATGGGGTCAAATAGATCAGTAAGGCCTATCTTGATGGGATTTGGTGGACGGAAGAGGGATGGTGTGTTCTTTTTGTTGATTATTTTTTCGGGGTCATCGGGGGTCAAATAGATCAGTAAGGCCTATCTTGATGGGATTTGGTGGACGGAAGAGGGATGGTGTGTTCTTTTTGTTGATTAATTTGTCGGGGTCATCGGGGGTCAAATATGGGGTCAAATAGATCAGTAAGGCCTATCTTGATGGGATTTGGTGGACGGAAGAGGGATGGTGTGTTCTTTTTGTTGATTAATTTTTCGGGGTCAAATATGGGGTCAAATAGATCAGTAAGGCCTATCTTGATGGGATTTGGTGGACGGAAGAGGGATGGGGTGTTCTTTTTGTTGATTATTTTTTCGGGGTCATCGGGGGTCAAATAGATAAGCTAGGCCTATCTTGATGGGATTTGGTGAACGGAAGAGGGATGGTGTGTTCTTTTTGTTGATTAATTTTTCGGGGTCATTGGGGGTCAAATATGGGGTCAAATAGATCAGTAAGGCCTATCTTGATGGGATTTGGTGGAGGGAAGGGGGTGGTGTGTTCTTTTTGTTGATTAATTTTTCGGGGTCATCGGGGGTCAAATATGGGGTCAAATAGATCAGTAAGGCCTATCTTGATGGGATTTGGTGGAGGGAAGGGGGGTGGTGTGTTCTTTTTGTTGATTAATTTTTCGGGGTCATCGGGGGTCAAATATGGGGTCAAATAGATCAGTAAGGCCTATCTTGATGGGATTTGGTGGACGGAAGAGGGATGGTGTGTTCTTTTTGTTGATTATTTTTTCGGGGTCATCGGGGGTCAAATAGATCAGTAAGGCCTATCTTGATGGGATTTGGTGGACGGAAGAGGGATGGTGTGTTCTTTTTGTTGATTAATTTGTCGGGGTCATCGGGGGTCAAATATGGGGTCAAATAGATCAGTAAGGCCTATCTTGATGGGATTTGGTGGACGGAAGAGGGATGGTGTGTTCTTTTTGTTGATTAATTTTTCGGGGTCAAATATGGGGTCAAATAGATCAGTAAGGCCTATCTTGATGGGATTTGGTGGACGGAAGAGGGATGGGGTGTTCTTTTTGTTGATTATTTTTTCGGGGTCATCGGGGGTCAAATAGATAAGCTAGGCCTATCTTGATGGGATTTGGTGAACGGAAGAGGGATGGTGTGTTCTTTTTGTTGATTAATTTTTCGGGGTCATCGGGGGTCAAATATGGGGTCAAATAGATCAGTAAGGCCTATCTTGATGGGATTTGGTGGAGGGAAGGGGGTGGTGTGTTCTTTTTGTTGATTAATTTTTCGGGGTCATCGGGGGTCAAATATGGGGTCAAATAGATCAGTAAGGCCTATCTTGATGGGATTTGGTGGAGGGAAGGGGGGTGGTGTGTTCTTTTTGTTGATTAATTTTTCGGGGTCATCGGGGGTCAAATATGGGGTCAAATAGATCAGTAAGGCCTATCTTGATGGGATTTGGTGGACGGAAGAGGGATGGTGTGTTCTTTTTGTTGATTAATTTTTCGGGGTCATCGGGGGTCAAATATGGGGTCAAATAGATCAGTAAGGCCTATCTTGATGGGATTTGGTGGACGGAAGAGGGATGGTGTGTTCTTTTTGTTGATTAATTTTTCGGGGTCAAATATGGGGTCAAATAGATCAGTAAGGCCTATCTTGATGGGATTTGGTGGACGGAAGAGGGATGGGGTGTTCTTTTTGTTGATTATTTTTTCGGGGTCATCGGGGGTCAAATAGATAAGTAAGGCCTATCTTGATGGGATTTGGTGGACGGAAGAGGGATGGTGTGTTCTTTTTGTTGATTAATTTTTCGGGGTCATCGGGGGTCAAATATGGGGTCAAATAGATCAGTAAGGCCTATCTTGATGGGATTTGGTGGACGGAAGAGGGATGGTGTGTTCTTTTTGTTGATTAATTTTTCAGGGTCATCGGGGGTCAAATATGGGGTCAAATAGATCAGTAAGGCCTATCTTGATGGGATTTGGTGGACGGAAGAGGGATGGTGTGTTCTTTTTGTTGATTAATTTTTCAGGGTCAAATATGGGGTCAAATAGATCAGTAAGGCCTATCTTGATGGGATTTGGTGGACGGAAGAGGGATGGTGTGTTCTTTTTGTTGATTACTTTTTCGGGGTCATCGGGGGTCAAATATGGGGTCAAATAGATCAGTAAGGCCTATCTTGATGGGATTTGGTGGACGGAAGAGGGATGGTGTGTTCTTTTTGTTGATTAATTTTTCGGGGTCATTGGGGGTCAAATATGGGGTCAAATAGATCAGTAAGGCCTATCTTGATGGGATTTGGTGGAGGGAAGGGGGGTGGTGTGTTCTTTTTGTTGATTAATTTTTCGGGGTCATCGGGGGTCAAATATGGGGTCAAATAGATCAGTAAGGCCTATCTTGATGGGATTTGGTGGACGGAAGAGGGATGGTGTGTTCTTTTTGTTGATTAATTTTTTGGGGTCATCGGGGGTCAAATATGGTGTCAAATAGATCAGTAAGGCCTATCTTGATGGGATTTGGTGGAGGGAAGGGGGGTGGTGTGTTCTTTTTGTTGATTAATTTTTTGGGGTCATCGGGGGTCAAATATGGGGTCAAATAGATCAGTAAGGCCTATCTTGATGGGCTTTGGTGGAGGGAAGGGGGGAGGTGGTGTGTTCTTTTTGTTGATTTATTTTTCTGGGTCATCGGGGGTCAAATATGGGGTCAAATAGATCAGTAAGGCCTATCTTGATGGGATTTGGTGGACGGAAGAGGGATGGGGTGTTCTTTTTGTTGATTTTTTTTTCTTCGGGGTCATCGGGGGTCAAATAGATCAGTAGGGCCTATCTTGATGGGATTTGGTGGAGGGAAGTGGGGTGGTGTGTTCTTTTTGTTGATTAATTTTTCGGGGTCATCGGGGGTCAAATATGGGGTCAAATAGATCAGTAAGGCCTATCTTGATGGGATTTGGTGGACGGAAGAGGGATGGTGTGTTCTTTTTGTTGATTAATTTTTCGGGGTCATCGGGGGTCAAATAGATCAGTAAGGCCTATCTTGATGAGATTTGGTGGAGGGAAGGGGGTTGTGTGTTCTTTTTGTTGATTAATTTTTCGGGGTCATCGGGGGTCAAATATGGGGTCAAATAGATCAGTAAGGCCTATCTTGATTGGATTTGGTGGAGGGAAGGGGGGTGGTGTATTCTTTTTGCTGATTAAATTTTCAAGGTCATCGGAGGTCATTCAAGGTCATCTGGGGTCAAATAAGATCCGTAAGGCCTATCTTGATGGGATTTGGTGGACGGAAGAGGGATGGTGTGTTCTTTTTGTTGATTAATTTTTCGAGGTCATCAGAGGTCATCTGGGGTCAAATAAGATCCGTAAGGCCTATCTTGATGTGATTTGGTGGAGGGAAGGGGGTTGGTGTGTTCTTTTTGCTGATTAAATTTTCAAGGTCATCAGAGGTCATCTGGGGTCAAATAAGATCTGTAAGGCCTATCTTGATGTGATTTGGTGTAGGGAAGGGGGTTGGTGTGTTCTTTTTGTTGATTAAATTTTTCAAGGTATTACATCCCTTGCATTAACTACAATGCATACCTCTGTGACAGTGCTACATTGTATCATATGTTTCATCATCATTTCTTTTAAGTCACTTTTGATGAACAGGCGAGACGCGCCGTTCGAGAACCGCCTTGTTGCACTAAACCCTTGACTTGCTTATATTCTCTCGAAAATAAATGTAGCGCGAAAATAAATGTAGTGCAAAAATTTCCTCATTTACAGTATACTATCGTCTTGCATATCTCTAAATATGCAGGCAGTATCCTCAAATAGGTCTCCAATGTGGATTAGAGTACAAGGCAGCAATTATTTTACAGTTTTTTGACAACATAAATAGTATAGCTGCCTTCAGCTTTATTTCAAACCGCACAAAAGGAGATTTATTTGACGATATTGCCAATAATAGGAATGGTGTTTTTCAAAAGTGCTTTCTCATCGTGAATGGATTTTAGATGGTCAATCTTCATGCATGATTTCATTCGGTAGAAGTTGACTTGCACAGCATGGAGAGGTTGACTGACAATTGATCTTATTATAGAATATGATACTTCAACATAATGTTTTGGTATAACATCCAAGGTATGGATACTGTATTTACTTATTCATATAGTCATTGTTAACCAGTGTACCTTCGGCTACAAAACAATCATACACTACAATGGGGGAAAAAAACGTCCTGTGAGCCAGATCAATGGATACATGTCGAGTTCCTCCCCCCCCCCCCCCCAAAAAAAAAAAAAGCGAAAACAAAACCAAAAAGAAAGAAAAAAGATTTTTGAAAAAATGATAATAATTGCAATTTTTTGGAAACAATTGTTGCAATATTTTAAAATGTTTAATTTTTTCTAATTGAACATTTTAAAGAATTTGCAAATGTTTTGAAATTCTTCAACACTGTTTCTTTTATACTTCTTATTCTAATGGTTAAAAAACCAACAACCAACCGACCTCGAAGTACGATTCAGCCTATAGAATTTTGTGATTAACAATGATGACATTATAAGTGTCTAATTCTGCCCACAACCTTTTGCCAGGGTCAATAATCCTAATCTAAACAGGTTATAGGCTTGAGTTATGTATTTTTGGTTCCCATAGGCCAAGCTTCATTCAATCATAATTATTCTTTGTTTTTGTATGAATCATGCAGATTTTGCAGGAGTCTAGCAATTATGATTGAAATGAATTTGCATCATTGTATTTAAAAAATATTTTTTATATATTTAGAAACAGATCTGAGATAACATTTTGCAGTCTTGTAGCTATAGGATATCATGCACTTTGAAGGAAAAAACCTTTAGTGTTGAAACAATATCAGCTTTAAGAAGAAAATCTCTAACGGATTCTTAGGGTCTTGTTGCAAGGGAAAACAGACAATAGAAATGTAATGGAATGATCATTGTTCTATAACATTTCATACTTAAAGGTAGGTGTTCTGATTACTGGCCTGATTTTTAACTTGACGTTTTCTATTCTATATGAAGGGTCATCCTTAAAATAGTCATACTCCAAAGTTTGAGTTGCATAACTCCAATGGTTCTTATTTTAGAAGCACAAGGTGACATGAAATTTGCCCATTGAGTAGTACACAAACAGGCTGAATGGTCACCTTTGGTAGTAATTCACCGTATTTTGGCTTATAACGTCTAACTGGAACATATCTTGCACCAAACATTTTACAAAAATAATTAGCAAAGTATGGGGCTTCTTCTGATATCAAAATATGTTGATGGGCAGAAAAAAAAGCTAAAGTGATCGGAACATCCACCTTAAATTACTACTTAAGACTTTGTTGCAAGAATATACAGACTATAGAAATACTTGGAATGCAACTATCATTTGGCATGACTCATGTGACCGTATTGAGATGGACAAGCATGTTTCATCGCTCTGTAACATAAAACTATGAAAATGGTTACTTTCATCATAGATTCAAGGATCTATGCTTTTATCGTGTGTCAACAAATTCCTGTGTTGTTGATGTCAATTACAATATTACAATACTCACAATTTATATTTACTAAAATAAGGAAACATTCATGTGGTGTATCATATTCATAATGTGCTTCTCAATACTGACAAAATACTGGACTGTTCATTTTATACCCTATTTGAAACCGGGCTCGGATATTATTTCAGAGGTATATAGATGCATTCCAACTTTCTTAATATTGTCTGTTTTTCCTTCCAATATGACAGGTATTCTCTGACGTAATGTAAGGTAGTATTGGGTAATTTCACATGAAACAAAATGGGTAATTCCCTGACAATAGAATGTGTAATTCCCTTTTGTATAAAAAAAAAACCCAAGATGACAAGTCGTTATTATGCATACTTGTTCATTTTCTTGACAATATATAGTTCCAGTTAATAATCCCATAGACATGTCATTGGGTAATTACACATGAAACAAAATAGTTGGATACTTTCGTTGTAATGTAAATCAAGAGCATGCTTTAATATGACTAAGTCTATTATTGTAAGATTCCACCTTCTGTTGGCCAGCTACTTATTATTCTAAGAGTGGGCCTGTTGATGGTGGACTATACCACTTTCAATGGTACAGTGATGTTGGTGCATATTTCAGTGAAGGGCAAAGGAATTTTGGGGCATTTTTTTTGTTGAAAATGTTTTCCCTCGGATATTGAGTTTTTTTTCCTCATTACAAAATATCAATTTTCCCAATTTTCGAACTTTTTATCCAACTTCTTTACACTTTCGTCTTTCCCCTCACTTTTTTTTGTCCCTAATCCTCTTTCCTTACCTGCTCCCCCCACCCCCCCCCCCCCCCCACCCCCCTTCCTACTCCAAATTTAGAAGTGTTGATTTGTTTGTGTACAGTCAAAGCGAGTATTTCCAACCTTATAATACCTGAGTATTTTCACCGAGGGCTAGGACAGTGGGATATAGTACACATTCATGTCATTTAATCTGTAGACGTCAAGTTGCAATTTTAAAACGCTTGAGAACTACCTGCCGATTGGCCAGAAAGATGGAGACATCATTTGTGGCACCAATCAGTTATTAGGATAATTGTATCCCCTGATAATGATTGGAGTGAAATAATTTAGAAGCTACATTTTAATTGGCTATTCAAATGAGTACATTTGGTAATTATCCAATCACAAACACTGTTTGATAGACATGTAGTGAGTGCTCAGGGTGTTAATGTACACTGACATTACTGCACCAAAGAGGTGGAAAGTAATAGTTGTGTACTGTTCAGGCAAACGGGTGCAGTTGTCGGTAGAATTTTGAGATATTGACGGAATTAGGCATGGAAAAACAAAGAAAATAAAGCAAATCTCACAATCATTTTTCTTCATTCAATCAGATAGCTAGTGTCCAATCTTGACTACAAAGGTGTCATTTAGAAGCATTTAAAAAGCTCCTTTATATATGGTAATAAATTCTCAACTTTTTTCTCTGGGAGACGACTGCCCCCTTTTGCCGTGACGGTACACATGTATGAAATGTGGAAATGCAATAGTATAAGTCCATCTGTGTGTTATTCTGTATGTCAGTTGACATTGTATTGTTTTTCTTCTATCGTATCTTGATATTAACAGCAACTCGGGCTATTCTTCATTCTGACACCCAGCAGTGAGTTTCTTTTTAAAACAGGTATTGCTTGATTGTTATATTGAAATGTGAACTATGGAGATAATTGTACTGGATTTGTCCATTTTGAAGTCTGGGTTGACTGTTGATTTTCTATGTGTAGGGGTGGGTATTTGTAAACTGGGGTTTTATATTGCAGCATTGGTTTGGCATATAGTCCAAAATATTATACTCTAAAATGGATTTCAAAACTCTCACTCCAAAAGCTTCATATTTAATATCAATTATAGTCCTAGAAAAGGAAGGACATAAGACACAAAAAAGGTCTGTCTGGAAATAGCTATGCGATATGCAATTATTAGTGTTAATTTATAGATAAAATAGCTATGCTAAATGCAGAAATTCTTTTTGTTGTGTTTTTGGCCCACTTTTTTTTTTTGCCCTTTCGGCGCAAATTTTTTTTCAATTTTTTTTCTGACAACTACAAAAAAGAATGCCCAAAATTGGGCTCATCACGTAGGGTTATGCGGCAAAAGTGACTCCACATACGTGATACAGATCGTTTTTGATACAGATCTTTTTTTCTGGGCGTAAGCTCCCGACTACTGTTATAATTATTTGATGGCGATTGCGTTTTTCCCATCAGTCTAGCTTTTGCAATGGAGTTTCGAGAGTGCATTATTTTAGACCTGACCCATGCTATGAATTTTGTCAATGCACCCAGTCAAACCATCTCCACTGATGAGTAAAATGCAAGTTATATGGGGAATGATGTGTCCACAAATTGCTGGTCACATTATGTACTGCGCTATTCGATGCACCATAAAAAAAACACCTATTGCATACAGATCTATTTGAAGCACCGCTCGGATTTTCTTTTAATCTGAATAATTGCTTGATCAATTTTCCTTAAAAGCGTTTCTGTGTCAAAAAAAAACACTTGAAGGTTTTTAATTTGGAAGCGAATCTTTTAATTAATATTGATTAATATGTTATTAAACTTATAGATCTCTGTGTGAAGATATGTTTTCTTACAAAAAAGTGTTAGGTCGAATAGCGTAGTATTTAATGATGTAGCCGACGAAATGGTATCAGAGTTTGAATAATCTTGCATTGTACGATAGCCCTATGTCAGGAAAATTTGGGTTATGGTGTATGTCTTACATACTGTCTTTCATATGACAGCATTTTGTGATAGTATTCCAAACAATTAAAGGATGTAAATACACTTAAGTGTTATGATTGGCTTTTACGACTGGTGTTTATAATGCAATTCAATCGTTTTTAACTGGTTTCAATTGTTTCTGAACCTAATCGCACTTTGATGAAACTAAAATGGGTGTAAAATATGTTTTCAACTGTAATGAGACTTGCAAATGATCACTTTTAGTATGTGTGGGTTTTGTAGGTTATTGATAAGAACAATGAGTCCACTATCAAATCAGATCTCTCACTGATTTGGTGTTTGACTTGTTAAACCCCTGAAAACTACCTGCTGGTTGGTTCAAATTTAGGATATGTCAAATATTGTGCCAATCAGAGACATTGTTAGAATAATTACAATTTTCAAAAAAAATTAGCCTAACATTTTTATAAGCAAAATTGTAATTGGTTATCAAGATGATTATACCATGTAATTGACCAATGGGAATTTTTGGTACAAAAGACATGTAGTGCACAGGGGATTAAGGTGGGTTCAAACTAAGCGCAATTTACTGCGTAATGTGGTGTAGTGACCCAACGTCCACTGCAATATATTTAAATTCATTGCAGTTCACACTGAGTCCTTGCCGGTTACAGTGTGTGATGGTGAACTAGTAAAACTATGACAACATTGACATGACGCAGCTTATTAAAGAATGGCGGGCACCAATGGAGAGAAGGTATGCTTGTACTTGGGAATCTTTAGAGTGGACAAAATATTACCCAAGTGGAAGATAACCCAAATGGAAGCATGCCCTCTCCTTTTGTGCCCGCCATATCTCATAAAGGATTATTGCAATAGCACATCACAACACACAGTAAATATTGCCTTAGTGTGAACATGACTGTTTGTTATCTGTTATCTGTAAGTGTTGTAATTGTACCACTTGGATACACTTTAAAGGTAAACTATGAACTATGGTCAATACTTTACTTCAGTTCCTTAGCATGCTCTCTCCATCGTCTCTGTTCATTGCACTTTAAAGCACAAGGCAGCTATCATTTCACAACACAACTCAACTGTGAAATAATGGCTGCCTTGTGGTTTACTTTCAGTCTTGCATCTTTATTGCTTCATCTCTTTCAGTAATCATGTTGTCAAATACTATTTTTGGAAGGGTGCACAATTTAGGAAAACAAACTTCATTCCCCAACTACTTCAGTTGATTTTCTTCTCCAGATATATACCATAGCTTTGCATATGCTGGTTCCCTGCATCAATGGGCTCCACACAACTTATCCATAGATGCAGGTACGTGCCGATCACCACTCAAAGCTGATTTGCTGGCATGAAAGTCATGCATATTCATGATTGACGAAAAAAAGATCCACAAATAAATTCGATCAAGCCAGCGCTTCACGCTTAAAATGATAACAAATTTGCTGATTGGCACAAACTACAGGCGTATCTGCGCTCACCACAGCGCCGGACTTCACGCGCATGTCATAGCGCGTTCCACACCACGCCGTAGCTATGGCTGTGCGACAATGCATTCAGCATTCGATGCGATATCTCAGCTACAGTGTGTTGATCGTTATTTACCTTATGCCATAACAGAGCGACAATGTAATGTGTTGAACTTACAGTTACGGCCGGCAAATGCGAACCCTGTACCTGCACCTATGGATAAGTTGGCCCGGGGATCCAGGGTGCAAGGAACCAGCATAAGCTTTGCACTGTCATATCGTCGCTATATTCTGTCAAAACCTTGTATCTCCATCCGGCCCTTTAGCATGTATAATGTAATACTTCCTATGTAATAACCTTTGGGCAGTCTGCTCTAAACATATTCAAGGGCCAAAAACCTTGTAAATGCTCTTTCCCCTGAAAATGTATATAGCAACACTTCCTACGCATATAACTATTGGGCAGTTGTACTTGCCGGTACTATACATGCCAAGGGTCTGGGGAAAACATTCAAGGTTTTAACACAACACAGCATTGATATTATTCTATCTATCCATTGCTGGATGAAACACTTCTAGGGCTCAGAAACACACCGGCCTTATCTCCATTTTGACCATTTTGAGAAAAAGACTGTTGAAGATTTTTAAACACATTGGGGAGATGGAGATGAGGCCTTGTGATACTGGCTATAACTTTGAAAGGGGTTGTGTTATGGAGATAAGGCTGTGTGTTACTGGAAAGAGAATTTCTTTTTGAACATTTTGATACTAAAATCTCATTTAAAAAAAATGGAGATGAGACCTTGTGTTTCTGAGCCCTCGACTTGTATATCCTTTGCTGGAAGAAACATTTTTGATATTTAATATTTGGATTTACATAGTACATTTACAAGCATAAACAAAATGATGTGAATCTCTGGTAATATTTTAAGGCAAAAAAAGTGTTGTGTTGCCTGCCCTCAAGTGCCAAAAATCTTGATGTCGGGTCGGTCGGTCGGTTTTCCTTTTTTTCCCTAAAAAATATTACTGGCAGACCGTGGTTCATGACAAGACCAAATTGGTAAATGTCAATTTGACTAATGTTTCTAGTGTGATAATTGTTTAAAAGCAATCTATTCAAGCAAACTTATTCATTTCAAGCAGAAAATAGTAATATTTTGACAAATTGGGTAAAATTTCAATCTTAAAAAAAAAAATGTGACCCTTGTTTTACGAGATTTTAGGGTCGGTCGCTGAGGGTAACACAACAACTTTTTTTTGCCTAACGAAGAAGTGATTTGAATGTTCAACCGTGTACTATTGTTCTTGCTCAAAATTGTGAACAGTCACGTCAAATGGGGGCTGTTGTCGTTCAAAATGAAAAAAATGATAATAACGTGTACTGTAAAAGTCAATATTTTCGCGAGGAAGATATTTTCACGAAAATGGTCATAACAGGCATTTCGCGATTTTTAAAATAAAAAAAATTCGCAATTTTCAACATTTGTGAACAAAACGGTTAATAATAATAATTGTTGCGAGTTTATATTTTGGCTGTTGAGGATTGATTCGCGAAAATAAAAACCTCACAAAAATGTCTACTTTTACAGTATATTAAAATGAAGCCCCATTTTGATGTAACTGTATGGTTGCAATTATGATCTGCACATAATATTAATTTAACCAACTGATATGAATCTCTGGTAATTTGTAATGAAGTTTAAGAAGTGATTGATGATTTGGAATTCTATCCCCTATTCCCCCATACACTAGTGTGTTCAGACCTATTTTCCGCCTGACTGGCGGGTAAACATTTTCAAACTCGCACAGTATAAGTGTGTTAAACTGGCTGGTGGAATTTCTGTTGGGCAGGGGGTTTATATTGGAGGCCGAACACGACCGATGATAATTGTAGTTGAGGAAATTCACTCTTCCTGGAAATGATTGTTGTCAAAGCAAGTTTAGGTGACTCGCCCCATCTACCCCTCTCGTAATCCTCTGGTGGGGAGGCTACATAGTGGATATGAGGTTACGGAGATGTGCCGCCATATAGGGTCCCATTTTGCACCCTCTGGTAAATGAATGACCCCTTTTCAAAGCCATTTTTGGTAAATGTATGGGTCTAAAAAGGTAAATGTATGGGTCGATTTTTCATTTTGCTGGTGGCACATCCCTACCAACAAAATATCTGAGAACCCCCCCCCCCCCCCCCCTACCCCCCACCCCCCCCCGGGTTATCCTACACAATATTTCAAAAATTAGTGCCCAAAGGCGCAGGATTTCTGTCATTTCATTTTCTTATTTTGTACATGATATTGTTTGTAAGATGTTAGCTATGGTAATTTATTGTAATAATTGGACATTCAATATTGTACAATAATGCATGTATATAAAAAGAACTTTGTACATTTTACACTATTCAAGATAATTGGTTTTTCGAATCTGTACAACAATACTGTTAAAAACAGTTGTAACTTATAATATTAATTAATCTGAATTTGACGAAACGGGGGAGATTTTTTGTGTAAAAGTGTTGCCATTTGGTGCATATTATGGAGAAATGCAGTGGTTGGTGAAACCTCACAGTCTGATTTTGGACTGTTAAATAATATGAGTAGAGGCCCTGCATATGACGTAGTAGTTTACTGGAATCATGGTGGACTACTGAACTTTGTTCACCAAAACTATAAGAAGCTAAAAATCCCATTTCATTATCATGCCAGATTACATCACTTTCACAAATCCCGCTTCAATTCCAAAGAATAAACTGAATGGTATGTAATACACTATGATTCCGGTCAATGACGCATGGTTGATTCCTTTTTTAGAGCCAATCAATAAATATATGCCGGGCCTTTATTTAGCAAAGGGTTAGAATTTTTCAAGATTCTAAGTATTTATTCTTGGTAAGATTCTCAATAAAATCGCAAGAATATAAAGTTCAGTTTATTGTACCAAGGTTTCAACGACCATATTAAAGGGTTAACCAATACAGATTTACAGACCTGCAAATTTCCTGTATCGCATCGCAATTTACACCTTAAAAATTATCAACTGCAATACAACTTTCAAAGGCTGGTGCGAAATTGCAATACCATTTTTTACAGCCCTAATTGTTTGTTTGTTTGTTTATAATCTTTCTTTATTGAGGGTAAACAGCTTCAGTGTCAAGCACTGCTTTCCATGCAGGGCCCTCATCATACAGAAACTAGTACAGTATTTACAAAGAAATGTTCAAATATTAACACATTGAGTTGCTATCGCGATTCACCTAAAATTGCACCTTGACTTGAAGGAGTTGCACCTTGACCTCAAAAGTAAGGTGCAATTTTGCACCTCAAGAAAAATTTGAAGATTTCAGCACTAGCATATTACCAGGTGAACCACCATATTGGTAAAATCTATATAATTAGTACAGATATGGTTGTGTGGCTAGCCAGCAAACACCTAGTTGAAGCGAAATGACTATGATAATTTCCTATTGACAGCGTAATAATGGCAATTCTTGTCAAATGCGTTTCTTGGAGATGTCTGATAAAATCCATAGATTCATGTGTGAATTTCATCTTTGATCCTCTGAAAGTGTGACAAAACCACCGTCGCTGCACTGAATGGGAAAGATTTTTTGTCGCATACTACCTTTTGATTATATCCATATGTCATGGAAACTATTCTTTTTGTACATAATATTGTAGGTATGTTTGTTTACTGGTTTTAATCGTATGCATAGCATTGTATGAATGCATTGTAAAGATAGATAAGTGGGAAATGACGGATGCCCGCTGTGAATACATGTACAATATGTTATTTAGGCTATTATTAAACTGCTAGGGGGAGAAATGTTAAGGTCCCCTGTACCATGCTTAAACAAATTCACCTAAATAATTTCTAGACTGGGTCCCTATGTTTCTCCTGTATGACCGCCATCTGTAAAAATGGGGGACCAAATTGAGAAACTGGTGAAAGGGCACAGCAAAAAAGTGTGTAGCTCTTTGACAATTCCACCACAAAGACTATAGAGAATGTGCATTTGTGACCGTCCACAACGAGTCCAGTGTAAAGTTGCCATTTTTCAAAATGGAAATTTTGATTTAGTTAAAATCTACTTCAAATAAACTTGAAAATGATATATATATGACATGTAGTTATCGTTTTGTAAATAAACACTTAAATAATCAAAAATCCTCTTTAAAATCCTTTGTTTTTGATTGAATTTTCTTGAGTTTATTAAGCCATATCTCTGAAAAGACACTGGCGACTTTACACTGGGATTGTGGTGGATGGTCACATCTATGTGCCAAAACAACACAGCACCATGTGATTGGTCTGATTCACACTGCATCCTATTCCTAGTGATTCATATCATCATCATCCCATGCTGTTGGAGGTAGATTGTGGTGTCCTGTGATGAACGACACCGTGTGAAACTACCAGTGCATTGTGACGTGATGGTACATGAATTAGATCATTCATGTTTAATATATGAGCTGATTAGCGCACATTTTTGGCTCTGTATTTTGTTTTTGAGCACCCTTGCAGGGGCCGTGTGTAAATACAGTCATCAAAAAGTAACTATACAGGTAATAAATGGGCTTTTAACTCTAAAATATATATATCCTACCTAAAAATGTTAAATTATAAAGTTGTTGAGAAATTTATCTTCTTTAATATAAGATATAAGATATTGCACGCTAGGATCAGTTGAATATTGAAGAAGTGACAATCCAAAATGTAAGGTAAAGTCACAATTTCATTTTCACATTTTTCTTTTCAACATGGGGGAGAGTATGACAGGTAGCGTGTGTGTGTGGCGTATTGATCCATCGGAACAATACGGCCGACTATCCAACCTGCGCTTGCATTCCCAATTGTACTACCGGTAATCGATGTACCCGTTGCTGAGTCCGCGTGTAGAAAAGAAAAATGTGAAAATGAAAATCGGACTTCACCTTACATTTTGGAGTGTCACTTCCTCGATAATCACCTAATCCTAGCATGCAATATCTCATATTAAAGAAGATAACTTTCTCAACAACCTTATAATTTAATATTTTGGAGTAATTCTGTTATACCCTTCACAGGGGTATTCATAGTGTGTGATTTTTAAGAACGACGCATACTGATACCGATGTTGGTGTGAAGGGTATAACAGAATTATGCCAATATTTTTAGGTAGGATATATATTTTTAGAGTTAAAAGCCCATTTATTACCTGCATAGTTACTTTTTTTGATGACTGTAGTAAAGATGGGAAGGATTCAGTCTATATAATCTCTAGGCACTTTGGTTTTAAATGTATAACACTTTCCACTCTGCAGACAACATTCTAAAATTTCACAAAATATTTCAAAAATGTCATAATTATTGAATTTCATTACCATATTTGGAATCATCATGACAAATGCATTAAAATAAGTACAAACATGCCTAGTACTGGTTCAGTAATCCTTGAGATAGACCTTGAAAGTTGGGAAAGGTTTCTGAAAAATCTGCTTTGTATTTAAACCAAAAGCCGCGGGGAAAGTGTTAAGGGTCAAAACACTTTTATTCATAAACTCTTAGAAGTTCTGAACCAATCAGAAAGCTGTGCATGGAAAGTGTCAAATTGCATGACGTACAAGCACCCCGCTTTATTTTGATTCGTTGTTCATGCAGCACTGGTTCGCCGATTTTCACTGTGGGTGTTATCAAAACTTGTTGACACGTTTTTATTTGCTTAAAATTATATTATAAAGCGTACAAGTATTATATGTGACCTGCTCCCATAAAATGAGCGTAAAGTCGAGGCGAAGATGTTGCTGAATTGAGGCAGCATAGCATGTTATTGATTTGCCGTTTAAATTGTTGTTGGTATGTATAGATCCATGGTCCCTTCTATTATAGGGAAATTATAAAAAAGCAGTATGTATACTTATTTTAAGAGTATTACCAGCAATGCCAGGCTATTTATTTTATAATCCCGCTATAGATAGAAGGGCTTGGTCCATACTAACAACAAACGGCAAAAATCAATAACATGCTATCCTAGCTCAATTCAGCAACATCTTCGCCACGACTTTACGCTCATTTTGTGGGAGCAGGTCACATATGCACAAAGTTGTAAAATTTGATTAGTATTTCTGTGTATGAATTGGGTCAATACATGTGTATGTTTTGTTCTCGAATAAATTATGAAAATCAATGCACTTGTGCAAATGTTGATGTGTGCCATACAATTATTCACACATGGGCGTTGTATGCATTGATTTTTCTATTTTCTTTTAAAACAAACACATACGCATTCATTGACATATAAATATTACGCTTCATTATTTGCTTCACAAATGTTAATGCACCAAAGTTACATGATATTGATGATGAGATTGAAAATAGCAAATTCATTGAGAATGAAGTGAGACCCTGGGTTATCTCCTAAATATTGCAGAGTACAGTACTCAAAAGGTTAACTTGCTGGGTAATACAATGTAAAGGCCTATGCTCATAACTCCAAAACTATAGATGATGTGACATGTGACGTATTATCCCCGGCGGTATGCGTACGCACCTACAGGGATTGTGCTTTGTAAATTAAATTCACACTTGATTGATTAATACTTACATTGTAGAATAGTGCAGTAGTCAGGGTCTGCATCCCAAGCACAATGAGAGACCATGCAGGTACTAAATTTGTTTACCCGGCAGTATGCGTACGCACCATAAGGGCAGGTGCTTTTAAAATTGATGCTCAGTGATGAGTATTTTGCTTTTGAATAGTATGTATACAGTAGTCATGGACTAGTACCTCTTGCATGTCTTTAGACCAGGCGCTAATCAATTCGTAAACACTACTGTTGTATACAATGGTCACATCATCTATAGCTTTTGCTAATAATTCATTCAATATCTCAAATTAAACAGAGGACATTTTGTCACAGTTTATTTTTACGTTGGAGTTATAGTTTTGGTTTGATTTATTACCTGGTAAGTTCCTTTTTAGCACTATAAATAAAGGGGCTATTATTAGTATGTTGATCATAATTGCTATCTACTGAATATAGCAATGTATGTAAAGGGTCTGATTGTACATTGATAAGGCCTACACCTGCTGTCTTTTAAGAAGATAGCAAATTATTGAAAGGAGTGATAGTATAGATCACCCATCTTAACACTCTCCACGCGGCAGGCGTCTGCAGACGACATTCCAAAATGTTTCAAAAATGTCAAAATTGTTGAATTTCGTACATGAAATCACCATGAGAACTGCATTAAAATAAGTTCAAACATGCCTAATATTGGTTCAGTAATCCTTGAGATTGAAAGTTGGGAAAGGTTTCTGAAAAATCTGTTTTGTATATGGTAAAAACTAATAGCCGTGTGGAAAGTATTAAAGAAGCATCTTGTACATTAATCATATCTACTTTATTCTGAAGATATACATTGGTTGTATGTATGTGCTATTTCTGAAAATAACACAGTATATAAATGTATTGTATGAACAAAATACATAAATCACTTCTTGAGATTGCAAAATATAAACTGCTCAAAAAAAGTTCGGACATTTGTTTTGAGCACGAAATAGTGGTACATTTTGCACATTTTGAGTAAGACCTCCCACATTCACAAGCAGATGGCTAAGCACTAAAACAAGCAATTGCTACGAATAAGGTGTCGTTAGAAAGAGAAACATGTAAGCTTTGCATTGATATGAAACACAATATGAATATCTCACAAAATATTTGAAAATTTGGTGATTGCAATCAAATTTCAGAACTTTTTTTGAGCAGTTTATAAAGGCACAATAGTATATACTTTGATTAAAATTGATATCCTCAGAAGAATGTATAAACATGATAATACATTGAGACATGCAATCTCCTGATATGATCGCAAATGATAGACTTTAGAATGTGGAGAACCTTTTAATTATACAACTCTAGGGTGTGTTAAGTAGTTGATGACACCAAATGTAAGAGTAATCTTAAGTCAAAAAAATGGTATAGAAGTACCTTATTCTCATAAAAGGGGTTTTGAGGATAAAATGCATTTACAGTTATTTTGTTTGATTGGTAAAGCAAAAAGTACCGTGAATATTAGTGCTATATAAATGTGTACAGACCATGTGCCGTATTCTCATACTAAACATGGTTTTAGCTTAAAACCGTGTCTAACTAAACTTGTGTCTAATCCAAATTTTAAACTCCGCAAATCTCGTCCCCAGAGTGGTCATGCGTTCACTGTATACAGATACATGTACTCAATTTGTTGTGGCCCACATGGGTTACAATAGATATCGACCGAATTCCTCAAATGCATGTGTAGTTTCAAGACTACACAATCTGAACGTCAGCTTGCACCGGGCACATTTGAGTAAATGTTCAATGCATACAGTTGGTGCACACGTTTAGTTAAAACACAAGTTAAACTATACCCCGCACACACCCATGTTTAAAGTTGGACACTTTTCAGTAAGTTAGACGCGTGTTTAAGTTAAACACATTTTCGAGAATTGTGTTTAGTTAAATGGTGTGTTTAAAGTCAAAGTTAAACACAAGTTTAGCATACGGCCCCATGTGATAGCTTTGAACATGCATCTTTCTGTTCCTCTAATATTATTGATGCATCTCATTTCAGATGATAAGTATTTGAAAAAGCTTAAAAGCATTTTACACATTCACACTTAATCATGGACAAATATTTTGGAGGGCTTTGTACTATAAGAGATGCAATTTATCAGAGAGAATGTAATATTGTTAAATTAAAACATCATTATATATATATGCAAAGAATGTTTGTTAGCTGTAAGCCTATATCATCTGTTATTCATAAGTGTATATTATTTTTGTGAATCTTATACAATTTTGTGGATTAATAAATTATTAAGCACAACTGTGTCAATTAAAAGATGTTCTGCGTGTAATTTGATAACTGATTTGTTCAAACAACTCTGAATTGACCTGATTATTATTAGACGTGAAAACATTTTGAAAAATAGTGTTCAAAAATTTGATTTTTTTTTTAACAATCCTAGACAAAAATATTTTAAAATGTAAGACCGGCACTAAAATACCGTTGTGCAATGCGATGACAGAGAACAGGTTAGAAGTAGAGTCATTGCCTTGCTCATCCCCACCCACTTCACCTGGGGGTCTTCACATGAAAAAATCAGCTATTTTTTTATTTATTTTTAATATAATAAGCTCTGCCGTTTACGGTATTGAGCACTTTGTTCAATGGCTAGTCTAACCAGAAACGGTTGTCAATAATAATTAATAACAATGGATGATGATGGCCTATAGCATGATTCTAGCAGAATCTAGTGACGAGCGAAACTGTGACTCGGCGACCCAGCCATAGCCCGGCCGTAACAAGAAAATACATCTTAATATTTTCTCAATAAACTCCAAGTGACTCAAAATGGGTTTTAACATGATAACAAGGTTATTCTATACTAAATACATGCATATTGCATACATATTCAACTTGAAAATCCATTTGAGTCTAGTGCGTAACAAACCCATATTGAGTTTACCTATGGCCCAATACGTAACAAAAAAGTGGCAAAAGTGTGACTCGACGACCCAGCCATAGCCCAATACAGGCTGTCCCAAAATGATAGTACTCCTCAATTAAAGCGTGACCCTATACGAAAGGGACCGTTCATTATTTATGGTGGAGGGCGTTGGGTAAACTATAGGGGGGTCATGTAACTTTCATGTTGAAATAGGGGGTATGTAACTTTTTATTCTTAAACAGGGGGGTTGTGTAACTTTTTTTAAATTATAAAGATGGTAGCGATTGGGTGATTTTAGAAGCTATTGGAGAGTAAAAGTCATTTTTTTCCTGCGCTTCACGCAAATTTCCTTAGAATTTCAAAAACATTTACTATGAGACGACTTCCGGACAGCAAATCTTTCCTGTGCCTCGGAGGATCTGTTGGAAGAACATTTATTATCATCAATGTTCACGGTCGAGAAATTGGAGCCACAGGGTGTATAAAAACATGTTAAATAGCCTACATGTATGTTACAAAATCCAATTTTGTGAAGAAAAAAATTCTTGCATGCTTTTCATCTCGTCTCAGCTTAGCACCAATGCTCACAAAAGTAGGATGTTTGGCACTGGATCACTAATGCGACGACACGTTTCTGCCCAGGATGGAGGCTAACTTGTTTGGGTTTATAAAGACTCACAAACTACCCAAAATGTATCAAATATGACACATTTTCCGGCTCGCTACGCTTGCCATTTCTAATTTCACACACTAAAAAGAAGGGGCATTATAAAATTATTGGCCATTTAGATAGGGCACAAAACAGAATTTGCCAACGTACATATATCCATGAACAAAATTCCAAAGGAAAAGACAGCCCCCTTTGTGTGTGACAAAAAAAATCGGTGATGGTGGGTTGTAAAAAGCTACTGGTTATAGCAGGGGGTCATGCAATTTTCAGTTTCAGCTGTAGGGGGATTAGGTAACTTTGACATACGAGTCTCAAATTTGTCCCAACCCCTCCTCCACCATAAATAATGAACGGTCCCTAACCAACCCATATGAGTAAGAACCGTCAAGAAGCACTGTAATTCCATCAATACAGAGGGAGGGAGTACATGGAGTATGAACATTGTAAATACCTTCTTAAAATGTTTGATTTTAATTATAGAGTGTTACATATTGGGCAAGATGAACTTTTTTGGCCACTTTTTCTTCTATTTTTTTAAGTAGCGAAATTGTTACGTATATAGGGCTTTTGTTACGTATTGGTCCTCTACAAACGTCCAGCGACATGTTGCTGATGAGAGGTTTTAGTTACAATGAAATCACAATATTGGGTCCCCCGCATCATCACTTTCGACACAGACCTCCGGGCGCGATTTTCAAATAATCACAGGTTGGTGATGTGCAGTTTAAATTCGTTTAATTGAACATTATAGTTCTGTGTTCAATTAAATTTAAATAAAATAAGATAATTATTTTCCGACCATATAATGCATGGTTTAATCAGAGAGATGTTATTACTAATCTCCCTGGTTTAATGTATGAAAAGAACGGTATTCCTTTAATATTATAGTCATATATATTTATTTTAGTTTTAAATGGTATATTTTACTCGATGTAATTGCGAATTGATCATTCTCTTTTTTGGATTTCAACAGGTTGTTCAATTTTTAGGGTCTGGGACGGCTGGGGTAGTCCTACCTTTGGACTACTCTATAATTACCTAGAAAAAATGCTCCCAATCCCAGAACCGAAAGGATGGCTGACTCGGTGTTTCTATATTCTATCTTGGTATAGTACAGGGTGACCCAGAAAATGTTGAACCCAAAATTCACAAACTTAAAAAAAATAATTAAAAATGAAAATAAATAAATATGGCATTCTGTTTTCAACAGTTATGTAAACAATTTATTCAGCTTTCTGGAGAACTTTAGATCATGTAAATTGGCCTTACCAAACTAAAGATACACTTGATTGTGTGACAGGGGGTGTTTTCGCCCTTTTGTAAAAGTGAAAAATTTGTAACTTGGTTCAGATATGAAACCTAATTCTGTTCTAAGTACGGTGAGTTAAGTAATCTTTTCTTTTGATCTGTATTTATCAAATTAACATTTTCAAATGAAGTCAAGGGGGCTTCAGTTTTTGTTTTCAAAATCTCTTATATAATAATAATATTGATTTACATAATAAATTAATATTGATGAGATACTGTGCAGAAATGGTTTCAAACAGGCACTTGTTCTGTTCATGTAGCATGAAACAATTTGTTTGCACTTCACTTACACTACAAAACAACACTTCTTACAAAATTACACGTATTTTAAGTTTCGTGTGGCCTATTTTTATGATCTAAAATGTTTCAGAAAGTTAAATGTGTGGTGCACATAGCTGGTGACCGAGTTATGCAATATTTTGTTATTTGAATGGTAACAAAATTTATTGAATTTTGTGATTTTGGGGTTCAACATTTTCTGGGTCACCCTGTATTTCCCTGGATAGTGGCCCTGCGCAGAGGGCTACCGGGTGGGGCTGGTTTATGGAACTGCGGCCGGGTCTTTGTTTGTTGTTGTTCTTATTGTTTAAACTAACATAATGAAACCTGGAATGAAACAACAATATATTAAAACCGAAATAGAGAAAACAAAACGGCATATTTTAAAGTGAAGGGTGGAAATAAAACGAAACTATATATGACCGTGCCAAGTTATTACTAGTTTTCAACAAATTAAAGAATATTTTACGCACAATAATAACAAAATTGTGAGCAACTTGAATGAATGAATAAATTAAAATAGTGATGAAAGAATTAGGCCTATTCAATCACATTTTACACTTTATACAAACAATCATTTGAATGATTAAATAATTAGTTTTGTGGAACTCAAGTGCGACAAGGCAGGAAGTTTAAGTTAAAGGCATAGTATGTGATCTTTTCCAGGGAGCGCCCTCTATAGTCATGATTTTTTTTGGAAAGTAGATTTTCTTGCAGATTTATAATAATGTCCAGAGAATACGTAATATGGTTCAAACCTCATGATTTTATTAAAATTCCGATATTTCGGCCATAGGCCTTTATCAAGGTAGAAATTAGCGATGTGACTTGGCGAAGCTAAATAAACAGAAGAACGCGGGTGCAATTTTGGGCGAGTGCGTGCGCGCGTATAAAAACTAAAACGCTGCAAAAGCGGACAAGAACGCGGGCGTGTATAAGGAAAACGAAAACGCGGCAAATGCGGGCCGGGCAACGCCAACGCGGCTTACCAAGTCGCATCAGAAAGCTGCAGAAGAAAGTGGGGGAGGGGGGGGCTAGGTAATCAATGAAGATTAAAGACATCAAATTGAATGTTCATTTCTGATCATAAATCAAGAATAAACTCTGAGTTACAGAGCGATTTGATTCCTAATTACTTCAAAATCATGGTTTAAAGAGTGAAAATGAACTGTCAGGTGTGCGCGACAAGCTTATTTGTCACTCTAAATTCACTCTAAAACTAGGATTGTGAAGTAATTAGGAATCGTATCGCTCTGTAACTCAGAATATATTTATGATTTATGATCAGATATGTAAATCTGCAAGTAAATTTACGTTCTAAAATAATCATGAATAGAGGGCGCCCCCTGGAAAAGATGATAACGGCAAGAAACGGAATATATTATATAAAATACAAATCATTTGTTTTCATTGGACTTTGTTTGCTTCAATTTAACAGGCAATCAAGTTCCGTAAGAAAATCCTTAAAACAATTATGATATTTGTAAAGGACAACGCATTTCCATTACCCAGTGTTTTAAAAGAAAACAATAATAATAAAATAATATGAATTATTGCTCCAGGTACTCAAATGACCAGTAAATATACAACTGAATTGCTCAAATTGAAATAAATCCCCTTTTCAAAACAATCATGATATTTTAAAGAGATTGAAATATTTTTATTTGCCAGTGTTTGTACAGTTAAAATGGTTAACTCTCTTTCTATTTACCAGTGTTTGTACAGCTATAATGGTTTAATAAAAGATATTCACTGAGTTAACTTGTTTAAGGGGGTGTGGACCCTCAGGTATAGCCTCCGTACTGCCATAACTTCTTCATTATTCATTTAATCTATATAAAAGTATACAGTTTTTTGCAGAAAAGGGTTCAATGAATCCAACCATGATCATGAAATTGACAATTTTGGAAAATTGACCCATTTTAGGTTTGGAAAAGATAACTAAAAATGTATTTTGTCAAATGTTGTCATACTAGTTTTATTATAATCCTGATAACATTCCCTAGGAACGTTTTTAAAAAATTTAAAAAATCTTATTTATTTTTTGAATTATAGACCAAAACGTGCCAAATACTGCGTCTCGCACAATATTTGTTAAAACTCATAGCTCGACCAATATCTTTGTGTATCCCGCTCAATCCATCCAATTTTATATCAAACTTAGATCATAGATGCAACATGGAAACCTTCATATAACAATGAGGTCAAAGGTCACACACCAAGGGCAAAGGTCATCTGAGGTCAAGATGTAAAATTGGCTGCATATGTAAAATTATTTACATTTAAACAGGTGAAGTAAAACTGCAACCAAACTCCCGGATGTTTTTTTTATATTACTGGATCCGCCAGTGGTCTAACTTCTTTCTTTCTAGTTGCCCGATGTTGTGATATATTTTGTAGCATTTATTGAAGACGGAGAGTGAAAATAAACTGTGAACCTTAGAAATTGTCCAGAGTCATTGGTTTGCTCGTTATTAAGTAGAAAACGCAGGTTCTGCCCTGCAAACGGATCCACTGGCCAGCAAATAAGATATAATAGGTTTCCAAATTAAACCCTCAGCCACGCGCAAATTTTGGTGGTGTCAGACCTTATAAATACTCTGCACACTTGGCTATCGCGCTTCGCTCCCGCCCCGCGATAAGTGGTGTCAGATGTGGGATTTCATATTTTTTTGTTAACGACGAATGTTTGGCTTTGACTATATACATTTTGACGGTAGACTGTCGACGGCGACGGACTAGGCTTCCGGACGAGAAAAACTTGGTCAAAAGAGAGGTGCGCATCATATCGCAGGTACCCGGAGAGCAGACGGGAGGAGTGGTTGGCCGCAGATGACGGGAGAACCGAGTGGAGGAGTGTATGGTAGCGTTTGGTAGCGTTTGGTCTTGGCCAACGGGTGTACAGAGGCACCAAGTACCCGGCAGTAGCATGCCGACGAATATGGGTGATGTGACGGTACAATTAGCTGGTGGTGTTATGCCGATGAGGATGGATGATGTGACGGGAAAGCAGAGGCACCAAGTAGCCGGCAGTAGCATGCCGACGAGGATGGGTGATGTAACGGGACAAGTAGCTGGTGGTGGCATGCCGACGAGGGATGTATGATGTGATGGGACAAGTAGCCGGCAGTAGCATGCCGATGAGGATGGTTGATGTGACGGGACAATGGTATGCCTATGAGGATGGATGATGTGACGGGAGAGCAGAGGCGCCAAGTAGCCGGCAGTAGCATGCTGATGAGGATGGATGATGTGACGAGACAAGTAGCTGGTAGTGATAGGCCGTTAATCATGTTAATAACGGGTGAGGTGGGTGATAGAGCAAGTAGCTGGTTTATGGTCGGCCGTTGATGACGGGTGAGCAGAGTGATTGGTGATAGTAGGCCGGGTATGACGGGTGAGTCGATGGGACAAGTGACTGGTGGTAGGCCGGGTATGACGGTTAAGCAAATGAGTCAAGTGACTGGTGGTAGTAGGCCGGGTATGACGGGTGAGCAAAGGAGTCGAGTTGTTGGTGGTGGTAGGCCGGGTATGACGGGTGAGCAAGGGAGTCAGGTGATTGATGGTGGTAGGCCGGTGGAGCATATTAGACCGGTTGTTGATGATGATAGGCCATTGATGTTGGCAGGGCATACGGGGTTGATGAATAGTGATAGACAGCCTATGCAGGTTGGGCAGACAAGGTGAAAGGATGGTGGTGGTGGTGCAACGTTCATGCAGTCAGATCAGACGGGCTGATGGGTGGTAGTGGTTCGCCACCGAGGTCGGTAGGGCAGACAGGGGAATTAGATGCGGAAGGAGGCGGGGACACGGGGTGTTCATGGTTGTGGCAGTGGAGGTGGAGATGGTGGTACAAGATGGAGCTATGCAGATGGAAGAGATAGAGGAGGTGCGAGTGAAAGGTGGTGTTGGTGTAAGAGGTGCTGGTGGTGTTGGTGAATTCTGCAAGAGTGATGGTGATGGTGGGGAAGATAGAGGTGGTGTTGGTGGAAGAGGTGATGCTGGTGGAGGTGGATGTCTACTTAGTGGGAATGTTGGTGGACGTAGAAGTGATGTTGGTGGAGGTGGACATGGATGTGATGGTGGCGGAAATGGAGGTCGACACGGAGGGGACCAGGGTGATGATGTGGTGGTCGCTAACGCGCGGTAGTGGTAGTGATGATAGGGGTAGCTTTGAGGAGGCTGGTAGTGCTGGTGGATATTCAAGCGGTGAAACCGAGCATTTGAGTAATGTGCATAATAGTGGTGAGGTTGGTGATGGCTTGTTGGGCCAAAAGACAAACGTTGGGTCGACTGGCGGTTCAGGTAGCGTTTACCATGCTGATAGCGAAGTCACTATAGCGAGGACTCTGGGGTTGGAGCACGTGTCGCAGAGTCGGAGTTGGATACTGTGGGGAATTATAGAGTGGAAAGGGACAGATCGGATAGAGTTGGAGGACTTTAGACGGAGAGAGAATGAATTGATGTGGAGGGAAGTTTTGGCAGAGGAACGGCTGAGTGAAGTGGAAAGGATGAGGCAGCTGGATTTGAAGGAATATGACAGGCGGAAAAGTGATTTAGTACATTTTGAGACGGAACTGTTTTGCAGGACAGTGGTGGATGAGTTGCTCCAAAGAGTACTGCAGGCTGAAAGTTTGCGATCAGTGTCGGAGCTGCAAAGGAGGAAAGAGAAACTTGTAGCCAAGGAGGAAGCGGTAAAAATGCTTCAGCTCAAATGGCGGCCGAGGATCAGGAGTGGTGTGAAGAGTTGGGTCGAAGAGAGTCGAGGGTGAAAGAGCGTGAGCTCGAGTTGGAGCGACGGACCCAGTTGTTGGATAGTCGGGAGAATGAAGCACGGGTGGTGCAGCGATTAGAGTATAAGAAGCAGCAGAGTAAACAAAAAGAATTGTCCGATCGGGAGAAAGTAGTGGCAGAAGGGGAGAAGAGGAATGAGGAGGTGTTTGAAGAAGCACAGGTGGTGAAAAGATTAGAGGATAGGAAGCAGCAGAATAAACTAAAGGAGTTGTCTGATCGGGAGAAAGTAGTGGCGGAAGGGTAGAAGAGGAATGAGGAGGTGTATGAAGAAGTAATGTCGTAGAAACGTAAATATGAAAGGAAACAGGCAGATCTCGATGATAGGGCTCGACTGTTAGGAGACGTAGAGAGTGAGCAGAAGCAAAAGTACAAGAAGTTGTGTGATGAAAGATTGAAGTGGGTACGAGAATGACTTTGGCTTCGACGCGGGAGGAGAAAACCATGGAGTTACTGGTCAGGTGACGGGAGCTATGCGTATCACGAGGAGTGAGATGAAAACGAGGACCGAAGAGTGGTAGTAGTATGGGGAAACGAGTTGCGTGGTCGCAGGTGGTGAAGGGAGGATCGACGGAACGGGTGAGCAGTGTTCAGGTGGGGGCGATATTGGTCAGACTGGGAGAGGCCAGAATGGTTTGGAGAGGTGTCAGGCGGTGAGTGGATGGCAATCCGATGATAATTTTTGCCGTTATTGTAAGGAGTCAGGGCATTAGAAACGAGCATGCCCGGCCGTACGAGCTAAACATGAGATGTGGGTGGCTAAAGAGAGCTGCGTGGGTTAGGAGGTCAGAAATAGGAAGCGATCAGAATGGCGCGAGATAGGAAATAGTGGGAGTAAGGTCGAGATGGGAAGAGGAGCGTGAGAAGAGAGGGCAGGAGTAGCGTCAGCGGAGAAAAGATAGGGTAGAGGGCGGAAGAGGAGCGTCGGAATAGAGAGAAGGTTACGAGGGAAGGGGAACGTCAGAAGGAAGAGGAAAGAGTTAGAGTGGAAAAATAGCGTCTCGAAAGGGAGAAGGTTAGGATGGAAGAGGGGCGCGCGTATGAAGGAAGAGGAAAGAGTTAGAGTAGAGAAGGAACGACTGGAACGAGAAAAGATTAAGGTGGAAAAGGAGCGCCTTAAAAAGGAGAAGGTTAGAGTGGAGAAGGAACGACTGGAACGAGAGAAGATTAAGGTGGAAAAGGAGCGCCTTAAAAAGGATAAGGTTGGAGTGGAGAAGGAGCATCTGGAAAGAGAAGAGGTTAAGGCGGGATTGGAGCACGAGTTTTGGAGGAATGTGAGATTGGTGAGAGAGGAACAATCTCGTCAGAGCATAGCAAAGTCGCTGGAAGACGAGGAGCGCAGGAAGAGATCAGAGTGGAGAAACGAAAGGAAGAGATAAAAGGGTAGAAGGAGCTTCTTGCAAAGGAGAGGGTTAGGGTGGAGGAAGAACGTAATAAGGACGTCGAAAGAGTTAGAGTGGAAAGATGCGTCTCGAGAGGGAGAAGGTTAGGGATGAGGAGAGTCGGAAGGAGGAGGAACGAATTATGATGCAAGAGGAGCGTCGCAAGAAAGAGACGGCAAGGGTGGAGGAGGAGCTTCGGATTTTGTAGCATTTATTGAAGACGGAGAGTGAAAATAAACTGTGAACCTTAGAAATTGTCCAGAATCATTGGTTTGCTCGTTAATAAGTAGAAAACGCAGGTTCTGCCCTGCAAACGCATCCACGTGGCTAGCAAATAAAGCATATAGGTTTCCAAATTAAACCCTCAGCCACGCGCAAAACTTGGTGGTGTCAGACCTGATAAATACTCTGCACACTTGGCTATCGCGCTTCGCTCCCGCCCCGCGAAAACAGCATTGCTCGACTGGACGTGGCGTGACGGGTTGCATTATTCATTTAAATCAACGTCTGACGTAGCGACTGACGACACATTTTTATAACTCTACGGAACACCATTCGTGTCATAAGGATTGTTGTTCTATACGTGTACACACGTTTGACGGGGACGATGTTCATTTATTTGGATATTTACCTCGCTAGTCACTATTCCGTTCTTATTCTCCAGTTTTGCTCTCAAAATTACATCGATAGTAATTTACGCTGTAGTTAGGGCATAATTACTCAATGTAGCGAGGTAGCTTACATTGCTCGAGGTTACGCCAGTTCGGTGCACTCGGCCGTTATAAATGAATTGCTTTGTACGGTGTAGGCCTACTAATGTAGTGTCAGAAAACATCATTTTCATCGAGTCTTGTCAAATATGGTTTGCCTCGCGAGTCTTTTGTCCAAATAGAGCTACCTGTTTCTTTTTGATTTACTATTTCTGCTGCTCTGGTCTTTTGATTTACACGTAGCCTATAATAATATTATTACTATATCAGGTTCCTGACAAAAGATGTTTAAAAGATACTTCCGTACAAATAACAAAACAAAAGCAATTTAAAACAGTGAATTGTAAGATTCTGACATCAAGGCCAGCAAGAAAATAAGGGATAAGGGAGTGTTCATAAATACTTTGGTGTGGGATTGTAAAATCCCACCCAAAATAATGTATTTTTTTCTTGATCCCTCTTTTAAGAACTTTTTTTAATCTCCCCCCCCCCCCCCCCCCCCGCTCGTTCATATTGCCACCTTGCTCCCGCCGCCATTGTTTAAAGAACTATGGCTATCAAGTTTCAACTGAATATTCGACAATTTAAGCTAATTTGATTTTTACAATCGTTGATCCAAGTTCATTTTTAAATTTGTATTGTGAACCGACACGATTTTCCCGAGTAAAAAATGCACGTGTAGCGCGCCAAAACTTGTGATTTTACACTTATTTTTGCTATGATTGAGGTACATTCCGGGTTAAAACCAGCTTCTAAAATTGCCCATCTGTGTACTTTTGACCGTCGTAATTCCATGATTCCTCTTGCAAAATGAACCGACAGTGCCAATCTTAACCAACACGACAGTCAATATGCTTCGCCACTGTTGGTTGGTATCTAAATGTAATAGTAGTCCTCTGTTTCCTCTCAATTTAACAACTCTTTCAAAATGCTGCTTTGTCAAAAATGCCCACTTTTGTATGCCCCCCTAACAAGGACCTTTTTGTGACCCCCCTTTTAAGGACCTCTTTTTATCCCCCTCACCCCCCCCCCCCCCCCCCCACCCCACCACCACCACCAAAGTATTTATGAACACTCCCTAAGCAAGCAATATTATGTCATACTTTTGCTTATATAATGAATAACAATACACGGAGGATCTTATATATAGTACGCTGCTGGAAAATTCGTTTATTCCATGCCCGTGTTTCAGCGTATAAGTCAGTCTTACGCTAAATATCAGAAAAACTGCTTGAAAATATCGCGACATTTTTTTCACAATGAATGCAACATCGGGTAGTAATGCGTCGGGTATTATTTGTACGGTTTTAAACACCATATCAATCCCAAATGATGCCGCTGCCGCAAACTATCTGTATTCAGATATCGACAGGATTACCTTTACATGCCTAATGCCAATAATCATCGTCGTTGGGACTTTCGGGAATATCGCTTTCCTCTTCATGATCGCTAGACTACCACGTATGCACACACTGTTACCAACTTTTATCTGGCAAACCTTGCCGTCGCGGATATCGTTTTCGTCATACTTGCGCCTACAGTATATATATGATGTCCTATTGTTTCTCCCCCATAGCTCACTCTTTTCCATTTGATGTCGCTTCTGGTTGTTATATATTTTTCTTTACTGCATTTTTGAGCTACGTAGGATCTACCAACATAGTTGTACTCGTATCTATGGAGAGGTGGTTAGCAATATGTCATCCCATGCAACATCGTCGAGTAAAAGGTTCATCCCGTACGGCTAAGTTGATAACATTATCATGGTGTCTGGCATTGGCGATTACCTTCTTAAATGTGTCAAAATATGGTAAGTCAATTTGGTATTGTATGGAGTGGCCAGATTCTGAAGAATATTTAGATTTACCGATACACTTTCACACATGCGTAGCGATGGATACACGATACCAACAACATCAAGAAACATTAGAATTTCTCGTCTATATTGTAGCTTTGATGATCAACGTGACGTTTTACGTTATGATAATTCGCACGTTGAGTAATCGGCAGGTAGAGGGTTCGAATCCAGGTAACGACCAGACTACGTCTATTCGCAATCAGGTGGCACGGTTGTTGATTCTCACTGGCACCGTATTCTTCATATGCCAAACTCCGGTCCAGATTGCAGGTTTGAATGACGTGATGAAACTGAACTTTCATGTAGAGTTTCTCTCGAAGTCACAGTACGACAGCATAACAATTTTCGGCCGTGCTTTCGAGTTTTTGAACTCCTCAGTCAATGTATTTATTTACGCATTCAGCGGGAGTTTCTATCGTAACGGATTTCGCGAGGCTTTCTCTTATCGTGCTTATAATCAGCGCAAGAATCGTCAGCGTGTCATTAAAACAGTTTCGAGTAAGACCGCTTCCCGGACCGCTTCAAGGAATGTGTAAACAGCGGCATGTTGACTCTGACTTGATTGAATTTCAATATTTTGCTTGATGTTTTCTCTTTAATTAACACACACACGCAATTTGTAGATACGTTAAACGCAGGTCACGGTGTGGGATGCGCTAAAATTAAAAGTATTGATGATTGAGACATTTAAACACTAATACAACGCCAATTATATAAAAGTGTTTGATCAATAACATAGCACATCACATAACATTACTGCCAATTGGACAAGATTAAAACTGGAGTAAGAGCATAGACGGTGACCGTCTATGGTAAGAGAGTATGGTAACTGCAGCGGAAGACGATAGTCTCAAGTAGGTTAGTTCACAAATAGTATGCTACGTTAAAACACTTTCCACGCGGCTACTAGTTTTACCATACAAAACAAGATTTTTCAGAAACCTTTGCAATTTTCAAAGTCTGTCTCAAGGATTACTAAACCAATACTAGACATGTTTGTACTTATTTCAATGCATGTCTCATGGTAATTCCAAATCTGGTAATGACATTCAATCATTTTGACATTTTTGAAACATTTTGTGCAATTTTGGAATGTCGTCTGCCGCGTGGAATGGGTTAATCTGATATATATAAAGGACGTTTTCTGGTTTAAAAAGACCACTGTAACTCAAAACACTGTTAAGCACATAAAGGTAATATACGAGTACGATACTGGATTCTCAATTTTAAGAACGATTAGTGAAGCAGAATATAAATTTATATAAAGGTAGTGAATTGGGTTTTTTCTTCATGATTTTCCCGTTTCAAAAGTTATATGTTGAAGTCAAGGCAGGCCAAATTACCTCAGTACGTTGACTGTGACAACTGTCCATATTGGATACCAGTTAATCTCAACCTTCCCCATCATTACGAAACACTTCACTGCAATATACATGTAGGCCCTACGTATAGGAACTACGGTTATTTTAAAATAATCACTTTATCTAATTTAAATGTACGCCATACTTATACAGGGTGGTTCAATAAAACCTTGACAGTTTTTTGAAGCCAGTTTTTTTAAAATCTGTAGATTTAAAAAATTTAAAAAAATCAATATTCATCAACTACATAATCTTGACCATCTATGCTGAAAATATTGTTACAAATAACCTTACGGTTGCAAAATAACAGCTACTTGAACAAAGTCTGTCCCATTTCACTCTGTCCACGGGTACTGATTTCGCGACGTTACATTGAATACTGAATGATGAATTGCATGCAAGTAATCTAAGATTTGAAGATCCCGCCAGGTGAAACCAGTGTAATTGTTAACATCTTAACTATCTATTCAGGTGTGAAATCAATACGTAATAATAATACCACGAGTGACTCTAATTATAAATATTGATTTTCATAGATTGGAAGTGTAATTGTCTATGCTCTATGCCTTAACAGTGACGATGCCATTTAATGTTATCTTGCTGGGCATTTCCCGTAGACTTGCTCGTGGGCAAAGAGATTTGGAGAGATTCCCTTCAAATAGCTATCATTTTGCCGCCATAGCATTATTAACATTGACATTTTCAGCATAGACGGCCAAGATGATATTTTTGAGGAATATGTAAAAAATCCCACTCAAATCCCACAATTTTTAAAAATATGGCTTTGAAAAACTGTCAACGTTTTATTGAACCACACTGGTTGTAACGTCGCGAAATCAGTACCCGTGGACAGAGTGAAATGGGACAGACTTTGTTCAAATAGCTGTTATTTTGCAACCGTAAGGTTATTTGTAATGATATTTTCAGCATAGATGGTCAAGATCATATAGTTGATGAATATTGAAAAAAAAATTTTTTAAATCTACAGAATTAAAAAAAAAATGGCTTCAAAAAAATTGAACCACTCTGTATGTACTTATAATGTTTTAGTAATTTAGAGATAATACACACGATAGGCCAATACCATGCACTTATATGTCACAGGGTTTCGCTAAAAGCATGAAAAGGGTACTAATGTTCCAAGTTTGCTCTCGTTAAATATTAAGTATTTTGTATAAATGTTTATAGCAGCTGAAAGACTTTTACACATCTAAATTATATACTTGATTATTAAGGATGAGCATTTTGCAGGAAAATTATTAATTTATTGAGCACCAACTTTAAAGGTAGATGTTCTGATTGCTGGCCCGATTTTCAACTTGATGTTTTCTATTTTACATGAAAGGTTATCCTTCAAATTCCAAAGTTTGAGTTGCATAACTCCAATGGTTCTATTTTTAGAAGCACAAGGTCACAATAAATTTGCACATTGAGTAGTACACAAACTGGTTGGTGGTTAACCACCTTTGGCAGTAATTCACCAGATGTTAGCCTATAATTTCCAAATGGAACATTTTACAGATATAATGAGAGAAATATGGGGATTCTTCCGATATTAAAATATCTTTATATGCGAAAAAAAAAAAAAAATCCCCAAAAAAGTGATCGGAACATACACCTCTAAGATTGATGTTCATATTATGAGCTTTAGGTAACTAAATGTTTCAAATGCTATTTTATTTGTCTTATTATCATCAGCATGTCAAGGAATATACTAGATTACACTTTAGCGATCAAATTTATTTTTTATTGATGAAGAATGCCTCGAAAAACGTAACATAACAGCAACTGACACGTGAATAGTTTTAAAACGTTGATTTTGTCTTGGCGGATGTCGTGCTGTTAGTCATACATACATTTTCCGAAATGGGGTAAAGCGAAACGATAATACAAACGATATCACAATCGAAATGCAGTAAATTTTAAAGCTCATTTGAAAAAACTATTTTTTTAACGATCAACATTTTACGCAACTAACAAATCTATGTATTTTAGCACAAGCGCATTTTTTAATGCCCGTAATTGTTTTGATCGATGAGAGGGTAGGCCTATCTTTCATAATTTGTTTTAAGTGTCAAGATCCCATTACGGAATAAAGCTGTATATATAATATTTTATTCGGTCAATAGTGGATTTGTGCTAGGTTAATCCCGTGCTGTCTTATACCAAGGCATTACACACATGCCTTGCTTTATATACCAAGAATAAACATATGAGGGCAAACACTATCAAACAAGCGGTATTTCCCTTACGAAAATGCAATCACCAAAATGTGGTTGCAGCAAGGTGGTACCAGGTTGCGCAAGGTTGTAGCAAGGTTGCGCAAGGTTGTCGCAAGGTTGTGGATGATTGCTACAAGGTTGCGCAACCTTCTCAGAAGAACCAAACTGGTTGCGCAAGCTCCTGCAACCTTCTCAAAAGAACCAAACTGGTTGCGCAAGGTTGCGGATGGTTGCTGCAAGGTTGCGCAACCTTCTCAGAAGTACCAAACTGGTTGCGCAAGCTCCTGCAACCAACTGGTTGCACAAGCTCCCGCAACCTCTTTAGAAACACCAAACTGGTTGCGCAAGGTTTCTTCTTATGTTCAAAGGTCAGGTCAAAAGGTCAAACATGTGAAATAAACATTGCTGTCATTGTAACCTTTACTAAAATTGTAGTGACTTTGATGATTAATTGTACCCATACTTTGTAATCAATTTCATAATGAAAATGAGGTATGCTATAGAAAAAACAAGTTGTGAATCATATTCTTGTTTCTGCAAGGTTGCGCAAGGTTATATTTTTCCAAATTTAACCAGTTGCTTGCGCAACCTTGCAGCACTAGCTGGTTGCGGCAGGTTGCGCAAGCTTTAGATGTTTCTGCAAGGTTGCGCAAGGTTATATTTTTCCAAATTTAACCAGTTGCTTGCGCAACCTTGCGTAACCTTGCAGCACTAGCTGGTTGCGGCAGGTTGCGCTAGCTGTAGATGTTTCTGCAAGGTTGCGCAAGGTTATATTTTTCCAAATCTAACCAGTTGCTTGCGCAACCTTGCGCAACCTTGCGCAACCTTGCGCAACCTTGTGCTTGGTTGAGAATGCAAACTTAAGGTTACACCGCCAACTGACATTGCAAGGTTGCGCAAGGTTGTATTTTTCCAAATTTAACCTTGCGCAAGGTTGCGCAAGGTTGTATTTTTTTCAAATTTAAGGTTGCGCAAGGTTATCTTGCGCAAGGTTGCGCATGGTTGCGCAAGGTTGCGCATGGTTGCGCAAGGTTGCAAAATTGATTGCGATAAAGGTTGCGATTTTCATAAGGGTTAAAAGACAATTACATTATTTTGTGTCAGCTTATGCAATAATTATTGCTAAATACTGAATAACCTACAATCCTGGAAAAAAGTCTTGGAACACTTGCGTGTGATTAACGGAAAAGTGTCACACCCACTCCCCCGTACTATGTTGACCAAGGCCAGTGGCTCCTGTAGCTTGCCAGAGTGTCCCAACATTGATCGATGGGTGGGGAAGGACAAATCTAATTAGTACAGAAATACAGAAATACAGAAATAAAGGTAGATACATGTAGACGATCATGGGTATTATTCAGAGTTCATATAACCACAATATTTGAACACAACGTCAAATACCACTCATCCGTGTTGATTTTGTTTTCAATCCGACATCAATGAACCGTTTTTAATATGTGAGATGATTGATGTTCCCGGTGGCATCTTTATTTTCCGTAATACATGTTTGTCATAGGAACATCATCTTGCGTATACGCGGTTCTGTAAATGACTATCATTAATTTGAACGGTTTAACCGCGCATAATAACGATCGAGTTGATACACAAGCTGCCGGCACTGAAAACCAAATCCGAGTCAACTGACTCATCCAACCGGTCTGGTGACATTGACAAACTCAAATGGGTCACTTGGACTCATCAAAATGAGTCCTGCAACAATGACAACCTGTATCTCATGACTCATTTCTGTACTTTGTTAATGTGACTGGTGTCATCTCATCAATCTGTATCTCATGACTCATCTTGGTTAGTCAAAGGGATATTGACTAGACCAAATGAGTCAAAGTGAGTCACATGGACTCATCAATATGAGTCAAGCAACAATGACAACCCGATGTGACTCATCTAGATTAGTAAACCTGTATCACATGCTTCATGTTGGTAAGTCAAAGCGAGTCACATGGACTCATCAATATGACTCAAGCAATAATGACAACCAGATGTGACTCATCTAGATTACTTAAATAACACCATGGAACGTATATTTAGGATAATCACTAAAATAATTCAAGACGTCACTACTTGATGGCAGTGATTGTTCACAAAGTCATTACTTCATGAATAATATATGAGTTGAGGCTGGACTCGTCTTTGTTAGTCACCATTTGTAAGTCACCATGACTTAACCAAGATGACTCCAGCCTTGACGCACATGGGTGAGTCAAGCTATGTCTGACTGACTCGCTTGGCTAGGTCAATTTAGACATAGCTTGACTCACAAACTCATCTTTGTTAGGGCTCTTGCCCTTCTCTCAACCTCTCTAAGCGTGATCTTTCATCGAGCTTAGCGCTTTTTATTTCCGCTTCCACGGTCGTACACATGTTTATCTTCACCGCCGATCGATAGCTAAACAATACCAAAGGCCTCAACATGTATGTGTCACTTTTTTTCGAGTTTCGAGTTTCGAGTTACTTTTTTCGAGTTTTGAGTTACTTTTTTCGAGTTTCGAGTTACTTTTTTCGAGGTTCGAGTTACTTTTTTCGAGTTTCGAGTTATTTTTTTCGAGTTTCGAGGGTTTTTTCGAGTTTCGAGTTACTTTTTTCGAGTTTCGAGTTATTTTTTCGAGTTTCGAGTTACTTTTTTCGAGTTACTTTTTTCGAGTAATTTAACTCTAATTTCGCAAATTCCGAGTAAGTTAACTCGAATTTTGCAATTTTCGAGTTACTTAACACGAATTTTGCAATTTTCGAGTTACTTAACATGAATTTATCAATTATCGAGTTAATTAACTCGAATTTTGCGTTTTTTAGTACTTAACTCGAATTTTTCAAATTTAGCAAGCGCAAAATGATTCGATTTGCTTGAAATTGTTGCTATTTTAATTTTTTTAGATTGACAATTTAAAGGCATATTATGTGATCTTTTCCAGAGAGCGCCCTCTATTCATTATTTTTTTTAGAAAGTAGATTTTCTTGCAGATTTACATTTCCGATCATAAATCATACATACATTCCAAGTTACAGAGCGATACGATTCCTAATTACCTCAAAATCATGGTTTTAGAGTGAATTTAGAGTGAAAAATATAAACTGTCCGAATTCCGACAGTTTATTTTCACTCTAAAACCATGATTTTGAAGTAATTAAGAATCGTATCGCCCTGTAACTTGGAATGTATGCATGATTTATGATCAGAAATGTAAATCTGCAAGAAAATCTGCTTTCTGGGTTTTTTTTCGATGTTGAGGGCGTTCCCTGGAAAGATCACATAATATACCTTTAAAACGTTGCAAAAAATAATCAATTTGTGTTTGAGAAAAATAACACGCAAAGTGAAAATTAACGTTTTCTTGTAAATGTAATGCTTTAAAAGGATACTTCATTAGTTAATGCAAAGTGACTCGATGTCATTGTCATTTAATAACAATAACAACACACAACAACATCCTGATCAACAACAACAGGGTGTATCAGGTACAGCATGCCTACTCCCCACCATTTTCATGACAAATGCTCAATCACTGGGTAACAAATTAGAAGATATAGAAGTGGCGTTTAAACAGAACAATGTTGAGGTTAGAGTTATCAGCGAATGTTTTAAAGATAGCATGCCTGAAAACCAACTTAACATAGGTAATTACAAGTTTACAACCTTTTCTCCCGGCGCTGCTAAAAGGCAAGAAAGGCGGTGGTGGTGTTGCAATTTATGTGAAAGAAAAAGTACCAGCTTCTCTCATCGAAAGCCTTGCTGTTCCACCAGAGCTAGAGTGTTTATGGGTAAAAGTAAGACCTAAGAAACTCCCCCGTAAAATATCGGTGAACATACCAAGCGGGTACGCATCCGCGTCCAAAAAAAACGTCGAAAAGGGTCCAGATTTCACCACACGACGTCGTCGACGTCTTTCTGAAAAGGGGTACTTTTTAGGGGGCATCGCACTTCAGGGTATCCATTACAGCATCGAGGTGTCGACATTTAGGGGTACTAATTGTTGTATATATGTGTGATTTTTCAATAAACATGCAAACTGTTGATAAAAAAATCTTCAATATTTCCCTTCTTTAATTGTATATCCCTCGTATATCTAAAAAATTGCTGATTTTTCAAGCCTTCCCCAATGTCGATGTAAACAAAGCACCACATAACTGAGCAGGGTAGGGTCTGTATGTTTTACTCCATTTAGGGGTATCAAAATAGTGTTCTGGTTTACGCCATTTAGGGTCCGTTTCAGAGGTCCTTGGACGCGCATGTGTATACCCGCTTGGTATGTTCACTGACCCCCCCCCCCCCCCTCCCCCGGGTGCTGTCTGTGCTGTGTACATTACCACTAATTCGCCACTTCAACCCCTTCTGTTAGAACACCTTTTCAGCAGCGTCAACTATCTCCGCTCCAAATACCCTGACATTGGCATTCTAATTACAAGTGACTTCAACCGTATGAACATTTCGCAATTGACGAATGGACTCAGGGCTGTCAACTCTCCCGCATAGACACTCTTTCTCCCGCACTCCCGCATAGCATATAAAATCTCCCGCATCAACAAAATTACCTCAATTAAAGTGTGTATCAACACCTTTATACTAGCTTCCGTCGGTACATATGCGATTTTGGGTACATTTGCGATTTTGACCATGCAATTTTCGTGCGGATTTGAGGAAAACATCATCCCTACCCCCCCCCCCCCCCCCCCCCCCCCCTACCTTCTATAATCCAAAACATTTGGAACTTTAGGGTATTTACACATGTGATTTTTCTCCATATCTTTCAAGCTAACTCCTTGAGTGACTGATTGAAAATTCACAGATAGTATGGGCGATATATGACGATGTGTTTAGATCATGTTTAATGTACTTTATATGATTGACAGATATGCAACAGTAAATATATACATGCAGTACAGTCGTCTTAAGATACTAGGTGCATATTGCATTTGATGGGTGCTATATTGTAGTGTGCTTAGGGACTTTCAGAAATATGATTAAAACCATAGGTTGTGGTTGAAATGACCGTAAAATGGCGCATATTGCTAATTTAGGGCATTGGTGGTTTGGATTTCCGATCAATATTATCATTTAAAGAATGCTTCAACTTAAATCATTATCATGGGTATTCATTTGGTAGAGTTATTAGTTTATGAATTTGCAAATAACAAAGTACACCATTTCTTACTTATCTAAAGACACCCGTCTACTTGTAGGACCCAAACGCCGTAATATTTACGAATTCAAAGATACTCACTGGCTACAGAAATATATGTAATGGCTAAAAACAAAAATGCAGTTTTGCCGTTTTTCTTAAATGTATTGGAGTTATTGATTATTATGACAAATGGTGGTATGTTTTAAAACATTTTGGCGTAAAATGTATTACGTCACAGGCGTGTTTTAATAACGTTTCATCTCGACAAAGTGCTACGTCATTTGTTGGGGTAAGTGGACCGAAGGGGTGTGGGGCAACTGGACCGCCTGCAAAAACTTAATCAAAATTGTAAAATTCATTTTGAAAATGAGTTGTTAGTGTCAATAAAACATAACTCGGTATTGATATGTGAATAGAATATGAAATAATTCACATTCTTTCAAGTTCTTAGACATTTTGGGGCATTTCGGGTCTAATACCACTATTTCTGATATTTGAAGGATTACAATATGACATGAAATTGCTTTAGAATGGTTTAAAACCTCGGTATTATGAATTACATCTTTATTATATTTTGAATGGTGTCTGTAAAGGTATTTGCTATGACGAAATATCATGATTTATGTATTTTATCCACTGCTTTTTGTGTATATCAACCGTTGGGTCATCATTGCCATATTGACTAACTTCCCCTGTAACATGAAAAGCTGGCTAAATATCAAGATGGTTTATTATAAGTACTAAATGATGATTATATGAAGTAAATAAAATCATTAAAGAAAGGGGTATATAGACAAATGTATGGGGCGTCTGAATATCACAACCATGTAACCATTTAACTAGGTTCATACCGTTTTATCTATAAACGTGCAGTCGAAAATTGCGCTTGCTTTGTACACCATTAGTATTACTGCTTTTTACACGTTAACCACGAAAACTGTATAAAACATGGGTTTCATGAGACCTGTATCATTGTTACACGTTGAATAATATGGAAATGAGTTTGTAAAGAAAATACTGCTTAGTTACCGTGTTGTCAATCAATGATTTCTGTGTATTCTAACCGTTGGAACACATAGGTCCAGTTGCCTCAACGATGGGGTAACTGGACCGTCCCAAGTAAAGTTTTTAGTTAGTGGTAATTGGCCTTTTGTTTGGATATTTTTTAACATTGATTATATGTTATATGTAAACAGTTACATGGGTGATATTTTCATAGCAATTCCATAAATATTTACACGAGCTTTAAGCTTTTATATCATGAAACATGCTTAACCGGTCCAGTTGCCCCATCCTCCCCTAATTATGTTTCATATATTTGTCAGGTCTGTTTTATAATGTAATGTGTAACTTAGGTACTCCGGTACTTTTTATGATGGTTTTTGGTTTGCGTTAATTATTTTGATGTATTTTAACCTTTTGTACACTATAATATTGCTCTGTATATTTTATATTGTTTTAGTCATTGTAAAGCGCCTTGGGTTTTGTCGTTTCTAAAAGTAAGGCGCTTAAAAGTGCGTGTTATTATTATTATTATTACTAGCGGGCACCAGCGCTTCGCGCTGGACCCGCTAGAAGATTTCACGGGGAATAAGTTAAAACAAAGCGTAAGAAAATGTGATACAATAATATCAAGAACATGTCCTACATGTATACATAATCCACGGGGCCCTAAATAATCCGAATAGCGCAGGTGCTTTTGATAATCCAGGTATACATGTGCCTTAATCTAGGTAGGCCTACGTTTGTGTTTCCCGATACCTATGTAGGCCTCCCATGAGACCTGAAATGCAGGTAGGGGAAGGTGGGGTAATGGCGGACGCGGGGTAATCGCGGACAGGGCTGTATCTAAAGGCAGGTGAAAGAAGGTGGTATTTTGCCACCCTATGATGTTAGGTGTCTCTCCATTGAAATCACACAAAACCTAAATGGGATGGTTGTCTCGCAAATTCTCGCGAGAATTACAAAAATCACTTTTTGGTCAGAGCCCTACCCCCTAATCCAGTTTCCCCAGGTGCCCTTAATAATGCACCGGATACCACATAATCAAGGTAGGCCCACTGCAGTGTGCCGTTATCTCGAGATACCCAGGTGCCTTTACTTTATCATAGTCAAGTAAATTAAACGCGGGTGCCGAAGATAGCGGGCAGTAAAAGTCATATCACAATAGGCAGAGGTCAAAGCGTTATAAATGTTTATATAAATATCAAGAGTATGTCCTTAAATAATTCAGGTAGACCTACTGAAGTGCCCTTGATATAATGTAAGTGACATGGTGCCCTTAATACACCATGAGCCTAGGCCCAATGTGCTCTTAAATAATACAGATACCCATGTTCCTAATCCAAGTAGGCCTACTCCATCAACGTGTTTTTAATACCGCCAGTTATTACCTCCTGTCAGCGCATGTCTCTACCTATTTTGTACCCCCAAATAATAAAAAGTTGAATTTTAATGTCAAAATTGAAAGTTACTTAAAATTTAGATTTTAAATGTCTCCCCCGATTCTTTTATTGCCCCGCCACCCCGTTTTCCTCCTTTAACATTTTGGTGCTGGTGTCGCCACTGCCCATATGCACATACTGTCCAGGTATTCAGTAGGTCTACGTTCTGAGCGTTATAGTTTTATAGTCGGTCGTTTAGTTTTATGGTCGGCGGAATCTATCATCAAGATCACTTGTACCATTCCACGCTTGTACTTGAGCACAATGTATGCCATCCGGGTTTTGTTTGGCCTATTTACATTAAATACATTATTCCTCCAATAGGCATGTGGGGCCTTACGTATAGTATGTAGTCCCTTTGTCATGTTTGCTGTGTTCTATAAAGCCTCCCGAGATACTATCTGAGTGTACACCCTTAAAATCCAGTTATCAAAGGTTGCCCACCTGCGCATAGTATAGGCCTATCCAGGTAATTTGAGACTCGTTTTAAAGTGAACCCCGTAATCCAGATACCACGGATGCCCTTAATAATCCAGACACTCTATAATAATCATGATAATGTACCACACAAAAAAACGTTCCGTTTATCCAGATGCCCTATGTGCCCTTATACCCAAGTGCGGAGAGGAGGAGGTGGCTTTAAGGTACACTAATAGGGAGCTTCAGAGGGGTTCTTGGCTGTCTGTCCCGTATATGGTTTAAAGGTTCTTTGATTTTAAAGGCCCCCAAAAGGTTCTGTAGAGAACCTTTAGAGGTTCTAAAGACCAATGTTTGCCCATATTTTGCCCACTTTGAACTTTAAAATGGTTCTTTTTAGAACCTTTTAAGGTGCTATAAAGGGTTTCATATACGGGACAGCCAAGAACCCAAGAACCCCTGAAGCATCCTTTTTCTAAGAGTGTACGGACTGTCTGCTTTCACTCTGCCCCGTTACAATGTGCACGGTTTGCGCCACAAACGCGTGCACTTTTTGTCTGCGTTATTACGTGTGCGCCGAACCGCGTGCGCCATGTTAAACGCCGTTGCGCAGCACAACATAGAAACGGTTGTTATGGTACCGCCAGTTGCTTTATCGTTAGCAAACTCCGCGTTCATCTATGTTACTAATGTGAAAGTGTCACTTTAAGATCTGTGTAAGAGTTTTTGTTTACATTTAGAAAATGTCGTGAAATATTTTTATTTGTCGGACGTATAAATGCTTGTTACTATGCGATCTTTAAGAATAACAAACAGCCGCATATACAGAAATGTAGCTATATCCCTGAAGAAAATATTTTGGGTGAAGACCATATGTCATCACTCATTCCGAAAACCACAATTTGTGTCCGAAAGTAGCTACCCGAGTAAAAGAAATTCAACATTTCGGATTTTCACATGTGATCCTTTCTGCGCATGTCTGAAAACGGTAAAAAACGGGCATTGAACTATCTAATTAGCTCGTGTATTAGAGGCGCAATTACCACGCTTTTTCAGTTGAGGAGGGACGCGAGTGTAAAATTATATTGAACTATCTAATAAAGCCATGTTCCGAAAATTAGTATATAGATTATGGGCGTACACCACTAATTCGATAATACGCGGCACTTCCGGCAAAGTTGAGTACGATAATAGTTCCTATTTGACGGAAAGAATGGTAGCAAATGAAACTAATCATTATTGTTTTTGTGTCAAATTTGTGTTCTGCGTATTCCTAAGAATGTATATTTAATGTTTCAAAAAGAAAATACGTGATTTTAACTGAAACATAATTTTACGGACCGATTTACACACACGTTGCATGCACGGGTAAAAGCCGACTTATAAGTAACAAAATCAGTACACTCTGACGTGCCGGCTTCTAGCTAAAAATCCACCTGATGACCCGGGGTTGAGTTTCAGATATGTTATAAAATACCGTTTGTGTTAAAACATATCAAAATTTCAGAGAAAAATTCGCGAGCTAACTCAGGTTAGAGCGATTTGAACACAGCCTCCAAAGCATGTAAAGTCTATGGGAGCCGAATTAGTGATGTACGCCCTTATTATTACTAGCGGCGTACCCTCGCTACGCTCGGGTCCCCGCTAGATGGTTATGCCACATTACCTACCTCTGAAACCACATAAACCCCCTACAACACCCCCAAACCAGGTTGATTTAAAACCATATCCCTTTTAAAGGCATTATAAACCCCATACAACCCCCACCCCAAATCAGGTTGATTTATAACCATGTCCCTCCTAAACCATTTACCGTGGCTACTTTATTAACCCCTACCTCTCAAACCGCATCAAGTTAACCTTCAGTACTTTTAAAACCACATAAACCCTCTACAATCGCCCCCCCCCCCCCCCCCCCCCCCCCACTGCAACTACACTAACCAGGTGGATTTATAATCATAACCCTCCTAACCATTTCCCGCGGCTACTTCATTAACTCTTAACCCTATCCTAAAACATTTCCCGTGGTTTTACAGCCCCCCCCCCCCCCCCCCCCGCACCCGGCCCCATGCACACACACCCCAACACACACCGTTTCCAGATTTATAGTAAGATACCAAATCGTCGATTTCCATACCCGAGCAAATGCTATACTTGATCTGATGTTTATCAGGGGCACCCGACGAGAAGTTCAGGATGTAGTAATACATAACATTAGCTGCTCCTCAGAGCTAGCTAGAATGCGCGGTATTAACTACATTTCCCAGCTAGGGCCGGTCAAAATACTCCTTTGGCAGCCAGAAGCCAAATTCCGTGAAGAATTTTGAAAGCTAGGGGAACGAGTGTTTAGACATATCAACCAGCTAGGATATTTTATTTATAAATTTATATTTCAGCTAAATTCATCGAATTTTCTGTTCTAAACATTAAATATATAATCCATAAAATCCATAAAACACAAATTTGATATCATTACCTCTCAAATTGATGCCAATTTTGCCAGCTAGATTGTCTGGATGACTTAAAAATCGTTTGCCAGACAGGAATTCATTTTATAAGAAAAAAGAACCAGCCAGATTCGAAACATCAGAGGAGCAGGTATTTGCCAGGAAACCTCGTTGGGTGCTCCTGGTTTATCAGTAACAACCTGAGAGTGATGTGCTATAAAAATCCATGTCCGTACTCTCCACTTGGCCTATAAGTGATCACCTGTGCGTTCTTTGGAAACCTAAAAATCACAGAGTGGTAACAAATGAGCGTAAAACACAGATCACTCGCCCTTTGCTCGAGTCTGGTATGCGAACATTTGGATCATGGATTCAAAGTCTTGACTGGCATAAAGTTTTAGATGTCAATGGTATACCCAAAATAAAACAGATGCTTTTTATGACATTCTTGATCTTGGTATGATCACATGCTTTCCAGAAAAAAAGAAGAGGGCTATAACACTAATGACAAGAGCTGGATGACCCCTCATATTAAGTACCTGATTGCGAAGCGTCAAAAGGCTTTTATTTCTGGCATTGGTAAAGAATGGCGTAGATTGCGAAATGAAGTTAAACGTGAAATAGAAAAGGCTAAAATAAAGTACCATGCCAATAGAATAAGAGGTCTTCAGAAAACTGAGTCTAGATAATGGTATCAACAAATCAAAAAGGTGACTAATGCTAGCAGGTCAGAGCTTAATAGATGCAGTTAACATCATGTTTGCTAAGGTGTCAGCACATGTTCCACCATTGGATGCTGCCAAACTCCCAGCATACGCCAGCCAAGGAACCTGCCCCGCATCTGCACCCTTGGGAGGTCTATTCTGAGCTACTGAATATCAACCCCTCGAAATCAGGGGGTCCTGATAATATTCGTGGTAAAGTAATCAAGGAATTTGCATATGAGTTAAGTATCCCTCTTACAGATATATTTAATTCATCATTTACTGAAGGATAGTACCAACTCAATGGAAAAGGGTATTGTCATGCCTATACCGAAAGAGAGCCCCCTAGACTTGACAAGTTACGTCCGATTTCATTAACATCAATCTTTGCCAAAGTGGCTTAGGGATTTGTTTCGAGGTGGGTCATTGATGATATTGGCCACGTGATTGGCAAAAGACAATTTGGTAATGTAGCGGGTGTATCAACATCAACTAACCATTATCTTGTCAATCTGATTCATTAACTCCATATAGGTGCTATTGAAAGTCGCAATACCGGGAGAGTTGTTCTTACAGACTTCTCAAAAGCCTTCGACTTGGTCGACCACACCATCCTCATTCACAAGATCATTCAAATGGGTGTGCGTAAGAACATTATCTCTTGGATATGCGACTTTCTCCATAACCATGATAACCGTCAGCAATGTGTAAGATTCAACAACGTATACTTTCGCAAAACATGCAGCTCACAGCCGGTGTCCCCCAGGGCACCACGTTGGGTCCAATTGGATTCCAAATTCTCATTAATGATGCTGCCTCAGATGCTGAATGTGAATACTGCAAGTATGTTGATGATCTTACTTTAGCAGAAAACTTATCTGGTAATGAACAGAGACATCTACAGGATGTTCTTAATACTTTCTCTGATTGGACTACAACCAATGGCCTCAACCTTAATGCCAAGAAATGTCAAACCTTCGAGGTCAATTTCAGAAAACCTCACCACAACATGCAGATTTTAGAATCGGATCTGACAAGCTTGAGCATGTAGACAAAGCCACAATCCTGGGGCTGTATGGCAGGCCCAGGTCGATGTAATGATCAAGAGAGCCAGCATGCGACTTTTCATGCTCAGATCCTTGAAAAGAATGGTTTTGATCAGGATGAGCTAACCATTGTCTACAAGAGCTATGTCAGACCGGTTCTCGAATATGTTGATGTGGTTTGGCACTCTGGGCTAATTCATAAACAGGCTGGTGATTTAGAAAGAATTCAAAGAGCATGTAGAACCATACTAGGTTACCAATTCACTACTACTCCAAATCCATCACACAGTGCAATATGAAGAGGTTAAGTCAGTGGCGTAGCCAGAGGGGGGAAGGGGCCCCCCAATATTGACGTCGTGCCGGTTGAGATTGGCACTGTCGGTTCATTTGACCAGAGGAATCATGGAATTATCAATGGTCAAAAGTACACTGATGACAAATTTTCGTGCGCTACGCGCGCATATAAGTCCCAGAAATGCAATATTATTTGGTACAAGCTTGTTTAGAGCCAAAATGTACCTCAATCGTGCTAAAAATAGGTGTAAACTCGCGCGGATTACTTCACTCAGACTCATCTTGTCGGTTCATTTACATTCTCACCCCCCCCCCCCCCCCCAATATGAAGAACCTAGCTATACGCCACTGGGTTAAGTGATAGAAGAGTGGACCACTGTCTTACCTTTGCACAGGGACTGGGTTACAATCAGAGAACCAGTCACTTATTACCCCCTCTAGAATTCCCGGGGGGCCCAGTCAAACATAATAGTGTACACAGGCGTGACCCAAAAAACGCGTAAAAAGGGGTGTTTTTTTCAGTGTTGGACGCGTCACGTGAGTGACGCGTTAAGGGTATCAAAAAACGCTGATTTTCAAGAAAAAGGGTGGCTTAAAATACCGGTCGAACGTGTTTAGGGTAACTTGTTTTGTTCCCCGTTCCCAGAAGAATGTTATCCCCGTTTTTGCTATTTCTTTTGAGCGTCTCATTTCCAATTTGAGAACGCATGTGTGTCACTTGTTTCTACAGCGTCATAATCGGAAATAGACAAAACTTGTTTAGGGGTCATATTCTGGCAAGAACTTGTTTAGGGGTCAAAATTTGCAAGGAAAGCGCGCTAAAAACTTGTTTAAGGGGGTAATTTTGCTTGCAGGGTAAAACTTGTTTAGGGGGTGTCTGGAAAAAATTTGGTCACGCGTGTGTACACCATTATGTTTGACTGGCCCCCCTGGGCTAGAATTTCAATCCATGGCAGAAATCTTAGGAATGCCAACAATCTATCCCAGCACACAAAGACCATGCCGCTTCAGCAGAGCCCAATCCCTTACTTTAATGTCATTATTGAATATGCAATAAGTTGGCACAGCAATTCCCCTTTTCCTTACTTTTCATATACCCAGGTGTGGGCGTGTGTTTTGTGAGGAGGAGGTGTCCATGTTATCCATGTGTGTGGGGAGGTGACTTACTTCCACCACTAATTTGATTTTGTGCTAATTTGTCGCATTTCCAGCCTGCTTTCAGTTTCCCTTATTTTTCATACTTGGATCTGTGGAGTGGTGAAATAATAATACAATTTCACGATTGTGTGTCAATATTTTGTATTTATAAATTTTAAAAAAACCCGCTGGAGGGCTAGCTTTTCTCTTTTTATAATTGGTATGTCTCTTTTCAAAATCTTCTATTAATTGTATATACTCTTAAAATGTAGGCATGTTTCAGTGTACATATAATATACATGTTCCATATTTGAATCAAGTTAAATTAAATGTTTTAATGTTTTTGATTTGTGTGCAATTTTAATTATATTTCCTGTAATTTGGTCTTTCTTTGGCCATCATTGCGAAATAAAATATGAATCTATAATCTACAGGCTGTCCCAAAATGATTAGTACCCATCGATACCCAAAGTTCAATACATTTTCTCATCATCAAAATCAATGAGATTAGATCCGGGTTTTATTTATATCATATTTGCTATACTGTATACCCTTTCATTACAATTTTAGATCATGAATATCGGACTTATTTTAAAGAAGTTACACTCCATAGTGTAAGACATGGTGATTTCACCTTTTTGGCAAAGTGCAAAAAATGTATTTTTAAACAGCTTGTTTGAAAGAAACTAATATATTCTATTAATCTCTTGTCTGCTAATATCTTTGGTTCCTTTCTATTTTAAACTGCTGCTGTATCATATTGTTGTTCAAACCATTAAGGGTCCATATGGTCACGCGTTATGAACTCGCCTCCCAATAGGGTGGTGCCGTTACATTTTTTAGTTTCATGCTGTAATTTTCCTCAAATATTTTTAAAACCACAAAAGCTATCTCAACAAATTTGGTATCATTTTAAAGCCCTAATAACAAGCTATCTGCCTGCAAAATGGCATTGGTATAGCTAATACAGAATGGGAGATACAGCTGTTTGATGTTTGGGGACCAGGGGTGGTGCTGGAAGGGGTGTTTCTGGAAGGGGTGCCGCCTGTACAAACTCAATGGGGATAATCCCATGTTTTGTTCTTTTTACAATAACTAGTCATCTCCTAATGTTACAAACACCATTCTGGTCCCATTTTAAAGGATAATTAGTAGTCTTTAAGTATGTGGTTCAACAGACTTGTCAACTATTTGTAACAACTAATTAATTATGGATAAGACAATGAACATCAGCTTTCTTCCTATTCGCTACACAGTAAACATGAATAATCAGCCTCAATTTACCGGATTTATAAAAATGACAATAACAGAAAAAGTTTTCAACCTATGATAGCAAAAGTATACATTTTTGGAAAGCTTGTAACTAGAGGAATTCAGAAATGCAGTTTATATCAGGGAAGGGTTTATCCTTAAACAAATATTTTTGAAAATTCTAAAAATATATAAAATAAAAATGGGAGATATTCACTAGCCGGTATAATTACCATACCGACGTAGTAACTTTAACAATTATATGTCATCTAATGGGTAATTTCATGAGGAATTCAAATATGTAAAGTAAATAATGATAGGGGTAGGTATAAAAAATATATGGATCTCGAATTAAAAATTAAAAACTCTGATATTTTTCCGAACATTTCCGATCATACCATTTTAGTTCTTAGTCGTACTATAATTTTAATGGCATATTTGGTTTCCTCATGAAATTTCCCTTCAGAAAATATATACTTTTACTACCTCAGGGGGGTATACAAGCAAATATAAATGTGTAAAGTTAAAATCATGTCGTGAAAGCCAAAATCCGTGTGTAACGCGAAAGAAGGCGAGCTTAAAACACATGACCATATCCAAACTCTCAGTGCTTTTAAATTGTTTTTCTAGCGATTTCAAAGCGCTTTTCCAACGGTATTTCGTTCTATTGTTAAAAGCATCGGAAAAAGATCGGTGATTAACTAGAAACCTCTCTACTTATCTGGCGTTAACAATAGAACTATTGTAGTACTCTGGATGACTCAATTAGTGAAGCAGACACATCAAAGCGCGAGGAAGGTTGTGTTATATTCTTTAAGAAATACTATTTATAAGCTTTTTAAATCCGATCATAAAATGTTTACGTTCACCGCCGATCAATGTATCTGGTCGTCTAGAAATATGAATTAAGCTACCGCTCCATCACTCTATTCATCTATTGTTTGGCGCAGTATTGCCAAGATATTGTGAAAGTAGCCCATTTTCCCCTTCATTCCATTGAAATCAATGCTGAAAACATTTTGGCGATAGGTCACGTAACATATTTGTACAATGGATGGGTGATGACGGAGGGGGCGTAATATATTGACCATCGTGTTTGGAAGTATTATAGGCCTACAATATAATACCTATGTATTATACAATATATAATCCAAGTCATTAGTTTAGAGAGGATATTGTTTCCGACTTTTGTCCTTTCGATTTTAGCCTCCTATTTAAGAGATATTTGTATTTTGAACCCTATGTAATGTTTTTCTTCAAAACGTTTATGTATAGCCTTCATTAGCTCAAACGTCAAAGCGCCGGCTTCACAATCATGAGGTCAGTGGTTCGAATCCTGCGGATGGGGATGGTTTTCTTTTCTGTTTTGTTATTACACTGTTTGTTTTAATAAATTGACAGGATTGCTTATCGTTCGCTATATTTATTGAATGGTGAATGATACTTTTTTTCTTTTGCAATTTTCACTGCGATAAAGAATGTTCTGTAAATATAATTGTGTTTACTACTCCTAGGCCTACATTGAATGGCCCCTAGCTAGTCTATGAACATGATGTGCAAAGGCCAATTGTTATGTAAATAAGAAGCCAGTCGGCTCATGTCCTTGAATCGATTGACCTATTTCCTACACCACCGAAACATTATTTCAATAATAATAATACAGGCACATTGATTTGTATTACATAACGGCTGGCATTTACTTTACAAGTTTAGCTCAATCGATAATAACACACAAAGAGTTTCTATTGTATTGGCATGTTGCATAGGAATAGGACAGTTCGGTGGTATACCGCGGTTCATTCACATTTCATGATGCCTTGCACACTAAACAGTCAGTGGAAAATTAAAATGAAATCGCAAATAATTCCACATTCCAAAATAAACTATAATTGAACAAAAATGAATAATTATACGAATGATAAACAATATCGAAAACTAATACAAAATGTATATAAACGATTAAAATAAAATTTCAAGACGTGATAGGAGTCGAACCCACGACCTCCGGTTTACTAGTCCAATGCTCTACCGCTGAGCCAACTATGCGCTATGTGAACGCAATAACAAACAAAAGTAATATGGTTCAACATACCACTCTTCTCTAAATTGGATGTTTAAAATGCTTTATATTTCTTAATCTTTGTTGTTTTAAGATAGTTTCTCGTTCAAAAGTTGATTATTTACTGTTAAAGAAAGTAATTCTGATTTAAATGTAACGAATAACACTATTTTGAAACAATTCTAGATTATATTTCGTTTGTACAGCATTTTGTCGATTTATGTGCACACTTTTACGACTTAGTATTGCATCATGGGCTTTTTGCCGGGCACGCGAGGACTTGGGAGCGAAGCGAGTCATGTGATTTTTGTCCAGGACAAACACTTGAGATGTACACGCCCCTTTGCAAGTGTACGGGGAAGTGTACGGGTGAACATGACAAACCAAAACAGTCTAGTAAGTAACCGCCTCCGTGGCGCAATTGGTAAGCGCGTTCGGCTGTTACCCGAAAGGTTGGTGGTTCGAGGCCAGCCGGGGGCGTTGTTTCTTTTTGCATTCAATGTAGATCGACAAATCACATCACAGTAAAAATTTAATGTTGACAAAATCACAGACCACTTACACAAAAATCGCATCTGCACATGCTCCTGTCGTGATCGAAACCCAACACACAAGCAATGGGCGAGTTTTATAAGTGTTACGATAAGCCTATAGCAATGAATAGGCGGCTATAAACATATCGTTTGAGTCGGGGTCGCCCAGGATCTCAAAAAGGGGGCTAAAGAACTGAACTGAGTGGATTTTATGACGAAAAATATGGTCTTATAGGAACTGATTTTTTCCCCAGAAAAATTGGTCTTGAGAACTAGCCTATAGTTCAATTTTATTTGGTTTAAGAACGCAAAATTTTCGAAAACGCAAAATTTCGCGATTTTTGAATTTTTAATGAAAACGGGGTCTTAAGAACTGATGCAGGCTCAAAAGGGGGGGGGGGGGGGTCATAAGAACTAGCAGCAGAGGGTGAAAAGGGGGTCTTCAGCGCGGCACCTAACTATACCCTTTTCAAATGTCAGTGCCCCCCCCCCCCCCCCCCCGGGACTTGTACTAGAAACCCGATAGGTGTACAATCTGGCAAATGGGTCGCTCTCTACGTCACAACAGGGGTCGGGTGAACACTGGTCAGCTTAATAACACAATCTTCCTCGCGCTTTCATGTGTCTGCTTCACTAATTGGGCCATCAAGAGTACTACAATAGTTATATTGTTAACGCTAGATAAGTAGAGAGGTTTCTAGTTAATCACCGATCTTTTTCCGATGCTTTTAACAATAGAACGAAATACCGTTGGAAAAGCGCTTGGAAATCGCTAGAAAAACAATTTAAAAGCACTCAGAGTTTGGATATGGACCCTAATACTTCTTTATTTTGATTCAATTTGAAGAGTAAAAATGGATCGTCACGCATGAGCGATCCCAAGCTTTGTTTCTATAATGAGCTGGTTTTGAGGTTACATCTAGCGACGGCCCATCCCCCGACTGGCACAGTGGCGTACCGACCGGGGGGGGGGGGGGGCAACTTGCCCCCCCCCCCCCCCTGGCTCCAAATACCGGACGTTAAAATCGTAATACCGGGACGCTAAATTTTCATAAGGAAAAAAAATAATACCTAGGCCGAAAAGACTCCCCCGCCACCCCCCCCCCCCCCCCGCCCCCCCCCCCCCCCAACTTACGTGAAATTCACGAGGTGACTGACTGGGAAAAAAACTGGGGCAACCTTTTACGAAAATTTACTGTCGGGACGACATACTTCTGGTACGTTTTTGTTTGGGATTTTTTTCATTAGCAGTGGTCTGTCTATTCAAAAATGTTTGTTCTTGGTAGCAATGTTCATCAATTTTTGCCTACTTTACCTGAAAACGCACCCCTTATTTTACCATTTCAAGGACACTTTCTAATATGGCCTTTATTAGCGCAAAGACAAGAACACATTTGGTTCAAAATACTCCCTTTTACCTGTTTGCAATTTATGCACACAGCAGCGGACCGGGGGCAGCGGACATGAGCTCTTCAAATATACAGACCCGGACCTGCCATTTTTTCTCCTTTTCGCCGACAGCTTCAAAAACCACCCTCATTTTGGGAAATCGCGGATATGATATGAAAACTCCCTTTTCAAAGATTTTGGGAACTACCATGCGTATCCAATGTCGACTGAAATCACCGGGTTGAAAATCAAGATTCAACGTTATTTGTTGCAATATTTTCTACGAATTAAGAAAAGTAACAGACGGAATGCGTGTGAAGGAGTTGTTAAAGCACCGCTCGGCTAGGCAACTCTTCTTATACAATGAGGTGTAGGCCTATAGGCTATGATATAGGGAATATCATAAATTTGACAGTAAATGAAGGCGGCCCACGACGAATCGCTTGAAAATCTATAAATGCAAGAGGGTTGTAAAGTGCAAAGTTATTTTGGCATTAAACTTGAAAAAGGGCTATGCGAAATGCGATTTTCGTTTTTGTTTGCTTTTAGTAAAAAATGCTATGCGCGAATGCGATTTTCGTTTTATTTCGATATAAAAAATAACTATTAGCTTGTTCGATATTTTATTTTATTTTACCTTTTGATCCATAACCGATACAGTTCACGACCCGGGTCACTGACCTTTTGGAACATCTTATTCAGACATCCATAATACATAAATAAAATTATAACAAAGAAGCTGCGTCGGCATTAAATAATATCAAATAATGAAGTCAAAAGTGGAGAAATGCCGTGATGATATATAATTTATATACATGCGAGGACAATTATTTGCATATGGAACAGTTCTATTTATCGCGACTGCATACTCGATATGCGCTTTATCGAGACTAATAAAATATATCGCGACCCGTATCGAGCAGCAAGATTTATCGAAATTGTGACGAAGTTCAGATGTTCGCCGTGTTCACTGTCACACGATATAATGCAACACGGCATACACACTGTCATGACTGTGCATCAGATAAAACAGTTGAGTTTAACTCTATCCATTTCCAATCTACAGTTTTCCATCACTGCACTATGCCAGGCAACTTGTTTTCCGACTTATTAATCATGTTAAACTCCGTGAATATCTTTATACTTTTATTAAATCCTTGAACTCTTTTTTAGTTTTATCTCGATGTACTTTTTAATCCTATGGTCATATTTGTATATTTGTGTGTGCTTTTTTATTTGTGTATTGTACAGCGCAATCGCATCGACACTATGGACTTTGATTGCTTCAGTTTAAATTGAAGCAATCAACGTTCCATGGAAACAAATGATTTATATTTCATATAAATTCCGTTTCTGCTGGGAGATACGTATGGAAGTGCGCCCTCAATATTTCTGTAAATCAGGTTTTTTTTGCACTTGATTTGTTTTATTGTATTTATATAAATTTGTGTTAACATGTTATAGATTTAAAGTGTATTTTGGCATGAAATGATTTGTATGATGAACACAAATATTTTAATTTTTAATTTATTATTCCTGTATACATTTTGCCATTTTAATACTAATCTGCTCGTCAGCTTTGGGTTTTAAGGAGCCAGGGGCGTCAATCCACATTTAAATTAGAGAATAAAGGTATTGTTTTTAGACCGTACCCGTGTTATATTGTCTGACATAAATGCGGACGATAGTATTATTTTAAGTAGAACAACGACGCCGCAATAAATCATACATACATTCCAAGTTACAGAGCGATACGATTCCTAATTACCTCAAAATCATGTTTTTACGGTGAATTAAGTGTGGATAATCCGA